>CM053789.1:501181440-502446440 GCA_028749045.1 Cupressus sempervirens
TCTATTATTTTAGGGAAAAGGAGTCTATTAAAGGATTGGAGGATATTTATTTAGATAATAATAAGATTTTCCACATAAATTTGGGTTATGTCATTAAACATTAATTTGTTAGAAAAAGTTGAGGATGTGAAGAAGGTACTTGAGAATATCATCTCATTGTACACCAAATTGTGTGATCCCACACTCTTCACCCAATACACCAGAGATAGAATTCTAAGCCTGGAGAGGAATCTAAACATATCAGACACACAACTATCTAAGAATCTAGCTCACAGTGAGAAGCATTTCCATACATTGCTTCAGTCATAGAGTCAATTAACTATGTCAACAATAGAAGAGGCTAACATATGAGCCAAATTGATAAATATTCAAGCCTCCCTCTCCGCACACATGGAAATCCTCCATAAATAACTAGGTTATGTAGAAACTCTATTGAAGAAAGACCCCAATTTTTCTACTCTAGATGGCCTAGTGCACATTGTAGCAAAGCTAGCTATCCAAATAAAGTCATTAGATGTTGCATGTGACAACTAGGATGCAACTCTTAAAATCATCATGGAAGTGCATAAATCCTTTTTGGAAAAATACACTATAATTGTATAGCCCATTTGACATAAGTGTCAAAAAGGGGGGGTAAGTAAGCAAGAAGAAAGGGGGAGTAAGCAAGGGGGAAAGATAAAAATGAAAATTATTAAAAGGGAGAGCAACAAAATGTAGAGATAAAAATAGAGTAGCATAAAGAGTATAAGTGCATTGAAGTCAAAAAGTGTCAATTAGTAGAGACAAATCTATTCAGAATGGAGAACAACTTTTGGATATGGAATAGACATATTAACTTAGGGGGAGTTATATATTTTGAGGTACATAGGTTATTGCAAAATTTTGAAAATTTTGAAGTTCTGTATATAAGATGAGTCATGGATATGTTATAGTACTTGAGAAGATTAGATTGATTATTTATATTCAAGTGTTTTTGACACTCATGTCAAAGGGGGAGATTGTTGATCTCAAATTGGTTTTGACAATTGAGTGTCAACACACTTAAGTCATCTACTTAGTGCCGAACTAGTAATACATGTCAAGTACAACATGTAAATATTAGACCATGCCAAGTTGCAATGAGTGCTGAGTCACTCAAGTGTCGAGTAGATAGACCATGTCGAGTGATTCAAGTGCCGAGTAAATAGTAGATGCCAAGCAGTTCAGGTTTCGAGTTAGAACAGTTTATGCTGAGTATCAGTAACTACATATGCTAAGTAATATAGATTGGACATATTTCTTTGTTATGGCACAAACAACTATGTAAACCATTTTTTAGCCAACCTAAGGATAGTTTTCGATCCTTTAGAGATAAGGATGAATCTATATGCAGATTCCCTATGCAAATTACATGCAACCAATCAAAAAATGGGAAGGTTTAAGCAACAAAATGGATGAATCTCAGCCATAGATTCATACCTAACCATAAGCCACCAAAGTCTTTATAAGGAGGATGAAGCCCTAAATATTTATGAGAGTTGAGAGCATTGCAAAGGGGTGAATGATTGAATTGAACGAGCAAACAAGATAGTTTGCAGAGAATTCAAGATGACTTAGTAGCAAGATAATTAGTTAAGTGAAGAATAGAGGATAGAGGATACAACATTGATACATCAGATTGTGAAGGATTAATCAGAGATTGGATAGATGTGATCTATTATCAGGCAAACAAGTGCTAACCATAAGATCTATGCTGAGACATTTTGACAGGTGATTTTAGTTAAATCTCCTAGGCAGAGTAGTCCTAATAGGCTTTACCAAATCCTTTAACAGGGTGGCATTCCAAATGAATGACCTAATGTCCTGTAACAAGGCACACTTCTAACAGGGTGTTGAAATACTCTAACAAGGTGGGACTTAAAAGTCTTTGTAAGCCTTTAACAGGGTAGGCCTTTCATAGGGCATATCATGATTCATGGTCAAACCATTATAACCTTGATTGGCTACACTTTACAAATGTAGTAGTGAAGATTTGTGGGTGTCATCCCCACCCCAATTTTACCTTCTCATTTGGAGGGTTTCTGGGTAACCATATTTGGTGTTATGTGTGTTTGATTACTTACATGTTTTAGATGCATTTACTTTACATGTTATTTCAGTTTATATATTTAAATGCAACTAATGAATGGTGAAAGTTTTATGGGTCCAAGGTTAAAATTCTGATTCACCCCCCCCCCCCCGCCCCCTGCCCTCCCCTTCAGAAGTTTATCTTTCCCACTTGTAATTCCAACATATTTTTCATTGAAGATGACCTTCCTCCTCTAGAGGTTCAAAATAGGTATAATGATCTTATTGTAGTCATGTCTATTAATAGAAACACCATGCATTGTACTTTAATTGATATTGTTTTAGGCTTGAATGATTATATTATGGATTTTTTAAAGGCTATACAAGTCTATCTTTCTTCTATTCAACCTGAGTTTGTGCCAATTCATAGATTTGAAAATATTGGTAAACACACTTTGGATATTATAACAATACCCATTAAGGCTGGTACTATCATTGTAGAGACTTCTATGCATGTCATTCTTGACCCTTTGAATTATAACTTCCTCTTGGAAAGACCATGGTTGCATGCTATGCATGTTGTTCCTTCTACAAATCATAGGAAGGTGTGTTTTTTTTTCACAAAAATATCATATATACACTTCATGTAGATTATCTGCCTAATCCTTGTTTAATTATTGAATGCAATCAAATTTCTTCCATGCAAGAACTTGCAAAGCTCAAAACTAAGGAATAACTAATAAAGATTGAAAATCCTTCTTCTTTTCATTCTGACAATGATTGGGGTTATCTAGATTTTAATCCTATAATTATTGGGGAACCTAAAGTATTAGATTTGTCCTTTATGAAATTGAATGAACTTGAAAAGAAGATATTGTTGGTAAAAATATTTGTTCTTCTTTGATTATGACTCTTTAATGCCCAAATTAGGAACAATATCTGATTACAAATAGCTAAAAAGCCACTTATGAGTAGACTAGATTTTCTTTGAATTGATAGGTATAGCTCCCTATGGTAAATTTGCAATGAAATATGTTTTGTTTCTAAAACTAAAATGGGGGTATGTTCTTGACCCAAGAATAGAAGAGGTAACCAAGCCAGACCTAAATAGAATCTAACTCAAGTGAAAAGGATTTATGAAGAATTGATTAAGTTTATGAACCCACACATCTTATGAACTCATAAAGCTTAATAGTATGATTAATAATATTGAACTTAGTTAATTTGAATTTGAACTATAGTTAGCTTAAAGGGAAAAATATTTGAAGGATCTCTCTTTGAACATGTAGTGACACTACTTATCACATCCATTCGCTACTTTGAAACAAAGGAGTGAAACTCTATTCTTTCCTTGCTTCAATCCAGACAAAAGAGAGAGCATAAAACTATAACTAATAGAAATGGAATAGAAAATAATTGATATGAAACTACCATTCAATTGTCTCTGCAACATCAAGTACTTCACACCAATTTTTTTTTGACCTTTTATTAACCTTTCAATTTCATACATATAGGATTTTGAGATGACCATTACAATAGAAGTTCAATCGATTCATCTTCTCAAAATGACAAATGGCAAGACACCAGTTTGTCACATTACATGAGAAAGAAAAAGGGGGGGAAAATGTGAATCACTTTGACTTCTTCCCTTTTTCTACTTTTTCCCTATAGGCCTTAGTGGCAACTATGATTGGGATTAGCTCTTCATTCTTAGACACGTATATGTTGGTGTATCTCAAGAGCCATTTGGAATGTTCTCTAGCCAATTGCTTCACAACATTCAATTGATTTGGTAGATCCTCTATGGCCATTTGTATGCATCCGCTAAGTGTTTGGAGTTCTATAACTCTATTTTGACTACTGGAAGACACACCGGACAGACTATCCAAGAACTTGGAGATGTTCTCCTTCATGACATTTATCCCGATGAGTGCTTTTCCTTGGCCACTAGTTTGTGAATCTGTATGTAGCCCCTCGATGAGTTCAAAAACTCTATCTTGGGTCTTGTTCACTTTATCCTCTATTTCCTTAAGTCCCTTTTCTACTAATAGGATCATTTCTATCTTGAACTGCATGCTCTAAAGCCACTCAAATAGAGGTTCATCTCCCTTTGGAAATATTTTTACTTTAACAACTTCCTTTGCCTTCATTTGAATGATCATCTTCAAAAGAGAGACACAATCATCACACTTTGTCCTTTCTCCAACCAGAGTATTGCTATTTGATAAGATGTTATCCTTCTCTATTTCCAATCTTAGGATAACATTACCAATTTGTTCTATAATAGCAGCTCCTTCTAATTTGAGCTTCTCAATCCATTCCTTACCAATTTGGCCAATGTGTCTATCTTCCTGGAGTTGACAGATGAGGACCTGAACCTCAAAAAAAGTAGGATTTTTGGTTACTAATACTTTAGAGATAGTTTCCAATGGAGTAACCAATTTTTTGATGAACCTATTCAATTCTTCTATCTCAGCCTTCATTTTAGTCTTTGACAACTTCAAACTTTCTAATTATCCCTCAATCACCTCATTGGTTGACTTCCACAAGCCAACCTTGGTGTCATGCTTGGCCTCTCCAAGGTCCACTGAGTGCAGAGTAAAATCATCAGTAGTCACATCTTCAATCCTTCCTCCTTTGTTGGGCTTGGCTATATCCATTGTTAGGTGCCCTATTTCTGGATCTTGCCCAAGTACAAACAAAGTTTTCTGCTTCTTTACCTTGGTTAATGTAGATCTAGAATGAACTACAAGGGATATAGTGTCTTTGGTAGGAGCACTTTCATCTTTCCTTTTCTTATTTCTTTCCAGAGTATCTGCTAATGAGGAATCAATGCCTATCGCTTTGAAGGCCATCCTAAGTGATTCTAATCTAAACATCTTTTTATTAGCTAGAGTGATTGTCACCACAATTGAAGAGAAGGGATTCTTTGAATCATGATAAATGAGGCTGGAAGAGCTCTGGCCTTTATCTACCTCTGGAGTTTTCTTCATTGCCTCATTAGACTTAATAGATTTACTACTATTGCTCTTTCCATCTCCCAAATCTAATATCTGTATTGGGGAGCCACTTGATTGCAAAAGTGTAGCACTTACTGGTGGAATGGGGCTATGATGAGGAGAGGGAACTATAGTAACATGGGGAGAAGGAACTAGAGAAACATGAGGAGATGGAACTAGTGTGACATGGGGGAATGGAATTGGAGTGGTAGCACTATCCTTTGGCTCCTCCATCTTCTTCTCTTCAACACTAGTTTGGGTTCCAATAACTAGGAGAGAGCCGTCATGACAAGTCTTAGCTATGGTAATGCTCTTGTTTAGAGGTTGATCACCTCCTCTCAAAGGTTGAGCTAGTCCTTGAGTGGTAGCTGGTGTTACACCTGGTGTGGCACTTTGGGAGGAAGAAGGAGTAGCAGCTGCTGGAGAAGCTTGAGTGGTTGTGCTTTTAATCCAACTTCTTTTGGCTATCTATTTGACCCACTTCCTAATTCTCTTAATGATTTTGACTTTCACAACATCTAAATCTTCCTCAGCATCCTCATAAGGCTCTAAGTTGATAGGAGTGCTCCTTATCTTAGTTAAATATGTATTGCTATACATATTTTTTCCATCATCCTCCAATCCTTCAACATTGAAATTGATACCATATGTTTTAATTTGCTCCACTATGAGCTTGGCAAAAACATGATCTTGGCTTTCAAATTCATCTTTACAGTCCACCCAATAGTCTTCAATAGTGGTAATGTGTTTGATCACACTCCCAATTTGCAACACATCCCTCGCATATCCATTCGGATCAAACATAGGTGTCATGACCTCATAAACCTCCAATTTGTATTTCATCTCAAACACTTTGAGCATATTCTTTGCATTGGAGTGGGACTTGCAATTGTAAGCTCCAATTTTCATAGGGAATTGATATCCTTTCTTCTTCAAGCTTCCACTTAGCACATTCACCTAGACCACCTGCCTCATGATCTCTATCAACACGATCATATCATTCGAATACCTAGGCAGCTTCAAGGGGAATCCATCAAAAGCTACAAGACACAAATATGAGAAAGATGAGAATTGAATAAAATAGTTCTCGAAATGACTAATAGCCGCCATTACCTTTGAGTTGAATCTCCTCTCTGGGCATAGTTGAAGTTCCCTGCAAATTCTCATTGTAAATGTGTCATTAACTTTAACATATTCCCCATAATTATTTTTCAATTGCAAACATGGATAGAACTCATAACATTTCACATCATCAGGAAAGTTTTCTATTCTTGAAATGCCTAGCCACAACTGTAGAGATGCTAGCATATAAATAAGAAAGGAAGACATATAAAAGGTGTTGTAAAACTTCACAGTGCTGAGAGCTCTGGATAGATTCTCACTTACCTCATGGGCCCAATTAATATACTATATATCTGAACAAATAACTTGTACTAGAAAGAAATACTATCAACAAAATTTAGAGCCTCTACCTCACATTTCAATCTGTGCAAGAGAACCAGAATGTCTACAATCTTAGGCTTGAGATCAATACCAAATAGAGTTTTGGGGACCTTACTCTTGGCACCCCATGGCTTTTGGAACTAGGATTGCATAATTTATTTCCTCCACACCATCTTCTTCATGGAGAACTTAGAGACTGATCCTCCTACTGTCAATTCTGAAAACTACTCTTGTTTTGGGACTTGAAGGCAATTCACCATAGTTTGCCTATCTATGGAGATTAGTACTATATGATTAGGTAGCAGAATTTTTTTGGTATCCAAATTGTAGTGATTTATGCATTCATAAATTAATTCTAGAGCTTGGACTACCACTAGGAAACCAACTACCTCCACTAGTCCACTTCCTTGGAGCTTTTCAGTTATAGGATGAATCGGCTTTGACCTCAACCTCCTTTGGAAATCTTGCATATCATAAAAGTAGAGTGAAGTATCTGTGAAGTTCTGCACCGTGGACTTGATGCCATTTAGCCCATCAAACCCTACAAATCTGGTTGCCATTCCATTTAAGGATGAAGTAAATTGAAACTTTGAATTTAGATGGGGCACAAAGAATTGAGTTCACAAACACAAAATATTTGAAAGAATTGTGCAATTTAATAGCATAACAGTTAAAGAAAAAGTGGTAGTTTGAAAAACTATTATGTTTCCCTCTATATAGGAATCCTAATTCATCCATTAATCTTCAAGATCCATGCCACATGAATGAATTAAAGGATAAATCCATTGAATCAGTAAATGCAAGAGCTTCTAATGGACATTTTAGTGTCTTTTTACTATTTCTATTTGCCCAACAGTAACTTTCCTTTCTTTCATACTTACCTTTCCATTTTCTATTCATTTTTGAAGAATTAAGAATGGAGTACTCCATAAGGAAATATTTTCCTAGTTGGATTTTTCTCAGTATACCTTTCCAATAGTGGTTAGATTGTTTCCATTATCATCTCAGGATGCCTTGTGTGTAATTTATAAGCCTAATCTACTTACAAAGTTGATTTCTTTATGAATGTGGAAAATCACCCTAATGGGTTAAAAACCCACCGAGGAGAAGATGATTTCCACTTTTTCGCCTAGGCTTTATTTACACTTTATCTTTTGAGTTAACATTTTCTCCAGGTTTGGAAAATCTTGAAAGGACCATGAAAGTTGAAGGGGAGGTTACTTCCTTGTGTCTTCCCTTCACAATTGCCTTTGGTACAAAATAGACTTCATGGGTCGAAAGCTCGCTGAGGAGAAGCCATTTTTGGGTTTTCCACTTAAGATGGTTCTGAGCATCATGACGAATCCCAAGGTAGAAAACTGCAATGAAAGTAGGAATTTTTCATAAAACAACTCATTATCTTCTTACCTCAATGTGTAAGCCTCATTTGTTAATCTTTGCAGGAAATTGCCTTCATGGGTTGAAAACCCATCGAGGAGAAGGTGATGCTTAATTTCCCGCAAACTTCATTCTTTCACAAAAAAAACATGATAAGCCATGAACAAGTCCAAATTTGTGAATAAATTTGTGAATTACAAGAATCCCCATCAAATTAGGTACTAAGCTACCCATGGACTCATCACATCAAGGAAAACCCACCCGACCATAAAATGTGGGAGAAGGGAAAGATGGAAAATTTGATGGAGACTCTTTTCACCTAGGGGGAAAAACTAGACCCAGACATACCTAGACCAAACTAAGACACAAAAATTTCCACTTTTGCAAAATGGATATAGGGTGAAAAGTGGGGCAACATATATCTAATTCACTTTTAGGTGAGTTGAAAAATACATTTGTGTGTGCTTCTATCGAAGAAACTATGGAAACTATTAAGCCTAATTGTTACGACACACAAACTTATGAGGCACCTTTAACTCCTAATAATGTGACCAATTATTATGATCTTTGATATACTTGTCTAAAGAAATATGGATTTAATGGAAAATATTGTGGGAAAGTTGAGAAAGTAATACAAGTTCCTTTAGATAGTGGATTTCCTGAACTTACATTTGGACTGGGGTTTGACCACGTTACAAATAATCTTTAGTATTCCCTCTAAATGTTAGTCTCATTTGTAGTGGACCTCTTAAAATGATTAACACAAATCTTTTGGATTTTGACAAAAATAACTGAAATGGATCTATATCCCAATGATGATGCTTTCATGGATTTCCTAAGAGTTTATGATAATCTTTCTTCCGTTCATGATAAGAAGTGAAGATCATATTTTTAAATACTGATGGTTATTTTGGAGAATATATGACTTATGGGAACACATATGATGAAAATTTTCCTCTTTGATGCAGGAGCATCTTTGGTTTCTTTAGTTATCTTTCTTGTTTGGAGTAGAGATGCTCACTTACTTATTTGTATCTACTTGATAGTTGTTGTTGGAGTTGGCTTAGTGGATTTGAGTTGTCTTCTTTCACCGAGTTCATTTGACTTGGCTTAGTGCACATGTTCACTAAGTGATCCTTTGCTTCATTTACCAAGTGTATTTGGTGATGCTTATCTAGTTTGTTTAGTGATGTTTTCTTCCTTAGTTCACTGAGTTGTGTGTTTGGTTCTTCTTTGAGGGATGACTAGTGTATTTAATTTGTCTTCTAGATTGAATGTGTGGGATTGATTATTGGGAAGCATTTCGACCTATTTTTGGGTCATTTATTTATCTAAAGTAGATCTAAAATCTTCTATAAGTTGTTTTGGCAAGTATAAATAAGAGGGTCAAGTTTTAGGTTAATGAGTGAAATTATGTTGGAAGAAGGATGATGGAGTCCCAGATTTCTAGTTTGGAAGATCATGGATCACATATGATGTATGAGGAATCTATTTTGTAATTGAACCTTTGTATTTGGGAACAAATGACAAGGCCATATAACCTAGCATGTATAAGATAAATTAATAAATATCTGGTTGTTCTCTCTTTATGACATTGTATCTTCATTATTTTGGCTTTTTTTCTGTTGTCTCTATAAGGTTTCATGGCAACTAGGTGAGCCTTTGGCCCTTTTTATCACCCTACCTTGTGTCAAGTGGTATTAGAGTGAAGGTTTTGTTCTCGTGGAAGTTTGAGATCATGAAGAACCCTAGTTGGATTGGTTGTATAGTGACAAATTTGATTTCTAACCTATAACTTGTAGAGGGTTAGGATCTTACAGGAACCTATTGTTAAGATTGTTTGAGGTAGAGGAAATGCACATAATGCTATTCTTGACATGTTGGGACAAATTGCAACTAGGTTGGATGTTGTTGAGACAACCCATAGGAGAGTAGCACATCTTACTGATGTTAGTGATGATGAAGCATTGGTGGCACCTAATCTGAAACCTAAATTAGTAAAGGATGAAGAATGTCTTTTAAGGGTTTTGTCCAAAGAAAATTCTAAAATTATTGTTGAAGTTGCTAGTTGTAATGGGAAATTAGATACTAATGCCTTACTAGATTGGATCTTTGAGATGGAGAAGTTATTTAAGTATGAAGGAACCCCTAAAATTAGAAAAGTGAATATAGAAGTCACTAAGTTGAAGGGCCATTCTTTTCTTTGGTGGGAAGATTTGCAAATAGATAGATAGAGAAGAGGAAAAGAGAAGATCAAAACTTGGGTAAAGTTGATAGTTAAATTGAAGAAGAAGTTTCTCCTTGTAGATTACTAGGCTAATTTATTAAGGAGAATGTATAACTTGAGGTAGATCAACATGATTGTGAAAGCATATACTAAGGAGTTCTACAAGTTAGATATAAGATTTGGACATGCAGATGATGGGGTGGATAAAGCTTCTAGATACTTGAATGGGTTGAGGGCTAAAATTCAAGATGAGACAAATTATGTAAAAATGGATAGTGTGGAAGAAGAATACCAATATGCTTTAAAGGCTGATGAGGTTTTGAAAAAGAGGCATGAGAAAAGACAAAGAGAAAGAGGAGGAAGATGTCAAAGAAGAAGAGGCACATCTTATTGAGAAACTAAGAGATCTAATGGTACAATGTGAGATAAAGGCAAAAATAAATGGAAAGATGAAGAAAAAGGAAATACTAAGTGGAAGGTGGTAGTTCACACCAAGGAAGAGGTTGTTCTTATTGAGGTGGTTATAGTAGAGAAGGATTTTGTGGAACTTGTTTTAAGTGTAGAGAAGAGGATCATAGAGATTTTGAATGTACTCACTTTGAAAAGAAGATTGGGAATAGTAGTAGAATACCTTGGTTGAAGAAGAACCTTTGAGTCCAACGAATGAACCTAAAAGTGGAAGAAACTTGATGATGAGGAGGACATTGTGAATGGTATATCTGAAGAGGAACCCTAAGAAGAAGTATTTTCAAGACCAGATGCAAGATTGTAGGATGATGTTATAGGATGATTATTAATAGCAACAGTTCAAATAACTTGGCATTAGAGAGGTTGGTTAATAAGTTGTAGTTGTTGAGATTGAGACATCCTAAACCATACCATATTGCTTGGATCAATAATGAGCATAAGTTTATTGTAAGTAAATAATGCCTTGTGAAATTCAAGATTGGGAGATACTGTAATGACCCTATTTTCCATCTATATTTGATAAGATAATTTTTGAATAAGTGATCATCTGATTCCCTAAAAAATGATATCCTTATATATTTTTCATGTTTGAAGGGACGTGTCTCTTCTAATACGTATATTATAATTATTATTTATATAATTAATATATTATTATTATTAATATTTTCATAATTATTATTCTTTATTTGTTTATCAATTATAAAAAATATTATTTATTCTTTATAATTTAATTGCTATACATTTTAATCATAGTATTTGATGTATTACTATTTTATATTATAGTCATTATTATATTAATATAATATCATTATTATATCAATATGTTGATATATAGATTACATTATATTATGGTAATATATAACCTTATATCATAAGTTTAATGAATTCATTTACCATTATATCAATAGTTAATAGTAATGTATTTAAATGAGATTATTTTATATCATCTATCTATCTCTCTTAGGTGGAGGACACTATAATTAGGGTTCTAAGTGGGGGTCATGATAGTCTACCCCTCTTGAGTTTTCTTGTCCTCAAGCAATTTGTAACTCAAATTCATTCCTTTCCCTCCATATGTGTTAAAATACTTGCAAAGTACACGTGTTAGTATATGATGATCTATGAATGAAGAAACGAAGTAGCCACACTAATGCATGAAGACACAATGCAAACATGATGTAGACACATGAATGTAGGAAGACACAAAGAAGACACGAAGCAAACACATTGATGCATGAAGACATGATGTAGACACATGGTAGACATGTTAGAACCTTGCTTACAAATTTAAATAATAAAAGGTAAGGAAATGTTTTACCACTTTGATCATGAATGTTGTGCTCCTTTCTTCGTCTAGAGATCAAAAGTTCTTGAAGATGCATATTTTTAAATTTTTTTCTATAGCTAGTACTATAATAGTGTGTATAATTCCATAGTGGATGGTAGATTTACTACTGCTTGAGTTTGGACATGCTCAGCTTGTGGCTCCCTCAAATTTTTAATCCATATTGGGATTCTCTTGCCCCAACATGACCAATTTACTCCTCCCCTTGTGCACACTCCCTACCCACTAGGAACATGTTTAATTTCATTATGGATGGAAGGTTTACTGTTGCTCAAGTTTGGACATGCTTAGCTTGGGGCTCCCTCAGATCTTAAAATCCATATTGGGATTCATATGTCCCAACACAACCAATTTATTCCTCACCCTGTGCACACTCCCTATCCATTAATATAAGGGTTCTTATTGAGTTATTCACAACTTATTAATAACATTATATTGAACACCTCTCTTAAATACCCAATAAGGATAATATTTAAATTAACCAATAAGATAATCGCTATCCTCAAAAAAAATACAATTATCCTATTCTTGTTAAGATAACATTCTTATTTATATTCAATCATTATAAATTTCATTCTTTGTTATATTCCTAATATTAAGAAATCATTCCATATTAGTATTATCATAGACATTAATATATTGATACACCTTCAACTCAATAAATCATACTTACGTTGGAGGTGCAAAAGTCTTACTCTTTTTTGTTGTTACTCTTCACTCTCTTTCTTTTCATGAATTGTCCCTTGTTAAATTGATCACAACCTAGTCTCTATCACACTATTTAGAAGTGCCACTATATTTCTTTTATACTTCTCATACATGTCAGATTTATAATGACATTATAGAAATGGTGAAGTGTGGGTCTCTACTTCTCCAATTTTCCTAGCTTTGTCTCAACTAACATATGTATGGTCTAAACTTTAACTTGTAATCTAAAAAAACTATTTGTTTAGAAAATAATACCAGTTCCCTTCATTTCCACATACCAATATTTCTTCAAGAGTAATGACTCCAGCCATTCATGATATCAAAAATCCATGCATTGAATTCAATACAAGTTTTTGATTCCTAATGTGATGTAGTTCTTGTTATGATGCAATGTTTTTGGATGTTTTCCTTCAAGTTAGATCCATTATGTTTACCTCTTACCATAATTGATGACTGATTGGATGATCAATTTCAAACTCCTTATATATCTTGATTTACTAGATGGTCTTATCCCATTAGAAATCAAAAGATGTGTTGTTCTTCACTTTAGAATTTTCCTCAAGAAATTGTACCCATTCATAACAATTGGCTAATTCTTATCAATCATTATTTTCTAGTAGAATTTCTGAATATTTTACTACTAATTGTGTATGCCAATCCCATGGAGTACACCAAAAACTGAGAATTCATTCTCCAAGTCCTGCTAGGTTGTTCGTGAATTCAAATTTCCAACATAAACATATGACATAGCTTCAAAAGAAAGAACTTAAAATGGTTCTCCACATATATGTTGCAAAATTTATCACATGTTATTCATTATTCATCAAATACTTGTTTAATGGTCCAATGTTAATTCATCATATTTGACCTTTAAATAATGACTGGTCGGTGCCCTTCTAAGTTTTGACTATAATTTCTCCCTAGAAGATGGTTACCATTGCTTTATAAGGTTCATGGATTACCAGGGCTCTGATCACCATTACCAAATATTACGATGGAGATTGTGGAGTATTAGTTTGACATAATTTATGATTTCCTTCATATGGCATATTACATTAGGGAATGTGAATATGAATTTATATATATTGTAATTTGCTAAGTATTTCAAAGAATTTGAGTGAACTATGTCATCACTTCACCCCTTTTTTTTTCCATGCTTCTTTCAAATTCTTATCATACAATTTAATTCCCCAATGGCATGTATACCACTTAAAATATAGTCTATTAGGATGGTTAATGCTCTAAGTCTATTCTTCATTACTTATCATTTCATACTATTTATTATTTGGCTTCACTTATCTCAAAATATAAGTTATTGATGTTGTTCACATTTGACACAAAATATTCATTCATTGTTTAAGTTTGTACAAACTATATTAATTTTGATTGACATTTTTACTCCAAATATTTAACTAAGGCCGCCACTTGTGTCCTTGATTGTCCCCATAGAATTTTAATGGAATTCTCTATTACTTCTAATTTGACTGATGTTACTCCTAATGTTACTCAACTTTTGTTAGGTGGAATGCCTATGTGGCATAGCGCTTGGTTTTTAATTGATAACCATCCCTTATTTTTTCCATAGTGGCACTATTGATTCATTGCATGGTAATGATAATATATCATTTATACTTCACTCCACATAATTAGGTATTTACATCGCTTGATTTGGCCAATAAGGCAATAACCATTTAAATACGACTTTCTGTATAGATTCTCCTTAATCATTATCTTATAATCACATTAAGGTAAATGATTCTTTACTTCACAATGATAGGTGTGAATCCATTTTATTAGTCCTTATGCCTATTCATTGATGGTATTCTTCTCCAAATGAAGTTTTACCTATATTAGATGGTTCCTGTATGATATACAACCACTATTAGTGATATTGAGCATAGATCTATGTAATACCTTTGTCAACATATGTGACATCAATAGTAGTAGCAATGGGTTGATCTTGAGATATATATTGTTATGACTATACCCTTATAACAATAACTCAATCCTTGTACTTTGAAAGGAATACAACATGATATTCTATAGCACATTAGATGATTGCCTTGCATATTAGAGCATCTTCAATGTTTGACCAAAATTTAAGGCATACTTCTTTCTAATGATGATTCCTTTTGTATGCTCTTAGGCACATTGAAACATGTTCTCTTTATCTTTCTTATATATATATATTTTTATGAATGTTGTACATTTTACAAATAAGTCGTGGTAGATGAATGTAGTTGTAGTGATGTAATGTGAAGTTTGCAGTTATAATAATATTTCTTTGTAGTTGATCCATGGTCTTGTTGAGTTGAAGTAATTGGTTGTGACTATTAATACACTACTCCTCTTTACTATTATTAATCTCTATAAATTTATTTCTATAATATTAAAAAATATTGTAAGATTGCATACATATACATATACATATTGTAGACACCTAAAATTGTCCAAATCCCATTTCCTAGCCGATTAAATAAATATTTATTATTTATTTAATTAACTTACCATTAATTAAATAAATTTACATTTATTTAATTATATTTGCCTTTCCTTGATTTAGATAAACTAAGGTTTATCTAAATCCTAGCCTTTCCTTGATTTAAATAAACTAAGGTTTATTTAAATCCTAGCCCATTTCACTTTAATTAAGTACTTCATTTACTTAATTAATCCCTTTCCTAATCCCACTTGGAATTAAATATTACATTTAATCCTATTTGAGCACATGGCTCCTACCTTTAACCCTCACCTAACCTCACTATCCTACCTAACCCACCTTTTCTAAACCTACCCACTTCCTTAATCACGCTTGCTTTTCCTAATCACCTTGCTAATCACCTTTTAATCCTAAGTATGTGCTCACACATGTGTGAGGGATGTTCACACTTTCCTCATCCGTCATGTCTTCCGTGCCTCTTGCACACTTGTCCTCTTGCATGAGAGTCAAGGTGTCTCACACATGTGTGAAAGACCATGCTTTCACACCTCTTGCACATTTGTCCTCTTGCATGAGAATCAAGTTGTCTCAGACATGTGTGAGAAGCCAGGCCTTCTCACACCTCTTGCACACTTGTCCTCTTGCATGAGAATCAAGTTGTCTCACACATGTGTGAGAAGCCATGCTTCTCACACCTCATTGATCATGTCACCATCAAAGGTTGCTCACACACATGTGAGCATATTTCCCCCTTTGAATGGTCAAAAACCCTAATCCATGTGGAGACTACTTGGCCTCCACCTCATTAACACCTCATTGATCCTGAGGGATCCTAGCCCTTCATCTTGCATTTAATCTCAGCCGTCCATTACATCTCATTTCCTATAAAAGGAGAGCCCTCTCCTCATTTCCAAAAAAAGCATTATCTGCCCCATTATTATGCTACAGGAATTGTGAGCAACCACATCCCATGAGCAAGAAAATCATCTACACTTGATGGTTTCATTTTGGATAGTGATATTTTGAATGGTTTTATGCTCTTTTTTGTTTCATGTTGCTTATTTACATATCTATCTTCCATATTTTGAGGTTTGCATAATCATGTAGGAATAGATGCATTAGTTGCTTAGTGTTATTCCCTTGGTTACATTTTTATGCAATACACATATACATATAGATATACACATACACATACACATACACATACACATACACATACACATACACATACACATACACATACACATACACATACACATACACATACACATACACATACACATACACATACACATACACATACACGTACACATACATGTACACATACACGTACACATACACGTACACATACACATACACACACACATACACATACACACACACATACACATACACACACAAATACACACACACACACACACACACACACACACACACACACACACACACACACACACACACACACACACACACACACACACACACACACACACACACACACACATATCTGGACGAATAGTAAAGGTATAAACTCTACATCCTTTTGAACTACGATCAACATAGATCCTTTTATCTTTTCTTCTCATTCATTAATGATCAATGACCCATGAATATTAATGGAAGGTTATACATGCAATCTTAGTGGATTGACTATGACTTTAGGAATGCTTGCTTGATGAGATGTTTTGACATAAGTATTTAGATGGAATCTTCTAAACCAAATCTATGTTTCCCAACTCCTTCAATTTGCAATAATACTCTTTTAGGCTCATACCTGCCACATTTTTCAACTATTTCTCTATGTTTGATACAATTTGAAATATGATTTTTCTTAATTTTGTTTATTGATGTTCTTCCCATTAGGATGGCAGGAAAATTTACCTGATACCTATTGTAATGACCTTATTTTCCATCTATATTTGATAAGATAAATTTTGAATAAGTGATCATCTAATTCCCTAAAAAATGATATCCTTATATATTTTTCATGTTTGAAGGGACATGTCTCTTCTAATACCTATATTATAATTGTTATTTATATGATGAATATATTATTATTATTAAGATTTTCATAATTATTATTCTTTATTTGTTTATTAATTATGAAAAATATTATTTATTCTTTATAATTTAATACCTATACATTTTAATCATAGTATTTGATGTATTGCTATTTTATATCATAGTCATTATTATATTAGTATAATATCATTATTATATCAATATGTTGATATATTGATTACATTATATTATGGTAATATATAACCTTATAGCATAAGTTTAATGAATTCATTTATCATTATATCAATAGTTAATAGTAATGTATTTAAATGAGATTATTTTATATCATCTATCTATCTCTCTTAGGTGGAGGAGACTATAATTAGGGTTCTAAGTGGGGTTCATGATAGTTTGCCCCTCTTGAGTTTGCTTGTCCTCAAGAAATATGTAACTCAAATTCATTCCTTTCCCTCCATATGTGTTAAAATACTTGCAAAGTACATATGTTAGTATATGATGATCTATGAATGAAGACACAAAGTAGACACATTAATGCATGAAGAGACAATGCAAAATGGATGTAGACACATGAATGTAGGAAGACACAAAGAAAACACATTGATGCATGAAGACACAATGTAGACACATGGTATACATGTTACAACCTTGCTTACAAATTGAAATAAGAAAGGTAAGGAAATGTTTTACCACTTTGATCATGAATGTCATGCTCCTTTCTCTGTCTAGAGATCAAAATTTCTTGAAGATGCATATTTTTAACTTTTCTATAGCTAGTACTATAATAGGGTGTATACTTCCATATTGGATGGTAGATTTACTAATACTCGAGTTTGGACATGCTCAGCTCGGGGCTCCCTTAGATTTTTAATCCATATTGGGATTCTCTTGCCCCAACGCAACTGATTTACTCCTTTGCTTGTGCACACTCCCTATCCACTAGGAACATGTTTAAATTTCATTATGAATGGAAGGTTCACTACTGCTCGAGTTTGGACACACTTAGCTTGGGGCTCCCTCAGATCTTAAAATCCATATTGAGATTCTTATGCACCAATGTGACCAATTTATTCCTCACCCTATGCACACTCCTTATCCATTAATATAAGGGGTCTTATCGAGTTATTCACAAATTATTAATAATATTATATTAAACACCTCTCTTAAATACTTGATAAGGATAATATTTAAATTAACCAATAAGATAATCCCTATCCTCAAAAAAAATACAATTATCCTATTCTTGTTAAAATAACATTCTTATTTATATTCAATCATTATAAATTTCATTCTTTGTTATATTCCTAATATTAAGAAATCATTCCATATTAGTATTATCATGGACATTAATATATTCATACACCTTCAACTCAATAAATCATACTTACCTTGGAGGTGCATAAATCTTATTCTTCTTTGTTGTTACTCATCAGTCTCTTTCTTTTTTAGAGAAACTGATCATGATTTTTTAAGCCATGGAGAGTGTACAAAACACCAAATATTTTGTATCAACTAAGTAAGTATGAATATTATTTCATTCAAGAAGGTATGTTGTTCAAAGGAATTCAGTTATGTACATCGAGGGGATCAATTGGTACTAATTTGATAAATGCAAAATATAACAATTACTTGGTTGGACATTTTGAAATTGATAAGACATTTAATTTTCTTAAGAAGAAGTATTATTGGCCTCAATTGTATAAGGACACTCAAAAGTTTGTAAGGAGTTGTGGAGTTTGTTAAGTCGAAAAAGGAGTAAGTTAGAATACTGGATTGTATACACCTATTTAAGTACTTGAGAAACCTTGGAGTGATATCATTATGGACTTTGTTCTTCGCTTATAGAAGAAAACATGAGTGAATGATTATGTATTTTATGTTGTGGATAGATTTTCCAAGAAGGTACATTTTATACCATGTAAGAAGACATTAGATGTTTTGCATATTACATAATTTTTTTTTATAGAGAATATCTGATTGCATGGATTACCGAGGGGCATTATATCTGATAATGAAAGTAAGTTTGTTGGCTATTTCTTGAAGACTATATGGAAGAATATGGATAGCTAGTTGAGGTTTAGTTCTACATTCTATCCATGGACTGATGGGCAGATAGACATTGTAAACAAATGTTTGGGTAATTAGTTGAGATGCTTAGTTAGAAATAAACCAAGTAATTAGGATTTAATATTAGCACAGGAAGAGTTTTCATATAATAATTTCATGAATAGGAGTACTAGAAAGACACATTTTGAGATGATTATAGGGAATGAAGCCTAGAGGTATATCAAATTTGAGGGATATATTTGGAGAAGAAAAGAGGAGTGTTGAAGGAGAAGGATTTGCTAAAGTTTAGAAGTATTTTCATGGGGAAGTGAAACATAAGTTAGAACAGAGGAATCATAAATACAAGGATAATGCAAATAGATGAAGCAGACAAAAGATTTTTGAAGTTGGTGATGAGGTAATGGCTCATTTGAAGAAAGATAGATTTCCTGTTGGCATATAAAGTAAGTTGAAAATGAAGAAGTTTGGTCCTTGTAAGTTCTTGAGAAGATTTGGCATTGGCAATGCTTATGAAGTTGAGTTACCTAATGACATGAGTATATCACCTATATTCAAAGTTGTTGATTTATATGTGTATTATGAATATGACAAAGAATTTTTTGTACTGAGTGATTATCCTAAGAAACATATGGAAAAGGTTGAAAAGATTTTGAACTAGAGAGTTGGTAAGAGAACAAGGGGAAATGATTACATGGAGTATTTGGTAAAGTGGAAGAATAGACCTATTGAAGATGTTGAATGGATTTCTCAATTTGATTTGGATTCATCTTATGTTGTGATGCCTTTATGATTTAGAGAGTCATTTCTTTCAGCCCCAAGTGTCTAATACAATGACATCCTTGGTTGCTTTGGTTATCTTGCTCATTTGAAATGGAGGTGCTCGGTTACTTCTTTCAACTTTCTTGGTATTTATTACTATATTTGGCTCAATCGATTCAAGTTATCTTATTTTACCAAGTTGGTTTGACTTGGCTCAGTGCACATATTCACCAAGTAATCCTTTCCTTCATTCACTGAGTGTGTCTAGTGATGCTTTGATCCTTGGTTCATTGAGTTATATATTTGGTCCTTCTTTAAGGATTAACTAGTTTATTTAATTTTTGTTATGGATTTAATATATAGGATCAATCATTGGGAAGTGTGTAGACTTATTTTTGGGTCATTTATTTATCTAATGCAGATATATAATCTTTTGTAAGCTATTTTGGAAAGTATAAATAGGAAGGTCAATTTTTAGGTTTTATTAAGTCAAAGTATGTTGGGAGAAGGATGATAGAGTCTATGATTTAGATTCTAGAAGATTGTGGATCACATATGTTGTATGAGGAATCTATTCTATAATTGAACCTTTTTATTTTCCCATGATTGGGAAGGCCTTATAACTCAACATTTATGAGCTAAATCAATGAAGATCTGGCTATTCTCTCTTTGTGGCATTGTCTCTTGGTTACTTGGACTTCCATTTTGTTGTGTCGATTAGGTTTCATGGTAACTAGGTGATCCTTTGGCCCTAGGTATCATCCTACCTTGCGTTAGCCTTGAAGATCATACGAAAAGTAACTTTCTTATCATAGAAACTATATTTGATGTCTAGATGGATTCTATAGATTCTAAAACAATGATTAAAATTGGAAAATGTTTGACTCAAGATGAACATAAACAATTGAGTGAATTATTGAAAGAATTTAAATATATTTTTGCATGGTCTTTTTTGATATGCTTGGTATTGATCCTAAGATTGTGACACATTACATTTTTCTTGAATCAAATGCTAAACCTATTAAACAAAATACTTGAAAGATGAATATGAGAATCACTCTTCTTGTTAAAGTAGAGATTGAAAAACTACTATATGTTGCTTTTATTCTTTCTATTGACTATTTTCCTTGGATATGAAACATCGTTTCTTTTTATAAGGGAGAAAATAAAATTTGCATGTGCACTAGATTTTAGGATTTAAATAAATATTTCATCTCGAAGGATGATTTCCCTTTACCTAATATTGACATGATGGTGGATTCTACCACTGGACATGCTTTATTATTTTTATGTATAGATTTTATGGTTATTATCATATATTTATTGCCCTTGAAGATAAATACAAGACCACATTTATAACAACTTGGAGAACCTTTTTTTGGGTTATGAAGCCTTTCAAATTAAAGAATGTAGGTGCAACTTATCAACATGTCATGACTCTTATATTTCATGATTATATACATAAGATTCTCGAGGATTATGTTGATGACATTCTTGCTAAATCAATTAAGTTCGAAGGATATGTGGTTATAATGATAAAGATTTTTGAATGGATACAAATTTATAATATGCATTTTAATCCTTGAAAGTGTTCCTTTGGGGTTGATACTAGAAAACTACTTGGGTTTATTATTTCTAGTCATAGTATAGAAGTTGATACTGAAAAGATAGAGGATATTGTTAATATGCATCCACCTAAGAAAATATCACAATTTTAGAGTTTACAAGGGAAGGAACAAGCTATTTAAAGATTTATTTTAAATTTGGCTGATAGAATTATTCCATTCACATAATTTCTTAGGAAGTACATTCTACTTTCTCTTAGAATGATGAATGTAAACAAGCACTTTAATAATCTAAGGATTATATTACTAATCTCCTATCTTGAAGCCTCCACAACTTGATAAGCCTTTACATCTTTATACATAATATTCTTTGAATGCATTAAGTGTGGTTCCTATTCAACATGATTATTATAATAAAGAGCATCATGTATATTATATTAGTTGTACCTTGATTGATTACGAGATGCAATATACAAAGATAGAGAAGTAATGCCTTGCCTTGATTTTTGCATGTCAGAAATTCTGACATTATCTTCTTACTACAAAAGTCAATGTGATAGAGAAATTTAATCCTCTAAAGTATCTCTTTTCTAAAACAAATTTACCTAGATAATTGGAAAAATGGGTTATGCTTTAGGCAGTATTTGATTTGAATTTTATATCTCAAAAATCTATTAAAAGACAAGCCTTAACTAACCATTTAACTGAGGCTCCTTCATCATATACAATTATCACTCCTATTGACTTTTCCAATGCAAGGATATTATTTATGGAAAAAGATGAAGCTTGGGGAATGTATTTTGATGGACCTAGGTATAAAAATTATTCTAAGGTGGGTCTGATACTTGTTTCCCCTTCTAAAAAATCAATCCCTATTTCATATAAACTAACATTTTCATGCACAAATAGAATTGTGGAGTGTAAGGCTCTTGTTGCTGTATTGTGAGCCACCTTATCCCTTCAAATCACAAGATTGAATATCTTTAATGAATCACAATTGATTATGCAACAAATAAAGGGTTTATATCAAGCTAAGAATGAGGACATGATAAAATTTCATGAACTAGCTCTTGATTTATTGACTAAATCTTTATCTCATAACATCTAGTTAGTTACTCATAAGGATAATAGACATGTTGATACTATGGATAGTGAAAAATCATTGTTATGTATTGATGGTAATAAGGATTTTTAATTCACCATTTATGTCTCCCAAAACCTTCTATCTCAAATACTAGTCCTGTGGTAGTTCAATGTTGTAATCTAAGTTCTAATGAATGATTTTCTAATATCTTCTAGTGCTTAAAAGATGGAACTTTTTCTGAATTTTCTTTCCAAAATGCTAGTATAAATTTATTAGAAAACTAGTTGCTTGATACATCATCTTAGCTAAAACTCTATATAAAAGACCTTATGATGGCTATTTTCTAAGATGACTAGGAAACAAAGAAATCTTGGTCACTTTAAAAGAAGCTCATATTGGATCTTGTGGTGGAACTTTTGGTGGAAAGTAATTAGTAAGCAAATTATTAAGAATGGTATAATACTAGCATACAATAGAATAAGATTCTTTTTCTTTTGTCAAGAAATATCCACAGTGTCAACAACATAGTAATATTATCCATGCTACATATTTGATGTTTAGATCACATTGGTATGATTTCTACCCATTCTTTACAAGGACATACTTATATCTTAACAACTACTAATTATTTGATAAAATGGGTTGAAGTTGTTCCTCTTCGATCTCTATAGAAGAAGTTATTTGTGATTTCATTCTCCAGAATATCATTTGTCAATTAAGTATTCCATCTATTATTAGTTTCTATAATGGAATGTCTTTCAAAAATAAAGAAGTTAAGAAATTTATGGATAGATCTCACATTCATCAAAATTTTTCTACTCCTTACTATCCTCAATCTAATAGTCAAGTTGAAGCATCTAACAAAGTCATTGAGCAAATCTTATGGAAAATAGTGAACAAAAATGGAACATATTAGCATACTCAGTTAAAATATGCTTTATGGGATTATAGGACTAGTGTTTGTGCTACTATAGGTACTTACCCTTATAACTTGGTGTGTGGTGTGGATTCTATTATGCCTTTGGAATTAGAAATTGCTTCTCTTCAAGTATCTTCTCATGGGATCATTGATAAGAACACTTTAGAGAATAACATTTACAAGGATTAGAAGTGTTAGAAAAACAATGAATCAATGCATTGTAACATTTAAGAGCTTATCATAAATCTCTTCAAAATCATTATAATAATAGATTACTTGAATGATCTTTCATATGGGTGATATTTTTCTTTACAAAAATCTAAGGAAAATTATTTTTTTATTGAATGAAAACAAAAAAGTCAGTCCCAATTGGTTAGTTCTTTTTGTTGTTAATAAAGTTTATAGCTATGGTAATTATAAGATTGCTGATATTGATGGTGTTCATCTCAAGGAATCTATTAATATTATGCATCTTTATCATTATTATGTTTAAGTTATTTTCTGTCTTATTTTTATCCTATTATATTATTCATTGTGTTTTACTGGTGTATAATATTCAGTTTACCCACATATTAATTTAGCAACATTAAAATTCTATCTATTATTGTTAATTTTATCCAATTAATTAATAATTAATTATAGGAATAATGATATCTCATATATAAATCATCAAAATATGGTATGCATGGAGGAATCATACAAAATATGCCCTTGATATATCATTTGTCTATCTATCACTATTTATTTTAGTGCTCCACTGAGACATGACTCCCTAATCTCTCTCATATATGGTGAAAGGAGGATGGCATTTGTGATGTAGTGTTGCAGGTATAGCTCATGCATAAGCTATAATCATACATGCACTCTCACATTACCCAGATCTTGGTCTCTAACTCTAATATATGATGCTTGAGTTTCTCAGTGTTCTCCTATCTCAGTCTTAGCTCTAGAGTGTTAGATGCAAAGATATATGATGTCTACCTAGATATCTTTATCCTCTTACCTCATGAAAATGGGTGGATGGTATCTTTGAAGCTATATTGAGGTCCTTTAATACCTCACTTACAAAGCTCCTTGACTCTCTTTGTCACTGCAATCAATACATATATTATTTCATCAGTATAATATTTTCTTTTTTAATTGTTAATCTTAATCTATATAATATTTATAGCCTACCTAGCTCTCCCTAAAAGAACTCTATATCTATCTCTGATATTGAAGGATGGGGCATGCACCAACTTCTCTCTCCATGCTCTTGATGTTTTGGTCACTAGAGTGGTGTATCTCTTTGGAAGCATGGCTATTGTGATTGTAATGGTAAAGTATGCATGGTAAACTATGGCTCCTTATCCATTACATGATCTTGCAGGGACAAATCCTTCACTCTCTCCTCTATAGTTTCCTCCTTTTCTAGAGGCTATTATCTCCCATCTCCTCTCTCCTCTAGCTTACAGATCTCCTTATCTTATTTCCCATGTGCTGGTTGATCCTCCCCCTCCATCTCCCCATCCTCTCTTATTTTCCCATCCTCTTCTCTACTAGCTCCTCTCTAAGCTCTCTAGAATGTTCCTTGGTTTCCTATAGGGTAATCTAGTGGGAAAATTGGTCTTACTCCATGCCTTGTCTAGTAGTAGATGTACTCCTTTATACAACCATAATATAGGTCCTCTATTGCTGGGATTCCCTCCCTCCTTTGTATTGTTAGAGATGATATTGACTACTATATGCTAGCATATGGATCTAACTCTCCAAACATATCTCTGAGGATGGGCATACCATGACACTACCCTCATAATACCCTTTTACAAGCCAAAGTACCTCAATAATTGATCATAGTAGTATGACATGATCATATGATTATGTCATCCTTCTAGGAATCTCCTCCTATGTAAGTATCTCATTTAGTATGTAGTCTTAGGCCACTTTGTCTTCTAGTAGTATGGTATCTATTATATCCCCTCCTTTTTCATGTGATCAAATCTTGCTCTCCAAAATAGTATGCCTCCAAACTTCCACATCTCTACAAGAAGATATTCATACACTCTCAAAAGGTTTTTCTCTAGTTCTATAGGAACTCCTACTATCCTAGTTTGTGTAAATTGCTTAAATGACCACACCTACGAGAGTGTACATATTGTCAAGCTATCTCTCTGGCGTCTTGATAATCTAGTGAACTTTGCATAGAGAGTAGCTAACATACTCCTACCTCATGCAAACAATGCTCGATCTCTCTCCCCTACTCATATAAAATGTGTAAAAGGTGATAGAAATAGTGTCCCCTTACAATTTGGGGTCATGATGTAGCTAAATGTACACCATATCTACTATCTCACCAAAGGAGTATCACCTATAATGATATCATCTAGATCAATCCAATTTTTCCTAGCTTTCATCAATGATCTCTATCCTGTGAAATACTTCTCATTTGTAAATATGTGATTTGCATCTCTACCAACATGAGGCCTAATAGAGAGCCCTCTAATAGTAAGGTAAAGTATCCAATATACATCCTCTAAGGTCACCATGATCTCTCCCATGTGAAGATGGAATGTAAAAGTATCCTCATCCCACCACTCTATTATGGATAGAGTCATGCCCTAATAGAATCTCAAGTATGGAAGTTGGCCTACCAAATATAGGCCTACATCTCTAAGCATCTAGATTTCCTCTTGGCTCATGTTCTTCATACTATCCCAGATGAAGTGTATTGATTGTGACATCTAATGCTCCTATAGAGATACTAGTACCTATAAATCATATCAAATTAGACATCATTACCAATTTGTGAGCCAATTTGATAATTTTGGACATGTTCAACTTCCTCTTGATCAAGGCTAAATTACTCCTAATCAAGTTTGACCTCCCTTGATCAAGGTTGACCTCCCCATGATTAGGGTTGATATGCATTATCGAGGTTAACCTAGCATATCAAGGTCAAGATATGTCCATTCTAATAATCAAACTCTCCTTTAAACATGAAATATATATAGAAAGTCAAAATATGCTAAAAAAAAGTTAGAAACATGCATATTGAGGAAAAATACCCTATATGAACACTCATGTTAGGAAGTGAGTCACTGGGCATAACAACTACTCTCAAAACCTCCATCTGTGTTGGCTCTATCTCTTTCATTCTTTCCACTCCTCTTAATCATATTCAAATTAAAAAGTAATAAATAAATGGTAAGAACCCCTATTTATAACATCTTTAATATAAATTAGGGTTATAATCAGGGTTTCCTTTCTATGCATTTAGAATAGGCATTCAATCTATCTATCATAACTTGAGCTAAATAACTTTTATTTTCTCATCGTCAGAAGTGTTGGAATTATGATTAAACTATCTTACCTTTGAAGTTGGTTGAGTGAAGTTTTGATAACTTCCTCACTAATGTTAAAGGTCATTTTCATGAATCTGCATTTCTAGTTCATAGGGTTTGCTATACCACCCCATTTCACCTTTCAAAAAAGAGCAAGCCAAAAGGAGGGTGTATGGGCTATTAGCATGGATGATGATCATATTCCTATTGGGGGGTATCCTAGAATTACTAGAGCATTGGGGAGATTCTCATCATGATTGTATGTTGTATTCATGACTATGTTTTTCATCGATTTCAACATACTAGTGATTCTATGAAGACTAACAAAGCAACAAACAAATATTGAGATTGTAAGGCTCAAGGATTACAGATGAGGAAAAGTGCAATTGAGAATATGTTCTATAGAGTTTACTAATTATGTGGTTAAGAATGTATGAGAAAATATGAAGACAATTGATAGTTATTCAATATTTATTGAAGATAAAGTTATGGTTGAGTTCTTGAGAAGCAATTTCTAGAAATTGGATTATATCTCCTAATAGAGATAAAATTTGGTTAAGTAAATTGGAAAAAGGTAGAAGACATGAAAAAAATGCCATGGTTGGTCATGCTAAGTTTGAGGTTGCATGTATGAAGGCTTGTGAAGACTATGAGGTGATAATATTATGTAATTATGAAAAGATGTAATGTAAGATGTATTATATTATCTTAATATGGTCCTATAGTAATTGTAAATTGAGAAAACCTCAAGGTTGATTCAATAATTAGTTTGAAGAATTGGTATAAAGGAAAGTTGTTTTCCTTGTGGTTGATTGTAATAGTGGAAAATGATTACAATTTTGGTTGTGAGTGAAGTATACATAATGCGAGCGAACCTAGATGTAAGATCCAAGGAATATGATATTAAGTATCTTAATATTAGAGAAGTGTTTGGTGCGCATAAGGCATGAAGAGATAACAAAGAGACTATATTATCACAAAGAGATTTATGTGGATAGCTTTTCATTGGTATTGTTCTATGAAGGATAATAAAAAGGCCAGTTGGTGAGTTTTGTGGTCTTTCCCCTAAAGCCATTTGGATAGTGGGTCCTTCTCTCTTCCATAAATCCTAACAAGGTTGACACAACTCCTAACATGATTGGAATATCCTTGTAGGGATTCAAAGTCTCCTACTAGAGACTGGTATGCATAGAATATATTTCATTGACTCCTAACAACGTCCATCCTCTTTCAAGGAATGTACATCATTTTGTGGGTACCATCCTCACCATGCTTTTCCCTCTGATCAAAGGTTGCCCTAGTTAACAAATCTATTTTTATTATGTATGGTTATCTTCTTGTGGTTGTTTCACTTTCTAATTATATATTTTAGAATTAATAAGGTTAATAATGTTGAGTAACATGGATTATTTTTGGTAAATATATTAACATTGCTAGTGTGATTGATGTCTTACAAATGCAGATTTGAAGACTCATAAATATGAGAGGAGACATGTCTCATGAAGAGACATGTCTCTATAGTTAATCATCATTAGTTAATAGATTAATAATATAAATAGCCATATGTATAACTTATGTTTATGCTAATATGTAATATTAATATGTTAAACATATATGTAATATATTATTATATTATTATATAATAATATATAATGTATAATTTTTATTATATATATAATATATTTATCTTAAAGATGATTTACCACCAACAAGGTATCTCATGATAAAATCAATCTGATAGAAGCTACAACCTTAACACTCTCTCTTAGCTAGGGAGGATTTATAGAACATATTATGCTCTCAAGAGTAAGAAAATATATCATCTTAGTATGATACTCAATTCACTATGAGGCTAAATTTCTCACCTTTCATAACACACAATTGAACCAATTTCCATAACTTTAAAAACACCACCTTAAGTGTGGTCTATAGTAGCAACTATGGTGTCCGGCAAGATCTAGCCCAAAGAACCATAACAAGTTGGTTATCATGGTGTCCAAAAAAATTTGGCCCAAAGAACCATGATAACAGGTCTACCATTTATAAGATTTCCACCTTACAATGGTTACCTTATGTTTTTTCGTTATCATGATTTCCAACACTCTAGGACAACAAATTAATGAAGTCTATCATGATAATAGGTCTACCATTTATAATATCATCATCTTATAATGGTTACCTTCTATTTACATATAAAAATTAAAGATCATCAACTTTCATTACATATCATATGTGAAATAGTAGCCACCATGAACCAAGTCAAAGGGTGGTGCAAAGGATTTAACCTCAATTCTGTCTCATAAAGAAGAATGCATTACAAGGAATTTCACTTAGAACTTCTCCTAAATAGAGGAGATACCATTCACAAGGATTGCACGTCAAAAATTCTCCCTCTAAACAATGATCCTAGGAAGTTAGGTCCAATAGTTATTCCATTAGAGGCTCTCTTCCCCCAAGGATTCTTGTCAAGCTCAGTCTGAATCTTATATCATTTTTTTTTTTTTGGTGATAAGTCATCACTTCCTCATGATATGACTATTAGTAGGCCCATAAAAATCATGTAGTCACACACATGTATTTCTAGACTCCCTCTAAGTATAAATATTCTAAGCTCTTGCATTGCTTTAGAAAAAAGTGTCATACTCCCTCTTAATGTAGAAGGATCTCAAAATCTCAATCATCAAAGGTGTTTGTTTCAAGAGCCTCACTTTATCCATTTTGATCATTAAGGTCTTTGGAGATACTATCATTAGATTGAGTCTACACAATATTAGGTATCATTTGTAAAGTACTAACTTTCTTTTCCTATAAGAAAATATTAAAAAAAATAAAGGAAAAGATCAAGGCAAATAACCCTTATAGTATGTATAGAATTAAAAATAAGAGAGAGTCAAATGTAAAAGATATGAATACTTATCTACACATGAAGATTCAAAAATTATTTTCTTAGATTATTTGAGAATGGAACATCTCCCTTCTAAAGAAGATTCAAGTGGGAGTGGAGCTTTGACTATTATTCCCCCCAACAATGTAAAATTCCCACTCATTCTATATTGTTGAATAATTTTGCATTAAATCAAATGTGGATTCCTTTGACATCATCTCTAGTGTTGATTTCCCCTTATATAAGATCTACCCTTCTGTGAGTAAAGAGATGGTCTGAATATCAGATCTAAATCAACCCATATCTATGATCTCATGTTAGGTGTGGCTCAATAATTTCTTCCCAATTGAGATACTCTTCAATTGTCAAGTTGTCTATTCAAGATGATTTTAGACAATGCTTGATCCACTTATCCAATTTGATTTGTGTTTCCCTTACAATGAAAAATGAGCTAAAGACCTTGATGAGCTAGTTAGATAGTGGAAACATTGAATATTATTATCCCCCATACAATGTATAATTTCTCTTCATTTCATTTTATGGAGTTGAGAAAATTCTACCAATTTGCTTTAGGACTAAGATTGTAATATATTTGTGATCTCAATGTATATCCACCCTATTGAAAAAATGTTTTAAAAATGAATCACATATTTCCTATCTTAGCTACCACTGTGATTACCCCTCTCCTTAGTAAGTTTTCTCTCAAAATGTGGGCCCATGGTGCCTAACACCTATTGTATTAATTGAAATAATTTTTTTGCTCTCGATTTGTTTAAGGTGGTAGTTACTATGAATACCTTATTTTGATAATAAATGTACATTCTTATTCATTGAATTTACATTCCCATTTCATACTTCCTTATCACTAAAATCATGCTATCAACACTAGAGAATCCATCTCAACATTGTTTACCCCCTCTTAATCAATAAGAACAAGTTTGGTAAAGGTTCACTAAATAACATCTTCAGTCTTCTCCCTTTCTTTCAAGGTTGATTCTAATAACATGTCAAGCTCTCTTTGAATCTCAATCTCCCTCTTCCTACAACAAATTCTCAGAGGAAAAGATCAAGGCACATATCTCATATAGTATATATAGAAATACAAAATTTAAATATACTTCATCTTTAACTTTTGTATTCTCATAAGAAATCTCTTTTATGGTTAACAAACATTATATTGAATTATCAAATATTATTTCAAATAAATGTGTGTGTGTGTGTATCTATATATACATATACATATTTTACAATATTCAATACAAAACATATTATATATTCATTAACTTAATTATGTAGAATAACCTCTTATAAAATATATATGTATATTATTCAGTAATAATATAAAAGAGAACATACCTTATACTCACCTTTATAATCATGTGCCTTCATCCACATTGGCATCTTTTGTGGTGGAAATTGAGATAATATTATAGGTTACAACCATTTCCCATTTTCTATTTGTTCTACTTATTCATGGGTCTTATTAATCTTAGCTTGTGGGGGATAAAGCCACATTTCTTACCACTGCTTTATCGCTTATATCACTTATTTTCCAAATGGTATTGTGAAACAATATGGTTTTATGGATTTGTTTACAACATTTAAAGTATTGATAGAGTATGCTTATTGACTTCATTTGGTCCCTTGTCTTTAATGGGTTATTCTTCCTCATTGGTGGTATTATGCACTATGCTTGTCATTCATAGATGCATAACTTGAAACTCTAATTTCATTAAATCTTTGACCAAAAATGAAAATCTTAGATGTTTGTATAAACAGAGCCTAAATCAGACATCATGGTAAGGATGTAGTAGAACATATCCAAATATCTGCCAGAATATTATATAATACTATAGAGATGAATGAGTTTGAATATGATTAATGATGTCTAAACTAATGTTAATATGAATTTTCTCTAGAATTTAGGATGAGAAACATAATGCTTGAGAAATGGAGGAAACCATATATTGATCACATTTGTTGTACATATACCATGTTTGGTCCTTCCCTAATACTATGTTTGCAAATATAGTGTCAATTAAATTTTTATTTTGTGTTTTTCTTGCAATCATAAGATTACAGAAATGTCTGATCTCCTTTCATGTGGAGTGCCAATTGCTAATTGAGAAACCTTTTCAACATTGATCACTTGTAAAAATAATGGGTCGAGATTCACACCTTTCTATATATATATATATATATATATATATATATATATATATATATATATATATATATATATATATATATATATATATATATATATATATATATATATATATATATATATATATATATATATATATATATGTATATATATATGTATGTATGTATTCCTTCCTTCCTTCCTTGTATCAGACTTTAATTGACCATGATAGTGTGATTGATGTGGCTATTGACATTAAGGCTGAACGTTCTCTCATATTTTACTATCACACATGATATTTTTATTTTCCATTCTATTTTTCACACATAGGTGGTATTACTCCTTGATCAAATGTGACAATGTGTGAAGAGAGTGGTTGGAGATCAACATTCATGATGTTTGTGTTGATCTTAGATTGGTTTTGAAAATTGAGTGTCAATACACTTAAGATATTTACTTAGTTTATGCTGAACTAGTCATGCATGCTAAGTATAATATGTAAATACAAGACCGTGTTGAGTCACTCATGTGTCGAGTCACTCAAGTGTTGGGTAGATATACCATGCCAAGTGATTCAAGTGCTAAGTGAATAGTAGATGCTAAGCAATTCAGATGCTGAGTCAAAAACATAATTATAGTATGTGCTGAGTATTAGTAACTTCAAATTTTGAGTAACAAAGATTGGACATATTTGTTTGTGATTACAAAAACAACTATGTAAACCATTTTCAAGCTGACCTAAGGTTGGATTTCAATTCTTTAAAGATAAGAATGAATCTATTTGTAGAATGCCTATGTATTCGAATGCAACCAACTAGAAAATAGGAAGGATTAAGTAGCAAAATGAATTAATATCATCCATAGATTCATACCTAACCGTAAGCCACCAAAGTCTTTATAAGGAAGATGAAGCCACAATAATTATAAATGAATCCAGAGAGTGAAAGAGATCATGTTATAGGAGGTAACAAGGGGTGAATGATTGAATTTGTTCACAGAGCATTTAAGGTGACTTAGAAGTGAGAGTGAATTGTAGAATTAGTTGGAGGAGAACTACGAACAGAAGGATACAACAATTGTTATATTAGATCAAAGAGGATAAAAAAGGACAATGTATAGATTTTATTTTTAATCAAGCAACCAGAGCCAATCATAGGATCTATGCTAAAAAATCCTAACAGGTGATTTTAGTTAAATCTCCTAGGTAGAGTATTCCTAATAGGCTCTAGTAAATCCTTTAACAGGGTGAAATTCCAAGTGGATGCTCTAAAGTCCTTTAACCAGGCACACTTCTAACAGGGTGTTGAAATCCTCTAACAAGTTGGGACTTAATAGTCTTTGTAAAACTTAGGCCTTTCACAAGGCAGATCATGTTTCATGGTCAAACCACCATTGTAACCTTAATTGACTACACTTTATTACTATAGTAGTGAAGATTTGTTGGTGTCATTCCTACCCTAGTTTTTTGTTCTCATTTGGAGGGTTTCTGGGTAATTGTATCTAGTGTTTAGTGCGTGTGTTTGATTATATGCTTACATGATTTAGATGTATGTGCTTTACATGCCATTTTTAGTTCATTACATGCATCTAGTGAATGGTAAAAATTTTAATAGCTAAAGTTTGAACTTCTGATTCACCCCCCCTAGAAGTACATGTTTCCCATTTGTAATTCCAACAATTGGTATCAGAGCTGAGTTCTCAGAAGAAGAAGCTTTACAACTTAGAGGAAAGATCTTGAAATGGAAGTTTGCAAATTGAGAAAAACCATTGAGAACCAGGAGATTGAGATACATCTTATACTACATCAACTAAATGAAGCTAGAGATGCTTTGAAGAGTTCCTTGAAAATAAGGAAAGAGATTGCTATAGCAGAAAATGATACACAATACAAAGAGATTGAGGACACAAAGCTGTTTGTAGATGCTAACTCCATTGAATTTGATGCAACAATTGTAGATCTAATGGAGAAGAATAGAGAACAAGTTGAAGAAATTAGAAATCTCAAATTAGAGCAAGAATCACAAGCCATGATGCTATGTGAAGTGATTGAACAAAAGAAGAAAGCTATAGAAGACAAGGCCATGATTGAAGAAGATAAAAGAATTTTGGTAAATAGATTGGAAGAAAAGTCAATAGAGCTATCCAGGATCTCAAACATGCAATTGGATACCTTAAGCCAAATGATGAATGCTCATCATGAGTTGAAAGTCAAGGACATTGAGATAACTACATTGAAGTTGCAGAATGAACAACTGCAGAATAACTTGAAAAGAGAAAAGGAATTTGTTGAAAGTTTCAACAAGCCAAATGAAACCATCAAATACTTTGAGAAATTACTAAAATCACCTAGATCCAATTGAGATACATAAGGATTTGGCTACACAAGCACTAAAAAAGGAGAATCATCCAAAGCTACTAAGGAAAGGAACAACAAAGGTAAGAATTCCAAACTTACTTGTCATAATTGTGGAAAGAAAGGGAATACCACTAATGTGTGTGGGAGCAAGAATACAAATCAAAATGCTAAGCCTAAGAATATGGTCCATTATCATAAGTGAAAATACAAGGTTTTCAAGCACATGAATGTAGAACTAGAACCATGCATGCACCAAAGTTTGAAGGATATTGCTATAACTATCAAAAGTATGGACATAGAGCCTTTGAATGTAGATCCAAGTCCACATGGTCATCAAGCAAGCCAAAAAAGTTAAGAAGTTATGGAAATTCATATAATTGGGATTACAATACAAGATATAGCTATCACTATTGTCAGGAATATGGACATGTAACTAAAAACTGCATTAGGACTCACTTTAGTGGTAATTACAACATGTGGTTTAGTCAAGCTACATGTTTTAGCAATTTGAAGACTGGTCACATTAGTAAACATTGTCCAACTAGGTCCAAGGCACCAAGTTGTGAATTTGATAAAGGAAAAGGCAAGGTAGATGTTGAACACATTAAGAATGAGATGAATAAGACATAGAAGAAGAAAGAAGGATGTAGTACATCAAATGGAGAAGGGATCACTTCAGCCAATGGGTCAAGTGGTCACACCTCATCAAAGTAAGAAAACAAGAGGTATGTAGGACTAATACTTAAAGTCTTATCTCATACATTAGTTCCAAAAGAAAATAGCACTAAAAAATATGAATCAACATGAATAAAGATGCAAAGTGTTGTGAACATTCAAGTTAAATCTTCAAAGTTTTCATTTTGTTGCCGAGCATGAAAAGTTCTTTATGTATAATGAGTGAAACACTAGTTGGTGCCGAGCTGTAAAACTAAGCTAGTTGACACTAAGCCTATAGTAGCTACCAAGTGATGGTCATGTCATTAGATGCCAATTAAAACAAAAAGCATGTTGGCTATACAAGCATTAAGCATAAAATGCAAAATTTTGAAGGGTATAAGGTCAATTTTCACTCATTTTTCATCATTTCAAATTCAAGCAAATAAAAAGAGAGTAGAAGGTGACTCAAAAACAAGTTCAAAGCATTTGCACAGATTCTAGCAATGATCTAACACCAGTTCATCAAATTTCAAAGGTATTCTTCATAAGCCAAGTCACACAGTTTGAAATTTTTATAAACACTAGTTTGTCAAGTGGCATCTAGTTCAAGGAACATAGAGGGACAAGAAGTTTTAAATGTTTAATTAGTTAGCAATGAAGTAAAGCAACTAGATTTTAGAGCAATTCTAGATGTTTCTTATAAACAAAACCCATCAAGCACACTTTCCATGATTCCCTTGAAAGTCATAATGGTCCAAGATGTTAGAAAATACTACAAATGCAAAATAGGAGGAATAGGATACATGGAAATAAGGAAAGCCTATGAGAAGTTGTGTGAAAACAACATTCTGAAAGAAGAATTTAAGATTGTTGAAAGGAAGGGTTTGACTCATGCCCTATACTTTCCGATGGTGTTCAAAATAGAATGTATCAAGATAGTGTTGAGCATAATACATGATGGATGCTTGTGGCTAGAAGATGGTCCTATCAAAATTTCAAAAAGAATAGTTCATAAGGTGACTAGTTTTCCAATCCTAGATTGACCGAAGACTCTGCAAAGTGATTCAAAGGAGGTTATTGAGAAAAACATAGGAGCTAAATGGAATAAATGTGGAATGACTATTGATACCATCACAGACCCCCTACTTGACTTTTCCATAAGGGTAATCCTCATAAGTTTTATCAATTAAGTAGATTGAATAGTTTACTTTGTATTGTAGTAGATGTGGGCTACAAAATTGTGGAGAGGGATCATACCTATGATCTAGCTGAACTATAATTGCAACAAATAATGGAGAACCTAGGCACCATTAGAAAAACCAAGAGTGCATAGTGCAAATTTGGATCAATCCTAATTTGCATATTTTTCTATGTTTAAAACACATTCCCATCTTTTGGCAAGGTGAGTTGGAAGACAAATAGATCAATTGTAGTTCAAATCAATGAGTATATTGAGAAAATTGGAGATAACTTTGAAACTGTCATGACAAGTTATTTTGAAGACTTCAAGAAGTTTATGAAACAAAGGATGAGAATACCTATTTCACTAATTGAAAAGTATTACAATGACATATGCTTTCTTGTTGATATTGATTATACATATGTACAGGCTGCCATACCTAGGATAAGATGGCTAAGACCCTTAAGCTATGAGATTAATGTTGATAAAGCCCCAGCTACCATCACTAGAATTCTTGATGAAGAAGTTTATAAAATAGCAAAAATATTTGGAAATTATGATGTGATGAAGTCCAAGGTAGAAATGGAGTTGCAGATATCCTCCACACTAAAGAAGAAAGACAAATTGGTGAAGAAGATGAAGAAGAAGATGATGAAGAAGATGATGAGGAAGAACAAGAAAAAACTCAAGAACCTCTTGCATTAACCCAAGGATTGGAAGAATAGGTAGAAGGTGTTGAGGAAGAAGAAACCAAGGAAGCACTAGTACAAGCATAACCAAAGAAGAGAAAGGCCAAGGCATAGCCTATGGAAAAAACAAAGGCAAAGAAGATTGCTAAGCCAAGCCCAACAAAGCCAATAGCACCAACAACTAGGGCAAGCACATAGGCCACCATAGAAAAGGCCAAGGAGAAAGCCAAAGAAAAGGCCAAGGCTACAGAACAAGGAGGTCAAGAGCAGAAGAAGCAAAGAAGGAAATACATTGCACAACTTGAAACTGATGATGAGAGAACATAATCAGAGGATATGAAAAAATTTAGAGTGGTAAGTCATCCACCAAAATTTGATCATGAAAATATCTATGAGAATATTAGAAATAATGTAGATTTGACTGGATTGAAAAGTGTTAATTTTGAAAAACTTGGTAGAGAAGAGCAAAATTTGATTGAAGAATCAATATATGAAATGATGTCTGAATTCAAGAACACCCCACTTGAATTAGATAATACCATGCCAAAGGAATTATATACTATTTTTGAAAATAAATGTCATTATTGTTTAAACTCAGAGAAACAAATTAGAGAATCCACATTAGCCTAGGCAATGCCATAATTGACAAAAGAGCAGATTACCAAGGCCAACAAGAAATATGGTGGAAGGTTTGCACCAAAATATAGGGCATTCCACATTCTTCAAAATAGCATTAAAGATGTTGTGAAGAAATCCACTCAAATGTGGAAATTAATTTATGAATTGAAAACTATCAAAGAAGGATAAGAAGATCCCTTTGAGGGCAAAAATAATGGAGATGAAGATGATGATAAGGAGGAAGATAAAGAAAAGGATAATATTGTTGAAAAGGAAACACAAAAGAAGGATGGAGACATGGCTACAACTGAAGAGTAGCAGGAAGAACAAAGTGTACAAGACACACAAATGCCAACTATGAGCCCTCCTTATGACACTAGTATACCTACAAAAACCATAACTATTAAGGATGGTCTTGATAGTTCATCTCAAAAAATTTTTCTTTTAACTGCAGAAGATCTAAAAAAGACACTAGACCAATCTACACTTTGGGCAAGACTATGTGAAAATCTAGTATTGGTCAGTGTAGATGAACTTCAGAAGGCAGTAGCTGAGATCACAAGGGATAGGGTGAATACAAAAGAACCACCTTCTACCATCCCTTTAGCTACTACTGCTCAACCTTTGATTCAAACATTAGTAGACACATCCACTAAGGTTGACACAAATGTTACATTTGATTTAGTTGAACAAAGACAAGTAGAAGAAAATCAGACAAGAAAAGAGCAAACATGATAGATAGATGTATCTGTATCTGAAGAACAAACACACGAACAAGGTGTAACTCAAATCATTGTAATTGATGAGAGCATATCTAAAGAGAGCAAGGATACACCAAAGGAAAAGGAGAAAGAAGCTAATCAAGCATTAGTAACATTACCAACATCAAACACTCCTACAAAAATCATTCAAAAGCTAAGCATAGAGGCTTTACCCCTACAAATTTTAGCACCAAGCTCAAGCTCTACAAAAGTTGACAAGGTAATTCACTATAGAGATGTGACTTTAGATGGAGAAATAATGATAGCTTAGTTTGATTATGCAACAATGACACTAGAACAAATAAGTATTTTGCAACAATCATTAGAGAAGAAGAAACACCAAGAAGTGCTTAGAAAGGAATTTAGGCAAAAGAAAGCATTACAAGACATCAAGGAAATATTCTTAGATGCATTCAACTACCTACACTTGAAGAAACAAAACCTCTATTGGAAAAATTGTCAAAAATTGTTGAAAAGGTCAATAATGAAGATATTGACACAAGTGTAAAATTTTTTGAGTGGTCAGAGAAGAAATTCTAGAGTAAAGTGAATGAGAAAATATCTGGTGAGATAGCACTTACTCAAGTTGCACTAACTACAAAGGTTGAGGATGTGAAGAAGGTACTTGAGAATATTTTCTTATTATACACTAAACTCTATGACCCCACACTCTTCACTCAAGACACAAGACATATAATTCTAAGTCTGGAGAGAAATCTCAATATATTAGGTATGCAATTACCTCAAAACCTAGCTCAGAGTGAGAAGCATTTCCACACATTGCTTCAATCATAGAGTCAACTAGCTATGTTAAAAGTAGAAGAGGCTAATATAAGAGCCAAGTTAACACAAATTCAAGCCTCCCTTACCCCACATATGGAAATAATCCATAAAGAGCCAGGATATGCAGAAACTTTGTTAAAGAAAGATTCTCATCTTTCTACACTAGAAGGACTAGTTTACCTAGTAGCCAAGCTAGCAATCCAACTCAAGTCACTAGATGTTACATGTGACAACTAGGTTGTTGCTCTAAAGATAATCATGGAAGTCCACAAATCCTTTTTGGATAAATATGATCTAAGTATATAGACCATTTGACATAAGTGTCAAAAAAGAGGGAGAGAAAGAATAGAGTAAGGGGGAGATAAACCAAAGGGGGAGAGTAAGATAGCGAGAAAAGGAAATAAGAAAAGGAGAAGATAAAGCAAGAGAGAATAATGAAAGGGGGAGAAAATAGAATAAACAAAGGAGAAAGAAAGCTCAGAATAGAAAAAGAATAGTAGTAGAGCATATCAGATGAAATAGTATCAGCAAGAGACAAATCTACTTAGAATGAAGAACATATTTTTGATACAAAATAGGCACATTAACTTAGGGGGAGTTATAAATTTTGAGGTATATAGGTTATTCAAAAGTTTTGAAAATTTGAAGTTCTATATATAAGCCAAGTCATGGTTATGTTATACTTGAGAAGATTAGATTAATCATGTATAGTTAAGTATTTTTGACACTCATGTCAAAGGGGGAGATTGTTGATCTTAGATTGGTTTTGACAATTGAGTGTCAACACACTTAAGAGAATAACTTAGTTTATAATGAACTAGTAATGTATGCTAAGTATAATATGTAAATACAAGAATATGTCGAGTCACTCAAGTGCCAAGTAGATAGACCATACCAGGTGATTCAAGTGTCGAGTGAATAGTAGATGCTGAGTAGTTTAGATGCCAAGTCAGAAATAGAATTATAGTATGTGTCGAGCATCAATAACTTCAAGTGTTGAGTAACAAAAATTTTACATCTTTGTTTGTGACTACCCAAACAACTATGTAAACCATTTTCAAGCTGACCTAAGGTTAGATTTTGATTCTTTAAATATAAGAACAAATTTATTTGTAGAATCCCTATGTATTTGCATATAGCCAATTAGAAAATAGGAAGGATTAAGTAGCAAAAAGAATGAATCTTAGCCATAGATTCATACCTAACCCTAAGCCACCAATGTCTTTATAAGGAAGATGAAGCCCCAACAATTATAAATGAATCAAGAGAGTAAAAGAGATTATGTTATAGGAGGTAACAAGGGGTGTATGATTGAATTTGTTCATAGAGCATTCGAGGTGACTTAGTAGTAAGAGTGAATTGTAGAATCAGTTGGAGGAGAATAAAGAATAGAAGGATACAACAATTGTTATATTAGATCAAAGAGAATAAAAAAGGATACTATATGGATTTGATCTTTAATTAGGAAACTAGAGCCAATTACAAGATCTATGTTGAAACATCCTAATAGGTGATTTTAGTTAAATCTCCTAGGCAAAGTAGTCCTAACAAGCTATAGTAAATCCTTTAACAAGGTGACATTCCAAGTGGATGCTATAAAGTCCTTTAACTAGACACACTTCTCATAGGGTGTTGAAATCCTCTAACAAGGTGGGACTTCTAAGCCTTTAATAGGGCAGGCCTTTCATAGGGCAAATCATATTTCATGGTCAAACCATTGTAACCTTAATTGGCTAGACATTATTGCTACAATAGTGAAGATTTGTGGGTGTCATCCCCACCCCAATTTTACCTTCTCATTTGGAGGGTTTTTGGGTAATCATATAGTGTTAAGTGTGTGTATTTGATTATATGCTTGCATGATATCGATGTATGTGCTTTACATGTCATTTTTAGTTCATTACATGCATCTAGTGAATGGTAAAAGTTTTAATAGTTGAAGTTTCAACTTCTAATTCACACCCCCCTTCTTAGAAGTGCATGTTTCCCATTTGTAATTCCAATAGTTTGGTGTATTTTTCTTACAAAAATCACAATAAAAAACTCTCATTCCTATTTATATTGATGTCACCAGTGCAAATATGACTTAGATTTATAGTTTCTCATTCCTCTGATGTCTATGGTAATTTCTAACTATCAACTTATCATTATTTCCATGTTGTGACAACTTGGACTCGATCTCCTACAATTGGATTGTATTAGTCACTTCCTCCTTTGAATCTTGTGTACTTCCCATGGTGACATTATCCATAAGGATAATAAAGTGAAGGTTTAATAGTTTCATTTTCTTCTTAAGCCCATCCCATGGCTCGTAAGCTCCACTCGGTAATGTGCATTCTATAGCTTTCTTGGTGCAAGAAAAAACTATTTGAGCCATGTCCAAACTCTAATTTTTGTTTGTCCAAAGAAATCCACTTCGTTTAAATCATCTTGGCTTTGTTATTTCAATAAAAAAAGAATACCAATAGTAAGGGTAATGTCCTCAGTAGCATTTTTTGATTGATACCATTAATTAGCATACTTAGGGAGACCAATACACATATAAAGAACATAACTTTGAATCCAAAGAGAATCACAAAAATTATTTCCTTTACTATATTTTCATTTTTTTATATCTTTTATAAGTTTTACATTTGTAGCCTACTATTATACCATGTTGAGTAACATGGTAGCATTTTTTGATTGATACCATTAATTAGCATACTTAGGGAGACCAATACACATATAAAGAACATAACTTTGAATCCAAAGAGAATCACAAAAATTATTTCCTTTACTATATTTTCATTTTTTTATATCTTTTATAAGTTTTACATTTGTAGCCTACTATTATACCATGTTGAGTAACATGGATTATTTTTTGCAAATGTACTAACATTGACAATGTGATTAATGTCTTCCAAATGTAGATTTGAAGACTCATAAATATGAGAGGAAGGGACATGTCTCTATAGTTAATCATCATTAGTTAATATATAAATAATATAAATAACCATATGTATAACTCATGTTTAAGCATATATGTAATATTAATATGTTAACCATATATGTAATATATTATTATATTATAATATAATATAGTATTATATTATTATATAATAATATATAATGTATGGTATATATAATATATATTATATTATATATACAAGATATTTATCTTAAAGATGATTTACCATCAACAAGGTATCTCATAATAAAATCAATCTAGCAGAAGCTACAACCTTAACAAATAGGAGTTGTTTTAATTGGATAACTAATTCATCCCCCTGCCTTAGTTATCTTGGTGGACTTTACTTTCTAAAAATTAGTATTAAACGATTAGATTCCTTAAAGAAAAGCTTAACAACTTAAGGAGATCGATTGCAACTCATTTTAGAAATGAAAATATTTTCTTATTAATTAAATCATATTGATTTAATTATTATGTCATTTATTATCTCTAGCTTAATAATTTATTCTTTTATTAATTTTTATCATTTAAGCTACCTTTTACCTATTAGGGTTTTGAAATCCTTTATAAGGATTGAGCTCTTTGTAATAATTTATTCACTTTTGATAATAGCAATCTCTCTTTTTGCTCATCAAGAATGTTTTATCTATGGATTTAGGAATTCCAGCCTCCATAGCTTTTTCTCCTCTCTTTTTGTGAGAGGTGTTTGCATGCAAGTGACTTTTGGGAGTTGTTGTTAGAAATGCTTTAGAATAACTGGGGGAGTGGGGGGTGGGGAGGGGAGGGGGGGTCGTGAATTAGTTATTCAAGGTCTAACATGTCCAATTCAAACTTTTTACCAAGTGTAGTGAGCCCATTCAACCATTCATTCATCTAAGCTTAAACATTCCTATTCAATAAGTTACTGTAAAGTAACATGCAAGCATAACACATAAAAGATCAACACATAACACAATGAATTATGTGAAAACCCAATTTCAAAAAAACCACTAGTAACATGCTACTTAATTCTCACTCTCTTGAAATGATGCCCTGTGAAAGGCCTGCCCTATTAAAGACTTACAACACACTATTAAATGTGACCTTGTTAGAGCATTTATCCACCCTGTTAGAAGTGGGCCTAGTTAGAGGACTTTAGAACATTCACTTGTAATGCCACCCTATTAAAGAATTTACAAATGGCTGTTAGGCCAACCTAAGTCTATAGGATTTTCCTTCTATCCTAATTGATACAATTGCTAGAGAGTAACAATTAGGGATTTTGACTTGATTATAGAATACAACTCAACTTGCAGATCTCAGATCACTTCTCAACTCTTCTTCATTTGCCTGGCATTTAGTCTCTGCAACTCTTGATAGCTTTCCCTCCTTTCAAGCTTAATCTCCTTGAGTCTTCATGCTCAATGTACTAGTGCAATCATCTCTTCTTGACCACTTGTAGAAGCAGAGTCTCTATGCTCTATTCTTCCTACTCCTAGATGTCTTCTCCTTGACACCCTTCTAACCACTTTGCAATTTGGCACTCCAACAACTCTTGCTTCTTGGTCTATGACTTATTAAATAGAAGTTTGGAACTCATTTTATCGCTCAATTGTTGCCTCTGATTTCAATTCATATGGATTAGATAGGATTCATTATATCTAACCCATATTATGTTTCTTCTAGAAACTTCTTGAATAATCCTTTTGAATTCGCCCAAAAATGGTTTACATAGAATTCTATGCCACCAACTCATCATCCTTATCCTCCAACTGGTTCACAAAATTCAAGGTAACAACTTTGTCAGCTCAAATTTGGCAAATCTTTGACTTTTCAAATAATGCAACAACTGAACACTATTGAAATCCTGATGCTTGGCACATATTGTGTTACTCAACATCAACTACATTTTTACTGATGCTCGGCACCTGAAGTTCACTTGGCAGCAATTAAGATTTTTTGATGCTCGACACCTGTTACTTTGTTCAGTACTTGAACTTCACTCGACACCTAAAGATCACTTGGCACACACTAGATTTTTCCTTTTTCTCGGCTCCAACTAAAAATTTTCTCGGCTTCAACTAGCTTGCTCAGCACCCACTGATGAACTTAGTTCAAGCTTTGTAGTCAACCTTGTTACAACTTATTCCTCCAATGTTTCTAAGTGTGACCAACCTCTATATCTTTGAGTATGTTATCAATACATCATTTAACCATTGTCTTAATTGATCCTTGCACTTTATTATGACCTCATAACTCAACCTTTCCCTTAGGTGCTCTTGTTACATCTTGTTGATCAAATCCTCTTCATCAATCAACTAAGTGATAGTGTTTGGATCTTATAAGCAAATGTCATTCCTAAAAATAACAGGTTTGACATCAATGAAAAAACAATGATTGAAAACATTCTATTAACAACAATCTCCCTCTTTGATCTTAAATCTTCTTCTTACAATGATCTTTTCAATTAGATTTCCAACAATCTCCCTCTTTGGCATTGATGGCAAACAAAATTGATCAACCATCAGACTAAACTATTTAACCGAATGCAAACTAGGTTAGAATAGTAAGCCAAATGCCAAAAAGTAATCGTGTTACCATCAGTTTTCACATCTCCCTCTACTATCCTGATTGTTTCATTTATGCTTCTCCCTCTTAGCTATTGTATCCTTTTCTTTTCTTCTCTCCCTCTATATGCATTGCTTATCTTCTGCTATTCTTTCTCTATTCTAATCAACTTCTTCATCTTCTCCTTCATCTGTTGATCATTTCTATCTATTTCTCCCTCTATCTTCATTTGATCAGTTTCTACCTTTTCTCCATCTTTCTTCATTATTGATCTACTCAACAATTGTTGATCAGTTTCTTGACATTTCTCCCTCTTTTACAACAATGACAAAGACATATTATTTCAGCATCTCATTATGCAAGTGTAGCATTTGTAGGTTCATTCAATTTCTCCCTCTATCACCTTGCTTGTGATGATTTGGAATTTCAGCACTTCAATTACTTTTGGCATGAATCCTAAAGTAAATATCCTCTCCATCAATGTGTAAAATCTTCAACAGCCAGCTCATTTGATGTAGGGCAGTCTTGCTTATTCTTAAGTAGCCTTGGCTAGGGTTATCACCTCTAACTTACCTCTAAGATACTCAAAAGCATCCTTAGGTAGTTCTTTTATGAAGATGTCAGCAATCTGTTCCTTTGAGCTTACATATTCCATCTCCACTTGCTTATCTTCCACCAATTCTCTTACATAGTGATACTTGATTGCAATATGTTTGGTTTTAGCATGCATTATAGGATTCTTTGATATGTTGATAGCACTTGTATTATCAAAATAAAGTATCACAGGCTCATTTACCTCTTCCTTCATACCTTGCAGCAAATGTTTGATCCATACAATATTGGTGCAATTGATAGTAGCTACAACATATTCAGCTTCTGCAGTGGACTGTGAGGTACAACTTTGTTTTTTTCTGGTCCATATAATCAATCTTTTTCTCAATAAAAGTGCTCCTCCATTGGTGCTTTTTCTATCATCAATATTACCTCTCCAATCTACATCAGTGTAGGCTCTTAGCTCAAACTTTTCACTCCTCTTGTAGTACAAACCAAAGTCATCAGTTCCTTTTAGATACCTCAGTATTCTCTTCACTACCATCAAGTGATTTTCTTTTGGATTTGTAGAAAACCTTGCCACTATTCCAATTGCCACTATTCCAACAACTAACACAATGTCTGGTCTACTATGTACAACATATTGCAACTTTCCAATCATTGATCTATACATTGTCTGATTCACTTCAGCTCACTCATCATTCTTTGATAACTTGTGTCTTGTTTCCATTGGTGTGCTAACTAGTTTTGAATCTTCTAATCCAAATGTCTTGAGTATCTCCTTGATGTATTTAGATTGGGTCAAAAATATGCCATGCTTCAATTGATGTACTTGCAAACCAAAAAAGAATTTGATTTCTCCAAATATTGACATTTCAAACTCATGCTTCATTTGATCAACAAAATCTTTGCATAGAGCATCTTTTCCTCTAAATATTATATCATCAACAAAAATTTTTGATATCAAAATGTCTTTACCTTTTTTAGCCTTGATATACAAATTGTTGTTGTCATCTATTCTCTCAAATCCTATCTTCACAAGATATTTGTGTAGTCTCTCATACCATGCTCTAGGTGCTTGGTTTAATTCATAAAGTGCCTTGTGTAGTTTGTAGACCATATCCTTGTTCTTTTCATCAAAAAATCCCTCTGGTTGTTCTATGTAGACTTCCTCTTCTAGTATACCATTTAGAAAAGAAAACTTGACATCCATTTGGTAGACTTTGAAACTTTTGTATGCAACATATGCAAGCAATATTCTTACTCCTTCCATTCTTGCAATAAGGGCAAATGTTTCCCCATAATCTAGTCCTTCTTCTTATGCATAGCCTTTACAAACTAGTCTGGCTTTGTTTCTAGTTATCTCACCATTCTCATCAAGTTTTTTCCTAAAAACCCATTTGGTACCAATTACATTCTTATTAGCTGGTCTAGGAACTAAGGTCCATGTTTGGTTCTTCTCAATCTAGTCTATCTCTTCTTCCATAGCTTTATACGAGTCATCATCTTATGGTGCATCCTTCACTATTTTAGGTTCAACTTTGCTCAACAAACATGATTCATTCCTTAGTCTATTCCTTGTAATTGGTTTGGCATCCTTGTCACCAATGATTTGATCTATAGGGTGATGTCTTCTTACATACTTGGCTAACCTTGGTTCTATCCTTTCCATGTTTGATCCTTCAGCTTCAAAGTCATTTTTCTCTTCTCCATTTGATATTTCATCATTTCTTTCATATGTACTATTCTTAGAATCAAAATGTGCATTTTCTACATTCTGCAACTTGGCTTCTAAATGCAGCTTGACATTCATTGGCTATGACTTGGCTGATACTAAGATTTGTTGTTGGTTCCCAACTTGATTGGAAACATTTTCTTCAACAGTCGTTCCTTCATAGAAGTATACAAAAGATCTATAATCTTCTGATTGTTTGGACTCATCAACTTGGACTTTTGCATGCTCATCAAAATTTACATTTGCACTCTCCACAATTTTGTTAGTGTTAGTATTCAAACACTTATATACTTCAATTTTAGTGGAGTAACCAAGGAATATGCCTTCATCACTTTTTGCATCAAACTTTCCATTTCTAGTATTTTTAAGAATATAGCATTTACAACCAAATACTTTGAAATGTTTAACATTAGGTAAGTGACCACACCACAATTCAAAAGGTGTTGCATTTGTACCTTTCTTGATTTGGACTCTATTCAGGTGTAAATAAAAATGCTTACAACTTCTCTCCAGTACTTTAGTGTAACATTTTTCTCCATCATCAAGGTTCTAACACAGTCTATTACCGATCTATTCCTTCTTTCAGCAATACCATTCCGTGGTGGAGTTCTTGGTGCTGATGTTTGCCTCTTGATACCTTTGTCATTGCATAATACTTTAAATTCTTTTGATGTAAACTCACCTCTTCTGTCTAATCTTAGGCACTTTAGACTCTTTCCTATTTTCTTCTCAACTCTGGCCAAATACCACTTGAACATTTGAAATGCATCAGACTTTTGCTTCAAGAACATAATAGTCATCATCCTGGAATAGTCATCTACAAATAGCATTATGTATCTATCTCCTAGGTAGCTTTGCACTTCTATTGGACCACATAAGTTTGTATGGACTAACTCTAGTACTTCTTTGGAAGTGTATTTTTTGCTTTTGAAGCTAGACTTGGTCATCTCCCTAGTTGACATTGTTTGCACATTGTGTTTTTAGGTTTCTTCAATTTAGGAAACCCTCTGAATTTATTCTTCTTGTTGATGCTAATTAGATTGTCAAAGTTAACATGACACAATCTTTTATACCACAACCACACATCATCAAGTCTGACAACAAGACAGGTTGCATCTTCAATATCTAGGTAAAACAAGTTACGCCTAGTTTGTTTACCTTTTCCTATCAGATTTCCATTAGTGTCATAGTGTCATGCCCAAACTACGAGGGAAAAAACACACAATTTTTTTTTTTTTTTTTAAATTATAATTAAAATTCTCTAAGTATGATATGGTTATGATCAAAGTTTAAGTATAGGTTCTCTACACTGTTAAATTAATACTCTCGTTATTAAGTTGATATCGACAAAAGTTATGTTATTACATTAACTTACAACAATATGTGCAAATTATTTAAATAAAAATGTAATGAATTCGGGTTTAAAATTAATTGAAATATCTAATCAAATCAAATCTACATTAAAACTTATTTTAAATAGCCAATTAACCTTTAAAATTAGAACTACTTAATACTCAAAAATTAACCTAATCTTTAATACTAAAATTGACTAAACTTTAACTAGTCATTAAATTATAACTTCCTAAGTTAATTAAACAACTAAATTAATCTAAACCTAAACTAACTAAATCTAATATAATCTAACCTAATATCCTACTAACATCATAATAACTAAGACTATTACAAAACAAACTAAACTACACTTAAAATCTTAATATTAAACTAATCACAAATCTAAACTTAATTAAATTATACAAATTATACAAATTAAATTACATTTAAAACTAACTAATTAAAATTATTAATAAATAACAAAAAGTAACTACATAACATAACATATACTAAACTTAACTCTAATACTAACACATAAACTAACATATTAACTAACAAAAAATAATAATCCTAACACTAAAACTAACACCTATTACTAACTAACACCTAACACCTATACTAACCACCCCCCTATACTGATGCGTTTCTCAAAGACAAGAGCACATCCCAAGCGTTGCACTTGGGACAACGCTCTGCCCAAGGTAAGACCTTGGCAGGCCTCCCATAAAAGAAGCAACCCAAGGGAATTTGAAGGTGGGAGAAAAGAAAGTTAAATGTGTTTGCTAACTTTTTTTTTAAAAATAAACAACTTTATTGCTCTCCCATCCATGTGAGCGCCCAAGTTGGAGAGAAGGGATGGGATGGGGGACAGGTGACATCATCTTTCATGATGACAGTTTTGACTTTGCAAAATAAAATATTTTAAAAACTGCCTCTCCAAAAATGACACCCAAGGAAGAAGTAAATGCAAAAGTTAAATAGGTAAGAAGGATATTTAGATGGTATGTTAGATAGATATTTTTTTTTGTAATTTCCTTTGTTATTATAAACATATATATCTATGTTTTCTTCCTATTTTGTTTTACTTCCAATTTTAAATATAATTTTCAATAAAGCAAAAAGGATATTTAGGGAATCTTTTAGATTCTCTGTTACCAAGAGGGGATTTAAATTGTTTCCCCATACAAAAACCAGAGAGTTTTTACTCTCTTGGAACTCTTTTTTTTTTGTCTTTATTTTTCTAAGTATAGATTTACAAAGTAATGTATATATATTTTTTTACAAGGGGTATATTATTTGAATGGATTTAAAACATGGATTCAATAGTTGTGTCACAATAATACATGATTTATTTGATCTCCTAAACAAACTTGAATTGAAATATCAACCATAACCATTTTTCTTTCCTTAACATAATTTTCATTTTTAACATATAAGGAAACTTGAAAATTTTCCTTAATTAAACCATCATCATATCATCTTATTTTTGATGTGCATCCATCTAACTGAAAATTATGATTAAATCACATGATAAGCAATTATACCCAATCACCATTTTATTGGCAAACTTGATTCAAAGGCTCAGCCGGGAAAGAACCAGGAAGAAAACCCGACGTCGTTGCCATTACAAAAAAGTTTTGAAATATAATTACATAGGATCTCAATCCCAAAATTACAACAATTTAATTGAATTTCCTTTATGACCCTCATCAAGGGTTCCATATCAATTTTTGCAACACATTTCTAAGAACCGTGGAGAGAACAAAATCTGATTAGGTGTTAACAAGCATGACCAAGAGATAAATCAAACTTGCATATTCATACTAGGTTTTCACAATAGGATTCACAATGAATCAAAACTATGGAAAGGTGGATTTTTCCAACAGGAGATGTCAGACACAACACCAAACCAGGTGTCCAATCAGGGCTATAAATCAAGAACTTCCGTTCTTCCATTCTTACATGCCAAAACTCATACATGGTTTGTGTTGATAGGTAGGGGTCCATAACACCCTACCCTCTCTCCCTCTTCTCGTCCTAAGAAGAGACTCTACACTATTGGAGTCCAACTAAAAGGACCTTTCCCAAAATTGGTCACTTCTGCCCTATCCAAGGGTGAGTAATACTAAAACACCCCCATAAGAAAACTTCAAAATTCAAACATAAACAAGAAAGAAAAGCATTCAAGAACATGGTTTTCAATCCTTCCCAACATATCCAACATACATACAAACATCCAAACAACAAGAAGTAGCATAAGCATGAAAATCTGAACAAAGGAGATGAAGAACTCCTACCTTCACAAAGGGGTAATGGCAAATGAACAATTTGATTAGAGTTTTTGCCTTCCTTCCTTCAATCTTCTAAGTCTCCTTTCTAAAAGTAGAGATTGGGTAACAATCTAAACTACTCCAAGAAGGGCCTCTAAAAAAGACTCAAACTCAACCACCAAAAAGGCAATAACTTCTCCCACCCACCTACAAATCTGGAAGTTTCTAACTCAACCCATACTAAGGTTAACCACTAAGTGGAGTTGAGGTGATGCAACTCATGGTAGCCATATTCAATTTTCGTACAAAGGCAAAAATAGACTTTTTGAGTGACCTCAAGAGTCAATAAAAGGGGCTTAGGGGTTGGAAAATGCCCCCAACCCATACCCATACCCTTTGGGTATAAATATTTCATGTTTTAAAGCCTTAGGAATAGGTTTGGAACCAAACAAAAGCTAGGAAATATTTAGGACCAACTAACAACTCTAAAAATGCAGATTAAGCACTAATCTAGATTAAGGGTGACTAAACTTGATTAAGAACCAAATTAGCAAAAAGACACTAACTTAATCCAACTTAGGTCTAAAGGTTACACAGCTAACCCTAACTAGCATATTGGAATGCATATGCAATTCATGAGTGTTAAGTGACACTATACGAACACAATTATGAAACATTAACATTTACTGATCACGAAAAGATACATACATACATCTCACAATTAATTTAGTTATGAACAACAAGGTTTCCACAATTAGCACATAGGGATCAATTCTGTTCCTCCATCGGGTTTCTCGGCTAAATATCCTGCACACTCATTGCACACATCAATAGTCCCATAAAATCACATGCACATATGTATATATATACGTATCAGAAATCACATAAATTGAAACATACATCTTAAAATCAATCAGGGTTCCTTTCATCCTACTTATATCCTTAATCATAAAAATTCCATAATCAATGTGTTAATCCTGCATTTACTTATTTCGTCAACATACATGTTCATAAAGCATTAAATGACAAACTCAAATATCTAAAAGCAAACATCACACAACATGAAATAATATAATATGTTTAAAGCATCAGAAAATGTCCTGACATCTCGAGTCGTGAGTATCAAAATAATAATAAGGTATCACTATGCTATGATGGGTCAGGGCGAGGCCTCACACATAGATCTTGATAGTTTTGTTTCCAAACTCTACTTTGCAACCTACATTACCTAATTGTGATACACTCAAAAAGTTGTACTTCAATCCTTCAACATAGTATGCATTATCACATGAAATTTTCTCTATGAGTTTAATCGATCCTTTTTCTTTGATTTGACATGGAGCATCATTACCAAATCTAACACTATTTCCATCATATTGAGTGAAGGTAATGAAATTACTTTTATCTCCTATCATGTGATGTGAGCATCCAGTGTCTATGATCCACTTGTCATTCTTGTTCACATAGGTAACCAATGTTGTTGCTTCATCTTCATCTTTATCTGATTCATCCTTCATGGCTACATAGACTACTTCATCATCATTCTCATCAGAATCTTCTTCAACAACGTAGCATCTTTTGCCTTTTCCCTTGTAGTCTTTGTTATCATCTTCTCTCTTGTTCTTGTTCTTGTTTCTTTTTTTGTAGTTCTTCTATTTACACCTTGCAGGAATATGACCTACTTCATTGCAATTGAAGCATATGATAGGGAGCTTACCTTTGAATTTTCCTTTGCCTCTATCGAATCTCCTAGCCAATAATGCTTCTAATTGTTCTACATCTTCCTCATCTGTGTTGCTATCAATGGATGCATATTTTCCTTTTCTTCTCTTCTTGCTTGATGTCTCCTCCTCAGTTTTTTTTATTGTCATCTTGGCCTTGAAAGTAGATTCAAGGTTCTCAGGTTTGTAGTTGTCAAAATTGGACAATTTCAAATGCAGTAAGTCTTCCCACTATACCTTCAAAGGTTAGTGTGTTTCCTTGTACACACCTTAGGTCTTGGATAGCTGAAAATCTAATAACATAGATAGGGAGTAGAGTTCTCAAGTATTTGCTATTGATAGTTTCTTCTTCCAATTGACCACCTAGACTTCTTATTGCCCTTACCAGTTCTTTCATTCTAGTAGCATATTGAGCAACATTTTCACCTTCCTCCATTTTCATGTCATCAAACTTTCCTCTGAGGCTTTCTCTCTTGTCCCTTTGTACATTTTGATCTCCTCCATAGATATCTATTAGGGCTTTCCACATCTTGCATGTAGTGTCACAATCTTTGATGTCATCATATTCTGCATAGCTGAGTGCAGAGGCAATCTCTAGCATTGCTTGATTGTGCTCCTTCCTTTTACTCAAATCATCTGTAGTAAGAGGTCCAATTTGATTTACATATTTTGTTCCAATTGAGGTTTGTGCATAGTCATCTATTGATCCAAGGTGCAATTTCATCAGACTCTACCATGCAGAAAAATTATTTTTGTTGAGCTTGGGGACATCTCTTGGACATCTTGATCTTCTTTCTTCTAGTACCTTGAAACTAAATCAACAGATGGCTCTAATACCAATTGTTAGAAATTCTTTAGAATAACTGAGACGATGGGGGGGGGGGGGGGGGGGGTGTGGTGAATCAATTATTCAAGGTCCAACATGTCCAATTCAATATTTTTACTAAGTGTAGTGAGCCCATTCAACCATTCATTCATCCAAGCTTAAATATTCCTATTTAGCAAGTTACTGTAAATCAACATGCAAGAATAACACATAAAAGATCAACACATAACATAGTGATTTACGTGGACACCCAATTTAGGAAAAACCACTAGTAACTCGCTACTCAATTCTCACTCTTTTGTAGTGATGTCTTTTGAAAGGCCTACCCTGTTAAAGGCTTACAACACATTGTTAAATGTGACCTTGTTAGAGGATTTATCCACCCTATTAGAAGTGGGCCTTGTTTGAGGACTTTAGAACATTCACTTGGAATGCCACCCTGTTAAAGGATTTACAAATGGCTATTAGGCCAACCTAAGTCCATAGGATTTTCCTTCTATCCTAATTGATACAATTACTAGAGAGTAACAATTAGGCATTTTGACCTAATTACAGAATACAACTCAACTTGTAGATCTCAGATCACTACTCAACTCTTCTTCATCTGCTTGGCATTTAGCCTTTGCAACTCTTGATAGCTTTCCCTCCTTTCAAGCTGAATCTCCTTGAGTCTTCATGCTCAATGTACTAGTGCAATCATCTCTTCTTGAACACTTGTGTGAGCAAAGTCTCTGTGCTCTATTCTTCCTTCTCCTAGATGTCTTCTCCTTGACACCTTTCTAACCACTTCACAATTTGGCACTCCAACAACTCTTACTTCTTGGTTTGTGACTTCTTAAATAGAAGTCAGGAACTCCTTTTCCTTCTCGATTCTTCCCTCCTTTGATTTCAATTCATATGGATTAGGTAGGATTCATTGTATCTAATCCATATTATGTTTCTTCTAGAAACTTCTTCATTAATCCTTTTGAATTCGCCCAAAAATGGTTTAGATAGAACTTTGTGCCTCTAGCTCATCATTCTTATCCTCCAACTAGTTCACAAAATTCAAGGCAACAACTTTGTCAGCTCAGATTTGGTGAATCTTTGACTTTCCAAATAATGCAATAGCTCGACATTATTGAAATCCTGATGCTCGACACATACTGTGTTACTCAGCATCAACTATGTTTTTACTGGTGCTTGGCACTTGATGTTCACTCTGCACCAACAAAGATTTTCTAATGCTTGACACCTATTACTTTGCTTGGCACTTGAACTTCACTCGACACCAGAAGATCACTCGAAATACACTAGATTTTTCCTTTTTCTTAGCTCCAACTGAAAATTTGCTTGGCTTAAACTAGCTTGCTCAACACCCACTGATGAACTTAGTTCAAGCTTTGCAGTCAACCTTGTTACAACTTATTCCTCCAATGTTTCTAAATGTGACCAACCTCTGTATCTTTGAGTATGTTATCAATACCTCATTTAACCATTGTCTTAACTGAACCTTGCACTTCATTACGACATTATAACTCAACCTTTCACTTAGGTGCTCTTGTTACATCTTGTTGATCAAATCCTCTTCATCAATCAACTAAGTGACAGTGTTTTGATCTTATAAGAAAATGTCATTCCTAAAAATAGTAGGCTTGACATCAATGACAAAACAATGATTGAAAATATTCTATTAACAATAACCTCCCTCTTTGATCTTCAATCTTCGTCTCATAATGATCTTTTCAATCAGATTTCCAACAATTGTGGGGTTGATTCTTCATCAACTTCAACATGGTATCAAAACTCTAGATCTCCATGCCCCTATTCCATTTTTGAGAGAATTGCCTTGATTTTTAGATATATGTTTTTCTTTTAATAGAATTTTGGTTCTTCAAAAATGTTTTTTCTTTTTTTTTTGGATCTAGGGGGTCACTAATGGTCAAGTCACTTTGAGCCCAAATGGACATTGTGATTGAGCTCAAAGCACCCAAAAAACCCTATTTCCATATAAGACACATTTAATTTGGACATAGTTGCAATTAAGAAAAATATTTTCTCCCCAAGGCCTTGACATGCAAATCGAGCCAATCTGTGCATTTTGGCAAAAAAATTGAGATTTTGGCATATAAATCAAGATAATTGGTATAGAAATTGATATTTTTGGCACAAAAATTAGACTCTGTGTATGTTAGCATAGAGATCGAGGTACATTTGCATAGAAATTGAGGTTAGTTGGCATGAAAATTGAGATTTTTGGCACAAAATTTGAGGTGATATGTGCATGTTGATGCAAAAATTGCAGTACATTTGCATGGAAACTAAGGCATGTTTACACAAAAACCAATGCACTTAGGCATAAAAATTGAGACATATTGGCATAGAAATCAAGGCATTGCACCTCTATTTGTCATTCTAACTCTGTTGTTTTGCCTACCTTCACATTTTTCCTCATATCTCAGGCATACAAATTTTATTTTTTGCAAAGAATATATCGTCGAAAAGTTGATTTCAAGTGGGATGTATTGGTGCATGTTTTACTAGTAGATTTATCTAGAATGGTACATGTTTTTGCTATCAAACCAAGTGGTTCTATTTTGCATTCTAAGAGACATATCTTGAGCATCCAATCTTTGATTTTAGAATTCTTTATACCATTGGAAAGTTATTTTTGTACTCTTTCCATTAATGTTGGTTGTTTTTACAAATTTTTCTCTAGATACATTCTATTCAATTTTTTGATTTTTTTTCATTTTAGTGAATATCTTGGTTATTTCAGGTCTGGGGATCAATTTCATTACTTTAGATGATTTTTCATGGGTTTTACTATCTCTTGTATTAGTCTCATGCCTCTTTTGATCTTTGTTGACATCCTTTTGTGGTAATTTTTGCAAACACACTGAGATAAAGTACCACTCTATTACATTTCATGATCTTGCACATATTTGTGTTTTGTTGCACTTGCACTACATTATAAAGTTCCCTAGAGGATTTCATGTTGGCCATAATTTCCATCTTCCTTTGTCAAGTGAGTGTTGCTTCTATGAAATTAGCCTCATGATGTATCAATGACACATGCCATCATTGGTGTTTGTACTTGTTTTGCACTCTCGATGTTCTTATTTCTTTGGGCAGGAGATATTGCATTCAAATTTAGTGTTCATGTCTTACCTCTCAACATTATGGGGGTTATGCTTTTTCTATTTCTTTCTTCATTTGGTGGAGTGATCTATGTATTTAGTATTTCATCCTATATACTTAGTAATTAAAGTGGCTAGATACTTAATACCTATGCATTTGGGTGAGATAGATCATTTACCATATAGATATTTTTTCATTCCTATTTTTACAGGCCATGAATATTACTTCCTAATGAAGGAGCATCTTGGGTGTAAGGGAAATCTTGTATCAACCAAAAATATTTCATTTCATTTATTTGAATAAGGGTTGTCTTAATGTAGAGTGAATGTCTATGGAGGCTTTCTACTTAGTAAGTCAATCATATGAGCTTGAAATGTCTTAATTTCAAAGGTGGATATTCATCTTGGAAATATCAACTACTAGTTGAGGCTTAGTACCATATCATGAGTATTCATGGATTTATTGTAGATGTTTGGTGTGCAATTTTGGTATAAAATCTCTAGGCTCATCATTTGAGGCCTAAATGTGCTTGGATGAGGCCCAAAAATTCATTAGATGGGCACTTGTGCAAAATTGAGCCTTTAGATCAGAAGATGAGGTTTCCAAAAAGTGGTTATAATAGCCAATCAGAGGAGCAGTTTGAGAGTTATAGCCTTCTAAAGTTGGGTTGACCAAAACTTCCAAAATAAATGTAAAAAATATTTGGCTAATTTTATATGTATTATTAGGGTTTTCCAACCCTAGGTATTAAGTTTGAGTGTCTAGAACCTTCCCAAGTAGCATAAAATTGCCTATTTAAGAAATGCCCGAACATTGCCTAGGACAACTCTGGGTGATAGTTTGTAAGATTTTCTTTCATATTACTATAATGAAGGCATCCATGTGGGTTACCATATTGTAATTCTAAATTCTATAATTCCACATTTATCATGATAATAAGAAGCCCATAGTTTGTTCTCATAAATTGTTGTTAGTTCTTTGTTTCTGTTATGTGTTTATGGTATTAAGGGGAGCACCCTTCATCACTTCCATCTTTGATTGATCAACTCTTTAGACTTAGTCTTCTCTACCTGATCATGTTTTATATAGTGGATGTTCTTTAGATCAATAGTTTGGTAGTGTTTACAACTTCATGCTTCATTGGTGTTCTTCATGATCATCCTTTTTCCCCTATCTTTTGGAACATTTTTTTTAATCTCTTTTTGTAGTAGGGATTTTCCCATGTGATTTTCTTTATTTTCTCCTCTTTTTAGAGATTTGGTTGATCTTGGGTACCTCATCTAGCCTTATTTATCGAGACCTAGATTTACTTTCAGTAGTAGTTTATAGGTTTTTAGCTACTCCTTAAGTTTATCTAAGGAGGGGTGTCAGAACAATAAAGTATTTTCTTATTATCTTTAGTTTACTTAAGCTAAACTTTTGGCATATAATAATTAATTATTTTATTAATTATTATCATGTAACCTAGGTTTTAAATTTTAGGGTTTTAATCTGCTTTATAAGGATCAATCTCTTTGTAATAGTTCATTCATTTATGATAATAGGATTTTCTCTTTTTTCTCATCAAGAATGTCTCATCTATGGATCTAAGAATTCCAACTTCCATATCTTTTTCAACTCACTTTCTATGCTAGGTGTTTGCATGCATACAATTCTTGGGAGCTATGGGGTTGATCCTTCATCAACTTCAATAATTATCTTGTTGTGGTTGTTTCACTTGTTGAATATATATTTTAGAATTAATAAGGTTAATAAGAGTTATTTTAATTGGATAACTGATTCCTCCCCCTCCGAGTTATCTTAGTGGACTTTACTTTCTAACAATTAGTATCATAGAATAAGGTCCTTGGAAAAAATCTTAACAACTTAAGGAGATCTATGGTGTGTCATTTTAGAAAAGAAAGTTAACAATTTCATGGAACCATCTATGACAATTAGAAAGAGAAGAAGAAGACATATTTTCTATGCATGGGTCTAGGATATTGGCTAATCACTAAGAAAAAGAAAGAAGTGGTTGAAGATAAGTTTGAGGAATACATTGAACCTTAGAGAGAATTGCTTATGTGAAATATACTTCTTAGGGAAACACTTTTCTCAGCCCTTCCCTAAAATGAGTACATTCAGGTAAAATATTTTAATTTTGCACATGAAATTTGGAAAGATTTGGAATCTACTTATGAAGGTGATAAGCATGCCAAGAAGGTTAGCTTGTAGAATTGGATATGTTTATTTCAAGAAGCTAAAATTATGGAATATGAATTTGTAAGAAGTTATTTTAGTAGAATATCAAACATTATTGCAGGAATTAAGGCTTGTAATGAACAAAAGATGAAGGTGAAATTGTATAGAAGATTTTGAAAACTTTGACAACTGCATATAAGAAGAATACATAGATGATCGAATAGGTTATACCTTGCACATAAAATATCGCAAGAGAGACTCTTCTTGGAAGATTATAATCAGCTAAGATAAGTTTGAGACAAAGTGTAAATCTACCTAGAGTTGAGACTTCTTTCGACGCATTGAGTGTTTGACCTACATTGACAAGAAGTGTGGGTACTAGTGGAGACTATGCTAGCAACATTAGGGGAAGAACTAAAGAAGATAGAAAGATTGAAGAAGAAATTTACCTACTTGTGAGAAAAGAACCTAAAACTAAGAAAATCTTTAAATGTTGGACTTGTAATGAATGTGGTCATTATGCTTCTAAGTGCCCTAAGAGAGTAAAGAAGAATAAGAAAAAATTAAAACCTAGGAAACCTAAAGAATATCTTTATGCAAATGATGAAGATCTGGAAGCTAGTGTGGAGAGATTTTTAAGTGAAAGTAATAATGAAAGTGATGAAATAATATTTATTGTAATTAAAGAAGAAAGTCTTGAAAAAGGAAAAAAATAAGAGAAGAAAATGCATTGGTATCACATGTTAAGAAGAAGAAATATAATTAGATCATAGACAATGGTTGCTCACATCATATGACTGGTGATATGAATAAATTTGTTGAGTTCAATAGTTTGATGGAGGAGTTGTTAGAATTGAGAACAATGCAGTCTACCATATAAAAGGAACAAGATATATTACTCTTGATGGTAAAATTAACAATGATGATATTTATTTTGTTGATTGTATTAAACATAACGTTCTAAGTGTTGGACAATAAGTTTACAAGGGATATTAGTTGCAATTCATAGAGAAGGCATATATAATCAAGGATAAAGATATTGACTTGATTGGTACTAGTACATGATCAAGAGGTAACATTTTTCACGTTAATCCTACTAAGATAACATCCTTAGTTGCTAAGGTTGATAACAACTAGTTATGACACAAGAGGTTTTGTCACATAAATTTCAATAATATTGTGAAAGTGAGAAATACACTTTCTGTTAGAGATTTTCCTAAAATTATGAAGCCTACTAACATGGTATGCAAGGAATGTGTTATGGAGAAGTAGAAGAAAAGGTCTCTTCTAAGCAAAAAGTTTACTACATAAGAAAAGTTGGAAATAGTACACATAGAATTGAGTAGTCCTACAAAGACAAGAGCATTCTATGGTGAAAGGTACTTCATGATTCTTGTTGATAATTTTACTAGGATGATGTGGGTAGCATTTCTTAGAGAGAAATCTAAAGCATTTGATAAGTTTAAGGTGTATAATAAGAGTTGAAAATGAATATGGATGGAGGATTAAATGTTAAAGATCTAATAGAGGTGGAGTGTTGGAAACTACAATTGGAACAATTGGTGTGTTGTCATTTATGTCAAATCTATTGGTGAGAAAGTTTCCTATCTGATCTAAAGTCATATCTATTTGATTGATGAAGAGGATTTGAGAAGTTCTTCATAAAAAAGTCATATAGAGGAAAGATTGATTTATAAAGAGGAAATTATAAATGGACATTTGATTAGTTAGACTTTGACAAGATAATATGATTATTTAAATCATGTTGATAGAAGAGAAGAAAGTGATGTTCAAGTCTTAAAAATTTGAGAAAAGATAGATCACTTATGTAGGCTTGACTGAGTAATAGAGTAAAAGGCTTAGGAAATTTGAAGTACATGCTGAGTGAGGCTAGTATCAACAGAGACATAGTAATTGCTGAGAAAATTCAATGTTGATTCCAAGAAATAAGCTTTATAACAACTGAGTAACTTAGTGATGATTGAGTGTAAAAACTTAGTGATGGGTGAGGAACAACATTTTGTGAGGAATCACAATTTTTTGTTGACTAAGTTGATTTATTGGGATATTGAAAACATATTGAGGATAAGGATTGATGAGTTGGATCATAAAATTTCAAGAGAGGATTAGGTAAACAATCTAAGACATGAATTCAAGGAGAAGTTTCTAGGAAAGAAGATATAAATAGAATGATAATTAGATACATTGTATCTAAAAGATCAATTTTTGAACCTTAAGATCTACAATGTTGATCAAGTGACAAAAGATTAGAACTCCCTATGTAAGGAGGTATAGAGGAAAACTTTCTAGGTGAAAAAGAGAGAATGTAGAGTGCAGAGTAGTTGTGCATGTATGAAGGAATTCTAGAGAGTTGGAGTTATTAATAAGGTTGTTGATTGGTGAATCAAAGCATAAGGCTTAATTGAGTTGAGAAGAAATGAAGGGTGATTGATTGAAGAGCTGCCAAGAAAATATGAGATTGAGATGACAATAGAAGCTAGGAAGTGAATTAATATTAGGAGCTAACAAATATATGAACATACAGAGTGAGTTTTACTTAACAAATTAAACCTATTGTTACTTTCTAATCATTGTGATCAATATTTGAAATCCTTTAGTCAAGGTTGACCTAATATTCATAAGGACCTAACAATCTATGTAAATCATTTAACCATGTGACATTATAATGGAATGTTCCAAAGTCCTCTAACGATACTACTTTTAAAAAAGGTGATTAAATCCTTTAACTAGGTCATATTTAATAGTGTGTATTTTAACCTTTAACAAGGTTGGCTCTTAATTGGGCTCACTTTAGAAGAGTGAAAATTGGTGACATGTTGCTAGTGGTTTTTTCCAAATTGAGTTTCCATGAAAAATAATAGTGGAAAACTTGTGTGGATGTTATTGTGATGCTTTATTGATTTAATTTTACATTCTCCAAGTTTGTTATTTTAAGAATTGTGAACAACTAGTTAATGTTGCAACTAGTTTACAGTAGAGATTGAGCAATGAAATGATAAGATTTAAGAATGTTTAAGTGTGTTATTGTTCAATTGGTACATCTAGACCTTGAATTACTAATTCAACCCCTCTCATTTATTCTAAATATTCTAAGAATTGGTATTAGAGCATTGGTGCTTTTAGAGAGAATTTTGAAGTTACTCAAAGCTAAAGATCATGTCGTACAAAATGGAGGTACCAAAGTTGAATAAATAAATTTTTCCTACATGACAGAAGTTGATGAGACTACATATAGCTAGTGTTGGTGATGTTGCATTGGATTTTCTAGACAATGCATATGTGGACATAACAACATTCCCTCTGACTACTCAATAACTGAAAGAAAAACAAGAACATAATCAATTATTGTTGGAGATTTCTTCAGCCCTAAGCTATGCTAAGTTTGATGACCTAAAGAAATGAAAGAATTCAAAGGAAATGTGGGATAAACTAAAGATCATCTATGGAGGAGATGATAATATCTTGATAGCCAAATTAGAAAGTTAGATAGGTAAATTTTTTGACATGAGAATGATAGAAGGTGAGAGCATAGTGCAATATTTCACAAAAATCAAAGAAGTTGTCAATGCTATTAGAGGAGCTAAAGAGAAAGAGAAGATTAAAGATGAAATAATAATCAACAAGGTATTGAGAACTCTACTTCCTATTTATGCTATTAGGATTTTTGCAATATAAGAACTAAGATGTACACCAAGTATTAACCTAATGTTGGAAGGTGTAATAGGTGGGCTTACTGCTTTTGAGATGTCAAATTTTTATAATTATACTCCTAAAACTATTGAATCTACTTTTAAACCATAACTAGTTCTTAGCAAGAAAGGAAATGGAAAACATATGAAAGATGATAGTGATACTTTTGATGATGAAATTGATGAACTTGAGGCATTGATAACTAGGAAATTTGGAAGAGGCAACGGAAAATAAAAAGGTAAACTTCCCATAATATGTTTTGCATGCAACAAGGTAGGTCATATTTCTGCAAGGTGTCCTCATAGAGAGGAAAAGGATGAATGAAATGAGAGTAAGTAAAAAGAAAGAAGAGATGACCGATACTTCAAGAAGAACCAAGACTACAAGGACAAAGATAAGAAATGTTATATTACTGAAGAAGAAAATTATATTGAATCTGAAAGTAATGATAACGAGGTAGTCTATGTTGCTATGAAAGAAGATTTTAATGAAGACGAGAATTAATAAAACTACTTTAATCTCTTATGTAAACAAAAGAGATAGATGGATAATTGATAGTGGTTGCTCTAATCAAATGACTGGTGACAGAAGTGATTTTGAGGACATTGGGCCATACAAGGGTGCCTGTGTTAAATTTAGTAATGATATTCCATGTCTTGTGAAAGGTAAAGGGAAAATTCAACCAACTAATAACATTAAAGGATATGTGTAGGATCATGGTCAACCAAACTATGCCCTTAAGTGACAGTGAAAGATTAGTAATTCAGGGATATACCAACTTGACGCATAATTTTAAAGTAGTTATGGACTTTATATCAAAAATTTGTAAGAAAATAATCTATAAGAAATTGAATATAGTTTCTAAACAACTAGGCATTATCTGAAGAAAAAAATTGTTTGGTCAAAATTTTAGATTCTAATACTGTAGTACAAAAGTTTAAGGGAAAAAATAAGAAGTAGGTGTATGTCTAACCACCTTAATCAAAATCAAATGATAAGATTTTTTAATAAGATTCTAGATAAAAGAAGTAAACCCATGCTTAGATATGACACCTATTTTTATGTCTTTTTATTGAAAATAAATAATTAATTATGAATTTTCTACTATACTATGTTCAGAATAAAAAACTCCTATGTCTGATCACCTTAACTAATTAAAAACAATTCAATTTTTAAAATTTTTTTTTTATAGTATTTGAAGCATAGAATGTGATGCATCTTTTGGATTTCAAAAATATTATATAGTTCGAAAGTTACAACTATATTTCAATCAATATGTTAATCAACACTTGTAGCTAACCCCATTATAAAATAAGTAATAATTACTTACTAAACTCATAATTTAACATAAATTATGTAGATGGAAAGATGAGAATGTTCTCAAGAAACCCTTTTCATTTCACCAAATTTGGATGAAAAAAAAGTCATCAGCTACATGGTCGAAGTAAGAAGCAAACAATAATAGGCCATAAACACATTTTTGTTGTTGACTATGGAGGGCTAGCATCCAAAGAAAAATGAAGCCTAATTTTGTACCCTTTCCCAAATTAGATACTCGTTTGCAAATCAAGTACCCGTTCTAGAATTAGATACTCAATTTTCCAAAAAAAATAAAAATTATTTTTAATTTTAAAAAAAAAATCATAAATTAATTTTTTCCAATTTTTTCAATAATAGTATGACCCCTTTTAGGATCCTTAACATGTTTTTTTAAAGGCTTTAGGACCTTTAACCATACATATAATGGTTCCAAAGGATTAAAAGGGGTCATAGGGGACCCTTTGATAGTCTTTGACCCATTCAATCACAATATGTATGCTTATGGGTCTTAGGACCCTTAACCACATAAATTATGTGATCTAATGGCTCAAAAGGGGTCCTATCCATTCAATGACATTAAGTGTGCTTACGGTCATAAGGTACTCTATTACCCCTTTTGACTCACTCAAACACATGATATATGTTCCTAGGACCCCTAGAAATGTATTTTATTGTTTAATGGGTCAAAGGTGGTCATAGGGAAATTTATGATCCCATTCAACCCATTCAAACACATAATGTATGTCCCTAGGGGTCCTAGGACCTTTAAGGACATATGTTGTCATATAATGCATCAAAAGGCATCATAGCATACTCTATGACCCCTCTTGACTCATTCAAACACATGATATATGTTCAGAGGGGTCCTACGACCCTTAGGAATATATGTTCTCATTTAATGGGTCAAAAGGGGTCATAGGGTAGCCTATGACCCCATTAGACCAATTCAGACACATGATATATGTCACTAGGGTCCCTAGTACCCCTAGGAATATATGTTGATACATAATGAATTGAAAGGGGTCATAGGGTATTTTACACTCATTTTCACTCATTTGAACACATGATAAATGTTCCAAACATATGACATCATTTAATGGCTAAAAAAGGGTCATAAGGCACCCTATGAGTGCATTTGACCCATTCAAACACATGATGTATCTCCCTTGGGGTCCTAAGATCCCTAGGAGCATACATTGTCATATAATGGGTAAAGAGGGGTCATAGTATACCCTATGATCCATTTTGATCCATTTAAACACATGATGTATGTCCCTAGGGGTCTTACTACCCATAGGAACATATGTTGTTATATAATGGGTTGAAAGGGATCATAGGGTACCTTATGATCCCTTTGAATCCATTCAAACACATGATGTATGTCCCTAGGGGTCCTAGTACACCTATGCACATATTTTATCATATAATGGGTTGAACGGGGTCATAGGGTACTCTTTGACACCTTTCGACTCATTCAAACACATGATATATGTTCCTTGACATCCTAGGACCCCTAGGAACATATCTTATCATTTAATGGGTCAAAAGAGGTCATAGGGTACCATATGACCCGTTTTGATCCATTCAAATACATAATGTATGCACCTAAGGGTCCTAGGAGCCCTAGGAACATATGTTATCATATAATGAATTAAAATAGGCTATAGGGTACTCCATAACTCCTTTTGACTCATTCAAACACATGAAATATTTTCCTAGGGGTCCTAGGACCCCTAGCAAGACATGTTCTCATTTAATGGGTCGAAAGGGGTCATAGGGCACACTCTGACCCCATTCAACACATTCAAACACATGATGTATGTCCCTAGGGGTCCTAGTACGCCTAAGAACAAATGTTGTCATATAATGGGTTGAAAAGGGTCCTAGGATACTCTACCACCCTTTTTGACTCATTTGAACACATGAGATATGTTTCTAGGTGTCCTAAGACCCCTAGGAAAATATGTTCTCACTTATTGAGTCAAAAGGGGTCATAGGGCACCATATAACCTGATTCAACCCATTCAAACACATGATGTATGTCCCTAGGGATCTTAGGAACATGTTTTGTCATATTATTAGTTTAAATGGTTTTAGGGTACTCTTTGACCCCTTTTGACTCATTCAAGCACATGATGTATGTTCCAAGGGGTCCTAAGAGCCTTAGGAACATATGTTCTCATTTAATAAGCCAAAAAGGGTCATAGAGCACCATATGACTCTATTCAACTAGTTTAAGTACATGGTGTATGTCCCTTGGGGTCCTAGGACCCCTAAGAACATATGTTGTCATATAATAGGTCAAGAGGGGTTGTAATGTACCCTATGACCCCTTTTGATTCATTCAAACACATTATGTATGTCCTAGATATGTTGTCATATAATGGGTCAAAAGGAGGCCTAGAGTACTCTATGACCCTTTTGACTTATTTTTACACATGATATATGTTCCCAGGGGTCCTAGGACCCTTAGGAATATATGTTCTCATTTAATGGGTCAAAGGGAGTCCTAGAGTACTCTATGATCCCTTTTGAATCATTTGAATAATTATAATATGTCCCTAGGGGACCCTTGGGATTATATGTTATCATAAAATGTGTTGAAAGGGGTCATAGGTTATCCTATGAGCCCCTTCAACCCATTCAAACAAATAAAATAGGTCCCTAGGGGTCCTAAGACCCCTAGGGACATATGTTGTCATGAAATGTATCAAAAGGGGTCATAGGTTATCCTATCACCCCTTTCGATGCATTCAAATAAATAAATTAGGTCTTAAGGGGTCCTAGGACTCCTAGGGACATATGTTATCGCAATTTTTTTTGGAAGGGGTCAAAGGTTATCCTATGACCCCTTTTGATCCATTTAAAATGAAGAAATGGGTTCTTAGTGGTCCTAGGTCTTCTAGGGACATATGTTATCATGAAATGTGTTGAAAGGGGTCATAGGTTATCCTATGACCCCTTTCAACCCATATGAACAATTATAATATGTCCCTAGGGGTCCTAGAGTCCTAGGTTATCATGAAATGTGACAAAAGGGGTCGTAGGTTATCTTATGACCCCTTTTGACATATTGGAACAAATTAAATAGGCCCCTAGAGGTCCTAGGACCCCTAGGGACATGTTGTCATGAAATGTGTTGAAAGGGGTCATAGGTTATCCTATCACCCCTTTAGATCAATTCGAACAAATGAATTAGGTCCTAAGGGGTCCTAGGACTCCTAGGGACATATGTTGTCATGAAAAATGTTAGAAGGGGTCTTAGGATAACTTATGACCCCTTTCTATCCATTCAAAGAAATGAAATAGGTTCTTGCAGTCCTACGACCCCTAGGGACATATGTTGTCATGAAATGTGTCAAAAGGGCTCATAGGTTATCCTGTAACTCATTTTAACCCATATGAACAATTATAATATATCCCTAGTGGTCCTAGGGCCTTAAGTTATCATGAAATGTGTTGAAAGTGGTCATAGGTTATCTTATGACCCCTTTTGACCCATTTGAACAAATGAAATAGGTCCCTAGCAGTTCAAAGACCCCTAGGGACATATGTTGTCATGAAATGTGCCAAAAGAGGTCATAGGTTATCCTATGACCCCTTTCAACCCATATAAACAATTATAATATGTTAGTAGGGGTTCTAGGACCCCTAGAGACATATTATCATGAAACATGTCAAAAAGGGTCATAAGTTATCCTATGACCCCTTTCAACCCATTCAAACAAATAAAATAGGTCTCTAGGACCCCTAGAGATATACATTGTCATGAAATGTGTCAGAATGGGTTATATGTTATCTTATGATCCCTTTTGATGAGGGCACTACCCAAGATAAAATGAACAGAACAGGAAAAGGGGAATATTATTATTAGAAGTGATATGCTATTACATACAATGCAACAAAAATAGACTCCATGACATGCTCCATGTGCTTACAATTTTATTAGATTCTAGAGAAAAACCCTTCTCATAGTACCTTCTCCCAAATCCTACCAAAAACTATTTTTATAATGCTAGAAATGACCTTAAGTAACTCAAATTAGGTTTAGGGTTAGGAATAAATTTTAGAATATGCCATTTTGCATCCACCAACAAAACAAAAGGTTCTAGAAAACATGTCAGAAGTCGGTGCAAAATTAGAAGAATCCAAAATGGTAGTCTAACTTCTGGGAGGCATAACTTTTGATCCAAGATTTTGATTAACAAACCATTTACATTTTTAAAAAGATCTCCAAGCGCTCTATAGCCTTATGGAGAAGCTTTTCTCATCCCTCATTTTTGTGCACGTACAAGGCTATTTAGTGCCTCAAATCTGACTTTATAGTGCTCTTGGGGGGTCTCCAGGCAACTTAAACCTACAATAACTTTCAAACCATAAATTCTTTTGACCTGATTCTTTTGATAGAGTTCTTTACAATACAATTATAATCATCTCTCCAACTTAAACACTCTAACTTATCATAATTATGGCTCATTTACAAAATAACCTATTTTCTACATTGGCACATATCCCAAGGTGCTCATAAATAGTAACCCAAAAAACCAATAGTGGAACTATGAGAGTTGGTATATTTATTTAACCCAAATGGGTATCCAAAAATAAAAACACATTAAATAGAAACTAACACTAAGAATATTTTTGGGTGATACAGGATTGCCCTTACACCATTGGATGCTCCTACATTAGACACCCAGTGTAAATTAAAAAGTGAAGCTGTCACTTTATAGTTGGTAGATGAAAACACAAATAGGAAACCTCTGCTATGGATATCCAAGTTGAATCCTCCGCTAGTCATCCTTTCTACTTCACTAGGTATTCTTCATACTACCTATATACGGTACTCCGACCCACATGACTATTCAAAAATTCTTCAATCTCTTCCTTCTCAAAAGTAGGAATTGGACATGGCTCCAACATCAAATCCTCCTCTGCACCATCATCATGATATTTTGTTAAGTTTGCAATATTGAAAATAGGATAAATGTGAATCCCATCTAACAACTCCACCTCATATGCATTTTTTGAATCATGTTTCTTTAAAATTTCGCAGGGACCATATTTCTTTATCTTTAGCTTATTGTAGGTACCCACTAGAAATCATTCCTTCCTCAAGTGTACAATAACTAGATCCCCAACTTGGAACTCCTTAGGTCTCCTCTTTTGATCTACTCTAGTTTTATACTGTAGGTTCATCTTGACAATATATGCATGTACCTCCTCATGTAGGTTCTTGACATGTTTAGCAAAGTCTTCCGCCTCAACACTTGTCCTCTCTCCTTGCCCCATCTTCCTTAGCTTTGGTGCAATCCTTGGACTACTCCCATATACAATTTGGAATGGTGATCTACTGGTACTCCTATTTACATAATTATTATAAGAAAATCCTTCTTGTGGTAGAATCAAATCCCATGCCTTGGGCTTATCTCCTACTAAGCACCTTAGCAAATTACCCAGACTTCTATTCACTACTATTTGTCCATCAGTTTGTGGATGATGTGCATGACTAAACATCAATTCTATCTTCAACTTATTCCAAAAAGTCCTCCAAAAATACCCAAATTTTTTTGTATCTTTGTCAGAAATAATACTTTTTGGGAGACCATGCAGCCTCACCACCTCTCTGAAAAAAAAATCTGCAATATGCACTACATCATGAGTGTTGTGGCATGGAATAAAATGTGCCATCTTGGAGAACATGTAAACAATGACAAATACCAAGTCATTATCCCTTTATTTCCTTGGCAATCCAAGAACAAAATCCATTTATACTCCCAAGGCTTCGTTGGAATAGACAATGGCTAATAGAGTCTAATATTTTGACTAAATCCTTTGGCTATTTGACATACTTGACAACTTTGCACAAACTTCTTCACATCTTGTGACAATTAAGGCTAAAAACAATGTTCACTAATAATGACAATGGTCTTATCTTGACCAAAGTGTCTTGCCATCCCTCCACTATGTTTCTCCTTGATCAAGTTCTCCCTCATGGAACTCCTTAGAATACACAATTGACTGCCTTTGAACAACATACCATCCTGAATCATGTAATCTAGCCACCTAGTCCTATCTAGAGTAACAGGTTCTTTACAAGCCTTCAAAGCCTCTACAAAGTTAGGATCCTTAGGGTATAGATTATTGAGTTCATCAAACCCAACCACTTCAACCTACATTTTTGTTAGCAACAATTGTCTCCTACTTAATGCATCTGCAACCCTATTAGACCTTCTATTTCTATGTTTCAATACAAATGTATAGCTTTGCATGAACTCTACCCATTTTATATGTCTTTGATTCAATTTACCTTGGCTATTTAGGTACTACAATGCCTGATGATCAACATACAAGAAAAATTCTTTTGGAAACAAATAATGCCTCCATTTCTTTAAGGCTCAAACTATTGCATAGAAAACCTAATCATAAATGGAATACTTCTTCTTTGCATCATTCAATTTTTTAGTAAAATAGGCAATAGGTTTACCTTCTAGGCTCAACACAACCCCACTAGCACTGCCTCTAGCATCACAATCCACCTGAAATACTTTGTTGAAATCTAGAACTGCCAACATAGGTTTTTCTATCACCTTCTTCTTCAACAATTCAAAACTCCTTGTAGCTCCTATAGTCTACTTGAACTCTTTTCTATTCCCCATCATTATTTCAATTAGGTGTGCACATATATTACTGAAATTCCTAATGAACTTCCTATAAAAATTGGCTAGACCATGGAATGAGCTCACCTCAATGGAAAACCTTGGATTAGGCCATTCCAAGATGACCTTCACCTTCTCTAGGTCCATTTTGAGACCTTTAGTTGATATAACAAACCCCATATAGACTAACTCCCTTTTGACAAAGCTACACTTCTTCAAATTAATCAATAATTTATCTTCACTCAACCTTACAAGGACACTACTAATGTGCAATAAATGTTCATTGAAAGACTTATTAAAAATAAAAATATAATCCAGATAGACAATAACAAAAATTTTCACAAATTTCTTTAGTATCTCATTCATAAGCTACATGAAGGAGCTTGGCACATTGGTTAGTGTAAAGGGCATGAATAATCACTCATATAGACCATCCTTGGTCTTGAATGTAGTCTTCCACTCATGTCCCTCTCGTATCCATATCTAGTGATTACCAATCTTGAGATCAATCTTTGTGAACTATTGAGCTCCACTCAAGTAGTCCATAAGGTGATCCATCCTTGGCAAAGGAAATTGATACTTGATGGTTATTTTATTTATAGCCCAAGATTTTGTACACATTCTCTACTCTCCATCCTTCTTTGGTGCCAACACTACAAGTAATACACATGGACTTGGGCTCTCTCGAATCAAACCTTTATTCAACAACTCTTTAACTTGTCTTTTTAGCTCCTTAGTCTTAGTAGGAGTCATCCTATGGGCAGCCTTGTTTGGAAAACCAGCTCTAGGGACTAGATCTATTTGATGACTAATTTGCCTGATTGGTGGCAACCCTTCTAGAATATTATCAGAGATGGCATCTCCATACTCACTTAATAGACCTAAAACTTCAAGTGGAACTTGACTAGTACTTTTCTTATCCTTTCTAGGAATTAAAACATAATACATATGCTGATGTTTTATGCCATCCATAAATTTTCTTCAATCAACAAGACATACTCGAGCACTAATGAATACCTTTTCACCCTCCTTTTTCAGGGAGTATGTATTTGCATGACTATCATGTATAACATGCCTATCAAACTGCCATGGCCATCCCAATAATAAATGGTAGACATCCATTGGGATGATATCATAGAGACCCTTGTCATGGTAACTCCCAATCTTGAACTTTACCAAATTTTGCTCACTAACTAGGACCTTATGATCATCCTACACCCGAGCAATCCAATAGGGATGAGGATGTTTATCCCTCTTGAGATTTAAGTTTGAGACCATTTCTTCTGACACCAAGTTGTTAGTGCTTTGACCATTAATAATCACATCAAAAAATTTACCCTCACACTTGCACCTAGTACAAAACAAACTCCTCCTTTTTTTAGATTTAGTCTCACCACTCAACAAGACCCTTTCATTAACTATAACCTCTCCTCTTTCTACATCCTTTGAATGTGATGACTATGCATCATCATCCACATGAGAAAACCTTGCTTGACCATTAGCTCTCCTATCTGCCCTTCCTTAATGTTGAGGGCATTTGTAGGCTCAATGACCTTCTTCATTGCAATGAAAATAGGTACCATAGAAGCCTCCTCTTCCTATACCTTTTCCACATCCTCTACCTTTTCCTCTTTGATCTCTAAAGTTTTTATCATGGGAGCAGTTGAAACCTTCATTCCTTTGGTTTCAACGGATACCCACATCTTCATTTGTCTTTTGGTTCTGATTTTGGCCTCCAAATGAGGTACCACTACCCCTTTCTCCTTGAATGTGCTCTCTTTTCCTTCCATCAGACTTTCTATTTAACTTCTCAACTCACAAGGAAAATTGGTATGCCTCTTCAATGGTAGTCATTCTAACTAGACTTAACTCATGAATTCTAGGTCTTAACCCATTAAGGTAATAGATAACCTTCTCCTTGTTTTTTTCCACATGCCCCACCCTAATAAGGACTCGGTATAAATCCTCTATGTATTCTTGGACAAATTTTCCCACTTGCTTTAACCATTGCATCTTCTTGAATGAATCAAGCTTGTAATCAATAGGAATGAACTGATTCTTTAGTTTTTCCGCCATGCAATCCCATCTTGAGTTTTTCTCCTTTCCTCTTCTATTTGTTTCCAATTAAACCTCTTGCCACCAAATTTTGGCATGGTCTTTCATTTTGACCTTTGCAAACTTAACCCTATCAGGGTCCTTGATATCCTCATACTCAAAATATTCCTCTAGCTCATTGATCCTATCGATCAACTAATTTGGGTTTAGATTTCCAATAAACATGTTGACATAAATTTTAGGTTATCCTCATCACTTTCATCACCTACAACAATATTCATCCCTCTACAGATCTCCTCTTGTAATGCTTGAACTTGTCTCTAGAGGCTTCTAACCTTAGGAGGAACAACTTTGACCCTTCCAACATGCTCCCTTCATGGAGACATCTTCTTACTATTTAAAAACCCACAATCATACAGTCCTGGTGCAAACTGCCTCATAGTTGGCACTCTATCTACACACTTAGGAAAACTTGCTCTAATACCACTTGATGAGTGCACAACCCAAGAAAAAATAAACACAATAGAAAAAAGGGAATATTATTATCAGAAGTGATATGCTATTACATTTAGTACAACAAAAATAGACTCCACGACATGCCCTATGGGCTTACAATGTTATCAGATTCTGGAGAAAAACCTTTCTCATAGTGCTTCTCCTAAACTCCACCAAAAACTATGTTTACAATGCCAGAAATGACCTTAAGTAAGCCAAATTAGGTTTAGGGTTAGGAATACATTTTAGAATATTCCATTTGGAATCCACCTCCAAAATAGAATTTTTTAGAAACACGTTAGAAGTCAGGGCAAAATAGAAGAATCTAGAAATGGTAGTCAACTTTTGAGAGGCATAACTTTTGATCTAGGATTTCAATTGACAAATCATTTACATTTTTTGAAAGCTCTCCAAGTTCTCTATAGCTCTATGGACCAGCTTTTCTCATACCCCATTTTTTGGGCCTGTAAAAGGTCTTCTAGTTCCTGAAATCTAATTTTGAAGCATTCTTAAGGGTCTCTAGGCAACTTAAAATTGCAACAACTTTCAAACTGTAAATCCTTTTGACCTGATTCTTTTTATGGAGTGCTTTAAATTACAATTATAATCATACCTCCAACTTCAATACTCTAACTCATCATAATTATGGCTCAATTACAAAATAACTTATTTTCTACATTGGCACATATCTCAAGGTGCTCAAAAACACTAACCCAAAAAACCAATACTGGAATAGTGAGAGTTGGACTCATTATTTGACTCAAATGGGTATCTAGAAATTAAAAAAAAATTACATAGAAACTAACACTAAACATATTTTCAGGTGATACAGGATTTCCCTTACACCACTGGATGCTCTTGCATCTCCTTTCGACCCATTCAAACAAATAAATTAGGTCCCTAGAGGTCCTAGGACCCCTAGGGACATATGTTGTCATGAAATGTGTTGAAAGTGGTCATAGGCTATCTTATGACCCCTTTTGACCCATATGACCAAATTTAATAGGTCCCTAGGGGACCTAGGACCCCTAGGGACATACATTGTAATGAAATGAATCAAAAGAGGTCATAGGTTATCCTATGACCCCTTGCAACCCATCTAAACAAATGAAATAGGTCCCGATGGGTCCTAGGACCCCTAAGTACATAGTTGTCATGAAATGTGTCAAAAGGGGTCATAGGTTATCCTATGATCCCTTTTGACCCATCCAAACAAATAAAATAGGTCCATAGGGGTCTTTGGACCCCTAAAGACATATGTTATCATGAAATGTGTCGAAAGGGGTCATATTTTAGTTTATGAATCCTTTCAACTCATTCAAATACATGATATATGTTCTTAGGGGTCTTAGGACCCTTAGGAACATATGTTATCATTTAATGGGTCAAAAGGGGTTAGAGGTTACCCTATGATCCCTTTCGACCTATTTAAACACATGATTTATGTCCCTAGGGTAACTAGGAACCCTAAGAATATATGTTGTCATATAATGTGTTGAAAGGGGTCATGATCTACTCTATGAGCCCCTTCGAATCATTTTAACACATGATATATTTTACTAGGGGTCCTAGGACCCCTATGAATGTATGTTATCATTTAATGGGTCAAACCTATTCAAACACATGATGTATGTCGCTAGGGGTCCTCTAGGGGTATTAGGACCCTTAGGGACATACACAATGTGTTGTAATGGGTCAAAAGGGGTCATAGGATACTGTATGTCTCCTTTCAACCCATTACATGACAACATATGTTCTTAGGGGTCTTAGGACCCCTAGGGACATAGATGTTGTATTTGAATTGGTAGAAATGGGTCATAGAGCATGTTATGACAAATTTTGATCCATGGCATGAAAAATATATTCATAGGGTTCCTAAGATCCCTAGGGACATACATGTTGTGTTCCAATGGGTCGTATGGGGTTAAAGGACATCCTATGATTCCTTTTGAGCTATTACATGACAAAATATGTTCTTGTGGGTCCTAGGACTACTACGGACAAACATATTGTGTTCAAATGGGTTGAAAGGGGTGATAGGATAACCTATGACCCATTTCAATCAAATACATGACAACTTATGTTCCTAGGGGTCCTAGGGCCCTTAAGGACATACATGTTGTGTTCCAATTGGTAGAAAGGGGTCATAGGGTATCCTATGACCCCTTTGGACCCATTACATGAAAAAATATGTTCCTAGGGTTCCTAGGAACACTAGGGACATACCTCTTATATTCCAATGGGTAGAAAGGGGTCATAGGATACTTTCAACCCATTACATGAGAACATCTGTTCCTAGGGGTCCTAGGACCCTTATCATCATGTGTGTTGTGTTTCAATGGGTCAAAATCCTATGACCCCTTTTGACCCATTACACAATAATATATGTTTGACCATACATGTTGTGCTCTAATGGGTCAAAAAGGGTCATCAGATATCCTATGACCCCTTTCGGCCCATTAGATGACAACATATGTTCCTAGGGGTCCTATGACCTCTAGGAATGTATGTTATCATGTAATGGGTCGAAAGGGTCATAGTATATTCTATGACCCATTTCGACCCATTAGAACACACCATATATGTGTATAGGACCCTAGGAATATATGTTATCATGTAATAGGTCGAAAGGGGTCATAGGATACTCTATAATCCATTTCTACCCACTGAAACACAAGATGTATGTCCCTAGGCATCCTATGACCCATAGGAACATATGTTTTCATATAATGGGTTGAAAGGGGTCATAGGATATCCTATAACCCCTTTGGACTCATTGGAATACATGTATGTCCCCTTAAGACCCTAAGAACATACATCATCATATAGTTGATTAACTTAGGTTACTAATGTAAATAATATAATAATATATAATAAGTACTATCTATATATAAAATAATTATAATTATTTAATACTATATAATTAATTTTAGTAACTATATATTAAAATTGCCTGCTGCACCCCGCCCCCCGCTGCGCCCCCCCCCTCCCAAAAAAAATAAAAATGTTATAACTATATTATACTAGGAAAATATAACTTAAAAATTGATCCCCCCTTTGACTTTGGTAAATAAAAATCAATATTTATCTTAAAAATTGGTCCCCACTTCCTTTAAATTTGAATTTGTCACCATGATTTAGGCACATAGAATGGGTACCAATTATGAAATTGGGTACCCATTCTTAAAATCAGGTACCCAATAAGGCAAGGTATTACATTTTTGGTTTGGTATCAAGATGGGTGGGAAAAAATTCAAAGCACATTTTGTCTTAGACATTTTAAAACTACATATTTTTCACATCGCCACTTTTTGGCACACCATGATCCTACACATACCCTAAATGTGACAATGTTTACTAGGTTAAAGGACTTAACTATAATTTGTTGAGTTTTTTAGTGTTAAACAAATTAGGCTACATAATTGAACTCCAACACAAAAAGGCTAAAATATTTGATGTCGATGGTAAACTAATTCAAAGTGGTGATCAAACAAGAGGTAACTTGTTCTACCTAGATTTATCCGATGAGACATGTTTGTTTGCACAATATGATGATATTTGGTTATGGCACAAAAGGTTATTCAATGTAAACTTTGAAATTTTGGTTAGCAGTAGTAAAATGAAAAGAATAAGAGGCATGCCTAAATTAAAGAAACCTGACAATGTTGTGTGTAAACAATGTCAATTGGGAAAAATGACAAAGTCTAGTTTTAAAAGAAAAACATATTCATCTAATGATATTTTGGAATTGGTCCATATTGACTTATGTGGACCTATTGTAGTTCAAATCTACTGTAGAGACATATATATAATTTAATTTGTTGATGACTACTCTCAAATGATGACTGTGATGTTTCTTAAGGAAAAATATGACACTTTTCAACTATTTAAGTGGTATTTGGATAGAGTTAAAAAGGAGATAAGGAAGAGTATGAAGTGTTTGAGATCTGATAGATGTGGTGAATTAATTTCCAATGAGTTCAACATATTCTATAATGGTAGAGGAATCAAAAGATAGATGTCCGAACCTAGGAACCCTCCTTAGAATGCAATAGCTAAAAGGAGAAATAGATCAATTATGGATTGTGCTAGAACAATGATGATGGAGAAGAATGTGTCACATAAATATTAGAGAGAATTTTTAAGTACAATTTTTTATACTCTAAAGAGAGTGCAAGTCAAGAAAGGTGTCATGTCTCCTAATCATGACAGTGAAATAAAAGAGTTATAATATAAAATAATATATTTTGGCATAAAAATAATATGTTACTTAGATAAATATAGTAATATTGAATGAAATAATAATACTATATTTTCTATTAATAATAATATATGATAATTGTGCATATAAATATTGTATAGGATCATAAATTTAATATGTCATAATATCAAATGCAACATCTAAATAAGAAAGAGACTTATATACAAATATAAATAAATATAATAGAAATCATTATCATATAATATGATATTACATTATAATAATAATATTTAATAGAGAAATAAATTGTATATTATATGATTCACATATATAATAATATTTTTATTTAAGTTATTAATATAAATAAATGATAAATATAAAAAAACTAATTTGAATAGACACATCCCTTCTCAAAATGAAATATATAAATGAATACAAGCACAAAGGAGAGGAATCATTGATTGTTTATGAAATAAAGTGGTAAATATTTAAAAGATTGGGAAGAGGGATATTATAGTGGTATTAGAGCATGATCTAGTTGGAGTTGAGGAAAGCCAACTCTGAAGATGCCCAAAATCACCTGCATGCGAGAACCTGTCAAAGAGAAGCCAAGGAGAGGAAGAGCATGGAGCAAGGGTAAAACCCTAAACGGACATGAGAGACAATATGTGCAAACACAAGAAGAAAATGTATTTACAATATACACAATGCCTTATGTGATATGAAAATACAAAGAGGGAGAGGTCACTTATAAAGACCTCAAGGAAGCTTGTAGAACAAGCTGAAAGGTGGTAGAAGATAAGGATGACAACTCAACACATATCCACAAAAGGTGGAACATGCTAGAAGGGAACAAACTCCCGTGTTGTCAACAACTAACCACTACATGCATTAAAGACAAAATACTAAATAAACACATTTACCTAAGTAAGCTTAAGCAATAGAATAAATAATTAATAATTAATTATTTACTCTAACACCCCCCTTAAGTGCAACATAGGGAAATGCCTTAAGCTCACAAAACTAAGATGAATGCAAAATGGGTTCAAGCAATGAGGCCATGTTAGGTACCCAAGTACAATGCAAAAGAATGCAATCTTTGAAAGCGGAGAAAGAGAGAAAACCACGTGGGAAAAACCCTCCCCCAAAAAGAGGTAAGAACCTAGTGAAGAACTGAAGAAGCCTCCAACTAGGGAAATTTCCCCTAAAATAGGAACAAGGAGTGATCATGAAGAGCATCACTAAAGCATGAAGAAGCCACAAATCTGCCAAACTACTGATCTGAAGAACCTCCATGAAAGAAGAAGGCACGAACCAAGCATGTTTATATGGTAGATGATCCATCTCACCGAAATGCATAGGTAGCCAGCCACTGCAATCGTCTTGTATATAGGATCAACCACTGAATACATAGTTCACACTATTGAACCATCAAACCACAGATGCATTAGAACAATAGCATAACCCCCTCTTAATGCAAATGGGGTGTGATGATAGGCAACTGAGAAGGTGAGCCATAGTCTCTTGCAAACGAACTAAGAATGACGAGAGAGGGAAAGAGGTACAAAAGACCTATAAAGACACAGTCAAACTGACTCTGCATGGGGCTAATGTCATGGAAGGGACACTCACTTGACAAAGGGAGAAGGCCTAAAATAGCAAACAACTATCCCCCCATGGTGCTTTATGAAAATAGTGCATGTACAATTGACTCAAAACAATGTTCATGACTCCCAAAATGCAAAAGTGGCACTTTATCTCAGTATGATGCATAAAAGTTCTTCAAAATGATAGCTACAATGATCAAAATTGAAAATGAGTTGCAACAAAAGAAAGTACAGCCGAAAACAAGAGAATCCATGCTAGAAAAATGATCCTTAGGCCTAAAACACTCGAAATATCCACCATATAGCAAAAATACCAAAACTATGATAGAAAGAGCATGGCCCAAAAAATAAGAAAAAAGGACCACATTTTTTAAAAGGTGACAGAACCAGCTTTCCAAAAATATAAAGTTTTCAAAAAACTAACATGGGACTTAAAAGATATGGATGCCAGAGTCAAAAACATAACTTTGGAATTTGACAAAAAAAATAGGTAGAAAAATTTATCAAAACTTTAAAATACTTGCACCAATGTCTCCATCTCAGAACCAGCTTTCTAGCACTTCTTTCAGATCAAAAAAATACCTCCGTATGCAAAAGTTATGGGCAAAATACCACAAGTAGGTCCAAAATGACCTTGAAGGAGAGTGCAAGCAAGGATTGACGATGTAGCGCTGATGTCATGCTGACATCAACATTTCAAGCCATTAAATTTGATGGTTTGGTGGCCGTTGTGGCAAAAAAGGAGACCATGTGGCGGTATGATAGACGTGGCAAGGTGCCACGTGGCGCCTGTGCCACATGTTAAGCGTTGAGATGTTGACTGTGCACCAAAATCCACGCAGGCTACTAAATCAGACAACAAACCTTTGGCTAAGCAGAGACTGCAGATCTGGGCAGATGTGGCAGAAAAAGGTGTTGCCGCTGACGAGAAGAACTAGTGGCAGGTGTCGCAGGAGCCGTAGAGGAGTTAAACACCAGCAGGGCTGTGACACAGGGTGCAGACATCGACGAAGGTGGTGGACTTGGGAGGAGCTCGACACAGAGGGTGGCGACACTTGGCAATAGGTTGCGGACGGTGGTAGAGGAGGCCGCAGAGCAATACAGGAGTGGCGCAGTGGGGTGCTGCAGCGGCGGCACTCCCACAATTTATTTTTTAATTTTTTTAAAATGCTGATCCATCCATACAGTCCGTATAGAAGTGCCTGGAGTAAATTTTTTTTGCCTCCCAAAGCTCTATCTCCAAATTCGACAAGTTTTATATGAATCCTGACTGCAAATGGCCTTTCGGATCTAATGGTGATGTCCGTTTGGTTTGAAAGTGCTCCAAAAAATTGCTGATCCCCTGATTTGAAGAAAAAATGCACAAACAAACTAGGGTTTGTGACTCCAAATCACGACTTCAAAATTCTTCAACCAAGCAGTAGCAGGAAGGCTCTGATACCAAGTTGGAGTTGAGGAAAGCCAACTTCGAAGATGCCCAAGTTCACCTGCATGCGAGAACCTGTCAAAGAGAAGCTAAGGAGAGGAAGAGCATGGAGCAAGGGTAAAACCCTAAATGGACATGAGAGACAATATGTGCAAACACAAGAAGAAAATGTATTTACAATATGCACAATGCCTTATGTGATATGAAAATACAAAGAGGGAGAGGTTGCTTATAAAGACCTCAAGGAAACTTGTAGAACAAGTTGGAAGGTGGTAGAAGATAAGGATGACAACTCAGCACATATCCACAAAAGGTGGAACATGCTAGAAGGGAACAAACTCCCGTGTTGTCAACAACTAACCACTACATGCATTAAATACAAAATGTTAAATAAATGCATTTACCTAAGTAAGCTTAAGCAATAGAATAAATAATTAATAATTAATTATTTACTCTAACAGATCCTGCCATCCTGATAAATTCAATAATTGTTCAACATAAACTACCTAATCTAGAGAAATATAGGTTTCAATGGGATTAAAAAAATTAAGACTAAAAATGATCACAAAAGATGGAACCATTGACATCAATATACACTAAGAAATAATCAAAGAAAAACTAGTCATCTTTGAATACATTAAGGAAACCCATGAACTTTAGATTGACAAATATGCCAAAGTATAAATTAAAATATGATATGAGCATATCATCCAAGATGTAGCAATACCTGAAGCACATTATCTAGAGCCAACCTTACATAGTCAGTGTGAATGGTAAATATGACCAACAATACCTATAAACATATATTGGCATAATGATAGGCATATAATTATTACATTTTTGATAAAGATAGAGAAATTTGAGATATCAAGGAAGCATTCATATAGATCAAATCAACATATCTCATTAGACCTAAAAAATGTTATACCATAATATGCCATATAGATATTTTAGACACTAGTTCGACATAGGCAAACACCAATATATTGAGACATTTGATCAATACATAGGATGATAGCATTTGAATAAAACTACCTTTATTGGAAGGTGTGATAATAAAAAAAAATCTATTAATATATGATTTACAAACAAATAAGGAATATCAAAATGATTTGATACTCAATACACATCCACTATTCTGGTGCACCTAGGTTGAACAAAGATCAAGAGAATAAACTGAAACATTGGAAAATATAGTAGAAAGGACATCGACAAACATAAGCACTAATACTAAGACCTTAATGGAAATTGAATGATATATATGCATTTTGACTATATATATATATATATATATATATATATATATATATATATATATATATATATATATATATAGATATCAAAGAAACATATGGAGGACAATATCACCATAACACATCAGAGAAATGTGATATAATTTTACTAAGGTGTTTGAAAAATGATTTGTCTATTTATGGGATAATCTCAAGGCTCACAATGAATTTGTTGAATTTATCAACCTCAAAGGCCATACGACCTCATCAAAGGATTTATCACATGGTTAATGCACATAATACATGCCTTGAATGGACAACAATACAACTCCTCCTTGTTGGAATATGTGATATATTTTAGAATTTTGTTCAATCTATGTGAAGATTTCATTGATAATTCTATCCATTGCAAGTCATACTAATTATATAATCCACAATATGAATATGGTAAGATAAATTTAGGACAAGAAGCTAATAATTCATAATAACTACTTATCATTGGACAGTGAACCATCTAGGAGTTAGATGGAACAAAAAGAAATACATGGCATGAACCATGATTAAAATGTTTACTAAGAGAGAAAACATGGGCCCAACATTTCTTACATATGATGTAGATTGTAAATACCATTAAACCCTAAGTATTTCCCATTAAGGAATCCTATTAGAGAGGGGAGTACATGGAATACCACAGGTATCATGGGGTTCATGAAGACCAACCCACTACATGTTTATATAGTGGTGTCATGCAGAAAGGTCTTTGAGCAATAAGGAATTAAAAAGAGGAGGGAAGAGGTTTATTGGGCCTAGTGTCTAATAGAAGGTAATATAAAATACAAGTTTCAACCAATAAACTTTGAAGTCCATTTGAATGAGAAAAAAGGTGATCGAGCCAAGGAACGATATTGGGAAATGAATACAAATAGAGTATCCATTATGTGAGGTAGGTAAAGGTGAGTGTGTTTCTTATATATCATTTAATTCATAACTAAATAATATTATGAAGAAAATGAGAAATTATTTAGTGGGGAGAGTAAAATATTCAAAATAAATAGAAACACATATTAATGAGGAAAGGACAAGGTAGGTAAGAGGGTAGGGCTGATCCCTAAGGCAAGAGAGGGATGTATTCCACTCTTGGGTTTAGGCTTATCGAGCTATGGGACCCCACTACAATACCTGAGCACTCTAGAAAGATAATCATTAAGAAGTAATGATTCTAAAATGATTCCAAGATTATGTTAATCATTAAGAAACTAGGTGGGTAAGAGGGTAGGGCTGAGTCCTAAGGCAAGAGGGGTATATACCAACTCTTGGGTTTACATCTATCAAGCTATGGGTCCTCACCATGATGTTTCAAGGACTATTGTATGGTATAGCATATAGGCATGGTGAGGGATGCAAGGTATCCATTTGAAAGGTGAGGACCAAGGTCATGTCAAGCCTTAAATGTGATTTCTTTGTCCAATCCCCAGGTGACCTAGCCTATACATACAATGTAATCAATAAGATATGAATATATACATATATGAAGAATTACTTTGATTAAATAATGAAATGATTAATTCCTTGGAAGAATAGGACAATATTATAAGCCCTTACAAGTAGGAACATTATAGTAGAGATTTTTCCTAATTAAAACTATTAGCTTCCTTAAAAGTATACTTATATGTACTAGCTTGTATTCCTTGGTACATGTATATGAATGTGTACTAATGATTTCGTGGTTAAAGGTTCACAATCAAGGAATTGCATAACATGTGTATTGTGTGTTTACATCATGTCTTCATTTTTTTGCATCATGTATGCTTTGTGTCTTCATGCATTAATGTGTCTTTGTCGTGTATACTTCGTATTTCCATGCATTTATGTGCCTTCGCCATGTATGCTTTATATTTGCAAGAACTCATGAACACTTTATTTTTTTCATAGATTAATATATAAAATTCATGTATGTCATATGGATTCTCGCATCCTAGTGTATACCATATATGTTGACTTTATAAGAAAACATAGGTGTAAGTGATTATTGCTTGAGGACAAGCAATTTGAGGAAGGGTGGATTGTCATGTCCCCTAATCATGATAGTGAAATAAAAGAGTTATAATATACAATAATATAATTTGACATAGTAATAATAATATGTTATTTAGATAAATATCGTAATATTGAAAGAAATAATAATACTATATTATCTATTAATAATAATATATGATAATTGTACATATAAATATTACATAGGATCATAAATTTAATATATCATAATATCAAATGCAACATCTGAATAAGAAAGAGACTTATATAAAAACATAAATAAATAATATACAAATCATTATCATATAATATGATATTACATTATAATCATAATATTTAATAGAGAAATAAATTGTATATGATATGATTCACATATATAATAATATTCTAATATGTAGTGCACCAATATTACAGTCAAAGGAACCAACAAATATAAATATATTTTTCTTTTTCAATGAAAGCATTTTTATTTTATTTTATTTGTTATATTTATTTTCCTTGATCTACAATATTGATGTACATTCTTACAATACATTTAACTAACTTCACTAACCACTTTAGTTCCTTCCAACCAGAACATTATTTGAAATTCTAACAAAATGTCTTTATAACCAAATGTATCAATTTCAAATGGAGACACACATTTTCTCTTAGAATCATTTTAGAAACAAAAGCATAACAACTTTACTCATTTCTATATACTATAGGATAGTGCATGATATATAAATTTCTTTAATCACTGAATGTAGCAACATATCAACAAGTACAGTCCACTTATACAGTCCACTTATATAGTCCACTTATACAATTTTCTAGCTTACAAGCTATCATAAAACACAGGATTGGGAGTTACCCAAGGGTGACTCTCCCTAATACAATAAGAATTCACTTGGAAGTATTTTTTTGTTGCACATGAAAATAAGACAACATCCTTCTTCTCTTCAAGTCTTCAATCCATAGATCACAACCTGTAGTACAACACACACAAACAAGCCCATGGTACTCCCCTCCCAACCTTAGGCCTTTTAAAGGCCACCCCCGAGCAGGGAGAACCTTGACTAGGTGGACATACATTACTAACAACCATTTACAAAACAATGCTCACATTACAAAACTGTTCACACATTTTATAGTTGACAAATAAAACTACAAAAATTTCCAACCAAGGTAGACCACTTAGGATCACATGTAGATCCATCTCAAGGGGTAAGGGTGGAAAATGAATGTTGAGGAGACTCCACCTGCAAATATGCCTTCATTAGGCTATACACTTTATACACATGCCTTCACAAGGCAACCCAACACCACATACATGCCCTCACATGGCATCTTTACAATACTTATAACTCCAGCAAGGTGGCATATGGGGCCCATAACACCCATATGGCATCCCTCTCCTACTCTAGGAGAGACTCTCACCCAACACATTCCCTATGCACCCCTTACCCTCACAAGGCTCTCTTTCCCTCCCAAGAGATGAGACTCACCTTGTCACACCCAAAATAGAAAACTGCAACAAGAACACATGAATTCACAACAAAAGGTAAATCACAATACACACATACACCAAAACTGAAACATGATCCCTCAACCTTACACAACACAACATTACAACACACCATATTACAACTACATTACAGAAAACTCACATGCATAACACAATAAAAATAATCTACTTGACAACAAGCTTTCATAGCAAGGGTACATAAGGTTACCAACCTGGTTTTCAAGAAATTTTGAGCTCCCTCTCTTTTTACCAGCAATCCTCCTCCTAAGCTATCTTCTTCTCCTTGTTTTTTTCCCCTTTTCCAAAATTTTACCCCACTTAGATTCTTTTTCTAGATCTATCCAAAAATTCTCCCCCCAAGAACTCTCCAACCAACTCTCTCTAAATAATGTTTTCTTTTGATGCTTAAGTTTCCAAATTCGGCCAACTTGGGAATCCACAATTTTTGGGTGCTCTTTTCAATGCCTAGGGAAGCTTATAATACTTAAAAATGCCCCTACCCCCTAGGTATATCATATGGGCTTTAAAATAAGACCTCAAACTACCCCTAGGGATGGTGTAAACCTCCTAGAAATTCACAAAAGGTGTGCATTCGACCTAGCATGGAAAGAATCCCTCTTGGACCCATAAATACACCTAGGGAAAATAAATCCTACCAAACCACTCCTTGGTTCACTCAACCACCTACCATGCCACTAAGCATGCTACAAAGGAGAACATGTGTCAAGTGACACCACAATACACACAACACACTTGACAAGCCATCAAGAAAAACAAATTTACTTTTATAGAATCACAATAATACACACAAATTGGTTTTACAAATAAAATACAAGGGTAAAAAGGTTATACCCTCCTTAGGGTTAACCTTGGTTTTTCCAAACACCTAGCAAGGTTCTCCATAAATCCACGGGCTTCTTTCCTGCACACTTATTGCAAATATCAGTAGTCCAAGAATAAGGTGATAAAATGATAATGTAAATATAAATCACATAGATTCTATCATCAATGAATAACATAACTAATATGAAATATGTATTTCCATTCATATCACATTACACACTTCACATTTGTAGCAATTCTCTAATCTAGATAGTAAAACATTATGATCATTTATTCTTACAAAAAATCATGGAATTAATCTACCTTAAGCAATGCATCAAATATAATATAAGTATACAATTCTAGTTTATTCAAATGATACATGAATTCTTAATGTTACTCTAAATATGCTAAGACTTGATAATCTAGCACCATATGGAGACCACAATTCAAAAATCAAACATTCACTTGAGTATAACATAAGCTTTAATCATGACATATGGATCATCAAGAAGGTAAGTAAGCATATCTAAATAACATCATAAAAACTACTTAGAATATTAGTGTCCTAGTAACATCATAAGGAATCATCATATAGCCTAATGATATAGGTATCAATGTCCCAATAACATAACATGAAATCAAATAGTCTAAGGATCAAAATATCAATGTCCATAGGGGGTAATAATGTGTCATCTAGAGTCTAACTATCAAAGTCCAAAAGAAACAAAATGTCAATAGTGCTATGATGGTCGGGGCGAGACATGACATCCTCCCCCGCTAGGCATGAATTTCCTCCTGGAGTTCATCAAATAGATAGGGGTAGTCACATCTCATTTGCATCGTGTCCTCCCATGTGGTTGTGACCTCATCATAGCAATCCCATTGGACCTTAAGCTGGTCCACTTCTCTACCTCAAAGTTGAAGGTTCCTGCGGGCCAATATGCGAATGGGCTCTAGGGACAGCTGGCCATCTGGTGCTACTTGCATAAAACCCCAATCTATAACATGAGATGCATCATAAATATACTTCCTCAAGGAAGAGACATGAAAAACATCGTGGATGCGTGATAGGCTAGGTGGCAAGGCTAAGCGATAAGCAACTGGTCCTATCCTCTCCAAAATCTCAAATGGCCCAACAAATCGAGGAGCAAGCTTAGAGCCCTTTCCAAAATGGATTGGACTCTTGTGCGGACACACTCTCAGAAATACTCTATCTCCCACCATAAAGGCTCGATCTGTCCTATGGGCATTAGCATACTTCTTCTGTCGGTCTTGAGCTTCCCTGAGATGTTGCCTAATCAACAAGACTTGCTGCTCCATCTCCTTGACAATCTGTGGTCCAACTGTTACCCTGTCCTCAATCCTATCCCAACTTAATGGTGTCCTGCAAGGTCTGCCATATAGGGCCTGATAAGGTGGCATGCCCAAAGAAGAATGGTGCCCATTATTATAGGAAAACTCTACTAGATGAAAATACTCCTACCATTTAAGTTGATTATCCATCACATACATGCACAACATGTCCTCTAATACCTAGTTAACTCTCTCAGTCTGCCCATCTGTCTAAGGGTGGTATGTTGTGCTCAAGTTAAGCTTAGTCCTTAGGGCTCCCTGTAACTCTCTCCAAAAGGAGGAGGTAAATATAGAGTCTCTATCAGAAATAATCTTGCGAGGAATGCCATAGAGTCTCACAATGTCTCGCATGAATACTTGTGCTACTGTAGGAGCAGTGAAAGTGGTACGTATAGGTGAGAAGTGGGCCACCTTGGTCAATGTGTCAACTGTCACCATGATGGCATCGTGACGATGAGAAGACATAGGAAGACCCACAAAAAAATCTATAGAAATAACATCCCACTTCCACTCTGGAATCTCATGAGGATAAAGTAACCCACCAGGATGTCCATGTTCTGCCTTAACTCTCTGGCACTCTAGGCATCTAGCAACTATCCCTGCAATATGCATCCTCATGCCGGGCCAATGAAAGAGTCGTCTCAAGTCTGCATGCAACTTCCTAACCCCTGGATGTGCTGCATAAGGTGCCCTATGAGCCTTAAGAACAATAAAATCATGCAATCCTCTAGTAGAAGTTACATAAATGCACCCTCGGTGACGTAGAAGTCCATTAGACTCTAACACATAGTTAGAGAACCTCCCCTGAAGAGGCCTCTGAGATCTAATCATCTGACACACATCCCTATAAAAATCATCCTCTGGTAAGTGTTGCATTAATCTCCCCCTCAAATCTGTGCTGGTGACCATGGATGACAACTTATGGCGTCTCCGACTTAAGGCATCTGCAACCACATTCTCCTTCCCCTTGATGTAGTGTACATCAAAGTCATACTCACATAAAAACTCCATCCATCTCCTTTGCCGAGCATTAAGGTTCAGTTGAGAGAAAATATACTGAAGGCTGTGATGATCTGAGTGGAGTTCAAAATGGTGTCCCAAAAGGAAATGGCACCATCTAACCAAGGCATGTACTACTGCTGCGAGCTCAAGATCATGGGTAGGATAATTGAGTTCATGAGTCTTAAGTTTCCTAGACTCATAGGCTATAACTTGCCCATTCTACATGAGTACTACCCCTAACCCATCCAATGACGCATCAGTACACACTACAAAGTCTGTAGAGGGATTAGGTACTACAAGAATAGGAGCACTAGTGAGGGCCTTCTTCAAATCTTGAAAAGATCTCTCACATTTTTATGTCCACTCAAATTTCTTCCCTTTTCTCTGGAGAGAAGCAATAGGATGTGCTATCCTTGAGAAACCCTCCACAAAACCCCTGTAGTAACCAGCCAACCTCATAAAGCTCCTGACTTCTGTAACTTTCGTCGATGCTGGCCAGTCTATAATGGCTCTAATATTTGATGGGTCAACTGAGATCCCATCACTTGATATCACATGACCTAAGTAGCTGATCTCTGTGCAGAAGAAAGAACACTTCGGCAAATTGGCGTATAATTGATTATCTCTAAAGCATTGAAGGACTTGTCTCAAATTTTCTTCATGCTCCTGTTCATTCCATGAATAGACCAATATATCATCTAGGAATATCACCACAAATCTATCCAAGAATGTACGAAATACTCCATTCATAAGGCTCATGAATACAGATGGGGCATTAGTGAGACCAAAAGGAACCACTGTAAACTAATAATGCCCATATCTCGTGCAAAAGGCAATCTTATGGATGTCACTCTCCACAATCCTCAACTGGTGATATCCTGACTTCAGATCAATCTTTGAAAAAACTCGAGCACCTTGAAGCTGGTCAAATAAGTCATCAATTCTAGGAAGTGGATAACGGTTCTTAATGGTTAGCTTATTAAGTTGGCAGTAGTATATGCACAACCTCAAGGATCCATCCTTCTTCTTGACAAAGACAACTGGTGCTCCCCATGGTGAGACACTAGGACGAATGTGCCCCTTCTCCAAGAGTTCTTCTAGCTAAATCTTGAGCTCATTGAGCTCATTAGTAGTCATCCTATATGGAGCTCTAGATACTGGTTGGGCCCCTGAAACCAAATCAATATGGAAATCCACTGTCCTGGGTGGAGGCATACTCGATAATTTAGAAGGAAATACATCTCTAAACTCTTGTAACACTGGGTAATCCTCGAGACATGGCCCATTCTCCTCTCTCTCAAGATCATTAATGGTAATAGCATATAACTGACACCCTTTTCTCATACATTGCTTAAGCTGCATAGCGGAGATCATGCGGAGGGACACAACTCTTTGAATGCCTGAAATCACTATAGGTGTACCATGATCATCATTACACTCCACCTCCTTCTTCCTACAATCCACCTTGGCATGGTGAGCACATAGCCAATCCATACCAAGGACTACATCATATGATCCTAAGGGGGTGATATGTAGATCTGCACAAGTAGTGATATCCCCAATTTGAATAGGACAATTCCTGACCATGGATCTAACCAATACCTTAGCACCTGAGGCTAACTCTACATCCTAGCTAACATCTTGCTTAACTGCCACCAGCCTACAATGCTCCACAACTAAGGGTGATACAAAAGAATCAGTAGCTCCTGGATCAAACAATATAGATATACTACTACCACCAATAATACCTGTAGCCTCTATCACGGTAGCCTGATGCTTAGCCTATCTGTCATCTATTGTTGCAAATACCCTATGAGAATGTCCCATGTCACCCACTGTTGGTTCAGATGCAGCTACCCTCTGTCTATGTGGACAATCCCTAGCAATGTGACCCATGCCACCACAAGAATAACAAGGTCCGCGGGTCTGAGTCTGTAATCCTGTAGATCGGGACTGCTGGTGTCCCCCTGTCTGAGTAGATCCACTAAAACCACCTCTAGTGGGCTGCTGAGTCCGTGCTGGAGGTGTATGAGAAGCTTGTGATCTATGATCCTGACGAGAACCCTGTGCCTGCCTCTGCTTGGGCTTAGTGCCCTGGTATCCCTATGGAGGCTTCTGCCTCTGATCCTGCTGTGACTGGGGGCCTCTAAAAGATCCTAAAGAGTGTCGCTGATTTCCCTTCCATTGTGACCTAGGTGGAAAGGGGGTAGTACCCCAACGCTGAGATCTATCATGAGTATCCTGAGCCTTATTGCGTATATCCTCTGCAATAAGAGCCCTCTCCACTGTAGCTCTGAAGCCTACTGGTGCTGCCATGTGAACCTGTCCTGTAATCAAGGGATTAAGACCTCTAATGAAATGGTTAATCTGGAGCTTCTCATCTCTCATATAGTCAACATAAGGGAGGAGCTCTAAAAACTTATTCTCATACTGTGTTACTGTCAATCCCCTCTGCTGTAAGTCATGGAACTCATCAATCTTTCGCTGCTTGTAATGCTCTGATAAATATCTCTCTTTGAACCTTTGTAGGAAGGTATCCCAAGTGAGAGTGTCCATATCAATATCCCCCATAGCCTTCTCCTCATCCCACCGTTTGGAGGCTGGTCCTCGCAAAAGGTGTATAGCAAAACGGGCCCTTACATTACTCCCAAAAGGATGCAACCCATAACATCTCTCCAAACATAACAAAAAGGATTCTGCCTCTAAACCATCTGTAGACCCATGAAAAGCGGGTGGCTGAAGACGAAGCAATTCTTTAATCTCGTCTCCTATATCTTGGGGTGCTCTCAGTATAGGTCGAAGTTCTACCCCTACTGGAGACTCAAGTCTGTGGACAGACTCCCCCTCGAGCTCAGCATGACTCCCAATATGACTAGGTGGAGGACTCCTTGTCCTCTCTCTGATAACAGTCCTATGCTCCTCTGACATTTGCTGACTAGGGTGAGCTACTGCTGCAGGCAACCTCTATTGTACTACACCAATAAGATTTTGGATAGCATCTAGAATGTCCTGGTTGGGGTTCTGGGGCTGTTCCCCCTATCCAATCTCTATCTCTGGCCCAACCCTAGCTTCTTGTGCCATACTAGTACCATGATCTACACTAGCATCCTGCTCTACTTGTGCATCTCATGCATGTCTACCACCTCGTCCACGCCTGTGGGCGTTACGAGTGACCACTGGCATCCTAAAAAAAAAAGAGAGTTTAAGAGTCAGGGTCAAGAAGCTTTAAAGTTCATTATTGGAGTCTCAAACAACTAAGACAAAGTAATTCCGATTTTTTTTTTTTTTTTTTGTGAGGAATCATGGCCAAAGTCAACTTAGGGTGGGTGTCCTACCACCATAGTTGCTTAGCCAACGTCCCACATTGGTTAGATATATTAAAGTGTTATCTTCCATTGCATATGCATATATGTATATTTATTTATTCATTATTTTTAATTATTATTATTTTTAAAAATATTTTATTATTATTATTATTTTAATATTTTTTTTAAAATTTATTTTTTATTATTATTATATTAAATTATCATTAATAGGTAACTTCATGGACATCAAATTATAATAGCACTTATTCATGATTACTAACACATTACCACTTAGTTGCTTCATTATCACAAACTTATTTAAATAATTATCTCTTAAGTAGTTTCAATAAAAAATAAAACTCATGTGGGAAAATAAAATAAGTGCATTTTAAATTTGTGTAAAAGAGAAAGATGGCATGGTGGGAGTGGGATTTGAACACATGACCTCTTGAATTCCACCTTTTCCATTTCCCACTAACCAACTTTCCCTCTTTTACTTTATGTTTTGAAATAGAAAACATTTTAATAAGGGGGATCCCATTTGAATTTGGGTCAAAGAGTCAACTTATGATAAATTTGAAATTCATTTCTTTATCTTTCTCTTCCAACCCTAACCCTAATTCAAAATTAGGGCTATGACAAAGTATGAAAGTAATTTTTCCCTCTTTCTTATGTTATTTTTCATGTTCCTTCCATAGGGTTTCAAACCCTTATGCATTTCTTTGTTTTTCCCTCTTGTTATTGTGTGTATGTTTCTGTTTTTGTTTTGTTTTTATTTTGTACAGGTACTTGAATGCTATTGGAGATGGAAGCAAGCTTCCATAGAGGATAAATGGTGTGTATATGTTTATCTTTGATATACACACACATATCCTTGTGTGGATATATGTTTGAGATGGATAGAGCTCAATATTTGTAGAGGGATCCATGTTCAGCCATGCATGAGTTCTCTGATATATCCTATGGCATTATTAGGCCCATAATTTGTTGCAGGTTTTTTTTTTTTTTTTTTTTTTTGTTTCATGGATATAAAGATGAGCATTTTATTATTAATTTCTTGTGTGAGAGGGGGTTGTCCCTGGCCTTGCCTGTACATAGTGATGAGCACACAAGAGAAAAACAAATTCTGTCATTTAAGAGTCAGTCATATTGCGTTAGCATTTTTAGAGAAATGAAATCGAATATTTCCAAACGCTTTCTGGGTTTTCTCCAGAAGGGGTCTATTCAGGTCGCACGTGGACAAAATCCACAAAAGTTGAATGCACACAGAGTTACAAGTCTTTAATAAAAGCATCCTTTTTTTAATTTTATTTTAGTTTATAGCATATTTTCTTTATTCATTTCAAAACTAAGTTTTGAAGGCAAGATCAAGGGCTATGCATAGCCATGCATTGATCCCTTGATACCATGGTCTGTATCAACATGCATATATACAAAACTTCCTTATTGTATTTTAACTTGTAGTTTTTCGAATTCATGGTTATATATATATATATATATATATATAAATATATATTTGTTTTTTTTTTTTTTTTTGGTGTTATTATAGATTCATATTTCTAATGTCTAGCATTTGAATACAGTTGAAAGGAGTTTCAGATCTACTAAAATTTCCTTTTCAAATCAACAAAATACTCAAAATTTAAAAAAAAAAACATTTCAAGTTTTCTTTTTCAACAAACAAAATACTTAAAACTGGAAACATAATGAGCCTAGGTCCTAGTTTTGGAAACCTGGGCTCTGATACCAAGTGTAGTGCACCAATATTACAGTCAAAGGAACCAACAAATATAAATATATTTTTCTTTTTCAATGAAAGAATTTTTATTTTATTTTATTTGTTATATTTATTTTCCTTGATCTACAATATTGATGTACATTCTTACAATACATTTAACTAACTTCACTAACCACTTTAGTTCCTTCGAACCAGAACATTATTTGAAATTCTAACAAAATGTCTTTATAACCAAATGTATCAATTTCAAATGGAGACACACATTTTCTCTTAGAATCATTTTAGAAACAAAAGCATAACAACTTTACTCATTTCTATATACTATAGGATAGTGCATGATATATAAATTTCTTTAATCACTGAATGTAGCAACATATCAACAAGTACAATCCACTTATACAGTCCACTTATATAGTCCACTTATACAGTCCACTTATACAATTTTCCAGCTTACAAGCTATCATAAAACACAAGATTGGGAGTTACCAAAGGGTGACTCTCCCTAATACAATAAGAATTCACTTGGAAGTATGTTTTTGTTGCACATGAAAATAAGACAACATCCTTCTTCTCTTCAAGTCTTCAATCCATAGATCACAACCTGTAGTACAACACACACAAACAAGCCCATGGTACTCTCCTCCCAACCTTAGGCCTTTTAAAGGCCACCCTCGAGCAGGGAGAACCTTGACTAGGTGGACATACATTACTAACAACCATTTACAACACAATGCTCACATTACAAAACTGTTCACACATTTTATAGTTGACAAATAAAACTACAAAAATTTCCAACCAAGGTAGACCACTTAGGATCACATGTAGATCCATCTCAAGGGGTAAGGGTGGAAAATGAATGTTGAGGAGACTCCACCTGCAACTATGCCTTCATTAGGCTATACACTTTATACACATGCCTTCACAAGGCAACCCAACACCACATACATGCCCTCACATGGCATCTTTATAATACTTATAACTCCAGCAAGGTGGCATATGGGGCCCATAACACCCATATGGCATCCCTCTCCTACTCTAGGAGAGACTCTCACCCAACACATTCCCTATGCACCCCTTACCCTCACAAGGCTCTCTTTCCCTCCCAAGAGATGAGACTCACCTTGTCACACCCAAAACAGAAAACTGCAACAAGAACACATGAATTCACAACACAAGGTAAATCACAATACACACATACACCAAAACTGAAACATGATCCCTCAACCTTACACAACACAACATTACAACACACCATATTACAACTACATTATAGAAAACTCACATGCATAACACAATAAAAATAATCTACCTGACAACAAGCTTTCATAGCAAGGGTACATAAGGTTACCAACCTGGTTTTCAAAAAATTTTGAGCTCCCTCTCTTTTTACCAGCAATCCTCCTCCTAAGCTATCTTCTTCTCCTTGTTTTTTTCCCCTTTTCCAAAATTTTACCCCACTTAGATTCTTTTTCTAGATCTATCCAAAAATTCTCCCCCCAAGAACTCTCCAACCAACTCTCTCTAAAGAATGTTTTCTTTTGATGCTTAAGTTTCCAAATTCGGCCAACTTGGGAATCCACAATTTTTGGGTGCTCTTTTCAATGCCTAGGGAAGCTTATAATACTTAAAAATGCCCCTACCCCCTAGGTATATCATATGGGCTTTAAAATAAGACCTCAAACTACCCCTAGGGATGGTGTAAACCTCCTAGAAATTCACAAAAGGTGTGCATTCGACCTAGCATGGAAAGAATCCCTCTTGGACCCATAAATACACCTAGGGAAAATAAATCCTACCAAACCACTCCTTGGTTCACTCAACCAACTACCATCCCACTAAGCATGCTACAAAGGAGAACATGTGTCAAGTGACACCACAATACACACAACACACTTGACAAGCCATCAAGAAAAACAAATTTACTTTTATAGAATCAAAATAATACACACAAATTGGTTTTACAAATAAAATACAAGGGTAAAAAGGTTATACCCTCCTTAGGGTTAACCTTGGTTTTTCCAAACACCTAGCAAGGTTCTCCATAAATCCACGGGCTTCTTTCCTACACACTTATTGCAAATATTAGTAGTCCAAGAATAAGGTGATAAAATGATAATGTAAATATAAATCACATAGATTCTATCATCAATGAATAACATAACTAATATGAAATATGTATTTCCATTCATATCACATTACACACTTCACATTTGTAGCAATTCTCTAATCTAGATAGTAAAACATTATGATCATTTATTCTTACAAAAAATCATGGAATTAATCTACCTTAAGCAATGCATCAAATATAATATAAGTATACAATTCTAGTTTATTCAAATGATACATGAATTCTTAATGTTACTCTAAATATGCTAAGACTTGATAATCTAGCACCATATGGAGACCACAATTCAAAAATCAAACATTCACTTGAGTATAACATAAGCTTTAATCATGACATATGGATCATCAAGAAGGTAAGTAAGCATATCTAAATAACATCATAAAAACTACTTAGAATATTAGTGTCCTAGTAACATCATAAGGAATCATCATATAGCCTAATGATATAGGTATCAATGTCCCAATAACATAACATGAAATCAAATAGTCTAAGGATCAAAATATCAATGTCCATAGGGGGTAATAATGTGTCATCTAGAGTCTAACTATCAAAGTCCAAAAGAAACAAAATGTCAATAGTGCTATGATGGTCGGGGCGAGACATGACATCATATTAAATTATTAATATAAATAAATGATAAATAAAAAAAAACTAATTTGAATAGACACAACCCTTCTCACAATGAAATATATAAATGAATACAAACACAAAGGAGAGGAATCATCGATTGTTTATGACAAAGTGTTAAATATTTAAAAGATTGGGAAGAGGGATATTACAAAAGGTACAAGTGCCACACCTTTTAAATTATGGTATGGTTATGCACCTAATGTGAAATATTTCAAAGTTTTTGATAGCAAATATTACATACTTAAAGATAATAGGAATGGAAACTTGATGCTAAAAGTTATAAAGGTATATTCCTACTATATTCAACTAAGAGAAAAGGTTATAAGTGTTTGAATTCTAAGACTTACAAAGTTGTGAAAAGTGAAAATATAAAATTTGATGAATATACAAAGAAAAATGACGTTGAATGTAGGAGAGAACTTGAAGATTATAGATCATTCATATATGTGAATGATAGTGCTCCAAGTACTCCACCTAAACAAGAAATCAAATTTGTAGATCCTCAATAGACCAAGAATGCTGAGTTGCAATAGTAAGTAGCTGAGCAATAGAACGTGGGTGTCGAACAATGGATAAATGATGCTGATTCATAGATAGAGGAAGCCAAACAATAGGAAGACAATGCTAAGCACGTAGAACCTGAATCTAAACCTAAATAAGAAATAGATAATGAAATTGAAATTATTTTTCAAGATGAACCTATTGAAGAATAAAGAAGGAAAGAGTTTGTGTTAGCAAAATATGTGAGGAGACATCATGCACCTAAAAAATCATTAGAGGTAAAGAGTCTAGTGTTATGAAAAGAAAAGTAATTAGAAGTGATTCATGCTTACATTATGAGTTTGAGCCCAAATCCATTAAAGATGCTTTGGAGAATGAAGATTGGATACAAGCTGTGAAAAAAGAAATTGAATAAATTGAAAAGGATAAAACATGGTCTCTAGTACCCAAACCTAAAGAAAAAATTATTATCATACCAAAGTGGGTATTTAGGAACAAGCTAAATGGGAAAGGTAAAGTCACAAGTAATAAAGCCAGATTGGTATGCAAATGATATGCATAAGAGGAAGCTATTGACTATGGGGAAAAAATTGACACTATACAAAGATTAGAAGGAGTAAGAACACTTCTTGCATATTTTGGTTACAAAGGATTTAAGGTATATCAAATGGATGTCAAATCTTCATTTCTGAATGGGATAATGGAATAATAAGTATAGACAGATCATCCTGAAGGATTTGTGGATCCTGACAAGAAGAACATGTTATGCAAGTTGCAAAAAGCTTTATGTGGTTTGAAAAAAGCCCCTAGAGAATGATATGAAAGACTATATAATTATTTGGTGAAGATTGGTTTTGCAAGGATAAATGATAATAGCAATATATTTTTGAAGATTGGAAAGAAAAATGAGGTACTATTATCTAAAATTTTTGTTGATGATGTCATATTTGGAGGAAATGAAGCATTATGAATTTTTTTATAGATGAAATGAAGAAGGAATTTGAAATGTCAATGTTTGGTAAGATCAAATTCTTTGTTGGTGTACAAGTATATCAAATGAAGCAAGGTATCTTCATTACTTAGTCCAAATATATCAAGGGGATATTAAAAACTTTTGGGATGGAAGATTATAAACTAGTGGGTACATCTATGGTTGCTAGACACAAACTATCTAAAAATGACAATTCTACTCATGCGAACTAGACACAATACATATCAATAATTGGTAAACTATAATTTTTTTTCGTAGAAGACCACATATTGAATTAGTTGTTGGGATAGTTTCTAGATTTTTAGCAAGTCCTAAGGATAATCATATAATGGTAGTAAAGAGAATACTAAGATATCTGAAAGGAACATAATACTATGTATTGTATTATAAGAAGAATGATAAGTTTGAACTAAAGGTATTCAATGATTTGGATTGCAAAGGAAATGTTGATGATAGAAAAAGCACAAGTGGTGGTGCATTCTTTCTAGGAAAGAGACTAATTTAATGGACACAAAAGAAGCAAAAATACATTTCCCAATCAATAGTTGAAGCTTAGTATGTGGTAGTAGTAGTAGATTGTTCAAATATCATTTAGATCAAACAATTGTTGAAAGGTATGAAGGAAGAGATTACTAATCTAGTGGTTATCTATTGTGATAAGAGAAGTGCTATTAATATATCAAAGAAACCTATTATTCACACAAAGACAAATCAAATTGCTATCAACTATCATTACTTGAGAGAGATAGTTCAAGACAAAGAAGTAAAATTGGAATATGTGAACACAAAAGAACAAATTTCCAATATATTCACTAAAGCTTTATGTAAGGATGCTCATGAATATCTTAGAGGTAAACTAGGGGTGATTCCCCTAGGAAAAGGTACTTAAGTTATAGAGAAGTGTTGCATCAAATGTGTTGATTAGGCTACTTACACATTGATGTAGAAAATTATACTTTAGGAGTTGCCTAAGGTAGTAGTGAAGAAGAATAAAAAGAGTATAATAGATCAGTCATATGAATATGATTTATCTACATACTTAGGATGTATGAGCAAGAGAGAGTGTCTTTGGAATTGTTGTCAAAGAGGAAGAGATTGCATAAAAAATTACAAAAAAATATTAAAGAGAGAGATTATATTCAAAGAGAGAGATTCAAGAAAGGAGAAATTGAATGGTGGTAGAGACATGCTAAGTAAGAGTGAGTGATTACTTAGAGGGAGTTCATAAACTTTTAAGAGATGATATTAGGATATTAATAAAAGATCTGATACATTGAGAGTGTTACTCAAAGTCTATACAACTTTTGGATTGTCTGGTAACCTGAAGTATTTTTGTAAATATTTTTTTTGAGGTGTTGCCATCAATGCCAAAGAAGGAGATTGTTGGAAACTACAATTGGAACAATTGTTGTCTTGTCATTGATGTCAAATCTATTGGTGAGACGGTTTTCTATTTGATCTAAATGTCATATCTATTTGATTGATGAAGAGGATTTGAGAAGTTTCTCATAACAAAAGTATTTAGAGAAAAGATTAAGTTATAAAGAGGAAACTACAAATGAACATTTGATTAGTTAGACTTTGACAAGACAAAGTGATTGTTTAAATTATGTTGATGGAGGAGAAGATAGAATGCTCAAGTCTTGAAAGTATGAACAAAGATATATCACTTGTGTATTCTTGACTCAGTAATAGAGTAAAAGACTAAGGAATTTTGAAGTACATACTGAGTGATGCTAGTGTCAACTAAGCCATAGTAAGTGCCAAGAAAATTCAATGTTGACTAAGTATTAGTATCGAGTGAGTAACAATGTTGATGCCAATGAATAAGCTTTATAGAGATCAAGTAACTCTGTGATGACCAAGTGTTAGAACTTAGTGTTGGCTGAGGAACAAAATTTTATGAGGGATCATAATTTCTAGCCAATTAAGTTGATTTATTGGGATATGGAAAATGTATTTGATGAGTTAGATCATTTAATTATAGGAGATGATTAGGTAAATGATCTAAGAGATGAATTCAAGGAGAAGTTTCTAGAAAAAAAAGAGATAAATAGAATGACAATTAGATACATAATATATGATGGATCAAAACATGAACCCTAAGATCTACAGTGTTGATCAACCAACAAATGATTAGGACTACCTATTTAAGGATGTATAGAGGCAAAATTTTTGGGTGAAAAAAAGAGAGTGTAGAGTGCAGAGAAGCTATACATATGTGAGGGAGTTCTAGGGAGTTAGAGTTGTTATTGATGTTGTTGATTGGTGAATCTAAGTCGAAGGCTTAATTGAGTTGAGAAGAAGTGAATGATGATTGCTTGAAGAGTTACCAAGAAAATATGAGATTGAGATGATAATGGAGGCCATACAATGAATCAGTATTAGGAGCTAAACATAGATCTAGACATACAAAGTGAGTTGTATTTAATAGATCAAACCTAATGTTACTTTCTAACCACTATGAACAATATTTAAAATCATTTAATCAAGGTTGACCTAATAGTCTTAAGGACCTCAAAATATGTGTAAATCCTTTAAGTGGGTGACATTCTAATGGAATGTTCTAAAGTCCTCTAACAAGGCCACTCTTAACAAGGTGATTAAATCCTTTAACTAGGTCAAATTTAATAGTGTGTATTCTAACCTTTAATAGGGTTGGATCTTAATAAGGCTAACTTTAGAAGAGTGAAAATTGGTGACATTTTGCAGGTGGGTTTTCCCAAATAGGGTTTCCATGTAAAATCCTAAAGCCAAACTTGTGTAGATGTTATTGTGATGGTTTATTGGTTTTAGTTTACATTCTACAAGTCTTATATTTAAAAAAAATGGATAACTAGTTAATGTTACGAATAATTTATAGTAGAGCCCAAGCAATGGAATGATAAGATTTGAGATTATTTAAGTATGTGATTGTTGAATTGGTACATCTGGACCTTGAATAACTAATTCACCCCCCTCTTAGTTATTCTAAATATTCTAACAGTGGAGAGTTTACTTTGAATGAGTTTAACAATTTTTGTGAAGTGAATGACATGAAAAGATAAATTTCAACCCCTAAGGAACTTGAGAAGTATGGTATAGAAAAATGGAGAAACAAGTCATTAATAGATGTAGAAACAACTATGATGTTTGCAAACAATGTTTCAAAGATATTCTAGAGAGAAGTAGTTAATACAATAGTATACACCATGAACAAAGTAAAAATATGACAAGGTAGTGGTAAGACCCCTTATGAGCTTTGGTTTGGACATGCACCCTTAGTTAAGTATTTTAGAATATTTGGAAGTAAGTGTTACATTAAGAGAGAAGATGACATTGGAAATTTTGATGCAAGAAGTGATGAAGGTATATTTCTTGGTTATTCCTTGAAAAGTAAAGAATAAAGATATTTTAATCAAATAAATAAGACTATTATTGAGAGCACAAATGTTAAATTATATGAGAAGTTTGGAATTAAAGAAAGAATGCTTGATTATAATTTTGATGAAGAGACTAATCCAAATACTAATTGAGAGAATGCTGAGTTTTTTTATGAGAGTGAAACATATTTGTAGAATAAAATCATGATTGTGGAACAGAGAGAAGAACCAAAGAGTGAACCTAGAGTTGAAGTAAGTGTTTAGACAATGACACCCAATAAGAATCTAATAAAGAATCACCCCACTAATTAGATTATTCATAGCAAGGAAAAATTAGTGCTGAAAAGGAACAAGGTACAAAGAGAAGAAACCTGTAAAGATGATTTTTGGATTAAAGATATGAGAGAAGAATTAGATTAGATTGAAAATAATAATACATGGGAATTAATTTCCAGACCTAAGGACAAGAATTCTATAAGAACTAAGTGGGTTTTTAGTAATAAGACAAATGAACAAGGTGATGTTGTGAGAAATAGAGAAATACTGGTATGTAGAGGTTATTCACAATAAGAAGGTGTAGATTACGAGGAAATATTTGCACCTATTTCTAGAATAGAGGCAATTAAAATGTTTTTGTCTTATGTGGCTAACAAAAAATTCAAAGTGTATCAAATGGATGTCAAATCTAAATTTTTGAATAAAGATCTTGAGAAAGAAGTCTACATTGAGAAGCTTGAAGGTTTTTCTTTGACAAAAGAGGGACATATGGTTTATAAGTTGAAGAAATATTTGTATGGATTAAAACAAGCACCTACAACATAGAATGTGAGGTTGGATAAGTATTTGGAAAAACTAGGATTTACTAAAGGCACTCCAAATAGTAATCTGTATATGAAGGAAATTGAAAATGGTTTATTGATTGTTGAAGTATTTGTGGATGATATAATATTTGGTCAATATTATGAAGCAAGTGAAGTGTTTTCTAGTGAAACAAAGAAGGAATTTGAGATAAGCATGATTGGTGAGATGAATTATTTCTTCAGATTATAGATTATGCAGAATAGTGATGGTAATTTCTTATCACAAACTAAGTATCTAAATTATTTGCTACAAAGATTTCATTTGGAAAGTTTTAAACTTGTTCATACACCTATGGTAACTGGTCATAAGTTATCTAGGAAAGATGAGGAACCTACTATAGAGAAGAGGAAGTACAAATTTATGATTGGAGGTTTGCAATATCTGACTCACATAAGATCAAATATAGAAAATTTAGCTGGCATTGTTGTGAAATTTCAAGCTGATCCTAAAGAGTTACATTATGACTCCTAACATGGTCCATCCTCTTACAAGGAACTTATATATTAGTACATTATTTTGTGGGTACTAACCCCATTGGGGTTTTCGCTTTGATCAAGGGTTTTCCTAGCTAATATATCTAATGTTTTTATGTATGGTTATCTTCTTGTTGTTGGCACACTCGCTGATTATATGGTTCAAAATTAATAAGGATAATGAAAATTGTTTTAATTAGATAACTGATTTGCTCCCCAATTATCTTAGTGGACTTTACCTTCTAACATGGGAACCTATGAACCTCACAATGTTTTCTTAGTAAGCTTTAGGTGATTTTGGATTCTCACTAATGTGTATTTTGTAGAATGTGGGTGCTAACACTTTCTTGTAGGATCATGACTTCTAGACTTTTCTATATCATTTTTCCTCTAAAATATTTTCTTTACTTTAGCTTTCATATTAACATAAAATCATATTTAGAAAAGTGGGGGCTAAATGTACCATCCTAAATTGGAAGTACTTCAATTTATGACAATTTAGCACCTATTTAATGTAATTTAATAATAAATCTACATTAAGATATATTCACATCTCTCTCCTATCCTCCTCTTAGTGGGATCTATTAGCATGAATGTTGATGATATTCCTATGGGGAATTATATTAGCATTGTTGGAGGAATGATTTAGAGCTTATTTATTGCATTCATGATAGTTTTTGTCATTAATGACAACATACTTGTTATTCTATGAAGACTAGTAGAGTTATAGAGGAAGAAGCATTTGACACAATTTGAGGATTCAAGATAAACTTATGCCCACTTGAGGTTATGTTCTATAGTATTTCTAGATGCTAAAAGTAAGAGTGCATATAGAAATATATAGACTAGACATAGTTATGAATATTTTACTTAAGGAAACTTTTAGACAATATTTTTGGAAAGAAAATATAGTTTTTTGGTCCTATTTTCTTGTAGAGATGGAATTGAATTGAGCGGATTGAGATAGAGTATGAAGACATGTTAGAGATTATTTTTTTTAGAGGGAATAGTGTGAGTATTATTGAGTGAAAGGTTATGAAAACTATGAGCCAACAATTTGTGTCTAATCTTGGATAAAGTGTAAAATTGTAATGTAATGTGCATTGTAATATCTTAATATGGTCCTATACTATTAAATTGTAAATTGGGGAAGTCTTAAAGTTGACTCAATAATTTATTTTAGGAATTGTTAGAATGGAATGATTATTTCCTTGTGGTAATATTGTAAATAAAATGGGTCATATCTCTATAATATTTATTGTGTGATCTTAATACACAAATTTGTGAAGATCAAAGTAGAGTTTGGTGTGGTTGAGGTATAAGGAGCTTACAAGGAACTATATTTGGAAAGAAAAATTTATATTTGGAGAATTGTTGTTGCATATGGTATAATTCAAAAGGAATATTACTAAGGCTATTTGGATAGTGGGTTCAATGGTCCTCCTTTCAACTCCTAATAGGCTTAGTACAACTCCTAATAGGGATTGAAAGACTCCTAATAGGAACTCATGTGTACTAATTATATTACTTTGACTCCTAATATGATCTATCCTCTTAAAAGGAACTTATAAATTAGTACATCATTTTGTGGGTACTATCCTCAATAGGATTTTCAATTTGATCAAGAGTTTCCCTAGTTAACATATTTGGTGTTATTGTGTATTGTTATCTTTCTATGGTTTTGCATCTATGATTTACATGTTTCAGAATTAATAAAGATACTGAGATTTCTTTTAAGTGCCTCCCCTTATCTTGGTGGACATTACTTTCTAAAAATTGGTATAAGCGCATTAGCTCCTTGACATAAATTGTTAACAATTTAAGGAGATCTATGGCAGATCTTAGGAAAGATAGTCTGAAGTTTGATGGAGTTAACCATGAAAGCTAGAAAGAAAAGATGAAGACACACCTGCTATGCATGGGTCCAAAATTTTGGTTGGTTACTATAAAGTCTACAATTATGATTGAATAAGACAAGCTTGAGATTTATCAAGAAGTATAGGAATATCTATTCATTCAGAATATGCTTGCTAGAGAAGCACTATTTTTTTTGATAGGCTGCTAGAGAAGCACTATTATCACTCTTTCTAAAATTGAATATGGAGAGGTAAAATCTTTAAGAATTTCTAATGAGATTTGGAATGATTTAAAAATTACGTTTGAGTTTGATAAACATGCTAAGAAGATTATATTATAGAGTTTGATGTGTTTATTTCAAGATGCTAAGATGTTCAAAGATGAAACTATAAGAGGATATTTTTCTAGAATACTAGAGATTGTCCTAGTAATAAATAATTGTCAAGAAGAAAAGTCAAAACATGATTTTTTAGGGAAAATGTTTAATACCTTGACACCTTATTATAAATAAACAACAAAAATGATTGAACATTCTATTCCTTGCACACCTAACTTTAGAAGAGAGACTCTTCTTTCAAAAGTATAGACATCTAAGATGTGGAAGAACAAAGTGGATAATTTCCTAGAGTGGAGACTATTTTTAGTGTACATAGAGACATACCTATATTGAAAAGAAGTGCTAGTCCAAGTGGATACAATGCTAGTAGAATCAAAACAAGTGATGAATAAGATAAGAAGATTGGAGAAGGACTTTCCCTTCTTATGAATAGAGAACCTAAAGGTAAAAATATTCATGTTTTTTGGACATGTAATGAATTTGGGAATTATTCCACTAAATGCCCTAAAAGAGAAAATAAGTTTAGATCTAAAAATCCCTACAAGTCAAGAGTAGCTAAGGATTTTTTTTATGTCAAGTATGATGGTGAATTTGATTTCAGCATGGTAGACTTCTTGAATGATAGTGATAATGAGGATGATGAAGAAATTTGATTTAATGCCACTAAAGAAGGATAAAGCCTTGAAAAATAAAAAATATAAGAAGAACGATCATTTGTATCACAAGTTGAAAAGCAAAAGTCTGATTGGATTATAGATAGTGGTTGTTCCCATCACATGATAAGATATATGAATAAATTTGTTGAATTTAATAGTTATAATGGTGGAATAGTTAGAGTTGGAAATAATAAAAAATGTCACATAAAAGGGAAGGATCTATTACACTTGATGGAAAGACTAACACCAAATATGTTTACTTTGTGGATGGTTTGACACATAATATTTTGAGTGTTGGATAGCTTGTTGACAAGGGATATCAATTGCAGTTCATTAAGAAAATGTGTTTTATCAAGGATAAGAATGATACATTGATTGGTACTAGTAGAAGAATAAGAGGTAATGTATTTTAGTTTAATCCTACTGAAATGACATGTTTAGTTGCTAAGGTGGATGATAGTTGGCTATGGAATAAGATATTTTGTCATATCAACTTTCATAACACTATGAAGATTAGTACTAAATTTGTAGTTAGAGATTTACCTAAGATTTTGAAACCTAATAACATGATGTGTAAAGAAAGTGTGATGGAAAAATAGAAGAAAAGTTTTTTTGTGAGAAAAATATCTACTACTTTAGTGAATCTAGAGATTGCACACATAGATTTGGGTGGTCCTAAAAATACTAGAGCATTCTATGGTGAAATATATTTAATGATTCTTGTTCATGATTTCACTGGAATAATGTGGGTTGCATTTCTTAGAGAAAATTTTGAAGGTTTTGAGAAATTCAAGATATTTAAGAGTAGAGTTGAGAATAAATTGTTAAAAATTCATTCTGTGCTCCCCTCAAGATTCTTGAAAAGGGCTTAACTGTCTCCTATGTACTATAATTTGAGTGGTTGTATCAAACATTGACAAATCATTCTTTTGGTGCAATGAAAATCCCACTCTAACAAGTGGTATTAGAGCTTGGTCATAGGTTCAAATCCTCACACCCTTAGGTAATGATGATGGGGATATTTTCAAAATTTTTATCAACACTCCCCTTGGGATTCAAGACAAAAGATTAACCACCTTTAGTGTACTATAAGTTGAGTGGTTGTATCATGCATTGAAAAATTGGTCTTTTGGTACAAAGACAACCCCACTCTTACATGAATATGATTTAAAGATTAAATGATTGAGATCTGATAGAGGAGGATAATTTATTTCAAATGAGTTTGATAATTTTTGTGAAGAAAATGATATAAAGAGACAACTTGTAGCTCCTAAGATACCTATGCAGAGTGGGATAATAGGAAGGAGAAATAGACTAGTGATTGATGTAGCAAGAGAAATGATGTTGGAAAACAATGTATCACATATATTTTTGAAAGAATAAATAAAAGATACAATGTATACTATGAATAGAGTGTAGATCAGAAAACACATTGGTATGACCCCCTACAAACTTTGGTTTGGACATGCACCTACTATGAAGTACTTTACAAATTTTGGAAGCAAATGTTATAGTAAGAGAGATGATGATATTGGAAAGTTTGATTCTAGAAGTGAAGAGGGAATATTTCTTAGATATTCATTGAAAAGAAAGCATATAAATGTTTTAATCAGAGATTAAAGACTATCATTAAGAGTGATAATTTTGGAGTTGATGGAAAATTTAAAATTTAAGAAAGGATACTTGATTATTAGTCGAATGAGGAAACTAATCTAAGAACTAATAGGAAGGATGTTGAGTAGGATTTATTTTATTAAATTGAAACTAATTTGTAGACTAACTTAAGAGATTAAAAAATAGAAGAACCTAGATTAGTACCTAGAGAAAAAGTTAGGATTGAACAAGTGACACCTAAAAAGAATGTGGTAAAGAATCATCCTCTTGAAAAGATGATTGGGATTAATCATAAATGAGTTATGACAAGGAAAATGATACATGAAGAACTATGTTTAATTTCTCAAGTTGAACCTTAGAATGTTGATGAAGCTTGTAAAGATGATTACTAGATAAAAGATATGAGAGAAGAACTAGCCGATTGAGAAGAACAAAACATGGGAATTGGTTCCTAGACCTAAAGATAAGAATTTTATTGGAACTAAATGGGAATTTAGAAACAAGATGAATGAAAAATGTGAAGTTGTGAGAAAAAAATAAAGATTGGTATGTAAATATTATTCACAACAACAAGAAATTGATTTTGAATTTTTTTTTGCACATGTTTCTTGACTAGAGGAAGTAAGAATGTTTTTTGACATATACAACTAAATAGAACTTTAAAGTTTATTAGATGGGTGTCATATCAAATTTTATAAATGGAGAACTAGAAAAAGAGGTATAAATTAAACAACCTAAGGGTTTTAGGTATACATTAAACAACCTAAGGGTTTTACTTTGATAGATAAAGATGATATAGCTTGTAGATTGAAAAAGGCATTGCACAGATTGAAACAAACACCTAGATCCTAGTATGCATGATTGGTTAAGCACTTGAAAAATTTGGGATTTATGAAAGGTAATGATAATAGTAACTTTTATATGAGAAAGAATGATAAAGACTTACTAATTGTTGCATTATTTGTGGATGATATTATTTTTGGAGGTAATGATGAATCAAGTGAGGAATTCTTAAAAGAAATGAATAAAGAATTTGAGATGAGTATGATTGGAGAGATGAAATATTTATTTGGATTATAAATTTTATAGAATAAAGATGAAATTTTTATATCACAAACAAAGTATATTAAATATTTTCCTAAAAATATTTGGATTGGAAAGTTATTAAATTGCTGTAATACCTATGATAACTAGATGTAAATTATCCAAAAAAGATGAATCCCCTGCTATTGACTAGAAAAAGTATATATCTATGATTGGTAGATTGTAGTATATGACACAGACTAGACCTAATATAGCTAATTTAATTAGGATTGTGGTAATATTTTAGGAAGATCCCAAAGAGACACATTATGCAATAGTAAAAAGAAATTTTAGATATTTGAAAGGCATACCTATTTATGGATTATAGTATGATAGATTACATGATTTTACTTTATGTGCATACATTGATGGTGATTAGGTAGGAAGTGTAGATGACAAAAATAACACCAGTGGTGGAGCATTCTTCTTGGGAGGAAGATTGGTTTCTTGGCTGAGCAAGAAACAAGATTTCATTTCTCAAAGCACAATAGAAGAAGAGTATGTAGTAGCAATAGACAATTGTAATAATATTATTTGGGTGAAGAAAATGTTAAAAGAAATTGGGATAGAAATCACTAAACCTATTATCATACATTGTGATAACACAAGTACTATAAGTATGTCAAAGAATCCAATATTAAATTCAAAGACAAGACATATATCTATTAAGTATCACTTTTTGAGAGAGAGAGAGATGCAATTTTTTAAAGATTAGAATATGTTAGCATGAAGGAAAATATATCTACTTAGCACAAAGGAGAAAATAGAAGATACATTCAAAAAAACTTTGGATAAGGACACATTTGAATTCTTAAGAGGTATGCTTGGGGTCATACCCTATTTTACTTTTGAGTAGTTGATGCAAAGATTGCATTAGTCCAATTAGTAGTAGAACACTATTTATTTATCTAGACTCGATGCTTGATGATTCTCCTATGGGGAAGCATCATTGTTTGAGCTAAGTCATTGAAGACTCCTTGTATTGATATTTTATAGTGTCTTTGGACACTAGAGCTTAAACATATTGTTTAGGAGATGATTGAACCTTGATAATTGACATAATGATAACTTTATCATTGATGTGAATGGGGGAGATATGAGTAAATAAAAAACTATTAGAAACAATAGTCCACCAAGATAACTGAGGAGAGCTTAAACATATTGTTTAGGAAATAATTGAACCTTGAGAATTGACATAATGATACATTTATCATTGATGTGAATGGGGGAGATATGAGTACATGAAAAACTATTAGAAACAATAGTCCACCAAGATAACTAAGGAGGGGGTGGGGGGGGGGGGGGGGGGGGGTATGAATTAATTATCCAATAATTGAAACATTTATCCACCTTAAATAATCTTAACCATTCAACCAAAGTAAAAAAAAACCATACAAAGATGCACATACATAATTACAATAGATATGTTAACTAGGGAAACCCTTGATTAGAGGGAAAACCCCAATGGGAATGATGCCCACAAGATGCTGTACTAATATAAATATTCCTTGTTAGAGGATGGACCCTGTTAGGAGTCTATTACAACATCTAGTACATTTAAGTCGCTATTAGGAGGCTTTGAATCCTTGTTAAGAGATTCCAACCCTATTAGGAGTTGTAGAAGGTAGATGGACCCACTACCCAAATAGCTTCAAGGGCAAGACCAATGAGCCCATTCTCCAAATGATCTCTATATTATTCCTTGAAAAATAATAGAAATTAATTGTACTTCCTTCCTCTTTCTCCATCCTACCAACTAGACCTCTACTCCTTTTGATCTTGTAACTAGATCAAAAATCTCATATCCAATAATCCCTTAGATCACTTACTCGCATTCACCAAGCACTTTTCTCCTTTTTACACTTTCTTGATCACTTCGCATACTCCAATCGTATACCATATATCAAAAACAATGAAAAAATCTTTTCGTTATACCTTATCTTTAAAAAAAATCCTTGAGTTCGCCTTGAGGCTTTCCCAATTAATTATAATAAGATAATTAATTAATTCACAATTACAATAGCACTGTCAACTTAGAGTCTATTCAACTTCTCCCATGTGCAATACTAGGGTTTACACACTTGTTGATGTCACCATAAAACTATCTTTCATCACTGTCTAACTGTGCATCTCCAGATTATATCTCTGCTAGAAGATATAATGCAATCATCGAAAACTGCTTCTTAGGTGTCTGTCTATGTACTACTCTGAGTAAATTAGGCATATCTTCCATACAAATTTGTCTTATTTTACGTACATTGAACCTCATCCTTAGGACATACTATAGAACATTCCTTAGCTACACATCACTAGATAAATGAAACCTTGCATGTACAACTAAGATCTTTGTCTGCTACTCTATCAATCTTTACAATGTTATTGCTATGTTGATACCTTCCAATGCTTAGGATACTCCCACAATGTAATACCATCAAAATTCATGCTAACATGATCATCTAACCGTACTCTACCCTATCCAATCTTGAAACTAACAATAGCCAATCAGTCACAACATGAAGCATACTAAACACTCCATGAAAATTAGGAGAGAGACAATCCATCACAATAGTCACTAGTGCTCTAATTATTTAAGGACCTTTAATATGAACAAACAAAGAATTTGATGAACCAAAAAAGGTGGATAACAAAGTAATACAACCACTACATAACCACTATTGATAAGTACAAACAACACCATGAAACATACAATATGATGAGAATACATTGAAGAAAGAAATGGTAAGAATAGAGTTGTTTCACCTTTGGCACTCCATATACCAAGACAATTAAGAGAGGATAAGCTGTAGAATCTAAAAATTTATCAATCATAACAACCAATTCAGAAAGAACTCAAGATGACAATAGCTATCCACAAGAGCATAGAGAGAATGAGTTTTCCATAAGAACAAAAAAATAGAAATCATTCAAGGCATAGAAAAGGAAAGAAGGACACAAAAAAATTGAATTAAGAGAGCTTGAAAGAAAAGAATCATTAACAAGGAGTCTACACAACCATTAAAGGTAAATGATATCTTTTGCGGCTATTAAAACATTAATAGTTGAAAGTACAAACTTGGAGACCTAAGTTTTTTACCATATAAGCGACACATAAGTTCAATACAATAATTAAATCACTTAATAACCAATGTTGTAGTAGATTTATAGAAGCTGATTACACAAGTTTTGAAAGTTTAATCATACCAAATTGGATGGCTAAGGGTTGAAGACATTCTTCCATCATTTGATTGCCAATTGCTACTTAGAATTACATGCATGGCACCTAGATATCAGAGTTTGTAGGTTTGATTTTATAACTAAAATGGTTCTGAGTCAAATTTTTTTTGGTATGTTTGGCTTTAATATGTAAGAGATTTTTCCTTTTTAATGAACTGTGTAGCTCATGCATTGATGAAAAATCCATTTGAACAACATCTAAATCTGATAATTTTGCTCCTATATTACATGTAATTTGTGTTTCAGAATTTGTATTGCTATTCATTATAATTTCTAGCTAAATCGTCAACAAAATAAACAAAAAGAAAATGGGTCCCTTAGCCTTCTGTGTAGTCTAAAATATCACATATATATTTATATAATATTTTTGATTAAAAATAATAGGGAAGCACACTACAGTGGTATCAAAGCCTAAATTTAGCTAGCTTGTGGAATACTTGGGATGATTATAGAAATTAGAGAAAAGGACAATGAAACTACTACTTCTGAAATCATTGACTGGTATAGAAAATATCAGAAATGAAGGACCTGCTAACATTTAGGAATATCAAAGTCTGACATGGATTACTAGAGGAGGTTAAGGCTTGCTATAGGTCAATCAAACTCAAGAAAATCAAACTGTGCCTAGCCAAGATCGAATTGATGCTTGTGGAGAAACTGAAATGAATGAGAAGGGTAAAGAGTTGGAGGTAGGAGCATTCTCAAAAGAGGAAAACTCCAAAGTTACCATTGAAGAAAGGATAGTAAAGAAAGAGCAATCAATTGCTTATTATCTGTAATTTACAATGATCATGGGAAAGACAATAGTCAGCCATATGAGGTTATGAACAAGCAAGAATCAATTATTGCAAGTAAAAGTGGAGAATACATAAGTCTCCATGGAAACCACAAGGTTGAAGAAAATGCTTTTCTAGGATTGGGAAAACTAGCATGCTCTATCTTGGTTAAGTTATTATGCAACTTCTCATTTTATGTGTCTTTGGTGGGATATCATTTGTTCCTTAATGAAGCATATCATGAAGGAATAAACTAACAATGTTTCTCTTTGCAAATATGGCTACCTATAGGCAAAATTATTTTGGAGATAAAAGCATAGAAAGAAGGAAGTCCTTTATCAATACACTAGGGAAGCCCTTGATTAGAGGGAAAACCTTGATGGGAATGATGCCCACAAGATGATGTACTAATATAAATATTCCTTTTTAGAGGATGGACCCTGTTAGGAGTCTATTACAACATTTAGTACATATAAGTCCCTGTTCAGAGACTTTGAATCCTTGTTAGAAGATTCCAACCCTGTTAGGAGTTGTGCCAACCCCATTAGGAGTTGTAGAAGATATAAGGACCCATTGTCCAAATAGATTCTAGGGCAAGATCACCGAACTCACTGTCCAACTGATCTCTTAACTATTCCTTGTAGAATAATCATATGTACTATACTTTAATTTCTTTCCTTTGTCCTATCAACCATACCAATCACTGCCAAAACTTGAAGACAAAGTCATGAACCTCAAATCCAAGTATCAAACTTTAGATCACATAATAAAACTTTGATAATGAAGTTTCCTTCACATTCGCTCTGCTATGCTTATCTTCACATTTCACTCTTTGTGATGCTTATAATAATTCAAATTAATCTATACACACCTCACCATGATAAGGGAAAATATCCTTGCTTTATACTAAATCCATAAAATAATTCCCTGAGTTAGCTATTGCACCTTCTCAATTAATTATTATAGGACATATAAAGAACACATTAGACTTAGTGATAACATTAATCTTCCACCTTGTAACTTGAATAAAATTTTGTACATGCAATATTATGACAAGAAAAATTAGCTACATCATCTCCAGAATGTCTTCTTCACACATTTAACTTCAACTTCACAAAACAACAACGTTTTTGAGAGATATAACAAGTTTACCAGAACATGCCTTTGTAAACTATATCTTAGAATAGTCTCCACCAAAAGTTGCATAATTTCTTCTAGACATAATATCTTGTGCTTCCAAGGTTAGTTGCATATCCTAGATACCTAGTAGTATCTCCCTTTAACCTTGCTTAGTGAAAGTACTCAACTATCTATTCATACCAACTTGATCTTTATGCTATTCTTCTATTAGATACCACAGAAAACTGCTATGTCGACATCAATGACAAACACAATTATGACTGTAACATATCATCATGATAATTATCTAATCATTTTTATATAATACTCACTCATAGGAATATCATCAACATTCATGCTTCCAACAAAAACATATATAGTTGATATTGTTGAAAAAAATTATTCAATTGTATGTTGTCTTTGATGGTACACAAAATTTCAAGCCTTTACCAAGAAGTTAGTGATAGCCAAGCTTACTTGGGCATCGAAGGTAGTTTCCTATATGCTAATCATTTAGTTATAACCAAGTTTAGAGATAGTGTTGACAGAGTTCAGTTGGTTAACAAAGGGTAGACAACATGAAGTCATTATTGACCAAATTGTGTCAATTAACATTAGAACTATTGTTCTAACTAATTTGGGTTGGTTAACAAAGGGATCCTCTATGTTGATCAAGTAATTAATTCTATATTAACTAATTGTCAACATATTAAGTTTGATAAACTTTGTTAATACAAGTTGACCTAAGGGATGAAAATTATTTGATTAAAGAGTATTCAAGATGACTTGACAAGGTGAATCATATAAATGATAGGTCAAGCTGAGGATTGAAGTGTGGAATTGAAGAAGATGAATAATGGAAGTGAATTTGAAGGATATATATAAAGGGAAGAGCATCCAAGTTGATCAAGATGCAAAGAACATTGTGATCAAGGAGGATTAAGTAATCAAGCTATAACTAGGATCTGAATCAACAAAGTCAATTACATCAGTGATGAGGTTAAGTCATTGTTAGTCTCTAGTAATTGTAGTAGTATATCAAATCTCCTACTAGATTTAGCCTTATAGCTATTAAAAAAATGCTCTAACAAGGTGGCATTTCTAGATTGAAGTGTCAGAAGACCTCTAACAAGTCCACTCCTAATAGGGTGAACTAAATCCTCTAATAGCGTCACACCTAGAAGTGTGTTTTGTAACCTTTAACAGGGTTTTCTCCTAATAGGGCTAACTTCAGAAGAGTGAAAAATAGTAACTAGTTGCAATTGGTGGTTTTTCCAAATTGGGTTTCCATGTTAAATCTTGGTATCTTTCATGTTCATGTTTTTTCCTTTATGTTTCTACAACTAAGTTAATAAAGGCTAGTCACATTAATATATTAAGATCTAATTATCTCTATGATAACTAAGTGATAGTATTATATTCACTATTAATTGAGTTACAAAAAAAAAATTAGTGTTAACCAAGTTACAACAAGATTTGGTTTTATATTGATTTCACATCTTAAAAGGGACTTGGATTTGTTTTTGTAGTAACTGATTCACCCCTCTCCTCCCAATTACTCCTTTTCATTTCCAATAGAAATATCCTTTGGGGGAGAGAAACATACATGAAAATTATGGAAGGGATATATATTTGGAAGAGAGATAATTGATTAATGAAGATGATTTAAGAATGCTAATGTATTGGGGAGATTAACACCTTCCTTATGCATACTAGTTAGCGTATGGTTGTGATTTGAACATGAAAAACTCTATACAACCTATCTAAAATTGAGATCTATGATTACATTCATGAGAAACATGAATTAGGGAGTAAAGGAAGAAACATATTTGGTATTCTTGGAAGTTGGATGTTTTTATATATATGTTGTTATCAATGCCAAAGGCGGATATTGTTAGCATGAATTCTAATGATATTCCTATGGGGGAGTAGATTAGAATTGTTGGAGCCATGATTTAGAGCTTATTTATTTCAATCATGAATTTTTTTTTCAAAGATGACAACATACTAGTTATTATGTGGAGATAGGTAGAGTTATAGAGGAATAAGCATTTGGTGTAGTTTGACGATTGAAGATCAACTTATTTTCACTTGAGGTTATCTCCAATAGTATGTCTAGATTCTATAACCAAGAGTGCATACAAAATTATAAAGAATGGAAGGAGTTATGAAGATTTTATTGAAGGAAATTTTTAGACAACATTTTTAGAAAGAGGGTACAATTATTTTGATTCTATCTTCTCACATAGATGGAATTGGCTTGAGTGAAGTGAGACAAAGGTTGAAGACATGTTAGAGATTCTCTAGTTCAAAAGGCATAATTTGAAGATAATCAAGTGCAATGTTATGAAGACTGTAAGCTTATAGTTTGTGTGTAATCTTACATAAAGTGTAAAATTGTAATGTAACATCTTAAGATGGTCCTATATTATTATTGTAAATTGGGAAAGCCTCATTTATGACTAAATAGTTTGTTTTAATACTTGGTAAAAAGGAAATTTTATTTTCATGCATTAGAGTGTGAATTATATGTGGTCATATCTTTGTAATGTCTATTGTGTGAGCTTGATATGAAAATTTGTGAAGATTAGAGAAACATTTGATGTGATTGAGGCATGGTGAGCTTAAAGTTTGGAAAGACAAGTTGTTGGTTGGATATTTTTTTATTTACATTGTATTATTTGGAAGGAATAGTACTAAGGCTCTTTGGATAGTGGGTTTAGTGGTCCCCCTTTCAACTCCTAAAAGGATTGACAAAACTCCTTATAGGGATGGATTCTCCTAACAGGGATTCGAAGTCTCCTAATAGAGACTCATATGTACTAATTGTATTTTATTGGATCATAAGAGGGTCTACCCTCTTACAAGGAAGCTTTTTTATTAGTGCATCCTTTTGTAGGTACCATTCCCACTAGGGTTTTTCCTTTGATCAAGGGTTTCCCTAGTTTACATTTTTGGTACCATTGTACATGGTTATCTTTTTATGGTTTTTACTTATACTATTTACATGTTTTAGAATTAATAAAGATATTGAGAGTTGTTTTAAGTGCATAACTATTTCACCCCCCTCATAGTTATGTTGGTGGATTTTACTTTCTAATAGGATCTAGGTAGGACCTAATAAGTCCTTACCATTCCTACCTTATAGTATAAAAATCTACGTAGGATCAATTGTAATAAGTGATCCTCCTTCCTTTCATTCAATTAACATAACTCTTTTTTTGCACCAAAATAATATTTTCTCAAAATGTAGACCTTATTTGGTGACTTTGAGACCTATTTTGAGTTCTAGGATTTCTTTGAGGATTGTTGAACCTAATTGTTAGGGTCATAGTGCATATGATGCAAGAGCATCCAATGGTGTAAGGGCGATCCTATATCACCTAAAAATATGCTTAATGTTAGTTTCTATTGAATTTTTTTTCATTTTTAGATACCCATTTGGGTCCAATAGAGATTCCAAATCTCATAGTTCCACTATTGGTTTTCTAGGTTAGAGATTTTGAGCACCTTGGGATATGTGCCAATGTAGAAAATAGGTTATATTGTAATTGATCCATAGTTATGATGAGTTAGAGGGTTTGAGATGGAGATATGATTATTCTTGTAATTTAAAGCACTCCAAAAAAAGAATCAGGTCAAAAGGCTTTATGTTTTGAAAGTTATTACAGTTTTAAGTTGCCTGGAGACCCTCTCATAGCACTTCAAAGTCAAATTTGAGGCACAAAACAGCCCCGTACATGCTCAAAAAATGGGAAACAAGAAAAGCTTGTCCATGGGGCTATAGAGTGCTTGGAATTTTTTTTGAAAATGTAAATGATTTTTCAAAGTCCTAGATCAAAAGTTATGCCTCCCAAAAGTTGGACTACCATTTCTAGATTCTTTTAATTTCACACTGACTTCTAATGAGTTTTCTTAAACCTTTTGTTTTGGAAGTGGATGCCAAATGAAATATTCTAAAATGTATTCCTAACCCTAAACCTAATGTAGGTTTCTTACGAATATTTTTGGCATTCTAAATGTAGTTTTTGGTGGAGTTTGGTAGAAGGTACTGTGAGAAGGGTTTTCTCCAAAATCTGATAACAGTGTAAGCCCATATGGCATGTCATGGAGTCTATTTTTGTTGTACTAAATGTAATAGCATATAAATTCTAATAATAATATTCTACTTTTCCTATTTTGTTCATTTTTTCTTGGGTTGTGCCTTCATCAAGTGGTATTAGAGCAAGTTTTCTTGAATGTGTAGACAGAGCACCAAGTGTGAGGTAGTTTGCATTAGGATTGTGTGGTTGTAGGATTTGATATAGTGAGAAGATGTCTCCATGAAGAGAGCATAGTGGAAGGGCTATATTTTTTCCTCCTAAGGTTAGAGCCCTCCAGAGACAAGTTTAGGCATTACAAGAGGAGATTCGTAGAGGGATGAATATTGTTGTAGGCGATGAAAGTGAGAAGAAAAATGAAGAAGGAAATATTGTGCAAGAATGGGAAGGAGATGGAGAAGTCCTAAACCAGGTAGAGGAGAAGCTTTCTAGGGCTATTTCCAAGCTAGGAAAAAGACCTAAAATTGACATCGACATGTTTTTGGGAAATCTAAACTTGGATGAGGTGATCGATTGGATCAATGAGCTAGTGGAATATTTTGAGCATAAGGATTTTAGGGACCCTAATAGGGTTAAGTTTGTGAAGGTGAAAATGAAAGTTCATTCCAAAATTTGGTGGTAAGAGGTTCAATTGGAAAGAAATATAAGAAGAAAGGAGAAAATCACTACATGGGATCGTATGGTGGAGAAACTAAAGAAGTAGTTTATTCCTATTGATTATGAGCTTGATTTGTTCAAGAAGATGTAAGGGTTAAAGAAAGTAGGAAAATCTATCTAGGAATACGTAGAGGAATATTATCAAGTCCTTATTAGGGTGGGGCATGTGGAAGCAAACATGGAGAATGTTTCTCATTACCTTAATGGGTTAAGGCCCAGCATTTAGGAGGATTTAAGTCTAGTTAGAATGACTAACATTGAAGAGGCATACCAGTTTGCCTTGCAAGTTGAGGAGAAGCTTAAAAAAAAAGTTTGATAGAAGTAAAAGAGGGTGCAATCAAGGAGGAAGGGGTGGTGGTATGTCATTTGGTGGCTAAAATGATAACTAGAAGTAAAATGAAGATGTGGGTACTAGCCAAAACTGCTCCTATGATCAAAACTTTGGAGATTAGAGAGGAAGATGTAGAGGACATGGACAAGGTTCAGGAAGAGGAGACTTTTGTGGTACCTATTTTCATTGCAATGAAGAAGGTCATCGTGCCTATGAATGCTCTTAATGTGAAGGAAGGACATATAGGAGAGCTAATGGTCAAGCAAGGGTTGCTCATGTAGATGATGATGCAAAGTCATCACATTTAGAGGATGCAAATGGAGGAGAGGTTATAGTAAATGAAAGGCTCTTATTGAGTGGTGAGACTAAACCTAGACAAATGAGGAGTTTATTTCATACCAATTGGAAGTGTGAGGGTAAATGTTGTGATGTCATTGTTGATGGTGGAAGCACTAAAAACTTGGTGTCAGAAGAGATGGTCTCAAAGCTAAAGCTCAAGAGGAAGAAACACCCCCAACCCTATCAGATTGCTTGGGTGTAGGATTACCATAAGGTCCTAGTTAGTGAGCAATGTTTGGTAAAGTCCAAGATTGGGAGTTACCATGATGAGGCTCTCTATGACATCATCTAAATGGATGCGTGCCATTTATTATTGGGAAGGTCATGGCAGTTTGATAGGCATGCTATACATGATTGTCATGAAAATACATACTCTCTAACAAAGGATGGAGTTCACTAGAAATTGAAGCCCTTGATAAAGGAGGATGAATAGGTATGCAGTAGTGTTAGGGTATGTCTTGTTGATGGAAGAAAATTTCTAGATTGCATGAAGCATCAACATACATGTTTTGCTTTAATTCCTAGAAAGGATAAGGAAGGTAATAGTGAAGTTCCACTTGAAGTTTTAGGTCTATTAAGTGAGTATGGAGATTTCATATGTGATAATGTGTTAGAAGGGTTGCTACCAATAAGCCAAATTAGTCATCAAATAGGTTTAGTCCCTGGAGCTAGTTTGCCTAACAAGGTTGCTCATAGGATGACTCCTATTGAGAATGAGGAGTTAAACAGACAAGTTTAGGAGTTATTGAGGAAAGGTTTAATTCAAGAGACCCTGAGTCCATGTGTAGTACCTATAGTGCTAGCACCAAAGAAGGATGGAGAGTGGAGAATGTGTATAGACTCTCTGGCTATAAATAAAATAACCATCAAGTATTGATTTCCTTTGCCAAGGATGGATGATCTTATGGACTACTTGAGTGGAGATTAGTACTTCACAAAGATAGATCTCAAGAGTGGCTATCACTAGATATGGATATGAGAGGGAGATGAGGGGAAGACTACATTCAAGACCAAGGAGGGTATTTATGAGTGGTTAGTCATGCCCTTTGGACTTACCAATGCACCAAGCACCTTCATTCGGCTTATGAATGAGGTACTAAAGAAATTTTTCAAAAAAATTATTATTTACTATTTGGAGGATATTTTGATCTTCAATAAATCTTGGATGAAAATTTATTGCATATTCATAGCACCTTTGAAAGGTTGAGGGAAGAGAAATTATTGATTAATTTGAAGAAGTGTAGCTTTGTCAAAAGGGAGTTAGTCTATTTGGATTTTTTTGTATTAGCTAAAGGTCTCAAAATGGACCCAAAGAAGGTGAAGGTCATCTTGGAATGGCCTACTCCAAGGTTTACCATTGAGGTAAGGTCATTCCATGGACTAACTAGTTTTTATAGGAAGTTAATTAGGAATTTTAGTAGTATATGCGTAGCTATAACTGAAACAATGAGGGAGGATAAAAAAGAGTTCAAGTGGAATACAGGAGCTACACAGAGTTTTGAATTACTGAAGAAGAATGTGACAGAGAAACCTATGTTGGCACTTCCTAATTTCAAAAAAGTGTTCTAGGTGGATTACGATGCTAGTGGTAGTGCTATTGGGGCTATGTTGAACCAAGAAGGTAAACCTATTGCCTATTTTAGTGAAAAATTGAATGATGCAATGAAGAAGTATTTTATTTATGATTAGGAGTTCTATGCAATAGTTCAAGCCTTAAAGAAATAGAGGCATTATTTGTTGCAAAAATAATTTTTCTTGTATACTGATCACCAGGCATTGTAGTACCTAAATAGCTATGGTAAATTGAATAAAAGACATTTGAAATGGGTAGAGTTCATGCAACGCTATAATTTGTATTGAAACATAGAAGCGAAAGATCTAATAGGGTTGTAGATGCATTAAGTAGGAGACAGTTGTTGCTAATAGTAATGTAGGTTAAAGTGGTTGGGTTTGATGAACTCCAAAATTTGTACCCTAAGGATCCTAATTTTCCAAAGGCTTGGAAGGCTTGTAAAGAACCTATTACTCTAAATAGGACCAAATGACTAGATTACATGATTCAAAATGGTATGTTGTTCAAGGGAACTCAATTGTGTATTCCAAGAAGTTCCATGAGGGAGAACTTGATCAAGAAGAAGCACAATGGAGGGATGGCATGTCACTTTGCTTGAGATAAGACCATTGCTATTATTAGAGAACATTATTTTTGGCCTCAATTATCACAAGATGTGAAGAAGTTTGTGCAGAGTTGTCAAGTATGTCAAATAGCCTAAGGGTTTAGTCACAATACTAGACTCTATCAGCCATTGCCTATTCCATCGAAGCCTTGGGAGGACATAAGTATGTATTTTGTTCTTGGATTACCAAGGATAGAAAGGGGTAGTGACTTAGTATTTTTGGTGGTTGATAGGTTCTCTAAGATGGAACATTTCATTCGATGCCACAAGACTCATAATACAATGCATATTGCAGATTTTTTTTTCAGAGAGGTGGTGAGGCTACATGGTCTCCCAAAAAGTATTATTTCTAACATAGATATTAAATTTGTTAGGTATTTTTGGATGACTTTGTGGATGATATTGAATAAAGAATTGAAGTTTAGTTTTGCACATCATCTATAGTTTGATGTACAAATAGAAGTAGTAAATAGAAGTTTGGGCAATTTGTTGAGGTGTTTAGTAGGAGATAAGCCCAAGGCATGAGATTTTATTCTACCATAAGTAGAATTTTCTTACAATAATTCTATGAATAGGAGTACTGGTAGATCACCATTCCAAATTGTGTATGGGAGTAGTCCAAAGACTGTACTAGAGCTAAGGAAGATGGAGCAAGGGGAGAGGACAAGTGCTGAGGCAAAAGACTTTGCTGAACATGTCAAGAACCTACACGAGGATATGCATGCACATATTGCCAAGATAAACCTATAGTATAAGGCTAGAGTAGATTAAAAGAAGAGACATTAGGAGTTCCAAGTTGGGGATCTAGTTATGGTATACTTGAGGAAGGATGATTTCCAGTGAGTACCTACAACAAGTTAAAGATGAAGAAATTTGGGCCCTACAAAATTTTGAAGAAACATGACTCAGGAAATGAATATGAGGTGGTGTTGCTAGATGGGATTCATAATTCTCCTATTTTCAATACTATAGACTTAACAAAACATCATGATGATGGTGTAGATGAGGAGTTAATGCTAAAGCCATGTCCAATTCCTATTGAGAAAAAGCAAGAGATCAAAGAAATTCTGGATAGTCATGTGGGCCAGAGTACTAGAAATAGGCAGTATGAAGAATACCTAGTGAAGTGGAAAGGATGACTAGTAGAAGATTCAACTTGGATATCTACAACAAAGGTTTCCCATTTGGGTTTTCCTCTACCAACTATAAAATGATAAGGTCACTTTTCAATCTATCTTGGGTGTCTGATGTAGGAGCATCCATTGGTGTAAGGGCAATCTTGTATCACCCAAAAATATTCTTAGTGTTAGTTTCAATTTAATGTATTTTCATTTCTAGATACCCATTTGGGTCAAATAGAGATTCCAACTCTCATAGTTCCACCATTGGTTTTCTAGGTTAGATTTTATGTAACACCCTACCAAGGGATCGAAAAGAATTAACCTAAAGTTTTACTAAGTTTTCCAAGAATTTTTTCTTTTAGGAAGGATAAATAATTCACACCAATCACATAGTAGTGGAAGAAATAACATACTATCAACTGTAAACTTACATAATAGGTTACATTCCTTAAGGATCCTAAGACGTTGAGTCACATTTAAATTTAATTAATTCTAAGTCTAACAACTACCACATCCACATGAGAGAATAGTTAAAGGTCCACAGTCCATAATATACATTTGTTTTGAATGCCTCTTGGCAATTAAATTTGGAATGCTCTATCATCCACTGTACATGACACAGGGTATGAAAGGCTTAAAATAATATACATATATAAACATAAAGATACACCATCCTCATCAAATCCATCATACAAGTGCAATATAGTAAATGAAACCAATAACAGACATGACACATCCATCCATCAATAAAGATATAACAACCATCATAAAAGATAACCATCCATCATAAAATACATCTAACTAAGTGTGCGGTTCCTCCTGACTGTCAATAGCATCATTAGACCATCATGGGCCCTAGCCATCCCTCCATGCATAACATCCCAAGTCATCGAAGAGATCATCGATATTATCATAGTATGGATGTCACTTCTAAAACATGCTACAACATATGCATAAAGAAATCTAACATGGAAGAATAAAGCATAAGATGATCCTACAAAGTAGATAATATCATCTATCACATGCTAATCATCAATATAAAGAAACTTACCAGTAAATAACATCCATCATAGGATCCAAGAATAGAAAGAAGGTAAATACCAACCAAGAATGCTCTAGCCACAGTGTCTACGGATGGATCTCAAATGGTAAGAGTGAAAAAACACTACCACCCGATCGCATGGAACCTAAATGGCCCACTCCCACTACGCTAAGGATATAGTCTCAAGTCCCAAAAATGATATCAAATCACATAACACAAATACTCTCTAAGCCTACGAAATCCTAAAAGTATAATAACTCAAAGGTTCCAACACACAGATCAACATCTACACCTAGAGGCACAACAAAGACATGTAGGAAACCCACTATGTAAGCAAGAAAGTGTCATCACATGAATCACACTAGAGTTACCCTAGTAGTCTCTCAATAGACCCCAGCCCCCTCGTGATCCCTATGCAACCACTAGTATCCTCTCGTACTGACGAGGCATACTATGGAATGCAAGGTCACAACGAAGCATTCTCTCTACTCCCATCCTAGTCTATACTAGCACTCGAGGCATGGGCAAGAACATACAATTATCTTATTAGGTTCATTTTAATCCCCATTACTGTAATGTTTTCACTTATTAATACAATTTATAATGAGCTACCCTAGCAGCCACTTAGGGCCCTGACCCCCATTGCAAGCCACTTCCCGACACTACAAGTAGATAACCTACCCCAAGCTTGAGAAATCACAAATCAAAGAATCAACTCAATCCTATACAAGTGATTGAAAAGCATCAAAAGATAATCAAAATAATCATATCAGTTCTCCACGAGCAACTGAAAAGCATCAAATGATAGATCACAATATCCATTGGTTCTCAATGAGCAACTGAAATAAATCACAATACCCCTTGGTTCTCAATGAGCAACCAAAAATTATCTCAAAGTAGTACTGATCGAAGACCCCAAAATGGTCAAGTCAAAACATGCCACAACATGAAATCATCAAGATCAAAACAAACACTTCAGTCCCATCAAGGCGATTGGAAAGTAATCCAAGTATAACTGATCGATGACTCAAAAATGGTTAAGTCAAGTATCTCAAATACATACACCTCAGCTTCACACAAGAAGATTGGAAAGCAATAACAATCAGTAAATATAAACATCTCATAGAGCATACCATCACGTTGTCATGGTTGGGTTTTAAAAAGATCGAGATCAAATAACATCAACATGCAATCACATTCACATAACTCCCAAGCCTCTGGTAGACGTCCTAACTGGTCAACACTCTAGGACCACCCAAACCCCAAACATAGACATCACATATAGCATAGAGAAACAAGATACAAAAACATGTTTTGGTTTGCTTTTGCAATCACATTGTTAAGCCAAATATGAGGTTTCAGTTTTCATTTCAAGTATATTTCAAGACTATAAGATTCTTCATTTAATCAACCCATTTATCTCTTCAAATTCAACATAGAATTATCCCTCCATTATTTATTTAAAAAAATTTCCTAAAATATTTAGAAGATAATTATTTACTTATTTAAATCATTAAACTAATTCCTATTGACTTTTAATAAAATCATTGCATTATTTTACTAAAATCAATGTTACTAATAATTAAATGAAACTCCCTTAATTCCAAGAGAATCTCCCATTATTCAAATCATAAGAATAATACTTATCAACTTTCAAATAATTAGTTTACAATTTCCTTAAAACACTTCAAGGACAATCATTTATTTAAAATAATCTTCATCAATCTCATTAATAATTGAATTATTTAATTCCACTAAACACTTATTAATATCTCTTTTCTTTTAATTTGCCCTCATTTAAAAATTCATTTAAAAAAATTGACTAATAATTAATTACGCTTCTTCTACTATTAAGTAATATTAATTAAATTAAATTAAATTAGATTAATTAATAAATCATATAAAAATAATTCATAATAATAAGATTTTATTTTAATTCAAACCCAAACCCAAATCAATTTCCAAATCTTGATTCTACTAAGGGAAGATTGCAATAATATATTTTTTAATTCCCATAACTGGATGAAACAATATGCATGCCCAAATTCCAAATTACAAAATTGAAGATTCATTCATAGAGAATTATTCAGACACACATAATAGACACGATGAAGACAGGAAGAGAAAGAGAATAATAAAATATGTGAAATAATCACAAGTGCCTACCTAGACACTAATGCTAATTCGCTATGCCTCAGAAATTTTTAGAGAAGCTCCTCCTCTTAGAACCTTCTCCTTTCCAAAAATTCCTTCCTTCTCCAACATTTGCAATTCCTCCAAGAATCGAACCTGCTCGAGTGACTAGGAGTTCTTGCAAAAGCATATGAGGATGTAGAAACATATGAGCTTGTCCATACACACTAGGAGAGCCTGTTTATAAAGGCCTCTAAGATGCATCTAGAATGTGTCTAGAAAGAACTAGGAGATAAGCATGACAACTAAGCACATAACTTCTACGATAAGAAGATAAACATGATGAGGTGTCTAGAATGTTGTAGACACCATGTGCTCAAATAATGTGCTAACTCCTAAGTGTAGACAACACGTGCATAATTAGAGTGCAAACTCCTATGTTGTCAACGTGACAACTCCCAAGAGCTCACATACTCCTATAATTATTAAAATAATGCACATTAATTTATTTAATTAAATTTATTTATTTAATATTCACTTGACTCCTTTTAAAATTAATTTATTAATTTTAAATCTCATGCACTCACTTTATTAAATCCACTTTTTTTATCTTAATATATTTTAATCACATGCACACACATGTGATCTGGAATCTTTTAATAATTTTAATATCTTTTCCACTTTTAAATTTATTTTCAAAACTTAATTGATAAAATATTTATTAACTTAAATAATAATATTATTTAGCATTTATTTAAAAATGAACTCTAAATATATTATTATTAAATTAAATAAATATTATCACGTTCCAAATCTAAACTTATAACTTTTATCTTCAAATTTAATTATTTTTATTTAATTAATTTCCCAATTAATAAAAAATAAAATAAAAAATATCATTTTAATTTTCATTTAATTAAATCATTAATTAAATATTTTCATTAGACTCAATTAATAGAAAATTCATCAAGAAAGAGTTCAGCAAAAATGCGACCTAGGGGAAAGCACTACATCCACCCCCCCCTAAAATTAGGCTTACTCCTAGAAGCCTGCAAGAATGACAAAACTAAGATACTCACTGCGTGGGTCCCATTTAACCCTTTTTACCCCCCGTAGGAGGATATGATTCCACTAAGGATACTTCAACCCACTTAGAGCAATATGATTCTTGTTTAATGATAAGCCGAAAACCATATTGTTCCAATATTCATTCTTTTAACAAATGCTAAAATAGATTCCCTAAACAATCTAAACAAGAGCAACATAATGCTCACAAAGATAATAAAAGGCATACTACCTTAAAGATACATGGTTTGAAAACATAATAATTTTCAATTTTTAGTTTTGCCCATGTTTAGGATTTAGTATAATTTTAGTTTTGAAGCCTAAGTGTTGAAGCATGAAAAATATGCAAGTAACAGTTTAAGTTCCATTTTAGTTTACCCAGTTTCAAGTTTTAGTTTGAAAGAGATACACATGATAGTTCAAAGTTTTCATTTTTGTTCAACTAGTTAACACTAGTGGCGTTCCAATATACCCAGAGCTCCCAATGTTGAAACTCGAGCTCTGATACCAGATGTAATGCCTTGCCAAGGGATAAAAAATAATTAACCTAAAGTTTTACTAAGTTTTCCAAGCATTTTTTCTTTTAAGAAGGATAAATCATTCACACCAATCACATAGTAGTGGAAGCAATAACATACTATCAACTGTAAACTTACATAATAGGTTGCATTCCTTAAGGATCCCGAGACATTGAGTCACATTTAAATTTAATAAATTCTAAGTCTAACAACTACCACATCCACATGAGAGAATAGTTAAAGGTCCACAGTCCATAATATACATTTGTTCTGAATGCCTCTTAGCAATTAAATTCAGAATGCTCTATCATCCACTATACATGACATAGGGTATGAAAGGCTTAAAGAATATGCATATATAAACATAAAGATACATCATCCTCATCGAATCCATGATACAAGTTCAATATAGTAAATGAAACCAGTAACATACATGATACATCCATCCATAAATAAAGATATAACAACCGTCATAAAAGATAACCATCCATCATAAAACACATCTAACTAAGTGTGCAATTCCTCCCAACCGTCAATAGCATCATTAGACCATCATGGGTCCTAGCCATCCCTCTATGCGTAACATCCCAAGTCATCGAAGAGATCATCGATATTATCATAGTAGGGATGTCACTACTAAAATATGCTAAAACATATGCATAAAGAAATCTAACATGGAAGAATAAAGCATAAGATGATCCTACAAAGTAGATAACATCATCTATCACATGCTAATCATCAATATAAAGAAACTTACTCGTAAATAACATCCATCATAGTGTCCAAGAATAGAAAGAAGGTAAATACCAACCAAGAGTGCTCCAGCCACTATGTCTATAGATGCATCTCAAATGGTAAGAGTGAAAAAGCACTACCACCCGACCGCGTGGAACCTAAATGGCCCACTCCCACCACATTGAGGAGATAGTCTCAAGTCCCAAATAGGCTATCAAATCACATAACACAAATAATCTCTAAGTCTAGGAAATTCTAAAAGTATACTAACTCAAAGGTTCCAACACACAGATCAACATCTGCACCCAGAGGCACGATAAAGACATGTAGGAAACCTACTATGTAGGCAGGAAAGTGTCATCACATGAATCATGCTAGAGTTACCTTGGTAGTCTCTCAATAGACCCCAACCCCCTAGTGATCCCTATGTGGCCACTAGTATCTTCTCATACTAACGAGGCATAGTACATAATGCAAGGTCACAACCAAGCATTCTCTCTACTCCCATCCTAGTCTATACTAGCACTTGAGGCATGGGTAAGAACATACAATTATCTTATTAGGTTAATTCTTTTTGATCCCTTGGCAGGGCGTTACAGTTTATGAGCACCTTGGGATACATGCCAATGCAAAAAATAGATTATTTTGTAATTGAGCAATAATTATAATGAGTTAGAGGGTGTAAGTTGGAGGGATGATTATACTTTTCATGTAAAGCACTCTAGAAAAAGAATCAGGTCAAAAGGCTTTACAGTTTGAAAGGTATTATAGTTTTAAGTTGCTTGGAGACCCCCTAAGAGCACTTCAAAGTTAGATTTGAGATACTAAATAGCCTTGTACAGGCATGAAAACTGGGGGATGAGAAAAGCTAGTCTATAGGACTATAGAGTGCCTAGAGAGCTTTCCAAAAATGTAAACAGTTCATCAATCAAAGTCCTAGATCAAAAGTTATGCCTCCCAGAAGTTGGACTACCATTTCTAGATTCTTCTAATTTTTCACTGACATTTGATGTGTTTGCTAGTGGATGCAAAATGGCATATTCTAAAATTTATTCCTAACACTAAATGTAATTTGGGTTACTTAAGATCATTTTTGGCATTGTAAATTTAGTTTTTGGTGGAGTTTGGGAGAAGGTACTATGAGAAGGGTTTTCTCTAGAATCTAATAACATTGTAAGCCCATAGGGCATGTTGTGGAGTCTATTTTTGTTGTATTGAATGTAATAGCATATCACTTCTAATAATAATATTTCCCTTTTCTTGTTGTGTTCATTTTTTCTTTGGTTGTGCTCTCATCAACATCCCTGATGGACCAATCAACTATGGAGTGCATCCCTAAGTAGGTCCAATTTTGGGTCCTGATCATTTTTTCTTCCTAGAGGTTTGGCTTGTAATTTTTTTTTTCAGCTTAGTCATCCTGTGAGAGAAATTTAATCGAAATCTTGTATAAACACCCTTAATTGCTTCAATGGAATATATGGAAATTATGTTAGGAATCATACACAAGCTCAAGTAAGATCAAGAAAGAATATCTAATGTTGACAAGCTATTACAGACATCCCAATTTGTCTTAGAACATTTGCAAGGTGAAAGCAAGGAGGCTTGGAAACATCCTTTGAAGAAAGAGATTTCTCCATCTCCCTGTTCTTATAATATCATTCAAGCATCGAAGATTGAATTGTAATGTATAAAATATGAATCATGAATATGGCTTAGAGTACTTTATCATTGAGTGCCTAATATGCTTTCTAGGTTATCCTTAGATCTATGAATTGTTGCTTCATCTATAGTTATGCACAATACTTTAAGATAGGGATTGGATCTAAGGTTTTGGATGCTTTCATATAGATAGTCTATAATATGACATATTAACTATTAGAGTATTTATTTTATGTCTATAATATGACATATTAGATAGATAGTCTATAATATACATGAGCATCACACATACCAAATTTGACATATTAACTATATATGGAGGTTGAAACCACCAAAATGATGGGTTGAATAAGGAAAACCCTACATATCTACCCAATACACTAAAATTTAGATATCAATAGATATTCAAAGGAAAATTAGTCACAAATCAAAGTATTCATTTTATGTCTTATCAAAACTATGAAATTAGAATCAACATGACACTCATTATTTTAGGGCCAAGAAAATTGCCCCTAATGCTTTAACCGTGAAAAGGTTACCCTTGATGATACAATCACTACTATATTTGAGCCTAAATTGTGATGAAAATTTGTGATGACAATGGAGTTAACACTTGAATTTGGCTATTTTTTTATAGTATCCTTGACACTTTTAATATTTTGATAGGAAAACATTCGTTCAAGCTTGCTTCTTTTCAAGAAAGGGGTCTTAATACATAAATTAATAGTCTCTATTGGGCCATATATTAGGCCATCCATTCTCTATACTATTACATGATACTATAGACTCTATATGTCTGAGAAGGATAATGAGGGATTTAGGCATACATATCCAACAAGATCAATACAAATAGCTAGTTAGCAATTTTTGAAACTAGCTTGGTAGATCACCAAATAGACATTTTTGTTGACTTACTCAATGTGTTGCATGCTCAACACACCCCCTAAACCATCTATTGATATTTTAATAGGTTGGGAATTAAAAATAAAACAAAAATAAAAATCATTTTATTATAACCAAATTTCTAAAAATTTCTCCCATGTTTGCACAAAATGAAAGTGAGTGACCAAGACCAAAGCGACTGTAATGTCCATGAAACACATGAATCCAAACCCATTTTGACTATGTGAAGGCATGAATTCATGAAGGAAGGGTAGCATCAAAAATTTCTTGCAAATTTGAGACAACAAATTGCAACCGATTGACTATAGGTATGTGATTTAGGTTTTTTTCATCCTTTTTAAATGAAAATGATTCTTTTGTTGAGTCTTGTTTGGATTTTTTTGATTCTTTTGTTTGTGAAATCCACTCTAATTACCTAAGTGTTTGGATTTTTTTTTCAATTTTAGGTTATGCCCTAATTTATTAATTTGGACATCAAAATTAAATATATATTTTGTCTCTTGCTGCACCCTTTCTCTACATGTATTTTTTCCCATTTCATATCTTCATTTGTACACAATTTCTTTCTATTTTATTTCTTCTCACATGCCCATTTCAATTCATATGATCATTTAGGATTTAGGAGTGAATATATATTTTGTCTCTTACTGTTCCCTTGTGATCTATTCCTATGTAGTGATCTTTTTAGTGTAGTGATATTTTCCTATACAAATTCAAACTACAAAACCTAACTTTCAAGTAGTTTAAAGTTTTTTTTCTATTTTAGTTAGAGTTTATCTTACAAAATATACAAGTATTTAATTGAATAACAATAATTACTAGTATACATCTCTCTTATTGCACATATGGACATATGTTGATACCAAATAAGAAAAAATGTGGTAAAAGTAATCACAAGTGAAGAACAAGGTACCATGCAATGAAGGACATTGTCAACCAAAGAAGACGAGAAATACACCAAATCGTTGTTGATGAAGAATTCACTTCCACACTACCTTCTTTTCCTAGATCAACCCAACTACAAGCACATTTGCCTCAAATAAAAAATCCAACTAAATTTGACCCACTTCCCCATACATAATCTTCACATCTTTTGTCACAATTATTGTAAAGATAGAAATAATTTATATTGAAAATTGGATAATTTTTAAATATTTCATCTTGCCTACTCTACATGCAAACATATTCAAGAATAAAATAAGGAAACTAAATTCATTAACCACTTTTGAGATGCACAATAGAAAGAGATAGGAATTAGTTTTCATGATGGATTCATATGGACCTGGGGGAGCAACCTTGATGTTTACAAATTCTAGCTCAAATTGAGGAGATTTTAATTACAAGGATAAGCCATATCCTTCAAGTTGCTTATGCAATAGGAGAGAAACTAAAATACAATGGCCATGATATATATTTTCCTTAAGATATTTCTATAATTGTATCTTTCTCTTCTAAATGAAGAGATGGCTTGGATATAATTATAGTGAAAAAGGTAAATATTCACCATCAACAATAAAACTACTATGCTAGTAGTTGTCATGCACATGATTCATTAAAATATAAAATCTACAACTACCCATATAAAAAAAGAAGTTTAGATAGATGACTATGTACTATCATCTCTATCTCTTTATTTTACAAACATTTCATACCTTCTATATACACCCACTTCAACTCCTAATACTTTTGATAGAACCTCCATAGAAACATAAGTAATAGAGGAAGACCCATTAGAAGAAATACTATAAACCACTACCTTATTTCCAAACTTACTCATAACACACATAGATATAGAATAAGTTACAAAAATATTCTCACTAGTTATTACAATATAATTTCAATTTATATGATCATTTAGGACCATTTTTTTCTCTTGTTGCACCCTTTTGATCTATGTCTCTCCAGTGATCTTTTTCATTACTAAGTACTCCAAAATTATCCATTTCATACCTTCTATCTTTATACAATGTCTTTCTAGTTTCTTTCTACCCACATTTCAATGTTGAGTGTTTATTTGAGAATACAAAATTGTCCATTTCATACCTTCATATGGACATAATTTCTTTGTATTTTCTTTCTCGAATGATGTGATGTAACACTAGTCTTGCTCCTACCCTATATTTTTCTAGGGTCACCTTAGACTAGGCTCCTATCCAAATAGGGTTCTTCACTAATCCTACTCTCCTTAAGATTCTATGTATGATATCCTACTCCCTTCAACTAGTGAACACCAATTAGTTAGAAAAACATTTCCACATTCCACTCCTATCTAGGCTTGCATTAGCCCTTCTTACTCCACCAATTCCACAATATATCCAACATGAACCATAGTCACTTGAAAAAGGGGTATAGGCTTATAGGATATCATTAGGGTCATTTTAATATCCAACCACCAAATTCTACATTGGGTTCCTAATTGAGTCCCAAGAAACCCCACAATTTCTTCCCAAATAGGGCTACATGTAATTAGGCCTACTTTTGGTGAAATACCCCAATAACTTGAAAAATTATTGAACAAGGGGGAAAAATAAACTAATATCTATACACTCTTTTCAAAGATCTAAAATATTTCCAAGGTCTTTGGCTCCCAAGTAGTCCATAGTACAACCTATAAATGTGTCTAAAATCAAGGTTTTAAGGCTTCTTAAGCCTCTTTAACAAGATCTTCATTTTATGATCCAAAGAACTTCCACCAAAACCTCCCATTGAAATTGGGAATTCAAAACTCACATATATAAAATTCTCCAAGATTTTATTGAACCTATCAATGCCTTCAATCCACCTTAACACCTCTATAATTCACTGTGGTCCCTAGCCATGTAACTTTGGCTCACCCAGGGCATTACCTCAAAAATACCTTACCTGCTTTCCAGGGACCATCCTTCACTATGAAACATGTACATGGAGTCACATCCCTAATTCCAAAGTCCTATGCATATACTAAGGTGATAAGAGGACCTATGACCCCATCTTTTCCAGTTGTCTGGTTTAGAACAACAAATTGATAGAACATAAAAGAATTTACTAAACTAACTAAAAGTCTAAAAATATCAATATAAAACCACATAGAATCTTGAAATGAGTTACCCTAACACATTAAATGATTAAAACACTTAATTCAATCCATTAAAATATCAAATTCTTAGAAAAACTCAAACTTGGACTACATTTTTTGTTGTCTAGTCCATATATACTCTTCACAAATTATGCCAACCCTTTGATCAGGTTGAGCATATATTATTAAATAGTTTTCCAAGGATTACAACCAATTTTTTAAGGAATTTATGAAATGGATTTCCCAAGATTTCACTTTTCCAAGAAATGTTGTTAATGTTGTCAATGACAACATTAACAACTTTTTGGATTTGCTATCCAAACTTGATCATAAGTCCGCCAAACTTACCCAAATGCCTATCTAAGGTATTAAATTATTGAAAAAGGAACTCAAGTCCCTTGGTTAGCCAATTTAACACCAATATCACAAAAAAATGCTATTTGACCTATTGTGGGTATTCTTGCAACTAAGGTCATTAAAGACCTATTAAGGCTTCCTATTTTAATACATCTAATACTAGGACTAGGCTAGTCCCCTCATTATTCTAGTGGTGTGGATAGGACCACTACAAGCCAAAATAACATAGGAGCCTTAAGCCTACCTTGAGCCCCACCTAGGTGCTCCTACACCATACTCCCCCACAAAGGAAAATGTTGTCACTCCTATTGACTATAGGTCTATGGAGGTACCTACCTTGTTGAAGTCAGCCTCTATAACCCATGTTTCCTTGAAATCTAGTTTGTTCCTCCACTTGATAAGGTGTTCCATATAAGCCTTATGCCTAGTAGTTTTCTTGACTCTAGAATCTAAGACCTTCACATCTTCTAACTTGGTTGGGGAAGGCACCATAGTTGGACCTAGATTAGTACTAACTCCCTAACTATTTTGAGCAAGCTCAAGCAATGGACCTTTAAATTTGACCAAGTCGTAGACATTGAATATAGGAGAAATGTCAAAACCTGATGGAAAATCAACCTTATATGCATTGGCTCCATATTTTGCAATGAATTGGTATGGTTCCACTCATTTCATTTTTAGTTTGTTTGGTGCACCTTTCTACAACCTAAATTTTTTCAAATGCACCAAGAAATAATCACCTATGGAAAATTGAAGGTCTCTTCTCTTCTAATCTACCTTGGCTTTCAACTTTTCTATGCTATCATGGATAGTATTTTCCACTTGCTATTGGATCTCTTTAATAGTTTCAGTGAAGTCCTTAACATGACCACTCCTATACTCCATGCCTCCAAGATCTCTTAGTTCACATACACCCCTTGGTTGCATCCCATATACAATTTCAAATGGGTTCCTGCGTATGGTTCTATTCTTAGTATCATTATAAGCTTATTTTTCTTGAGGAATAATGCCATCTAATGTCTACCCATATTCCTTAATTAGGCACCTCAATAGATTACCCAACACTTTGTTAATGACCTCAGTCTCGCTACCTATTTGATGATGGTAGGCTGAACCAAATGAAATATTTGTACCAAGTATGCTCCATAAGGTCTTTCAAAAATGGTTCATGAACTTCATATCTCTATCTAAAACAATACTCAATGGGAGACCATGAATCCTCACAACTTTCTTAAAGAACAAGTGTGCAATGTGGCTAGCATCATTAGTAGTCTTGCATGGTATGAAGTGCCCCATTTTATTGAATCTATTAACCACTAAATAAATTGTCATATCTCTATGTTGTCTTCGGCGGACCTACTACAATGTCCATGCACACACACTCTGATGGCCTATTTGGTACTGGTAAGGATTGGTATAAACTTGCATTTCTCATTTTTCCCTTGGCTTTCATACACACCATGCATTTTTCAACATACCTAAGCACATCCCTGACTAGTTTTTGCCAATAGTAAAATCTTTGGACTAATTCTAAAGTTTTGTTCACACCAAAGTGACCACTTAGACTCCCATTATGCTTTTCCTCAATGAGGATTTCCCTTATTGATCCTCTTGGGACACATAGCTGATTTTCGTTAAACAACAATCCATTATGCAAAGTAAATTTAGAGAACTTGCTATGGACATGGTTCTCAAAAATAGAACATACTTGGTATGCTTCTACAAAGTCTTCATCCTCTTTATATAGATTCTTGAAAATCTCTATCCTAATGCTATGTAGTTGAACTTCTTGGACAATTAACAACCTCTTGCTCAATGCATCTACTACCTTGTTCATTTTCCCCTTCTTATGCTTGATTATAAAAATAAATTCTTGTAAGTACTCCATCCATTTCAAATGCCAATTACTTAACTTCTCTTCAATATTTATGTAGCTTAGGGCTTGGTTATCAGTAAATACAACAAATGATTTGGGTAACTGATAATGTCTCCTTTTCCTAAGAGACTAAACTAAAGAATATAATTCTAGATCATAAGAAGAATATTTCTTCTTTTCTTCATTTTAATTTTCACTGAAGAAGGCTACTGGCCTACCTTCTTGACTCAATACACCCCCTACTACTAAGCTAGTTAGTACAGGGGCACCTTGAAACATAGGGCTCTCACCATTTCAATTTTTTTGTGTTAAAGCTCCAAGAGAGCCTTTGTAAGTAGAATAAGGGTCATTGGACCTTAGTGTGATAGCTAGGGTGTAGGAAGTCAAAATATCCTTGGAAGAGTCATAAATGGCCTAAAAATCAAGATATACCTTACCATAAGGTAATAGTAACCTAAGGGATATCTCACTAGCTTAGGGAAGGGTCCCTAGCATGGAAATGCTAAGGGATAGCCTAAATATCAAGTCAGGAGTGTTAAAAATAGAAAGCAAGCAAAAATTGCAAAAGTTGCTATGTTGCAATTTTGTAAATTTTGCAAGAAATGTTGATTTTGCAAGAAAATTTTGATTTTCTTTTAAAACCATGAAGAAGGCTGATACAAGCCCTAATATGAAATGGAAATGCCTAAGAAGACATATAGATACCTTCTAAACCCTAAAATAGGAAGAAGTAATTGTCATTTGTACGAACAACATGTTGTAGCATGATTTTTGAGTGCAAAAAGACTGTGAAATTGAGTTTTTGAAGGTTTTTATAACTTTTTTTTGTGTGATATACCTTTTGGTATTGTAGATAGGATAGTTTAGAACATTTTTGTTTTATAAATAGTGTTTTGAAAGAGTATAGTTTGTTAGTTTTAAAAGTATTTTATTTTCAACCAGTTTATTGTCTAGTTATCAGTAGCTTGCATAAGAAATGAGATAACTCACTATCCCACTATAGGAATTTTAAGAACTCTCGAGGATAATAATTATACTAAATGTACCATATTATGGAAAAATTAGGGCCCTTGAAAACTATAGCAAGCATTTTTAAGCTCCCACCCTAGGTGAGCTAGAGCATGCCCGACTAGGGAAGAAATAGATAATAGAGCTTGTTTCTTGTAAGGATTGTGTAGATATTTCAAGAAGTGATTATGAAGGTTGTTAGGAAGTAAGAGGAGACCCCTTGGGTGGAAGGAGAAGGTGTGGAAAATCCACTAAAGTACCTTACAAGGTCAAACAACAAGTTGGCCTACTAAACCTTCAAAAAACCCTTCATTTCAACAATGGTATTGTATGACCATTCTAGGGCCTAAAACCTAGAAAATATCAAAGATCTCACAAAATTAATAGGGATCCATGAAGACAACTTGTAAGGTTTAGTGAAAGAAAAGTGAGAAAATTGCTATTTTGTAGGTGAAATAGGGCTAATTGGGGCTCTTCCTTGTAGCCCTGTTTTGAGGGAAAAGGGTAAAATTAGTAGGAAGCCTAACCATTGAAAGTTGTTTTAGCATGAAAAAGGAATAAATTGAAATTTTTTGAGACTCCTTCCATGATCTTGCAAGTGGTTGAGAAGAATGGTAAAAAAGACCTAGTTTTCTTGAAGACCTAAAATGCTCTTCATCTAGAATGAGAGCCAAGTAGACAGCAAGAAGTGAAAATTGATCAAGATAGTTGAGTACGGTTTTGGATTGAGGGATTTTTGATTAAAAAGGTCCTATAAGTCCATGTAGTGATCTAGAAATACACCCTAAGTCTCAGTGGTAGACAAGAAGCATGTATCAGTGATTGGTTCATCCCTATTCTCCCTATAAAGTGGTATCAGAGCTCACAAAAGGTGTGGGAAATGAAAGTACAAAGCAAGGTGAATGCTATCACCTAGTGAATCTAGTGGGTCTAACATAATGGTGACCAATGTTGAATTGGAAATGAAGGTAGAAGAATAAGAGATGAAAGTAGAAGAGCAAGAGGAAGACAACAGATCTTTGAGAGAAAGATTGACACAACTTGAATAGTTGTTGAGCAAAGTCCAAGACACAATAGATAAAGTCAAGGACAAGATAGAGTAGAAAGAAGAAAAAGAAGCGAAAGAGAAAGAGATTGAGTTGGATGAAGAAACTCCAACACTAGATCATGTTATACTAGAAGAGCCTTTCTTGAAGGCATTGAAGGCAATAAATAGTAAAGCCTTGGAAGGCATTCCTCTATTCAGTGGAAAGATGGATCCAAACCTCATCATGGAATGGATTGAAGGAATGGAGAACTATTTTTAATGTGATGGTGTCTCTAATGCTTAAAATGTCAAGGTGGAAAAATCAAGGTTAAGAGGTACTACTCTAACCTGGTGGAAGTTTGTTCAAACAGAGAGGAAAAAAGAAGGGAAAAGTCCCATTGCTACTTGGAAGGGAATGGTGGCTAAAATTAGACAAGCTTGCATTCCTAAGGATTATGAAATATAACTACATAGGAGAAGACACAATTTGAGGCAAAAATATATGGATGTTCACTCTTACACTAAAGAGTTCCAAAAGTTATGCTTAAGGTCGAAAGTGGTAGAAGATGAAAACATTAGGTTGGAAAACTATATGAATGGACTCAAGTGGTCTATCCAAGAAGACATGAGCCTTGTCACTCCTAAAATAGTCCATCAATTCTATCAACTGGCTTTAAAGGTGGAAGAGAAAGGAAAAAGAAAGCAAGACCATACAAGGGAAGAGGTAGAGATGGTAGAGGAGAAAGGGGAAGCTATGGAGGTAGGAGCAATGAAGGTAGATCCCAAGGTGAGTCCAAGCTAACCAAAAAAATTGGAGAAACCAGACAAAGAGGTCGTTCAAGAAGAGATAGAGGCTGAGATAGACCAACAGGAGGAAGGGGACTATCCTAATTTTCTATAATGAAGTGTTACTATTGTCAGCAACTTGGGCATCCTTCCTATAAGTGTCCTAAAAAGGGATCAACATCACAAGGAGAAAAGAACATAGCATACATCCATGAAGATTCTTCAAGTGTGAAGTCTCCTAACATCTAGTTGGATTCTTAAAGTGGGGAGAATTTGATGATAAAGAGGATCTTGATTGAAGAACGAGTCGAAGGAGAGTGAAAGGAAAGAGGACCACTCTTTAGGGTGAGATATAAGATAATTGGAAAGGTATGCAAAGTTATCATAAAATTAGGGTCTACTAATAACATCATTTTAGAGGAAGCCATAACTAAACTCAAGATTCCAAAAATACCTCATAGCACTCCATACAAGGTCACCAAGCTAAACATGGGGAAACATGTTTTGGTAAATGAGAAAGCATGGATTGAGTTCACCGTAGGAGGATACATAGACATGATTCTATGTGATGTTTTTCCCATGGATGACTGTCACCTATTATTATGTAGACCATGCCAGTTTGATAGGAAAGCCATATACAATGGTGATCTCAACTCATACACCTTCAAGAAGGATGGGGTAAGTTATAAAATTTAGTCATTGCTTGAATTTGATAACCAAGGAAGTGGACCTAATGTGCTGCTATTGAAGGGGAAAGAGTTCATGAAGACTCCTAACAAAGAAGAGAGAGTGTGTTATGCTATTGTGGTGAAACCTAAGGAAGAAAGAGAAGCTAAGAAGGAGGAAATACCTCATGAGGTGCAACAGATTCTAGATGACTTCAAGGACATTATATCAGATGGTACACTAGCAGTACTACCACCTAAAAGAGTAATCAACCATCAAATAGACCTGGTTCCAAGAGAATCTCTTCCAAACAAAGCACCTTACCAACTAAATCCTAAATAGAATAGAGAAGTTGAAAAGTAGGTACAAGAGTTGATGGATCAAGGGTTGATAAGGAAAAACATCAATCCATGTATTGTACCTACTGTTTTGGCACCTAAGAAAAGAGGAACATGGAGATTATGCACAAATTCTAGAGCCATAAACAAGATCACAATCTGATATAGGTTTTCCAAACCTAGGATTGAGGACTTAATGTATTACTTAGGAGGGGTTAATTATTACACCAAAATAGACCTTAAGGGTGGTTATCATCAAATTAGGATAAAAGAGGGAGATGAGTGGAAGACAACCTTTAAAACCACTGAAGGACTCTATGAATGGCTATTTATGCCATCTAGCCTTTCTAATGCTTCAAGTACATTTATGAGGCTTATGAATGAGGTGTTGAAAGACTTCATAGGTAAGTTTGTGGTAGTAAATTTAGATGATATACTAATTTTTAACATGAGTAAAGAGGAACACTTAAAGCATATTAGGATTGTGTTGTCTAAATTAAAAGAACACTTAACCATCAATCTAGACAAGTGTGATTTCCTAAAGCAAGAATTAGTCTATTTAGGATTTATTCTTTCATAAGGAGATCTAAAAATGGATGAAGACAAAGTTGCAACAATATTGAGTTGGTCAACTCCTAAAAATGCCAGTGAAGTGAGGAGTTTGCATGGCCTAGCTCAGCACTATAGAAAGTTCATCAGGAACTTCAATGGGATATGTTATCCCATGATGGGGACTATCAAAGGTGGAATAAAGACCAAGTTTTTGTGGACACCAATAAAAAAAAAGGAATTTGAAATATTAAAGAAAGAGGTAGCTGCTAAGCCTATTCTTAAATTGCCTACTTTCAATGATCCTTTTGTTATAGAATGTGATGCAAGTAATATAGTAGTGGGAGGAGTTTTAAGTCAAAGCAATAGACTAATGGATTTATTTAGTGAAAAGATAAATGAAGCAAAACAAAGGTACTCTTCCTATGATTTGGAACTCTATGCACTTCTTCAATCCCTCAGGAAGTGGAGGCATTATCTCTTGCCCAAGGAGTTTGTAGTGTTCATTGATAACCAGTCTTTGAGTTTTCTTAACTCTCAAGAAAATCTAAGCCATAAACATTTCAAGTGGATGGAGTATTTACAATCCTATACCTTCATCGTAAAGCACAAGAAGGGGTAGCTCAATAAGGTAGCTGATGCTTTGAGTAGAAGGCTACTTATTGTCTAAGAACTCCAAGTAAGGAGCATAAGGTTGGATAATTTTAAAGAACTCTACCAAACTAATGAATATTTTGCAGCAACATACAAGGTGTACCAAGAGCACATACATGATTGTATGGTGAATTTGTAGACTATACATTGCATAATGGATTGCTCTTCAAAGGTGGGTAGCTGTGTGTGCCAAAAGGTTCCATGAGGGAGAACCTTATTCAAGAAAAACACAATGGAAGTTTAAGTGGCCATTTTGGTTTGAATAAGACCTTGGAATTGGTTCAAAGGTACTACCATTGGCCTAAAATACAAAGAGTAAAGGGGACTTCTACAAATGTAGGACTTCATTAGCCTCTCCCAATACCAAGTAGACCATTAGAATGTGTAAGTATGGATTTTGTGGTTGGTTTACCTAGAACAAAGAATGGTTTTGATAGAATCTATGTATTAGTGGAAAGATTTAGAAAAATGAGTTATTTTGTTCCATGCAAGGTCACTCATGATGCAAGTCATATTGCCTACTTATTTTTCAAGGAAGTTATGACGATTCATGGTTTCCCAACTTGCATTGTATCTGACAGGGATAAAAAATTCATGGGAAATTTTTGGAGATCCTTATAGAAAAGATTAGGTACCAATCTCTCTTTTAGTTCAGCCTACCATCCTCAAACTAATGGTCAAACTAAAGTGGTCAATAGGACACTTGGTAACTTATTAAGATGCTTAACCAAGGAGTATGGTTTGACATGGGATTTGGTCCTTCACCAAGAAGAGTTTACTTATAATGATAGCATTAATAGAACTATGGTCAAGAGTCCCTTTGAGATTGTATATGGGATACATCCTAGGGGTGTATGTGAATTGAGAAACCTAGATGGACAAGTACCTAATAGTGGTTATGCTGAAGATTTCAGTCAATCTATGAAAGAAGTGCATGAACAAGTAAAATAGTCCCTCATTGATAACACCAAGAAGATAAAGGATAAAGCTAACCTCAAGAAGAGAGAAGTCCAGTTTGGTGTAGGGGACTTGGTCATGGTTCACCTTAACAAAGCAAGAATGGACAAGGGAACCTCTACAAAGTTGCAAATGAGAAGAATTGGACCATGTCCAATACTAGCCAAGTATGGGTAGAATTATTACAAGGTTAGATTGCTAGATGATATAGATATCTTTCCCATATTCAATGTGGAAGATTTAATTAGGTATAAAGGGCCTCTTATTGAGGTGGATAAGCATGTGGAGGAAGCTTAGAAGGATGCTCAAACAATAGCTTTACCTCTTAAGCCAAAGCTTCAAGAAGAGAGGATATTGGATTCTTGGATTCATACTAGGACTAGACATGGCACATACAAGGAGCACCTTCTCAAATGGCAAGGCAAACTAGACTCAAAGGTTACATGGGTCCTTGAGAATCAGTTCAAGCTTAAAGGCATAGATATCCACCTTTTGTCTCTAGAGGGGACTTAGCTTCTTTGGTGGGGAGTATGGTGTAGGGGCACCTTGGAACATAGGGCCCTCATCATTTTAATTTTTGTGTGTTAAAGCTCCAAGAGAGCCTTTGTAAGTAGAATAAGGGTCACTGGACCTCAGTGTGATAGCTAGGGTGTAGTAAGTCAAAATGTCCTTGGAAAAATCATAAATGACCTAAAAATCAAGATAAAATTTACCATAGGGTAATGCGTAACCTAAGGGATAATTCACTAGCTTAAGGAAAGGTTCCAAGCATGGACATGCTAAGGGATATGCTAAATAGCAAATAAGGAGTGTTAAAAATAACAAGCAAGCGAAAATTGCAAAAGTTGCTATCTTGCAATTTTGCAAGAAAATGCTCATTTTCTTTTAAAACCATGAAGGAGGCTGATAAAAGCCATAATATGAAAGGGAAACACCTAAAAAGACATATAAATACCTTCCAAACCCTAAAATAGGAAAAAGTAATTGTCATTTGTATGAACAACATGTTGTAGCATGATTTTTGAGTGCAAAAAGACTATGAAACTGAGTTTTTGAAGGTTTTTGTAACTTTTTTTGTGTGCTATACCTTTTGATATTTTAGATAGGATAGTTTAGAATATTTTTGTTTCAAAAAGTGTGTTTTGAAAGTGTATAGTTTGTTAGTTTTAAGAATCTTTTACTTTCAACCAGTCTGTTGTCTAATTATCAGGAGCTTGCATAAGCAATGAGATAACTCACTATCCCACTATAGGAATTGTAAAACCTATTAGGGATAGTGAGTATACTTAATGTACCCTATTATGGAAAAAGTAGGTCCCTTCAAAAACATGGCATGCCCAACTAGGGAACAAATATATAATAGAGCTTGTTTCTCATAGGGATTATGGAGATATTTCAAGAAGTGAACATGAAGGTTGTAAGGGAGTAAGAGGAGACCCATTCAGTGGAAGGAGAAGGTGTGAAAAATCCACTAAAGCACCTTACAAAGTCAAATGACAAGTTGGCCTAGTAAACCCTCCATTTCAATACTAGTACTGTACGACCATTCTAGGTTCTAAAACCTAGAAAATCTCAAAGCTCTCACAAAATGAAAAGAGGTTTATGAAGACACCTTGGAAGGTTTAGTGGAAGAAAAGTGAGAAAATCCCTATTTTGTAGGTGAAATAGGGTTAATTGGGGTTCTTCCTTGTAGCCCTATTTTGATGGAAACGGGTGAAATTAGTAGGAAGCCTAACCATTGAAAGTTGTTTTAGCATGCCAAAGGAATACATTGCAAGGTTTTGAGACTCCTTCCATGATCATACAAGTGGTTGAGAAGAATGGCCAAAAGACCTAGTTTTGTTGAAGACCTTGAATGCTCTTCATCTACTATGAGAGCCTAATAGATAGCAAGAAGTGAAAATTGATCAAGATAGTGGAGTAGGGTTTTGGATTGGGGGATCTTTTCTTGAAAAGGTCCTATAAGTCCATGTAGTGATCTAGCAAGACACCCTAAGTCTTAGTGGTAGACAAGAAGCATGAATTAGTGATTGGTTTATCCCTATTCTTCCTATCACCACTTCCATTACATTCTATGGTGAATAGCTTCTAAAAACTAAACAATTGTAAGATAGGTTGGGTGGCTACCTATTTTTTCAAAAAAACAAGGATTTCCTTGCTTCCTTATTTGATTTGAACTTAGACTTGACCCCAACCTTAATGGTATCTAGAAAAGGTGTACATATACCACTAAAATTCCTAATGAATTTTCTATAAAACTTGGCTAAAAGATGAAAACTTCTTACTTTAGTAGATGTGGTAGGTGGTGGGCAGTTGAGGATAGCTACAACATTCTTTTGATCCATCTTCAAGGTCCCCTTTGACACTACAAAGACCAAATAATGAGCTCTTTCTTGAAAAAGTCACATTTCTCAAGGTTAATAGAAAGCTTTTCCTCATGTAATCTCTATAGTACAACCTCAACATGTTTAATGTGCTCCTCTTTTGTTTTCTTGAACATTAGTATATCATCTAGATATAGAACCAAAAAATTTCTAGAGTAGTCCTTAAGAACTTCATTCATGAGCCTCATGAATGGTCTAGGAGCATTTGAGAGGCAAAATGACATCACAAGCCATTCATATAACCCATCTATTGTCTTGAATTATATCTTTCACTCATCTCCCTCCTTAATTCTGATATGATGATATCCACTTTTAAAATCCAACTTTTTGAAGTGCATTGACCCTCCTAGAAAATCCATTAGATATTCAATGCTAGGTATGGGAAACCTATACCTTATTGTGATTCTATCTATAGCCCTTGAATTTGTACATAGTCTCCACTTTCCTGCCTTCTTGGATGCTAGTACAATAGGGACTACACTATTAGAATATATAGTCCACTGATATAACTGGGGGTAGGGTGCATTGAATTTATTATCCAACTATTATCACAATCATCAACCTTAAAAAAACTTAACCATATGAATAATATAAATTAAACCACAACAAGAACTAGATATGTTAACTAAGGAAACCCTTCATCAAAGGGAAAACCTTGATGGGGATGGTACCCACAAGATAATGTACTAATATAAATGTTCCTTATTAGAGAATGGACCCTATTAGGAGTCTACGAATACATTTAGTACATATGATTCCCTATTAGGAGATTTTGAATTACTATTAGGAGATTCCAACCCTATTAGGAGTTGTGGAAGATAGTTAGACCCATTGCCAAAACAACTTTAAGGGAAAGACCAATGAAAAAACATATGTTTCTTGAATACATATCTTGGCCTTTCACTCACATCATAAAAAATCTAACTATCCATTTTAATTGTAACTATATACACCCAAAAAATGAATTCAAACTCTATAAAATACCTTAAAATCCTATTTAGGGATTCTACAACATTGTGCTTCAAGAATTCTTTTTGCACTTCAAGTCACTATCAAATCGCTCTTCAATTCTCTCAAGACACTTTGCATGAACAAAAGGTACTCACATTCTAGTTCACAATCCTTAAATCATTTGAAATCACACTATGCATTAAATACATATCTACCAATGATTTATAAATTGCCTTTGTTTACCAATAAACTTGTTTTCTTTCTCAAATATTCCTAAGAAACATGTTTTCTTGTGCAGTTGACCATAGCTTCCTTTCTATGTCATTTACCTCCTATTAATTGCACTACTTCCAAATCTATTTCTAACATTAGTTTAGGCCAAATGATGCTCTACCTCTTCTAAAACTACTTAATTTAGGTATGATGAGTCACACTCAATTGATGACGTCAATGTCTCATTAGGTGCATCAAAATATTGTTTCTCCAATACTATATAAGAATTTTCTAGATCCTTATCTTTCATAATTACTTCCTTGAATTCATCAACATGTTATTTGATTGCTTCCTTCTGGCTATTATTAGTTCCATTTCCATTAGTTATGTCATTTCTGTTGTTGCTCCTTCTGTAGTTAGGATTCTATTGAAGTTTCTTTTGTCCATTTTGTAGTATCTTCTTGTGTGTCAAAATTTATTGCATAACTCACATACTAGTGCATTCCTTCTCTGATTTGTTCCATTCTCACTTTTAGGTTCTCTACAATTTCTTGCAATATATCCAAGAATGTTACACTTGTAACAAAATTTTTCTTTTCTCCGTCAAATCTTCTTCCATCATTAGATCTACTTTGTGATCTCCCTCTTTCATTACATGTAGGGTTAGTATTCCTAAACATTCTACTATTTGCATTATTAACATCAAACTTAGGTTTCCTACAATCTATTGCTTTATGTCCATAACCATGACAATTATAACAATAGAAATTAGTAATAGGTTTAAAAGACTTACCTATGCAATCTCTTTTCATATGACCCACTTTGTTGCATATGAAACATCTACCTCTAAACTCATGTCTTATTTCCTTGGGTGGTTCATCTTTCTTAGGTTTATCAACTTGCTTTATTTTTGTAAGTTCATGTTTTCCCAAAAAAAACAACTAATTCAATCTCTTTCGATACTTCAGTAGTTTTTCTTGATTCTAGCTTACTCAGATTAGATTCTTTAGGGGATTCAACAACTAGATCTGGTTCTCTTCCAATTTCAACTTTCTTTTCTGATCTCTCTCCAAAAATATATCCAAGTCCTATCTTATCATAAGAAGATCTTTGGTGAAATATCTATTCATCAATATTTTCACTACTAGAATAAAGTTTCTCTAACTATTGCTTAGCTTGTGTCAATTCTCCTTTCACAATGATATTATAATTTTCTAATTTTGTATGCTCAATCTTAATAGAATCTAGTTTAGATGTTACTTGAATCAAATGGGATTTAAGGTCTACATTCTAAGATTCCAAATCAAGTTCACTGTTACTACCATCTTTCTTAAGACTCAATTTAAGTTCAACAATTTTTAGTTCATGTTTCAAGATCTCATTTTATTTCTTGATATTTCTTGCTTCATCATTGTTAGTAGTCTATGCAATTGATTCCTTTCCATATTTTAGATTATCAATCTTGTCTTTTAATTTGCCAATGTAAAATTTTGCATCTTCATACCTATCTTTCAGGTTATCTATTTCTTCTGTAAGAAGGTCAATCTATTCAAGAGTTTCTTCTAGGTTTTTCTTTAACTGTTCCATATCCATAGGGATCTTACTCAATCTATTAAGCTTCTTTAGGGTAACTGTGCCATGATACCAATTGTTATAAATAGATAATACTAATACAGATGGTGAATCAGTATTTACAAAGTTTTCCTCACAATTGAATATTGTTAATTACTTTTCAACTTGCATATGAAAGTAAACCAAAAATGCTGAACAAAAAATATAACCATAGACATAGAGAAATCATAACACCATTATTTGTTAACTAAGGAAACCTTGGCTAAGGGAAAACCGCGATGGGGATGATACCCACAAGATGTTTCACTAAACAACAAGATCCTGTTAATGATATTGACCTTGTTAGGAGTTTATGAAGTACATATAGTATCTTGAGTCCACGTCAGAGGACTAGGCCTTGTGAGAAGCTCCAACCCTATTAGGAGTTGGTAGAACAATTACAATGTATGAAAGAAGAGCCCACTGCCCTAACATACATTTATACAGTAAAGTTCTTCACAAGAATAGATATACATACAATACTTTCTCACTGCTGTAATTCATGCTTTCTCTAATCATACATTAGATATTGCATCACATAGGGCTCATATAACTTTCAAGATATATGTACAATAGTTCACATATCATCTAATTTGCACATCTAGAAAATATGTCACACATTTATCTGCACAAGATGAGATCTTTACTTATACTTCATAAATTAGTAATTCTCTACTTAGTTGGCCTTCATGTGTTTACATGCTTGATATAATATAAAATAACTTATGTAATAATATCCACAAAAATGGCTCATCATGAAATAGTAATTATTTTGTTACCAAAATAATTCCTTAAGTCATACAACTCAATTCTCTTCTATGCTCTATTATTCTTTATCAAATGCCCATACTAGTATTTTAATTATAAGTCACACTATACAATCTGTACACATCTGTGTACTTAACCATGTCATCATGATAATTTCATAAATTTTTCCTCAACTACACATAAGCTAACTCAAAGTGTGTTGTCTCTACACATCCAATCTATCTCTATGCTACTACAAACTATCTAACACTACAAATTTCTATATCTAAATGCATAAACAAAATGCTGAATGTATGTTGCCATAAATGAAAAATCTCAAGACATCTATTGGAAAATATTGCCAACATAGTTGGTAACCCAAAAATCTTCCAAATAGAAAGAAAAACTAGGCTGGGGATGATAACCACAAGCTTTAGTATTGTAGTATAAAGCTAGTCTATTAAGGCTTACAAATGATCACTTCTAGTGATCTGCCCTATTAGGAGCAGTAAGGATTGTTAGGTCCACCTTGTAAAAGGATTTATATAGTATAATGAATTATTTGTTGGAAATATGGTTAGATAAATGTCTTGGTAGTTTTCATTTATGGTAAAATGTATTCAACATTTCATTTATGCATTTAGAGATAGAAATATTTTAGTGTTAGACAACTTGCATCAATATAGAGAACAAATGCGATGTGTATGGAGAGCTCATTGAGAGCTAGCTTATGCAAAGTTAAGGAAAGTTCTAAGATAGTATCATGATGCTTTATACTAGTGTGCAAGTGTGTATGAACAATATGGTGTGAGTTAGGATTGAAATATTAGTATGGGTATTTGACAGAATTGAACATAGCATAGTAGATAATTGAGTTGTATGATTTGAGGAATTATTTTGGTAACAAAAAAATTACTAAGTCGTGTTAAGCCAACTATGTTGATATTATTCCATAAGTTATTTTATTTATGTAAAGCATGTGAAGACATGAATGTTGACTATGAAGAGACTTACTAATTTTCCAAGTATAAGTAGAGATCTTATGTTGCATAGATAAGTGTGGAATATGCGGAAATTGTATGATATGTGAACTATTGTATGGAAAATTTGAATAACATATGAGCCTTATGTGATACGAGATTTGATGTATGATAAGAGGAAGTGTGAATTACAAAAGATAGAAAGTATTGTATATATATATATATATATATATATATATATATATATATATATATATATATATATATATATATATATATATATATATATATATATATATATATATATATATATATATATATGTTCTTGTGAAGAAATTCATTGTATAAATGCACGTTAGGGTAGTGGGCTCTTCTTGCATACATTGTATTTGATCTACCAACTCCTAACAGGGTTGAGGCTTCTAATAAGGCCTAGTCCTCTAACAAGGACTTGTGACACTATATGTACTTCATAGACTCCTAATAGGATTCTTTTGTTTAGTGTCATCTTGTGGGTTTCAACCCCACCTAGGTTTTACCTTCGCAAGGGTTTCCCTAGCCAATAAATAACGGTGTTATGAGTTCTCTATGTGTATGGTTATGTTTACTATTAAAAATTGTTGGTTTACTTTCATATGCAATTTATAAAGTAGTTAACAATATTAAGTTGTGGGAAAAAGTTTGTAGAATACTGATTCACTTCCCCACGCCCCCCACCACTCTTAGTATTATCTATTTCTAACAATTGATATTAGAGCTAAGTTTCTATGAAGAAGTTTAACATATTAAGCTAGATCCCTATAGATATGGAATAGTTCAAGAAAAAACTTGAAGAAGCTCTTGAATAGATTGACCTTCTTCTAGAAGAAATAGATAACTTGAAAGATAGATACAAAGATGCAAAAGTCTACATTGGTAAAATGAAATATAAGATTGATGATTTGAAATCTACCAAGGAATCAATTGTGTAGACTAGTGACATTTATGAAGTAGTAAATATCTAGAAAGAAAATGATATTTTGAAACATGAATTTAAAATAGTTGAACTTAAGTTGAGTCTTAAGAAAAATGGTGGCAAGAATGAACCTAAACTGAAAACTGAGGATGAAAACCTTAGATCCCAGTTAAGTCAAGTCACATCTAAACTAGATACTATCAAGAATAAGCATGCTAAATTATAAAGGTACAATATCATTCTAAAAGGATAATTGACAAAAGCTAAGAAACAGTTAGAGAAAATTTATTCTAGTAGTGAGAAGATAGATGAACAAATATTTCACCAGAGACCTTCTTATGATAAGATGAGACTTAGATATCTTATTGGAGAGAAATCAACCAAGAAAGTTGAAATCTAAAGAGAACCAAATCTAGTTATTGAATCCCCTTAAAATATAATCTGAGTAAGGTAGAATCAAGCACATCTACTAAAGTATCAAAGGAAGTTAAATTAGTTGATTTGTAAACAAAACATGATGAACCTAAGAAAACATAGCAAGTTGATAAATCTAAGAAAGATGAATCACCCAAGGAAGTAAGACATGGGTTTAGAGGTAGATGCTTCATATGCAATGAATTTGGACATATGAAAAGAGATTTCATAGGTAAGTCTTTTAAACCTATTACTAATTTCTATCATTATAATTGTCATGGTTATGGACATAATGCAGTAGATTGTAAGAAACCTAAGTTTGATGGTAATAATGCAAATAATAGAATGTTTAGAATGCTAATCATAGTTAACAAATAATGGTGTTATGAGTTCTCTATGTGTATGGTTATCTTTACTATTCAACATTGTTGGTTTACTTTTGTATGCAAGTAATCAAGTAATTAACAATATTTAGTTATGGAAATAGTTTGTAGAATACTGATTCAACCTCCCCAGTATTATCTATTTCTAATAGTGTGCACTTGGTTAGGAGATTTAGCATAAGACTGTCAAGTCCACCTTGTTAGATGATTTGATTGATGAACCTATTAGGATGAACTAGTGGATGATCTCTACTTTGCAAGTTAGTTTGTTGATTGAGATTCCTTTGTTGTAGAAATGATCATCTTGTTGTGATAGATGAGACTTTGATTTTCCTTATATTACTTGTAACCTTTACTCTTCAATTTGCATTCATACTTCTTTCATATTAATCTTACTCACACATTTGGATATAACAAGATGTCTTACATACATACCAATTCAAATAATTACCTTCTAGAGTCAACTACAATACGAAATCTAATAATCTTCACTAAGTTAGCTCAATGCAGTAACTCAGGTTCTAAAGACCACTCGAGTGATATTTTAACACCCAACAACATTTTCAACTTGACAAGCTCTAGAACTTAGTTGAAACTAGTGCTCAGTCCATAGTGATCACTCAGAGTAGGTATGAGATCAATTAGCATTGATGATTCAGTGAATAATGGAGAAATTAGTTGACACTGAAGGGCTCGGTTGACACTGCAACTTAGTCAACACTACCTTCCTTTTTTTGGTTAACATGCTAACTCAGTAGAAATAGTTAGCTTAGTTAACACTACTTCCTAATTGGTTTACACTATGAATCTCAGTAGACTCTTTTAAGCTCATCTTACACTACTTTCTAGTTATGAAGCTCTATAGACTCTGTGAAGCTTAGTAGTAATGTAAACAACCAAACAATTAAGTGTTTAGACACTTATTGACAAATGATCTGACCATTAGGTCAATAATCTCCCTTTTTGAATTAGTGACAAAAACACTTATCATACCAAAATTTTGAATACTTCAAAAAAAAATATAACTCAAAACTCCCCCTATTTATATGCTTGGGCCCATAACTCAATTTTGACAATTGTGTTGATACTCGGGTGACATTGACTCTATTTTTTCTATTTCAAAATTAATTTTGTATCCTTTTTGTACATATATTCCCCCCTTTCTATATTTCCCCTTTGATGTTATCTTCTTCCTTATAGACATATATCTTCCTTTTTGTATGATATAACTATTTCCCCCCTTTTGACACACATGCTAATGTTTGTTAAACATATTTACAAGGTAACACCAAAATGTGAAAGGAAATCAATATATACCATCAAAATTGTGGAAATTTTTTTATCCCAATTATCTTGCAAAATTTTAGAACTGTGCAATTTTATTTGTACTTCAGCTGATAATTCCATCATATGATCAAAAATTAAAAAGTTGTTGTCATGGATTAATGTTTTAGCATGAACAATATGTTTTTGCATTACATCCATGTTGGAAATTATCAAACTCTTAATATCTTCTAGTGTGGCCCAGATTCTAGCTTCTTCTCTCAACAATTTTGCCTACAAGTCTATCACATATCTAATCTTGATGAAATGTGTAGAGCTAGTGCTTGGGACAAGTGACAACTGATGAGCACTTGGATTTAGATTAGTATCTATCTTAGACAACTTCTTCGTTATTTCCTTGGTAAAATTAATAGTATCACTTAACTTTACAAATAAGGAAATGATATTAGTTACATAATTTTCAAAATTAACAAGAATAGTGGAAAATTCTACTTAATCAATAGCAATCTTTTGTGTCACTTTCTCCAAAACTTTGTTATCAAACTTGTTTTCTACCATTTGTAGTAGTTTTTCTTGTCAACTTAGATCTTCATTAGACTTGTCAACTATGTCAACAAGTTGATCCAATATAGGTTTCTTATCATCAACTTGAATACTAAGTGTATCAACATATATACCTTTTATGTCTTCTAACACTTGATTCCTCATCTTCCTTTCTGCTCTTAGCTTTTGTTGTTTTTCCTTTTTCTTCCAAAGCTCACCAAGGGTGTCCATCTCTTTAGGAGTGAGATTAGAGATATCATAATTTGGAATAAATATATCCTCATCCAAGTCAATCTCATAAATGGAGGCTTCTATCTCTTTACCCTTTTCTTTTGAAATAGAGGAAGGAATAATTTCTTTTCCTTTGCTCAAATCCTTAGTGCTTGGTTGAGGCTTGACCTCAATTATCATTGGACTTACACTATTAGAAGAACCAATATTACTAATAATAGTAGGAATATTTAGAATACCTTGCTAAGACTTGGTTTCATGTGTTGCTATGAGGAGTGGAGCTTGCTGCTTGATAGATGAAGTGGTAGTAACAAAGCTCATCATTGTACTTGGTAGAATAGCTTCTATAATCAATTCAATTCTTGATGGAACAATTTTTAACTTAATTTTCTATGAATCAATAGAAACTATCTCCTAACATCTTTAGTATAACATCTAGAACTTGGTTTTTTAGTTCACTTAAAGAAAATTTCCATTTCTCCATTTTTAACCCTAAGGCTTCATCAATCTACTTTTTCTCTTCCTTACTCCTAGTTTCATACTTAAGTGATTTGAAATATGTCATACTCCTAGATTTATTGCTTTCCTTTTGAATCTTTTTAACTATCTTTCTTCCTCCCTTTAGGGCTTGAGGAATTTTGATTTCCAAAGAAATCCTGGTCTTTGCCTCTTCATATGTACCAAAATATTATGCCTTAGGATCCACAGGCTCATTAAAAAGACCCTCAATGATATCTCTTGTGTCATCAATGTTTACCTCATAACCAAGAGGTTTTACCCATGCCACACTTGGTCTAATTGCTTGGATATGCACCTTTTCATAGTCCACATGGAAATATATATCTTGTTCATAATCATCAACTATCTATTTGGGTATTCTGAATCTACTTGGCATCCTTTCCTTAAAGGTCTCAAATTATGAATCCATGATGCCCTCAAAATCATCTCCCATTTTAGGTATATACTCATTGATCTAATATAGAATAGGTCTATCTTTCTTCCATACCATAGTACCTTTTAAAGGAAAGGAATTTATTCCTTCCTCTATTTCAAAAGAAAAGGGTAAAGAGGTAGAAGCATTCATTGATGAGATTGACCTAGATGAGGATATAGTTATTCCAAATTGAGATACCTCTAATCTCACTCCTGAAGAGATGGACACCCTTGGTGAGCTTTGGAAGAAAAGGGAAAAATGACATAATATTTTGAACATAAAAGAATAAACATACAAGGAGTGATCCAAACATACATGGATTAGTCTTGGATGCATAGATGCTCTCCATATTCTTTCTTAGATGGCTTAGCTGCAACTTGGTAAAGTTAAAGGATAGATTGTTCTTGACCACCTTGAATGCTAGGTCTATAGCTTCGCATGAAATGTTGTTAAGTCAGATAGAACTATAGATTTTGTGACTAATTACATGTATTCCAAACTTAATCTCCATATCTATGAATCCATTAAGCTTCATTCCTCTACCAGACCATTTGGTAAAAGTCTTCCTCACTAGCTCAACCCAACCTAGGGTTTTTGTAGTTTTAGGTCTATTTATCATAGGAAACCTGGTAACCCTATGAATCATCTTCTTCATTATCTAGATAGGTTAGTCAAGCTAGAATTTCATGTCATGGACACAACTGAGGATAAACCTAATCTATTTTCCTTGAAAGTCCCTTGACATATATAGAATATGGATTAAACTCTTTATTTCTAGATGTTTATGCTTGGGTTTTAAGTTTCCATCCAGACATAACAACTCATATGCTTGATTCATCTATAAATTACCCAATTCTTGAATTGAACACTGATAAAATGACCTAATATAGTGTATCAAGACTACCTTTGAGGGATTTGTGAATGTGCTTTGACTAGGTCTAGTTCCTCTACCATCACTAGACAAATTTTGAGCTTCAGGTCTAGGGGCATTGTATTTCTTATCATCATCTTGGAACCCTTCTTAACCTTGTTATTGGATGAAGATGCCATTATTCTTGGTGATACAAAGATAATTCATTGACAAATCTACTTTGAATTTCTCAAGAGCTTAGGAATACTATGTTCTATTTGCTTTGAAATTTTTAGTGAAAAAAAAAACCTCTAATTTCTACCATTTAACCAAAAATGTGTCTTCAAGTCACCATTAATGAATTGTACATAAAATAGCTCAGTGACAACTTGTACAACTTGGTAGATACCTTCAACTTAGTTAGAACTCTGAACTTTCCATCTATATCCAAGGTTAGTTAGGTCTTGTAACCTAACCTTTCTTAGCAAGGTCTTGTAACCCAACCTTTCTCAATAAGGTCTTGCAACCTGACCTTGCTCAGTAAGGTCTTGCAACTTGACCTCACTTGGTAAGGTTTTAGACATTATTTTAGCTTTTATCTAACTCAGTGATCCCAAGAAATCTTAAATTTTGATTTGGATCTTCTTGTTTGTTCACTAGAACTGATATGTAATGTCTCATTATGAATCATAGTTCTAGTTATCTCCATGGCTAATTAGTTTGAGATGGTTGAATCACCCAACAAATTGACTTGACTGTCAACATTTTAAGGACTTTGACTTGCATTCTCTGGATATTTCTTTATCCATTTTTGCCTCATTTGACTTCTGATATTGTCAGTATTTTCTTTGTTTTCATCTTCAACTTTACCTCTGTTCATATAGTTTCTAGCTAGATGTCCAAGTTCTATGCATACAGAACATCTCTTTATAGGGTATCTCTTCCTCATGTGATTTCTTATAATTTTTTTCCCAATATGTCCATGCTCACAACATAAGTGACATCTACACCATGTGTTGTAATCCCAAGAAAAGATAACTTTCAAAAATTTGTTCTATTGGATTCTACTTCTTGGTCTCCCATTCTAAAGATTTGTGCCCTAATTTGTTGCAATTGAAACATTTTCCTTTAAACTTGGTTTTCTCTATGTATTCACTTGCTCTATGACCTTTCTTGTTACAACTATAGCATTTTTCACTAAATTTTTCTTTACCATTTCTCCAACACTTGTTTGATGTATGCCCTATCTTTCCATAATGATTAAAAGTAGTTCTTTTGTTCTTTTGATCTCCTTGTTGAGATGATTCACCTTCATTCATATAACCCAATGCCACTTTACCTTTATGTTTGAATTGAGTTTCCTCATTCAATTGATTCATGCTTTCTTGAGATTTCATCATCCTTTCATTGGTTTTCCTTTCTATGCTGAGATCTTTCTACAATTTTTCATTGTTTGTCCTTAAGTTGATAAGCTCTTGATTTTCACAATTGAGTTGACTTATCAAATCTACTTGTTGAAGAGATAGGTGTTGAATTTCATTGTCCTTTTCTTGTATCTATTTAGTTAGCAATCTCTTCTCTTCATTTTCTTTGTCCTTTTGTTCCATGTCTTCACACATTTTGACTGACTAAATTTCTTGTTCTCTTTTCAGCTTTCTAACTGTAAGGAAGCAAAGGTGCACAAAATCACTTCCTAAGCTAATCTTTGAGAGGACGATTATGCAAATCAAAGTAACTATTGCAAAGATCTCAAGAAATGCATAATAACATAATAAAAATAACAAAGAACTCACAAGACAGTGATTACCATGGGGAAACCCTTCTAGGAGAAAAACCCCACCCTCCAAAACTCACAAAATGTATTATCAAACCAAGATGATTACAATATAGTTGCAATGCAAGTTCTTACAGAAGCACATCACCACAACTCAAACTTGGAGAGACTTCTTCTAGCACTAGTCTTGCAAACTAAAATAAATTACACAAACACCTCCCCAAGCCCTCCTTTTATAGTGATTTTACAACTTGGAAACCACTCATGGTTTTACAAAACCATGGGCAAAACTACCATGCCACATGTTACCCATTTTTGACATTTACATTTCCAATATGGAAAAACAACTAGGTTAAAATAGTAATCCCGTCCACAATTTTGTCTCTTAGTCTAGACCCCCATAAAAGTCACAGAATGAGTCATCAAGGCTCTAAAAATGACCTACCTATATTCTACTATGGAAAAGACTCATTTTAACAACTCACTAACCATTTTCTAATGCATAAACAAGTGGAAAACTTCCAAAAACAAATTCTAGAATTTTCTAAGAAAGGATAGCAAGGTTGAGACACATGTTTCTCAACATTCTCCCACTTGTTGAACACCTTGCAAGAGTCAAAGGATCCAAAATATCATGGACTTAATTGCTAGGGGCCGAGAGGCCCATAGACTTTGAACACAATCTAAATTTTTCTGTGCTCATGGAATTAGTTAATGCATCAACAATATTCACCAAAGTCTCTACCTTTTCCAGCTTCACCTTGTCGTCCTCGATCATATCTCTCACAAAATGATATTGTACATCAATGTGCTTGGTCCTCGCATGAAAAGTCAGGTTTTTCGCTAGGCAAATTACACTCTGGCTGTCACTATAAATTGTCACTACACCCTGTTTGAACTCTATATCTGAACACAATCTCTTTAGCCAGATGGCTTCTTTGCAGGCATGAGTAGCTGCCATATACTCTACCTCAGTAGTGGAAAAAGTGACCATAGCCTATTGCTTACTCATCCAACTGATTGCACCACCAAATAATGTAAACACATATGCATTGGTGGATCTTCTTCTATCAACATCACCAGCCCAGTCTGAATCCAAATAGCCTTGAATATCCAAGGAATGCTCACTTCTTGTTCCATGAAAGCATATTGAGTACTTTGAGGTACCCCACAAGTATCTGAAAACTCTTTTTACTGCATCCCAATGTGCTCTTCCTGGATTAGACATATAACGGGAAAGTACTCCCACTGCTTGGGCAATGTCTAGTCTTGTACAAACCATAGCATACATCAAACTTCAAATAGCACTTTGATATGGTGCTCAACTCATCTCTTCCATCTCCAATGGGGATGTAGGACACTGTGAGCTAGAAAGCTTTGTTCCCATAGTAACAGGAACACTCAATGGTCTTGCATCCTGCATATTGAATCTTTTCAAAATAGTACCAACATACTTACTTTGGCCTAGCCAAAGCTTTTTGTTCCGTCTATCTAGTATAATCTCCATTCCCAGAATGTGCCTAGCTGCACCAAGATCTTTCATTTCAAACTTTATTGAGAGTTGAGAGTTTAACTCTACAATCAAACTTTTTCCTTTGCCAATAAAGAACATGTCATCAACATACAAGGCAATAACCAGGAAACCATCACCATCAGATTTGAAATATATATAGTGATCAGATTTAGATCGCACAAATCCCAAACTCAACATATATGTATCAAAATTTTGGTACCACATCCTAGGACTTTGTTTTAAACCATACAAGGATTTCTTCAATTTACAGACCAAATGACTTTTACCTTTCACCACATAGTGCTCTGGCTATGACATGTAAATTTCTTCCTCCAAATCTCCATGAAGGAAAGCAGTTTTGACATCCATTTTCTCGATCTCTAGATCATAAGCTGCTGCAATAGAAAGCAAAAATCTAATGGATGTCATTTTGGCAACTGGAGAAAAAATCTCACCATAATCTACTCCCTCAACTTGAGAGAAACCTTTTGCAACCAAATGTGCTTTATACTTCTCAATGCTTCCATTTGAACCCATCTTCCTTTTGAACACCCATTTACAACCAACAAGCTTTTGTCCTTCAAGCAATGGTACAAGGTCCCATGTTTGATTCCTCTTAAGAGCTGCCATTTCTTCATCCATGGATATTTTCCAAGACTTTGAATCATTCATACCAAGAGCCTCTTCTATAGATCTCGGTTCATCAATGTTAGCATTCAATGCAAATATGCACCTCCAATCATCAGGAGAATACCCATACCTTTCAGGTGGTTTCCTTTGTCTAGTAGATCTTCGAACAAGATCTGGTTCAAGTTTAGGAGGTTCAGGTTCATGATTAGGTTCTCCCTCTTCCTCTCATGATTCAAAACTCGTAGAGCTCTCTTCAACATCTCGTCTTTCTAAGGGCCTTGATTCAACTTTCTTAGGTGTAGTAGGAAGTTGAATCACATCTTTCTTTTCTTTAATTTATTCTGGCTGCACTGTAATAGAAGAAGACTTAGTTTCTCTAAAAATAACACTTCTGGAATAAAATACCTTTTGTGCAACAGGATCCCAAAGCTTGTATCCTTTCACACCATAACTATATCTGATGTAGATACATTTGATAGCTTTGTTGTCCAATTTTGTTCAATTCACCTTTGGCACATGAGCATATGCCTCACAACCAAACACTCTCAGATGTCTAATTGAAGGCTTGTGGCTTGACCACACTTCCATTAGCATCTTATCAAAAAGAGCTGATGTAGGAGACCTATTTATTAGGTAGCAGGTAGTGGCTATAGCTTCAGCTCAAAACTTTTGTTCTAGTCCAACACCACTCAGCATACTCCTAGCCTTCTCCATCAAGGTCCTGTTCATTCTTTCTGTAGCTCCATTCTGTTGTGGAGAATACAAAGTTGTCTTCTCTCTTTTAATACCACAATCTTTACAAAATGTGTCAAAAATATTGGAGCAAAATTCACCACCATTGTCAGTTCTCAAGCATTTTATTTTCTTTCCAGTCTGCAATTCAACCATTGCTTTAAATTCTTTGAAATGACTGAAAAATTCAACTTTACTCCTAAGGAAATAAATCCATGTTCTTCTACTAAAATCATCAATGAAAGAAACATAATAAACTGATCTACCAATAGAAGGAACATCAACTGGACCAAATTCATCTGAATGAATTAGATCCAAAATACATGAAGACTTATGAGAACTCGAGTAAAACTGAATGTAATTTTGTTTACCATAGATACAATGCTCACAAAAATCAAACTCAAGATTGCAGTCATTCAACCCATCAACAAGGTTCCTATTTTTCAAGGTCCATAGGCCCTTCTCAAATATGTAGCCGAGTCTCTGGTGCCATAACATAGTCTTCTCTGTAGGCAACTTTGATTCGGTAGACAGAGCACCCTTAGGTACCCAAAAACCATGACCATCTGTTGAAAGAGAAACTCGCTCCTTCTCCAACTGAGTAGTCTTTTTCACAATCTTATCAGAAGTACTATTGCACTTGACTGTGCATGCATCAAGTTAGTACAATGTACCCAATCTACTTCCTCTTGCTATTACCATAGCGCCTCTCACCATTTTTAGACCTACTTCAAAAAATTGTACATGCACACCCACATCTATTAGCTTACTAACAGATAACAAATTCCTTGCTAGCCCAAGGATATGCAAGACACCATCAAATCTTCTAATTCTGCCATCAAAAAATTTTGCACAAATACTTCCATGACCAACAATATCAAGTACTGAATTATCACCCAAATACACCTTACCACCATCAAAATTTTCATACTTACTAAACCAGTTCCTATTAGGAGTCATGTGGAAAGATGCACCTGAATCTATTAACCATGCATTTTCACCTGCATGAGTGTCCAAGGCTGCAATGAAAGCATCTCCATCTTCCTTCTTGAACTCAGAATTAGAATCTTGCTTCTTCTTCTTTTTCTTTTTCTTCTCCTCTTTGCAGTCCTTTCAGAAGTGTCCAGGTTTGCTGCAATTCCGACAGATTGCCTTGGACTTACTAGGGGATTTCGCTCTCCCCTTATTGTTGGACTTAGAATGGCCATGCTGCTTTTCGTTCTTGCCTATTTCTTTTGGTCTTTTGTGAACACTCAAAGCCTCTTTGGCATTCAAAGAGACCTTCCTTCTCATCTCCTCAGAAAGTAGGGAACCAACAACATCCTCCATCTTCAAGACAACTAAAGTGCTCCCTATAGCCATCACAAGACTATCCCATGAGTCTAGCAATGAACATAACAAGATTTGACACCTTTTTTCTTCATCCATTGGCACCCCTACTGAGGTCAACTGAGTCACCAACATATTAAACCTTTCCAAATGCTCAAAAATTTGTCCACCTTCTTCCATTCTCAAGGAATACAACTTCTTCCTCAAGAATATCTTATTCACAAGTGATTTCGCTTGATAGATCTCACTAATCTTTTTCCAAAGCTTCTTCATAGTAGGTTCTTCATGGACATTAATCATAATCGAGTCTGCAAGACACAATCTAATGAGACCTTTAGCTTTTCTATCAGTCACATCATATTGTGCGGCTAATGTTGGATCTGTGGGCCTCAGCTTGTTCTCATCAATTGCATCCCATAGATCCCGATCAGACAATAGATCTTCCATCTTCAGCTTCCACATCTCAAAGTTTGTGCCAAAAAACTTTCAACATCAATTCTCCCTGACATGCTTACCATCTTTTCAATCCTGCAACATAGAAATGAAATGCTTTGCACAAGCTCCCACTCAAACCTTGATTAGCTCAAAAAACCCTATACCCAACAAATAGAACCAAAACTAGCCAGGCTCTGATACCACTTGTAAGGAAGCAAAGGTGCACAGAATCCCTTCCTACGCTAATCTTTGAGAAGACAATTATGCAAATCAAAGTAACTATTGTAAAGATCTTAAGAAATGCATAATAACATAATCAAAATAAAAAGAACTCACAACACAGTGATTACCATGGGGAAACCCTTCCGGGAGAAAAACCCCACCCTCAAAAACTCACACAATGTATTATCAAACCAAGATGATTACAATACACTTGTAATGCAAGTTCTTACAGGAGCGCATCACCACAACTCAAACTTGGAGAGACTCCTTCTAACACCAGTCTTGCAAACTAAACTCAATTACACAAACACCTCCCCAAGCCCTCCTTTTATAGTGATTTTACAACCTAGAAACCACTTATGGTTTTACAAAACCATGGGAAAAACTACCATGCCACATGTTACCCATTTTTGACATTTACATTTCCAATATGGAAAAACAACCAAGTTAAAATAGTAATCCCGTCCACAATTTTGTCTCTTAGTCTAGACCCCCATAAAAGTCACCAAATGAGTCATCAAGGCTCTAAAAATGACCTACCTATATTCTACGATGGACAAGACTCATTTTAACAACTCATTAACCATTTTCAATGCATAAACAAGTGGAAAACTTCCACAAACAAATTCTGGAATTTTCTAGGAAAGGATTGCACGATTGACACACATGTTTCTCAACACTAAATTCTTCATGAAGAGTGATATTCTTCTCAAGTAGGTCTTTCATTATTGCATTAGCTTCATTTACACTTTTGTCTTGGAAAATGTCTTCAATCCTTTCTTCTGTGTAGTGTTGTCATTCATCTCTAACGCTATGTCTTTTCTTCTTTCCAAGGATTGAGAGAGCTTCTCCTTTATTTTCTTGACTTTTTCCATGGCCATCTATACATCTAACTTTTCATTTCCAATAGCTTTCTCAAGTCTATACACTTCCATTACCTCTGATCTTTTCTCAAGCTACTAAAATTTTGATGTGAGAACCAAATTCTTTGATACCAATTGTTGGAAATGTATGGTGGGATAGGTGACTAAGAGGGGGAATGAATCAAGAACCAATAAAACTTTAACTTAAATTCACCAATCAATCCTTTTTAAGTTAATATGATCTAATTTTATGCATGAAAGACTAAAATCAATAAAACATTCATAATAATTGACATAATATTTTGTAAACTAGAAGCCTTCCAAATAGAAAGTAAAATTGGTGTGGGGATGATACCCACAAGCTTTAGTACTCTAGTATAAAGTTGGCTAGTTAAGGCTTACAAATGATCACTTCTAGTGATCTACCCTGTTAGGAGCAATAACAACTGTTAGATCTACCTTGTAAAATGATTTATACAATACAATGAAGTATGACCTTAGTTAGGATATTTAACATATGATTGTTAAGTCCACCTTGTTAGAGGATTTGACTGATGCACCTACTAGGCTAAACTAGCGGATGATCTCTGATTTGCAACTCAATTTTCTAATTAAGATTCCTCTGATGTAGAAATGATTACCTTGCTCTAATAGATGATACTCTACTTTTCCCTAAATGGCTTGTAGCCTTTACTCTTCAATTTGCATTCATACTTCTTTTGTATTACTAATGACAATATGTATTACATATATACTAATTGGACTTATTGCCTTCTAGAGTCAACTACAATACCAAATTCAATAATCTGCACCAAGTCAGATCAATGTTGTAACTTGGGTTTTGAAGACCACTCAAGTGATATTCTAACACTTGACAACACTTTCAACTTGGAAAAATCTAACACTCAATTAACATTGGTGCTTAGTCCATATTGATAACTTAGAGTAGGCATGAGCTTGATTAGCATTGGTGATTTGATCAATACTGGAGAAATTGGTTGACACTGAAGGGCTCAGTTGACATTGTAGCTTGATCAACACTACCTTCCTTCTACTTGGTTAACATGGCTAACTCAATAGACACTGTTAGCTTAGTTAACACTACTTCCTACTTGGTTTACACTATGAAGCTTGGTAGACTCTTTGAATCTTGACTTACACTACTCTCTACTTGTGAAGCTTGGTAGCAACCAAATGATTAAGTGTTTAGACACTAATTGACAAATTATTTGATAATCAGGTGAACAAAATGTTCTCTCACAAGTGATAATCTCTTATTTTTTCTTTCTTTATTTAATTCCATAAGACTTATCTCATCATTATTTTTCCTTATTTTTCCTTCAATATCTTCAATCTTCATACCTAGCTATAGAAGTTGATCTATTAGTGCCTTAACTTCATCATGCCTCTTATGTAGATGATCATTTCTTTCCTTTGTGAAATTGAATGACATAATTTTTTTTGGAAAATAATGCCTTTCCTTCTCATTCATACATCCATAGATCTTAGATGCATGTATCAAGAGCTCCTAAGTCATTCTTGATATTTTAACACATAATGTCAAACATTTAAGCATCATTCTTGATTTGGGCTTGAACTACTACTATATTTGACAAGCTAGTGAATTCAACATCAAATGCTTGAATCGTAGCCTTTTCTCTATCCTCTAGATTGGGATCTATTAATTTTGCTTCAAGTGTACTCTATGACTTTTCTATTACATCCATGAAAGTTTTCTTAAATATCTTCACTTGTTTTTTCTTTTTTGTTATCTTGTTTAATGAAAATATAAGCTTTATCTGATCATCATCATCTAATCCTATTAGGGTTGCAAGGGTAAGAGGTATCCTAGATGAGCTAGGAACACTTACCTTATTTTCTCTTCCTCCTTTTAATTCTTTTCTTCTTCTCATTTTCTTTTCTTCTCTTCTTCTTCCTCTTTCCTCTTCTTCTCTTCTTCTCATCCTTCTTCTTTTTCTCCTCATCTTCCTTTCTCTTCTTCTCCTCATATTCTTTCTTCTTATTTTCCTTATTTTATTTTCTCTTCTTTTCTTCTTCTTCCTTCCTTTTCTCCTCTTCCTCCTTCCTTTTCTCCTCTTCTTTCTTCCCTTTCTCTTCTACTTTATTACTTTTCTCCTCTTCCTCATTCTTTATTTTCTATTCTTATTGTTTCTTTTTCTCTTCTCCCTCACTCTTTCTTAGCTTCTCTTCTTTATCAACTTCCTCTTCTCAACTAGAGTACCTAGTAATATTGCTAACAATATTTGTACCATAGCTCTTTACAGGATCTTCCTTATCATCAATAATTATCTATGTACTATCCACTTGCATCATATTAGTACAGATTGTAATCTATGGTGATGATCATAACATCACATTGTCCTTGGTTTCTTCTACTACTAATTTAGGTGCACTCATATCTTTTGACATAGGGACTGCTCCCCCTAAATTCTTGCTTTGTTTAAAAATAGTGAGGGTAATTGTCATGAACTTGATTATTGCTTTTTTTGTTTCCTCATTTACCTTTTCATAATTTCCACCCATCAACAAAATTGTTCTTCTCTTGTTTCTTAAAAGGGGTTCAATACCCTTCATTATTCTCTTCATGTCCTCATCAGTGTTAACTTCATAGAGTTTCCTTATCTAATTTTTCCTTATTCCTTTATCCCCTTCTACTACTCTTCTTTTTTTGATAATCAACCTATTATACAATTGTTGAGGTATTTCTTTATGAATATCCTCAAATATCTTATTTTATAAAACCATATATCTAACAACTTCATTCTCTAATTGTATTTTATCCATGTTACTATATAAATGGTAATACTTATTCAACTGTGCAAAGATTTTATTGTCAATAATTTGAACATTCAAATTTTTAACCTTTGGTTTCTAGGGCTTCTTACCTAAATATTTCTTGGCTTTAGTCTATACTTTGATTTTTCTAATTCTTCTTCACTTTCATCTAACTCAATCATCTACAATGTTTTCCTTCTTTTTCTTGGTCCACTGGATAGTTTCTTTATTCTTTTCTTTGAAGGTGACTTTGCTACTTCTTTCTTCACCTTAGTGAGTCTTTCAATTTTCTTTGTGCTTGGAGGAGCTATTATTTGTTAATAAATTATATTTACCACCTCTACATCCTTCTTCTTTTGAACAAGTTGTACAATAATAGGCTATACCTATGCTACTATGACATAAGGTGCACTAGGTATTTGTGTTGATGATCCTGGTATAGTTACTCCTTCTAGGGCTCCTATTATCTGAGGTGTAGCTACCAAATTTTTAGTGTGTCCACATGTTCTCATTTCCATATCAATTCCTATTGGTTCTTTATATTCCTCTCTTGTCATATCTATTTCCTTAAGATTGCATCAAACTTTTTCTCAACTTTCTTTTTAATGTTCTTGTTGTGAAATTTACTATAAACTTCCTTAACTTATCTTCATATGTCCCCCATCTAGGACTTCTTCATCTCTCTCTAACTCCAAGATAATGTTTGCATATACATTAAACATTTCTTCACTCATTTCATAGCCCATGTAGTCTATGAACTTTACTCTAGGCTCTACTAATTCTATACATGTGACATCTATTTCAACCATAAAATATATGTCATTCTTATATTTGTCCACTACAGTAGGTGGAATTTTGAATCTCTACTTTATTTCACATTAGAAACCTTACATCACTCTTATTATGTCTACTATTATTCTTTCCTCTAATTTCTTCCTATAATAATGAGTTATCAATTTTATATTGCACTGATCACTATTCCATTCTTAGTCTGGCATACCAAGGAATTGTTTGATCACTTGGAAGAATAGGTATATTAGAAGGGATTCAAATCTAAACACCACTTTCTTTGTCTTCTTCAATTTATTAATACTATCAAATAGTTGTTGCTTCAAAATACCACACATATTTACTTTTTCCTTCTTCATTGTCATCAAATATTCTGCATGGATAAATCCAACAAGTACCAAGTTCACTCTAGAATTGTAGTTCATTTTGTCACCAATGATCTTATCGATAACTCTAACATCAGTTTATATTATTAGGTCTATCCTCATATTTTTTCCATTTTATTTTGTCTTTAGGTTTGTTTCAATAACTTCTTCACATTCTTCTCATTGACTAAGTCACTACCTTCATTTCTTAAACTAGTAAGCTTATTGATCATGTTGTTATCAGTCATCACACGGATCAATAATTATTACTTATGATGATCACCTAAAGTATCAAAAATTATTTGCTACATGATATTCTTCTTTCATTACCTATAGGGTGAGTATCGCTAGACATTATACTATTTCTATTATTACTTATTACTATCAAATTTAGGTTTCATACAATTAACTGCTTTATCACCAAAACTATGACAATTATAAAAATACAAATTAGTAATAGGGTTAATTGACTTACATGTACAATTTCTCTTCATATGACCAACTTCATTACATGAAAATCATCTACCTTTGAATTCATACCTTGCCTCTGTAGATGATTCAACTTGTTATGCCTACTTAGGTTCACCACTTCTTGTGGCACATCTTTAGATTGAATTGATTCAATATTATCTAGGTCGTCCTTCTAATAGGGGTTTCAACAACTGCATCTGGTTACTTTTTTTATTCAATTTTCTTTGCTAAATTTTCAACAAAATAAAATATCCAAGACGAGTCTTATCATAGGATGGTCTTCACTCCTAGAATATAACTTTTCTAATTGTTACTTGTTCTATTTTAACTCTCTTTTCACAATTGTGTTGTACTTCTCAAGATGTACATACTCTAAGTTAGTAGATTCAAGTTCATGTTGACATTCCAGTCATGTTTGTTAGTAGTGACATACACTTATTTAGATTGTGAGTTCAAACTGAGTCTTACACTTGCTATTGAGTCCTATAGTTGCTATCAAGTTCTATGGAAAAATTTCAATTTGAACCAAGTAGTTACTATAGAGTTGAAGATCAATATTATAAATTGAGCATTACAGTGTATGCCAAGTTTACTAGTGTCAACTAAGTTGTACAATAGTTAGCAAGTTCACAGTTGATGTGATGTGAGTCCAGTGTTAACCGAGCTACTCAGTGTTAACCAAGAGACTCAATTTATACCAAGCTCAAGGTGATAGTGTTTATTGAGGTATCTAGTATGAACCAAGTGATTTAGTTTATATGTTGAGTTTTACAGTATTGTCGAGTCACCAGTGTAGACTGAGTTCAAGACTGCTTGGAAGTAATCAATGTGGACCGAGCTTCTACATCTACTAAGTGCATGAAAATGCCAAGTAGTGATAGTGAATGCCAAGTATCAAAACCTCACCAAGTCAATCTTCAAAGCCCAAGTTTCTAAACTTTGGCCAACTTTGTAAAATTTTGTGTAAACTTGTATTGTGGCTAACTTTTCAATTATGTAATTGGATTGATATATATGTAATGTATTGTATTACTTCCAATGAATTTATGGAATGAAAAAGGGAGTAATGTAATCATTAAATAAGAAAAAATTACAAAGGCTATAATAGTATAAGGAGCAAAAAAGATTCATCTATTACACCAAGGTGATATGTACACTCAGACGAATCTCATTTAGCAAACCAAGTTGCAAATCAAAGATTAGCTATTGCTTCATCCTAATAGGTGAATCAATCAAATCCTTTCACAAGGTGGACCTAGTAGTCCTTATTGCTCCTAGTAGGGTAGATCATTAGAAGTGATCAATGTAAGCCTTAATAGGAAAACTTTACTGCAGTACTAAAGCTTGTGGGTATCATCCCTACCCTAGTTTTACTTTCTATTAGGAATATTTCTAGGTCACCAAATCTTGTGTTAAAGTGTTATGTATGATTTCATGTTTTTCAGTTTCTCATGCATGAAGTTAGATCAAAACTCATATAAAGGATTAATTGCTAATTGGGATAAAAGGTTTTAGAAGTTATTGATTCACCGCACCCTCTTAGTAACTTATCTTGTCATAATATTTCCAACAATTGGTATCAGAGCATTGTGGTTCTCAGTGAAAATTTTAACAAGCTTGAACAAAGATTAAAGGAAGTGGAGGTATTTAGACTTGATAAGGCTATTGACAATGAGAAGCTACATTTGGAATTGACCATTGGACAACTCAAGAAAGAAAAGAGCAACTCTCCCAATCCATAAAAAGAAGAAAATATCTTGCAATCTAGATGAATGATTCACTCTATATTGAAGAAAGAATTGAAGACATCATTCCAAGAAATTTAGATGAAGCTAATGAAGTTGTCAAAGAACTACTTGAAAAGAATCACACTCTCCAAAAAGGAGTAAGAAAAATAAGAAGAGAGCAATAAATTGAGTTAGTAAGATTGTGTGAAGTCATGGAAGAGAAAAAACAAGATAAGAGAAGAAATAAAAGGAAAAAACAATGAAATTCAACACCTATCTCTTCAGCAAGTAGAGTTCATTGATCAACTCACCAATGTAAATGAAGAAATCATGAACCTAAGATCAGAGAATTAAATTTTTTAGAATGACCTAAACATTGAAAGGAAAATGAATGAAATAATGTTGATATCCTAAGAAAACATCAATTAGTTGAATGAACAAAGTCACTTTAGAAAAAAGGGAAAAGTAGGAATTGGATATATAGAAGAAGGATAATCATCCAAGCAAGGAGCTCAAAGGAACCAAAAACCTACTTGTAGTCACTATGGTAAGATAGGTTATACTTCAAACAAATTTTGGATCAATGGAAAAGCAAAATTCAATGGAAAATGCTACAATTGTACTCAACATGGTCATAGGGAAAATGAATGCAAAGAGAAACCAAGATTTGAAGGCAAATGTCACAAATATAAGAAGCATGGGTACAAATCACTAGAATGAAAAACCAATATATTGAATCTAGTAGAGAAAATTGTGAAAGCTATATTTGGTTGGAACTATAACACTTGGTGCAGATGTCATTACTATGGAGAATTTGGAGACACTGGTATGAACTATGTAAAACATCATGTGAGGAAAAGAGCTACTACCAAAAGATGTTTCATTTATACAAAACTTGGTCACCTTGCCAAGAACTATATGAATACTGGAAGAATAGAAGATGAAAAAAAGGCAAAAGCTAACAAAATCAAGAAAAAATGAGACAACAATGGGTTCCAAAGTCAACGAAGAATACAAGTTCAAGAAATGATGATCAAGTCACTCAAGAATTGGGTGACTCCACCATTTCCACTTAATTTCTTAGAAGGAGAACTAAAAATAGGCTACCAAAAGAAGACATCCTAATAAGTTCCAACTATTAGGACAAAAGATCCATATCAAAATTCAAGATGTGAAAGGGATCACCGAGTAAAAGGTACCAGTTACTACCAAGTTACCTTCCTTATCAAGTGAGGTTAGGAGTAACTAAGTTCTACATGTGGTTACCAAATGATGAAAGACTTTATCAAGAAACAATGCAAGAAAAGTGGATGATAGTCTATCAAATCCATCTAACTTTTATATGGGCATTTATGGCTAAATTTGATAAAAAGAATGAAATTGAAGTCATTTTCACTGTGAGTTTTTGCGAGAAAATTATGTAGAGTGATCTTCAAGAGCATTCAAGCGATTTGAGTGAGTTGTCACCAAAAGTTTTTGAATTCTCTTAAACCCTACCAAGTGAAGATGGCAACAACCAACAACAAGGCAAAGTGAGGGTCAGCCATGTTAGTTCAAGGTGTAGAATGGAAGGCACCATACTTCAAGCTCACTCTTGCAATCATTGGAACTCTAGACGCGAGTGGAGTGTAGTCACAAATCCCTTCCAAGGTACTATTAATCAACAACATGCATTCTCATTTTAAATGTGTGATTCAAGATATTGGCACCCTAGAAATGGATGAATATTTAAAAGAGTAATGTGTTGATGGTGTTTTGAAACTTGAGCACCAACATGTTGAGGCTAAAGGTTTAACTCATATTCCTCACATGACCCATGATTTCCAAGTCAAATGGATTGGGTATATTCTTAACCATGTGCATAATGGATAGTTTTGGTTGGAACAACCTATTTCGATTACAAAGAAGATGATTCATAGAATTACTGGTCTCCCTATGCTGGCTAAAGCTAAAATGAAAAAAACCCTAGCCAAGTGGGATGGTAGGGGAATGGAAATTAGTAGTGTCACTAAAATGGAATTGAAGTTTGACATTCATGTCATTGCACACAAAATCTACAGTTTGAATAGGTTGAATAGTGTCATGTGAAGCAGTTGACCTGGCATACAAAGTAGTTAAGAACAACCTTTCTCTTGGCCTTAGTGACCTACTATTGAATCAATTCAACAAAAATGTGGAGAGCATCCAAACATCAAAGAAAAATCCATGTAAGTTTGGCACTTTGTTAACATGTTTATTCTTTTATGTTCAAAAGTTTTTCCATCAAAAGGCACTATTGTTTGGAGGAAAGCTATGCTAGTACTATATTAGATTAATGAATATATTGCTGAGATGGGAGAAAATTATACTAGTATTATGGATAATTATTTTGATGCTTTCAAGGAGAAAATAAATAAAAAATACCGAATCCCCAAGAAACTAGTTGAAGACTATAAGGATGATGTATGATTTATGGTGGATCGTTATAATGTATATATTTAGGAAGTTAGACATAGAATTGCATGGGTAAAGTCTCTATGGTATGAGGTAAATATTGATGAAACTAAGGGTATTATTGAGGCACTGATTAATTAACCAGTTGACCCCAAGGCTACATATTTTGGAATGTGTCATGAGGCTAAGGTCTAGATAGAACTAGAGATCAAGCTCCCTTAGGTAGTTAGCAAAGGCAAGAAAATGATTGCCAAGTTAAAAAAAAGCTCTACTCTTTTGTTGACCAAGGGCAAAGGTGAAGATGAAGAAGCAGAGGATGAAGAATTAGAGGAAGAGGAACCATTAAAGAAAAAGGGCAAGGTAATCATTACCAAGCCTACCAAGACATCCACTGCCATATTCACAAAATGGTCCTCTAGAAAGAAGGTAGATAAAGAAGGGAGAGACATAATTTTCAAGAGGTCTCCACCCACATTTGAAGAGAGGATGAAGGAATTGTAATCAGGTTCTAGGATAAGTAATCTCAAGGCATTAAAATATGAGACCAGAATAGCTAATGAGCATAGGCAGATTGAAGATATTTTGATATCTAAAATGGGTAGATGGAAATAATCTCCTAACGAACTAACTCAACAAATTCTAGATGCTTTAATGGATAAAATCAAGACAAGATGGGAACATGCAAAGAAAAGTTCTAAGGGCATTCATAAGCATACCCTGAGGAAAATGATGCCAAATCTAACTGACAAGGAAGTCAAGGAATATTTGAAAAAAAATGAAATAAAATTTACTTTAAGATTCAATAATTGTCTAATTTTGTTGAAATAAATAGAGCATGTTGTGAAGAATGCAACAAACACATGGAAAAATATCTATCTTCTTCACAAACCAAGTGATTTTCTAGTTAGCATAAGTGACAAAGATGAAGATGATGATCAAGAAAAGGATGAAGGAAAAGATGATGAAGAAATAATGAGGATGATGAAGAGGAATGGAAGCAAGAGGCTACCAAGGAAGATGCACAAGAAGTTGAGGAAACTGAGCCAATCAAGATTGCTATAGTAGTTATTGCCTCACTTCCTCACTCTCCAAGCAAAATAGTGACAACATCAAGCACAAAGATAACCTCTGCATGATTGATGATGTCTAGCACTCCAAGCACAACCATCCAATCAATATTTACACCAATTTAGCTCAGCACATCATTGACTAAAGTTTCAACTACTTCATCTACTAAGCTAAAAACTCTTCCCTCTTCAATAGTTTTGGATACATCAATTCTAGTTTTAAAAAGTACTTTTACTAACATTTCTATAATAAGTACAATATTAATTTTTACAGAAAGCCCCATTGTTTCTACTATTGTTTCCATTTCAAGTACACAAGTAATAAGTGCAAGGAAATTTGAGACTGAGCTTCAACTAAGCACAAAATTCTTTGGAAAAGGTAAAGAAAAGGAGGATGTTGATCTTGACGAGAAAATTGTGATTCCTAATTGGAAAATTTCAAAACTCAATCCTGATCAAATACAAACCTTTGGAGAATTACTCCAAAAGAAAGCCAAATAGTAGAGGCTAAGAGAGGAAAGAAATAAAGAACTTAAAATCATTAAGGATGCCAAGAATATTTTGGCAGAAGCTATAGGTATAGAAGTTGATTCTTCTCAGCTAGTTTTGTATCAGTTGGCAGAAGTAGTCCAGAAGTATAATGAAGATCAAGATGGACAAGATAAATTATTATAGAAAGCAGAAAAGAAGTTTGAAAATAAGGTCTTAGAACTTATTTCTCAAAAGAATGATATTTACCAAGTAGATTCATCTACTATTTTGAGTTCTCTTGAAACTTCTAGTACAAATGTAACTTTACTTTTTGGTAAATTCTATGATATTCCAAGTTTTACAAAGTAAATAAAAGAAAAATTGTCTAAGATTGATGAAGATTTGAAGGCAAGTGCTCAACAATTATAGCTTGACCCAAGTTCAAGCTTTGCCCATTTCCAAAGGATAAATTTTTTGATAGACATGTAGGTGAAATTGCTTAAAGAAGAAGCTAGAACCATATTTACATTGGTAGATATTCAGAATATGATACTCCCTAACATGGACACACTATAGAAGCATATTTCTTATTCAAAAACTCTCATCCATGATAATAATTTCTCTATTTTAGACTATATGATTGAACTATTTCTTATTCAATCATACTAAAGGTACATTCAAATTTCTTATTTCATTTTGGCATTACTATGTAAATACATATAGTATAAATCTTTGGCATTAATGTCAAAAAGGGGGAGAAGATACTGGAGAAGATATAAGATGATATATAGAGGAGAAGGATGTAAAAAGATAAGGGGAGAAAATTTTATGAAAGTGTGAAGAAATATGTATTGTATGTATAGTATATTGTATATTATCTTTGGAGGAAGTATTACCATGTACAGAAATGTATCCTTTACAAATTTTTTTTTGAAAAATCTCAAAAACAATATACTCTACTGAGTTGGAGATATAAGGTGATGAATAATTCAATTTTGACTGATAAGTGTTTTGTCACTAATGCCAAAGGGGGAGATTGTTGACATTCCAGTCATGTTTGTTATTGGTGACATACAATTATTTAGATTGTGAGTTCAAACTGAGTCTTACAGTTGCTATCGAGTCCTATAGTTGCTACCAAGTTCTATCAATAGATTTCAATTTGAATTGAGTAGTTACTATAGAGTTGAAGATCAACGGTGTAAATCGAGCATTACAGTGTATTACAAGTTTACTAGTGTAAACCGAGTTATGTAGTGGTTATTGAGTTCAAATTTGATGTGATATGAGTCCAGTGTTGATCAAGCTACTTAGTGTTAACCAAGTGACTCAGTTTATACCAAGCTCAAGGTGATAGTGTTTACCAAGCTATATAGTATGAACCATGTGATTCAATTTATATGTTGATTTTTACAGTATTTGTTGAGTCACTAGTGTAGACTGAGTTCAAGACTACTTGGAAGTGATCAGTATGGACTAAGCTTCTACATCTACCAAGTGCATGATGATACCAAGTAGTGAAAGTGGATGTCGAGTATCATAACCTCACAGAGTTAGTCTTTAGAGCATGAGTTTCTACACTTTGGCTGACTTTGTAATATTTTGTGTAAACTTGTATTATGGCCAACTTTGTAATTATATTATTGGATTGATATATATGTAATGTATTGTATTACATCCAATGAATGCATGGAATAAAAAAGGAAGCAATGTAATCATTGAGAAGAGACAAAGAGAAAATTACAAAGGATACAATAGTATACAGAGTAGCAAAGATTCACCTATCACACCAAGGTGATTTGTACACTCAGAGGAATCTCATTCAACAAACCAAGTTGTAGAACATAGATAAGCTATTATTTCATCCTAACAGGTGAATTAGTCAAATCCTTTGACAAGGTAGACTTAACATTCTTATGTAAATCTCTTTACTGAGTGCATACTTTATTGTATGTTTGTAAATCCTTTCACAAGGTGGACCTAGCAGTCCTCATTGCTCCTAGTAGGGCAGATCATAATAAGTGATCAATGTAAGCCTTAACAGGCCAACTTTATACTATAGTACTAAAGCTTGTGGGTATCATCCCCACCCAAATTTTACTTTCTATCTAGAAGGTTTTTAGGTCACCAAATCTTGTGTCAAAGTGTTATGTATGCTTTCATGTTTTTTATTTTCTCATGCATGAAGTTAGATCTAAATTCATATAAAGGATTAATTGCTATTTGGGATAAAAATTTTTAGAAGTTACTTATTCTCCCCTCCCCTCTTAGTAAATTAGCTTGTCATAATATTTTCAACTATTCAAATGTCACTTTTGTAAAATAGGATCTTAGATCTACATTTTTGAATTTCAGATTTGGTTCAACTTTTCTATTATCTTTCCATAAACTTGGCTTTAGTTCAATGATCTTCAACTCATGTTTTAGAATATCATTTTCTTTTTTTATTTTAGATACTTTATCACTATATTTTGTATTCTCTTAAGGTTTCTTTCTAGATTTGAGATGATCAACCTTGTCTTTTAATTTCCCAATCTATTCTTTTGCATCTTCATATCCTTCTTTCAAATTATCTCTTCTTCAGTAAGAAGATCAATCCTCTCAAGAGCTTCTTCAAGATTCTTTTGCAACTATTCCATATCTATAAGGATCTTAGTCAAGTTGTTAAGCCTATTTTGAGTAACTGTTCTATGATGACAATTGTTAGAAATAGGGAATATTGAGGGGGGGGGGAGGGGGTTGATTCAATATTCTACTAGAACTTTTGACCAAATCTAGATATTATTAATTGCATTGTAAAATGTAAATGGAAGTAAACTAAAAATGTTCAATAATAAGAATAACCATACACAAAGAGAACTCATAATACCATTTTTTTAAACTAGTGAAACCTTGGCCAAGGGAAAACCTTGATGGGGATGGTACTCATAAAATGATTAACTAAAAAAAAGATTAACTAAAAAAAAGTATCATGTTAAGGATGTTTAACCTATTAGGAGTCTATTACATACATATAGTGTCTTGGCCCTTATTAGCACTTGGCTTTGTTTCAATATTCTACTAGAACTTTTGACCAAATCTAGATATTATTAATTGCATTGTAAAATGTAAATGAAAATAAACTAAAAATGTTCAATAATAAGAATAACCATACACAAAGAGAACTCATAATACCATATTTTTTTAACTAGGGAAACATTGGCCAAGGGAAAACCTTGGTGGGGTTAACTAAACAAAAGTATCATGTTAAGGATGTTGAACCTATTAGGAGTCTATTACATACATATAGTGTCTTGGCCCTTATTAGCACTTGGCTTTGTTAAAAGCCTCAATCTTATTAGGTTTTGTTCCAAAACTTTTAGAATTTGATATATACAATTACAAAATATATGAAAGATAAGCCCGCTACCCAAACATGTAATATATAATGTAATTCCTTTATACAAAAGATATAAATACAAAAGCCTCTCTACAATGATGATATCTTCAACATCTAATCTTCTTTTTCTTCTCTTCACATACCTCTGATCATACAATATATTTTACATCATATATAGTTCACATATGAGTTCACATATCACTTATCACAATCACACAACTTGACATATTGCTATCTTTCCTTTATACCTTTACATATTATAAAACTGTCTAGTTGGCCTTCAAGCTTTCACACACTTGGAAAAATAAAAAATTAATTCTTTCTCTCTTAGGATTAACATCTAGGATATTGTCCCTAGTTATCTAAGTAATTATTTCATGAACAAAATAATTCCTTAACTCATAATTGCCTATTTACTATTATGCTCTATCCTACTTGTATAGTGTTGCAACTATTAAAATTGCCATGAATCCTTCTGTACTATTTATATTGACATGCACACTTACATATGTTATCCTAATATTGTATACTATTTGTACAAAGTTATGCATGTGCCAATAATATATCTTCTATCTATACACTTCAAAATTGTCTTTGTTCTACTAGATATCTAGCTGATACTTACACAATTTTCCATGTCTAACTATGGAATCTTCATCTGTACATGGCATGTTATTTGAACAAAATATATATTTCCATTAATGAAAATTCTAATAATATTCCAATTTATACTACTTTGCCATATTTCCAACAAGCTCTCCTCCAGTACCCTTGTGGTGTGTCAAACCTCAGTTCTCAAGGCTTAAAGACCTTCTGAAGAAGTTTATCATCCACTTGTTGAATAGAGTGTCAAAACTAAACACCATGTCCTATTGGCCAAAATCATTTCTATCCACTAGCTCAAAGGGTCACCCATGCCCATGAAGACATCCCACAATTTTGTTGTCCTTAGTAGAGGAAACACTACCTTAGGAAGTGGATTTTGGTAGCCCCAAAAACTAAGTGCACTATAAGGGGGAGCCTATAGTGCCAAGATCCTAGGTTTTCTTCTCTAGATAAGCATGATTGAACTTTGCTTCAAGTGGGAATTTAGTGAATATAGTCTTAAAGCATAGGTTTTGATGTGTCTTTCAAGTTTAACAACTATTCTTGTCTGTCGTGTCTTGTGTGTGCATAACATTAATCAAGATAATGTCAAATTTACAAACTCCCACCAAACACATTTGAATCTTTCATGCTCTCAAACATACACATTATCAAAACATTAAGAAAATTTTGTCAAAACTTTGAGAACATTACAAACATGAAAACTTGTGACATTATGAGTCCTTGGCATGATTTAGAGTTCATCTTTACATAGCACACTCTTGCATTTTCCATCTTTTGATCCTCATCATTTCATCTTTTATGCCACTATTTCCATCTTTTATCCCCCATAGAGCATCCCTTATCCTTCATATTGTGTCCCTTAGTCTTCATTCTACATCTCCTAGTTTTTCCCTTTCAACTCTTAGTCTCCATCTTGCCTCCGACAACTTGTATTCTTGCATGTCTTAAACCCTATTTTGCACATCCTAATCCTAATTTCTCATGTCCTGGCCCTCATTTTACATCCCCATTATATTCATAACAACATCCTTAGTAAATCCACTTTCCATCATAATAGTCTAAAAACCATTAAGCCTTAGATCCAAAAATTTTCATCCCTCTTTACCAACTGTGCCCCTAAACTACTAAGCACACCCTTCTAGGCTGCAAATACACCATAATTATAGTTGGCACTATTTGGGCACACTTGGTTTCTAGAACCATCTATTTTGACCTCTAGATTGTACTTTTAGACACTAGATTTTCCCTTAGATGCTTGTATAGGTCCTTATTCTGATCATGTCCTAAACACCATTTTTCACCTTAAGATCCTTGCATTTTGCATATTCACCTCACATAGCCCTCACTTTGATCCCCTTATAAACCTCATTTTAAACCTAGAAACCCTTTGAACTTAGTCAAAAAATTAGAACAAAGTATGAATCTTGGAGTATCTCCTTATGTTGATGGATGAAGGACCTTGACCTTGGATACTTTTTCATCTTTCTTGTCATTTTTCTTGGGTCAAATTCTATCTATGTCTTGATGGATTTGAGCCTGTCCTTTCTATGAACTCAATCTTTTTTTATTTTTTGTCTCTTTTAGTCAAAATCCAAAGTCCATCTTCATAAGGTAAACTCTTAGATTGATACTTTCCAAATATTTCCTCATAAGTTCTAATCTTACATACACTTGTGATAACCTCATCACATCCTTAGTCTTCATAAATGTTATTTTTATTAACCCTAGTTGCATAATAATTTCACCTTACATAGTCCAAAAACCTAGCATTTCCTCCAAGTATCAAAATCATCCTAAGTCCCACAAATATTTTCAATAATCAAACTTTCCCAAATGATTTGTCAAACCCAACAATTTACATGATCCCACATCCATATCATGCATGTTGTAAATGTCATTATCAACCATAGCATAACCCCTTACATAGTCCAATCTTAGTTTCATACATCAACCCTTAGTTTCATTTTTATAAATCCAAGGTCTATGGTCCAACACAATTTGCATTTTTCATACCTTAGAATCATCTTCATATCCCTTAATTAAAAAGTTCATAATGTCACTTGCATTTTCACTTGTGCATCATCCCCTCAGGTCATTTACTAATGGGGAGAGTTAAGGGTAGACTAACTAGTCTATGCCACTGATCCACACTAGGATCTTGGTGTTCTCCTAACACCTAACTTGGTCTATAGGATTTCCTACAACTTTTAATATCCCATGACCTACTCTAACCTTCCCACTTGGTGAAATGATCAAATCTTGCTCCATGACTCTCTTATCCTCCTAGGAATGCAATTCTTCTAAAAGGGATATGTCGGTCTAACAGGGTTCCAAAAAAATTCCTAGGGTAAACAAGGTTTTGATGAGGTTTAAGGTGCTATGAGAACATGTTTAGCATGCTTGAACTGATAGTTTTAATGGGTTCATACCTAATTTCTTGGTTTCTTCACAATAGGGCTACTGGAAGAGCCCCTAATTAGGTCTCCACCTAGATTCATAGGGCTAATAACTTATTACCTTAGAGATTCAACACACCTTGCCTGATTTTTTTTTTTTTTTCATAGTCCATACTCAAAGATTTTTGAGGTTTCTGGCCACCAAAAGGTCATACAACAAATATGGAGAAAATAAGTGTTTTGGAGGGTTTATATGGCTGCCTGTTTTCCCCTCTTTTCAAAAACCTTCCTTAATTTATCAAGAATCCTCATTAGAAAGAAAGAACCTTCTCATACCCCTCTTGAATTCCTTAGAAGGGAAAGTCTTAACTCTTCATGCTTTTCTCTTGAGAGCTCTTTCTTTGCTCACTGTCCCTAGCTGGGCATTGCCTAGCTCACCTAGGGCTTTGTCAGAGAATTCCTTGCACACATTTTTTGGGCCCTTTCTTGCATAATGTTACACATTAGGGTCTTTATTATTGGAATCCAAAAGGCCATGGAAATTCCACAGTGGAAACAAGAGCTACAACCCTTTCATTGTAGAGAACTCCAAAATGGATAGCACACAGTCAACTTTAAAGAAATTTACAAAAACCTTATAAAAATTGATTACATATCTAATCTAATGCATGGATAATGAAGAATACACAATATAAAAACTATATCATCCAACCAAAGCATAGTCACAATGTAAAATTGTTCCCAAACAAGGCCAAAATCAATCTAATTGTTGAAAAAGCATGAACAAATTGTTGAATTGGTAAAGTAGCAGTATCGTGACAATAACCATGTTTGGTTTAGGGTTTTACAAGCTTAAAAATTGCCTCCCTTTTGATTTATGGATAGGTTTAAGGCTTTGTTTTATGCCATTTTACAAAGTAGGTCTTTTTTCAATAAAATGGAGAAAGTTGAAAAGTTTCTTTGTAACTTTTAAAAGTTGTTAGCAACTTTTAAGAAAATTTTATTGTTCAGGTAAAATTATTTGTTTTCACCTTTTAAGACCTTGTTAGATCTTCCACAAACATCCTTTGGGAGTACCATCCATCTTCAAGTAAGACCTCCAAAATCTTGACAACATCTATTCCCTATGGGGACATATTTTACATAACATTGCATTGTTTATGTACTTTGATCTCTTAAGAAAGTAGTCCACCTTGGAAGTTCTTTTTAATGCACACATATAATTAAAATGCAATAAAGACTCCTAACTCAACCTTTCAACAACAAAGAACTAAGAATGATACCAACCCAAGGTCAAGATTCCATTCTCAACAAAGACCAAGGAGGAAACATTAAAACCTATCCTAGCTGAGACACACAAGAATGAGCTATATGCTCTTATTGTACTCACATACTTCTTAAGAGAAGTTAATTACACAAAAAATGAAATGGTGGGAGCCTTGGAAGGGTGCTCCTACACCATACTTCTCCCCCCCCTAGCACAAACTTAGGTAGTCAAGAAGAGTTGGGTCACTGCCAAACTTCTTGAAATGTCCTCCTCAACCTAGGTGGCTTTAGATTTAGGTTGGTCCTTCCATTTAATTAGATGTTCCATATAAACTTGATGCCTTGTAGCTTTCTTCACTATAGATTTCAATACTTACTCTACTTTGGTTGGCTTCTTCTTGGGCATTGCATTGGTGTCAAGGTCTTGTAGGATCCTTGGTGGAGCTACACTTTGTTGACTAATTTCTCCCTTAAATTTGATCATGTCTGCAACATTAAACACTAGTGACATAGCTAGGTCTGATGGCAGGTCCACTTTGTAGGAATTCTCTCCATATTTAGCTAGAATATTGCATGGGCCAACTCTTCTCATTAGGACTTAGTGGGTATACCTTGCTATATTCTTTCTTTGTTAAGGTGGACCATGACATAGTCCCCAATCTAAAATTTTACTTCTTTCCTCTTCTCATCCATTTTGGCCTTGAGTATTTGAGTGGATTCCAACATAGTTTTCTTCACTTTTTCTTGAACCTCTTTTATAGTTTGAGTAAAATCTTCAGCTTGTTCACTCTTTAAATACATAGGACCTAAGTCTCTTAACTCACTCACTCCTCTAGGGTGTCTTCCATACACTATCTCAAAAGGACTTCTTCTTGTGGTCTTATTAACACTATCATTGTAAGCATATTCAGCCTAAGGTATGACAAGATCCCAAGTCTACCCATACTCCTTTGTTAAGCACCTTAGCAAGTTCCTAAGCACCTTGTTGATGACCTTAGTTTGACCATCAGTTTGAGGATGGTATGTAAAATTGAAAGAGAGATTAGTTCCTAGCCTCTTCCATAAGGTTTGCCAAAAATGACCCATGAACTTTCTATCCCTATTAGACACAATACTCAAAGGGATTCCATAAATCCAAACTATCTCCTTGAAGAACAGATGTGCTATATAACATGCATCATAATTAGTTGTACAAGGAATGAAATGACTCATTTTAGAGACCTATCTACTACAACATAAATGCTATCCATACCTGATTTGGTTTTAGGGATTCCAACCACTAAGTGAATACTTACACATTCCTAAGGCCTATTTGGAATTGGCAAGGGTTGATAGAGTCATGCATTGCTTGAAGCGCCTTTAGCTCTTTTACATATTCTACATTTCTCAACATATCTTCATAGATCCCTTGCTAACTTAGGCCAAAAGTAGTATCTCTGTACTAACTCCAATGTCTTGTTCATGCCAAAATGTCTACTCAAGCTACCATTATGCTTCTCTTGAATCAAAATTTCCCTCATGGATCCCTTAAGTACACATAGCTGATTATCTTTAAATAAAAATCCATTTTGAAGGGTATAATCTGCAAACTCACTATGAAAATGATTCTCAAACTCTAGACATACCTTGTAGGCTTGGGATATTTCTTCATCCTCTTCATACAAATCTTTGAAACCTTCTATTCAAATGCTTTGCAGCTATACTTCTTGGATAGTCAAAAGCTTTCTACTCAAGGTGTTTGCTACCTTGTTGAGTTGCCCCTTCTTGTGTTTGATTGTGAATGTGAAAGATTGTAGATATTCCATCCACTTCAAATGCCTATTACTAAGCTTCTCCTAAGCATTTATGTAACTCAAAGCTTGATTATCTATAAAGACAATAAATTCTTTGGGTATTAGGTAATGTCTCCACTTCTTGAGAGATTGTACTAATGGATACAACTCCAAGTCATAAGCTGAATATTTCTTCTTTGCCTTATTGAGTATCACACTGAAGAATACCATAGGTCTTCCTTCTTGACTGAATACACCCCCTACTATTACATTACTTGCATCACATTCAAGAGTGAATAATTGATCAATGTAGCTAATATTAAAATTGGTTTTGTAGCTACCTCTTGTTTCAATGTTTGAAATGCTTTCTCTATTGCCTCAATCCATTTGAACTTTGTTTTCAGCCCTCCTTTAATGGTATCTAGTATTGGTGCACAAATCCCACTGAAATTACTCACAAATTTCTATAAAATTATGCCAAGCCATGAAAAATTCTCACTTCAGTTCTTGTTCTAGGAGTAGGCCAATCCAAAATTTCCTCCACTTTTCTTGGGTCCATTTTTAGATTACCCTTGGAGACTACAAAGGCCAAATAAACTAGTTCTTTCTAAATGAATACACACTTTTCCAAATTGATGGTCAGTTGCTCTTCCTAGAGTCTCTTCATGACCAACCTTAAATGTTCTAGGTGCTCTTTTTTTTTATTTTTATTTTTTATATAGATGAGTATATCATCTAGATACACTATCACAAATCTTCTTGTGTAAGTCCTTAAAAACCTCATTCATTAATCTCATGAAAGTGCTTGGGGTATTTGTAAGCCCAAATGGCATTACAAACCATTCATACAACCCATCTATGGTTTTAAAAGTGGTCTTCCATTCATTTCCCTCCTTGTTTCTAATTTGGTGATAACCACTATTTAAATCTAGCTTAGTAAAGTACATAGCACCTCCTAAAAAATCCATCAAGTCTCCTATTCTTGGAATAGGGAATCTATACCTGATAGTGATCTAATTAATAGCCCTTGAATCTATACAAAGCCTCCATTTTCCTCCTTTCTTTGCTACTAAGACCATTGGGACAACACATGGACTAATTCTCTTCTTAATCAACCCTTGATCCAATAATTCTTGCACTAATTTGGAGTAAGCTTATAGGCTGCCTTGTTAGGCAAAGAAGCACCAGGTACAAAATCAATTTGATGGTTGATTGATCTTTTAGGTGGTAGTACTACTGGTGTACCATCTGAAATAATATCCTTGAAATCATCAAGAACTTGTTGCACTTCAAGAGGTATTGGCTACGACTTAGTATCTTCCTCCTTTGGCTTGACCATAATTGCACATCCTATAGTCTCCTCATCCTGTTAAGCTTGCAGTAAACCTTTAGCACTACTAAGTAACGCACTAGGTGTCTTAGAGGTTCCCCCTTCATTCTCTATTAAGGACTGAATTTTGAAAGTTCTTCCATCTTTCTTGAAAGAAATAGCATTTTCTTCTCCATCATACATCACCTTCCTATCAAATTGCCATGGTCTTCCGAATAGAAGATGGCATAAAACATTGTGAAATTTTCATTCACTAACATCCCTTGCATCTAACAAGTCATCATGTGGAAAAGCATTTGAGATACTATCATATACACCTTCAAAATCTGACAAAGATTGTTCAAAGTATATATCTCTTTCCACATCAAACTTTGCAGAAGTAACTTGACTAAATGAAAAAATGTTATAAGGGAAAATATGAGCATCCTTAGAAATACTTATATGTTTTTGAATTAAAATATGAACCAACAAAGCTGAAATCTTGTCAAGGTTCAAGAAGATTGCCTCACAAATCTTCTTCTAGCTATGATTATCATCCTAATGACATGAAGAACTTACAACAAAAAAATCATTAGTATAACAATATGGAACATCAAAATTATTACAACATTCATTTTCATAGCAAGAACTACCTCCATTGTTGTTCTATAATTCCTCAACTTCATATTCACTATAACAAGGTTTATTTTCAATTTCATATCCATCTTCGTCATACTAACTACTATCATCTAATTCATTAGCATTTGAATCCATCTCTTCGCAGTTGGAAGATAGATTATCACTATATATGGATTCATTATATTCATTACTACCTTGAATTTTAGCACACCCATTACTATCATTAGAAGATAAAACATGAACTCTATAATTATCACTTTCTATGTCCTTAATGAACCTTTCAACTAGCAAAAACTCTTGTAATCTTATAGGTACTGGTCAATTAACCAAATCAGGCACTGGAACATCAAGGAAAACACTAGGAAGGAAAGATTCCTAAGGTCTAGAATGAAAAGGCATCTTGTTAATTACTAATTTAACCTTTAGATAACATTGTTTGAAATTTAGACCTTAATTATTTCCTACTTCAGTTCTTATAATATTGACAAGCTTATTGTAGATCAATTTATTAAACATAACAATGTAGTTAACCACAATCTCCAAACTAATCTTAGATCTGAGATCTAACTCCATCTTAAAATAAAACTTCTACCTCTTTCTTTTAGTGCTGAAAATCACTGAATAGAGACAACTATTTTTAACACTTGGCATTCTATGAAAACAAAACTCCTAAAAATCTAAATATCTTAGTTGTCAATGCAAGACTTTGATATATTGATTTGACATGGGTGTATGCTAAAATCCTTCACACTATTGATAGAAATTTGTAGAGCCACCACCTCCTTGAAAGAAGATAAAGAAATCACTACTATGATTTACTTTTTAACACTTTTAATTCTTATAATAGTAGATTCCAAGCAACACTCCAAAACTTATCAAGAATATACACTTCTTTGTCAAAAAACCATCAAAAGCTCCAAATATGCACATACAACTTGAGAATCTTTCAAAAATATTAACAATGAAATCAACTATGAATGAACTAGTACATAGATTCATAGTCATCACTCACACATGTGAGAAACAAAATGTAAAATTTTGTCACTTGACAAATTTGAACCAAACCTTTACTTGTAGGAAAATGGAAATCATCAAACCACTCCTATAGATTTACAAACTAGAAAAAGAGAACACAACATTTTGTTAATTCTTGACTCTAATTTTACAATAGCACTTTGAAAACAAAATACAATTGAATTGATTGAAGGTGAACTCTCTTAATGATACAACTTATACTCAATCTTGATATCTACTATTGCAAATGGATAAACCATTACACAGATGCATGATTTTGAGTAAGAAACTAGAAACAACATCAGAAAACTTACTATTGCAACTTTTTCAATGCACTTCTTCTGCTGTATTCAATATTCTTTTTCCAAATTCTCAAGGTTTTTCTATCATTCAAACTCATTATAGTCCCTAGCAAAGTCACCATTTTTTTGGTTTCTTGAAACATTATGGTTTCAAATTAAACCAATTAGAACAAAATGCATCTAGGGGTACCTACTTCCCATCCTCAACATATCCTTTTAAACACTAGTCCAACTATAATGCTAGACTCTTCTTCTACTTTAAGTTCTTTTAAGCCTAGTTGTGTGGACCTATTAAATTCTTCATATGGTACTAGTGTTCCAAAATGCATAAAACTCAATCCAAAACAAAGAAAATTAGAACCCTTATATCTTTTGTACTTATGCAAATATCATAGACATGAAATAGCTAATAACATGATCTAAGAAATTGATAAGCTAAGTGAGGGCATCCTTTTAGCTCTTAAATAGAAAGGGAAATGGATGATTATAATTTTGGTTTCAACAAATCTCCAAATATGCAACAATAAGAACTAGTTGATACTATAGCTGATCAATGCCTTATCTATTTTGAAATTTCATGAATCACACACATACATCTATGATACTAGTGACATATTCCATACATCAAGATATTAGATATATCTTATCACTATGAATTACACATTAATGTTCATAAAGAATTCATTCTCTTGAATTATCCTTCTCAAATAACTAGCAACCCTATCAAATACATCAAGCATTTATTTGGCTCTTTGCTCCAATAACAAAACATATTAGACATACAACGTTAAGGGGATTAAAACATGGTTAAATTATTTTTCCTTAAAGCACATAACATTGTAGATTATAGAGATAGGAGATGATAATTAGAATGAAACTAAGAAGATTCTTGCTCATTGTATTCATTTATTTGAAACTATACATTCAAGATGTACTTAAACAATTCATAAAACCATTGAATAGATTGGAACTATCTATATTAGCTTAACCAATACTTTTCATACAAGAAAAATATGTTGAAGAATATTGTGGAATCACAGCTCTGGATCCAATAATGTGGTCTCACAGACAAGTTGGAACCAACCCTCATATCACAACAATGTGAAAATTTCTCTAGAGTTGGAACCCTTGCAATGGATGAGAAAGAGAGACATATAGGAAATAAAAATAATCCTAGATCTAATCTAGAAGTGACATGGGTCCACTTGAAACTTCATTCCTTACTATTGCGAAGCACCTCTCATCTTTCTCCAACCAAAATTTGATATGATTCTCATCACTATCTATTATAAACTTGGAAACATCTCTTTGTTAATGATGAAAACCATTGTTTTGCCAAAAATATCTCAAATACTAATAATGCCTTCATCAAACTAACTTCAAGGTGAAAAAATTTGCCCCTAACCACATTCATATTCCCTCTAATATTCACCTAGTTCACCATTTCATTAGAAATCAAATCTGAACTGCCCTAACTAAATGATGTTGAAAAATGGATACTTGAGATAAAACCTTGCATAACTTGAATATATGTCTTCCTATGTAGAAAAAGCTCCAAAAATGGAAAGTTTGTTCTCTCCTAGTTTTAATGATATATAATAGTCCTTTATTGGCACATTGAAGATTCCTAGAATCTCATTTAGAAAATCAAGCTCTTGATAAGGATCTCGAGTCTACATTTACTAGTAAGTATTTAATTTTATCCTAATGTCAAAAATTTAGATTAAATAATAAAGGTTATCTAAAACCCTCTACATGTGAAGAAAATAATAAATATTAATAATTTTACTTTTGAATTTTTCCACCACTTTCCATAATGGTCAAATTAGGTTTGACCATGCTATGACATTATCACATTCTAATTCATTTGTTTCCTACCTAGTCATCTAGCTTTGCCACCTAGGCACCATGTATCACACTACTACTAGTTCATACTATTTCAAAAACATCCTCTAGATGTGTCTTGCACCTAGTGTCACATGTCACTTCATGATTGTGTTGGTATGTCACATGACACTTCAGAACCTTGCCACATCATTGTGACATAGCGACATCATGACACATGGCACCTCCATCAATGTAATTACTCTATTGTCTCCCTTTTGACACATTCTGCGTCACCATTACTACAACACTAGGTCTACCATGTAGCATCTTGTTGCTATGTTGCTATGTCATCTCAGTACTACCACATTGCTAGCAACATAGTAACATTGTGATGCCTATCTAACCTTAGCATATCACTTTTATAGGAAGTGAACCACATATATAGGGTCCTTTTCCATGTGTCCACTTGTGGTTCATTTAGATTTCCACATTAGCATGCCATGTCAGCATTTTTGTTCAAAATTTTACTTTAGTTGGCAAATTGGCCTAGGCCCACCATATGAAACTTCACCTTTGAAACCCATTGTGTCTTTAAGACACTTAAAAGGTGAATTGTTGGTATTTTAAATATAAATGAAGACTTCTATGGCATTAACATGGGTCTAATATTTTAACATTCTCTTCTATTTTCTTCATGAGCTTTCCATCTGCAAAAGTACTCCTTTGTAACTCATCTTGCATTGAACAAGATCTTTCTCTCTACATGACTTCTATAGCCATTGGTAGCTTCGAAAATGGCTTCTTCAACTTATCATTGGTGCCCAAAATATTTCTCAAATCCATCTCTTCATTGCATCTTTACCTAGATTTAAAACATATAAGATGCCAATTGAGTTATTGGTAACTCCAAACTAATGGTAGGGAAAGAGAGCACTTGCAATAGTAAACACACCACTCTGCATATTATTTCAAACTTTGGCATCGATCTTCATCTAGAAAAGGTTGCCTCCTTTACCACAGACATCTTCAACAATGCACACTCCAAAAATACACTGCAATGTAACCCCAAAAAGTGGTCTTTGACATTATATTTCAACATTTGTGAGTGAATGCATGGAATAGGTGAGCCCAATTTAGCACATGACATTACTAAAAATTCAATGGCAATTGAAGTACATGGTTTTATCTTTAGGTTTTCAACTAAAATTGGTGTACACTCTTAGAGCCCTAACCCTTTATATGTTTGGTCACATGCCTTCACTTCAAATGAAAATTTGTTGTGTGTAGGAGATTCTCCATACTAAACCAGAGTTGAGGCTTGGATTCTTCCTTTCTCAATCTACGTCAGACATCTCCATAGGATTCTTAGGCCTTTTAGAAACTAGTAGCATCTACTTACTCATTCTTCACAAATGCATACAAGTCTTAGAGGTCTTAATGCATGACCAATCATAGAAACTTGAAGGATCTCCAAGTACAAACACAAGTGTTACACATCATGTGTTGGATCAAATATTCAAGAAACTCATAATCAGTCACTTCTTCATTCAGAGCTTTTAAAATTTTGGTTTGAATATGGAGAAATCATCACATTTCTTCTTATCCATAATTTTTTTATTGTGACTTCATAAGAGAAAATCGTAAGTAAATGAACCTCAATGAATATTTACATAAAATCCTCTTTGTACTCTCACCATCTTCCTTTAATATTCAATGCTTATACAATTTAATCTAAAAAAAAAATCACATATAGGTACTTAAAGAAATAATATCATTCATTTTTGACATATCCAAATCACATAATTCAAAACATAAATGATTTCAATGATAAAACCTACATGATCAACATGTGAATAACAAAAATCTTATGATGTAAGCTAGGTCATAAAGTTGCCCGACTGAAAAAAAATTGAACCTAATAACCTGAACTACACATTTTATCCACTGGGGCTGTTATATTGATTGGATTCAAAATTCATCATTGCTTGAATACTTTAAAACTCATTTTTAACTTTTCATACAAACTATTTATTGGCTTTAAAAATTGACCAAAGCACCTGACCAGGCCTTGACAAATGACATATTGACTCTTTGTTCAACACTCTTTTACCTTGTCAAATCTTGTCTCATGAGGACTTTGGGGTCAAAATATATTGACCATCAAACCTACCCTCTTAGAACTACCTGCAAGAAAACATATTAGAAAAGCATAAATCACATTCAATTTTGGCTTTGAAAATAGGACAAATTGATAAATGGGAGTTTGAAAACTAGGGTGTTAGTTAACTGTCATGAGGAAAGTATGTAGAAAGATTTATCAAGACATAAAAACTAGTAAACTTGAAAAATTTCTAGAGTAGAATGGACCAATATAATCCATTTGATCTCACTTATCATGGATTCAAAGATATGACATCCCAAACAAGGGTACTAATCAATCTACACTTCTTAAAACTAGTAACTTTGGAAATTACATATGGAATCATGTTTAAAAAGTAATCAAATTGAATTTTTATAAGCTCAAAATTGAAACATAACAAGTATCTAAGCTCTAGAATGAAATACAAAAGGAATTTTCTCATTTCAGTCAACTTGGTCAAAGTTATAACTGATCAAATAGGGCTTCCTAGAATTCTAAACAATTTACATCATCATGACAATAATAAACAACTGACTTTGAGGGATTCAAAACATAGTCAAAACATGTTGAAACAACTTGAAATTAGAAACATAGGGTCTTTGATATGGATAATAAACACTCCCAAAGTAGAAATTCATGAAACATTACCAAATGCAAAATATTCAAATGAAAATTAAGCTACATGTCGTTGTTTGATAATTTTTTGAATATTGCTCAATACAAAACTTCACAAAATGACTAAGAATGGAAATTTATCTTCATAAGACATGTGAATATACTAAATTCAAGGTGTTAGAAACATTAAGCACCTTTTAGGCCTCAAATGAAGAGTTGGGTACACATGCATAAAAAGTGCTTTAAAGGCTCCAAAGGTTTGAATGGTACTCAAATTGAGAAGGCAATTTCAAGTCTCAACATGAAGTATGCAACATAATTTATGGTCCCATTTGCATGAATGTTCTCCACCATATGGTAGGGTTGAGTATTGCAGCTATTATATGTGTTGTACAATTTTATTCTACTCATGTGCAAGGTTTGTGGTTTTGCCTTATATTAGATTGAGTTGTCTTGTTTATTCTGTTATTCACAGCCAAAAAATATTAAAAGAAAAGTTACCCTAAGTGAATTTTTGATAGTTTGAATATATATGTCAATGACTTATCTAGTATTGATTCATTCATGGTACCAATGGATTCAAAACTGAATAAAAAACATATTGGCACTAGTAGTGACTGCATAATTTAGTATATTTGGCTTATTTACAAATTCATGAAGCCTTTGTATATTTGGCGTATTTTACTATTTTTGCATTTTTTAGCACTTTAATTAGATAATAGCTCTCATAGATTCAAAATCTAGATAACAATGCTCAGTAAAATGGTTGCTTGTGTAAGGAGATATTTGATTCCCTATATGATTATAAATACATTTTTCTTCTTATTTTTATGATAGTTGTTACTAATTTTGCAAAAATGGTCATAAAGATTTATTTCACTATTGGATGATTCTATAAATTGGACATTATGTGTGTAACATAGCCATATACGAACTCACCAAAGAGATTGATGATATAGTTAGTCTAACAAAAGTTATTAATGATTGTTCAAGGTAGTTTTCATGACTAGAAAATAGTAAATTCATTGTTTTAGATAGTATACTTGCATCATATTGATTACTATTCATGTCAAAATTTTTGAAAATGGAATATAAGGATGGAATAATATCCAATATCATCACTTAATGTGAAAATTAAAATTTGCATGGAGTTAGTCAATGGATTACATGTTTGCATTGTGATAGTAAGGAAGGATAATCTTATTTGTTTGATTGTGATGCAGGAGCATCCAGAGGTATAAGGGCAATCCTGTGTCACCCAAAAAAAAATGTACTTAGACTTAGTTTTTGTTTCATGTCTTTACATTTTTGGATACCCATTTGGGTCAAATAAAGGTTCCAACTCTCACAGTTCCACTATCAGTGTGTTTGAAAATCCTGAAAAAATAGTAGCATGCAATTTGGCCATCATTTTGGTGACCTAGAAGGTGTGAATTGACCAAATGAATGTAATTTTGATTTAGAGCATTCCAAAAAAAGAATCAGGTCAAAAGGCCCCACGGTTTAAAAGTTATTGCAGTTTTTTGAGTTTTGGAGACCCCCTGAGAATGCTTTGAAGTCATGTTAGGGGCATTAAATGACCTCAAAAAGGGCCAAAAAATGGGGGACAAGTGAATCTTGTCCATAGGGCTATAGAGAACTTCAAGAGGTTTTCAAAAATGTAAACGGTTTGTCAATCAGAGCTACGGTTCAAAAGTTATGCCACCCGGAAGTTCGGTTACTGTTTTTGGATTCTTCTAGATTTGCATCGACTTCTAACGCAGCTTTCAAAACCTTCTATTTTGTCGGTGGATGCCTACTAGCACTTTCTAGAATGTAATCCTAGTCCTTAACCCTCTGAGGTCTATTTAAGGAGATTTCTGGCATTGTAAAAGGTAGTTCGGAGTGGAGTTTGAGAGGAGGTGCTAAAAGGAGAAATATTCTCCAGATTTATGCTATTGTAAGCCCTTAGGGCATGTTTTGAAGTTTATTTTCTCTACTGTTTGTAATAGCTTATTTTCTTAGTTAATATAATTTTCCCTTTCTGTTGGTTCCATTCTGTTCTTGGGTCGTGTTCCCATCAAGTGGTATCAGAGCGAGTTTTCCTGAGTGTGTAGACAAAGCGCCGACTGTGAGGTAGTTTGCACCAAGACTGTGTGGTTGTGGGTTCGAGTTAGAAGATGCCTCCATGAAGAGAGCGTGGTGGAAGGGCCAAAGCTATTGATCCTAAGGAGGTTAGAGCCCTCTAGAGGTAGGTACAAGCATTGCAAGAGGAGCTTCATAGAGGAGCAAATGTTGCCACAGGTGACAACAGTGAGGATGACAATGAAGAGGAAGTAATGGGACCAGAAGAGGAAGTTGATGAGGAAGCTCTAAATCTTGTAGAGGAAAGGCTTTTTAGGGCCATTAATAAATTTGGGAAAAGACCTACAATTGAAGTGGGTATATTTTCAAGAAATTTGAAACCAGATGAGTTGATCGATTGGATCAATGAACTGGAAGAATACTTTGAGTATGAGGATATAAGGGACCCAGATAGGGTTAAGTTTGCTAAGGCCAAACTGAAAGGCCATGCCAAAATCTAGTGGCAAGAGGTTCAACTGGAAAGACTTAGAAGAGGAAAGGAGAAGATCACAAGATGGGATCGCATGGTGGACAAATTGAAGAAGCAGTTCATTCCTGTGGACTATGAGCTTGATCTATTTAAGAAGATGCATGGGTTAAAGCAAGCAGGAAGATCAGTCCAAGAATATACAGAGGAGTTTTATCGACTCTTGATTAGAGTGAGGCATGCAGAAGAAAATAAGGAAAAGGTTGCTCGTTATATCAGTGGGTTGCGACCTAGCATCTAGGAGGAATTAAGTCTGGTAAGAATGACCAGTGTTGAAGAAGCATACCAGTTTTCCCTACGAGTTGAATAGAAGCTGAGTAAAAGGTTTGAAGGAAGACAAAGAGGGCATGATCAAGGAGGAAGGGGAAGCGGTAGATCATCTGGAGGCCGCAATGAAACCCAAAAGAAAAATGAAGATGTGGGTACTAGCAGAAACTAGAGGAATGAGGGTTTCAACCGCTCCCATGATCAAGACTTTGGAAATCAAAGAGGAAGAGGTAGAGGACGTGGACAAGGAAGAGGAGGCTTTCGTGGTACCTATTTCCATTACAATGAAGAAGGTCATCGTGCCTTTGAATTCCCTCAACAACAAGGAAGGACAGATAGGAGAGCTAAGGGCCAAGCTAGGGTTGCTCATGTGGATGAGGATGCACAATCATCACATTCAGAGGATACAAAAAGAGGAGAGACCTTGGTAAATGAAAGAGTCCTACTAAGTGGTGAGAATGAACCAGGACAACGGAGGAGTTTGTTCCATACCAGATGTAAGTGTGAGGATAAATGTTGTGATGTGATCATTGATGGTGGTAGCACTAATAACTTGGTATCAGAAGAGATGGTCTCTAAGCTGAAGCTCAAGAGGGAGAAACATCCCCAACCCTATCAGATTTCTTGGGTAAAAGATGATCATAAGGTCCTGGTAAGTGAACAATGTTTAGTAAAATTCAAAATTGGGAGTTACCATGATGAAGTTCTCTGTGATGTTATTTTGATGGATGTTTGCCATCTATTGTTGGGTAGACCATGGCAGTTTGATAGACATGCAGTGCATGATGGACATGCAGACACATACTCTCTGACAAAGGATGGAGTTCGCCAAAAATTGAAGCCCATGAAAAAGGAAGGTGAAAAGGTATGTAGCAGTGCTAGGATTTGTCTTGTTGATGGAAGGAAGTTTTTAGATGGCATGAAACATCAGCATATGTGCTATGCTTTGATTCCTAGGAAAGATAAAGAAGGTAGTAGTGAAATACCATTTGAAGTTTCAAATTTACTAGGGGAATTTGGAGATATTATCTCTGATAATGTTCCAAATGGATTGCCACCAGTAAGGCAAATCAGTCATCAGATAGATCTAATTCCAGGAGCTAGTTTTCCTAACAAGGCTACTCACAGGATGACTCCTACTGAAATAGAGGAGCTAAATAGACAGGTTCAGGAGTTGTTGAGGAAGGGCTTGATTCAAGAGAGCCTGAGTCCATGTGTAGTGCCTGCAGTACTCACACCAAAGAAGGATGGAGAGTGGAGGATGTGTACAGATTCCCGAGCTATAAATAGGATAGCTATCAAGTACCAGTTTCCTTTACCAAGGATGGACGATCTTATGGACTGCTTGAGTGGAGCTCAGTACTTCACAAAGATAGATCTGAAGAGTGGCTATCATCAGATATGGATTCGAGAAGGAGATGAGTGGAAAATAGCCTTCAAGACCAAGGAGGGTCTTTATGAGTGGTTAGTCATGCCCTTTGGATTGACGAACGCCCCAAGCACCTTCATGTGGCTCATGAATGAGGTACTTAAGAAGTTCTTGGGAAAATTTGTTATTGTCTATTTGGATGATATTTTAATTTTCAGCAAGACTTTGGAAGAAAATTTACTGCATATTCGTAGTGTCCTTGAAAGGCTAAGGGAAGAGAAATTGTTAATTAATCTAAAGAAGTGTGTCTTTGCAAAAAGGGAGTTAGTCTATTTGGGATTTTTTATATCACCCGAAGGTCTCAAAATGGATCCAGAGAAGGTAAAAGCCATCTTGGAATGGCCCAATCCAAGGTCTGCTACTGAGGTAAGATCATTTCATGGTCTGGTTAGTTTTTACAGGAAGTTTATTAAAAATTTCAGTGGCATATGTGCACCCCTAATTGATACAATAAGAGGGGATAGAAAAGAGTTCAAATGGACTGCAACAGCTGCGAGAAGTTTTGAATTGCTGAAGAAGAAGGTGACTGAACAGCCTGTGTTGGCACTTCCAGATTTTAGAAAAGTGTTCCAAGTGGATTGTGATGCTAGTGGTAGCGCTATTGGGGCTGTATTAAGCCAAGAAGGTAAGCCTATTGCATATTTTAGTGAAAAATTGATTGATGCAAAGAAGAAGTATTCTGTTTATGATCAAGAGTTCTTTGCAATAGTTCAGGCCTTAAAGAAATGGAGGCACTATTTATTACCAAAGGAATTTGTTTTGTATACTGATCATCAGGCACTGTAGTACCTAAATAGCCAAGGTAAATTGAATCAGAGGCATATGAAGTTGGTAGAATTCTTGCAGAGTTATACATTTGTGTTGAAGCATAGAAGTGGAAAATCTAACAGGGTTGCAGATGCACTAAGTAGGAGACAGTCACTGCTTACAGCAATGCAAGTTGAAGTAGTTGGGTTTGATGAACTCAAGAATTTGTACCCCGAGGATCCTGATTTTGTTGAAGCATGGAAAGTTTGTAAAGAGCCCGTTGCTGTAGATAGAACCAAGTGGTTAGATTATTTGATTCGGGACGGCATGTTGTTCAAAGGTAGTCAATTGTGCATTCCAAGGAGTTCCATGAGGGAAAATTTGATTAAGGAGAAACACAGTGGAGGGATGGCAGGACATTTTGGTTGAGATAAGACCATTGCAATTCTTAGAGAACATTATTTTTGGCCTCAAATTTCACAAGATGTGAAGAAGTTCGTACAAAGTTGCCAGGTTTGTCAAGTTGCCAAGGGGTTTAGTCACAATACTGGTCTATATCAGCCATTGCCTGTTCCATCAAGGCCATGGGAGGACATAAGTATGGATTTTGTTCTTGGATTGCCAAGGACACAAAGGGGTAATGACTTAGTATTCGTGGTGGTTGATAGGTTCTCCAAAATGGCACATTTCATTCCATGCCACAAAACTCATGATGCTGTCCATATTGCAGACTTGTTTTTCAAAGAGTTGGTAAGACTACATGGTCTTCCAAGGAGTATAGTTTCTGACAGAGACACTAAATTTGTGGGGTATTTCTGGAGGACATTGTGGAAAAAGTTGAGAACAGACTTGAAATTCAGTTCCATGCATCACCAGTAGATTGATGGCCAAACAGAAGTAGTAAATAGAAGTTTGGGCAATTTTCTGAGATGTTTAGTTGGAGATAAGCCCAAAGGATGGGATTTGATTCTACCACAGGCAGAGTTTTCTTATAATAACTCTGTAAATAGGAGTACTGGAAAATCACCATTTCAAATTGTATATGGGAATAGCCCAAGGATTGCACCAGAGCTGAGGAAGATAGAACAAGGGGAGAGGACAAGTGCTAAAGCTGAGGAATTTGCTGAACATATCAAGCGTCTACATGAGGAGGTTCAGGCACACATAACCAAGATGAATCAAGAGTATAAAGCTAGGACTGATCAAAGGAAAAGACATAAGGAATTCCAAGTAGGAGATTTAGTCATGGTACACTTACGAAAAGAAAGATTTCCAATTGGTACTTACAACAAGCTGAAAATGAAGAAATTTGGCCCCTGCAAAATTTTGAAGAAACACGACTCAGGAAATGCATATGAAGTAGAGCTGCCAGATGGTATTTAGATTTCTCCCATTTTCAACATTGCAGATTTAACAGAGTATCATGATGATGGTGCAGATGAGGAGTTGGTGTTAGAGCCATGTCCGATTCTTGCTTCTAAGGAGGAGATAGAAGACATTCTAGATCATCGTGTGGGTAGGAGTACCAGAAACATGCAGTATGAAGAGTATTTGGTCAAATGGAAAGGACGGCCAATCGAGGACTCAACTTGGATTTCAGCAGCTGAGGTTTCCCATTTGGGATTTCCTCTACCATCCATAAAGTGATAGGGTCACTTTTCAATCTACCCTGGGTGTCTGATGCAAGAGCATCCAGAGGTATAAGGGCAATCCTGTGTCACCCAAAAAAAATGTACTTAGACTTAGTTTCTATTTCATGTCTTTACATTTTTGGATACCCATTTGGGTCAAATAAAGGTTCCAACTCTCACAGTTCCACTATCAGTGCGTTTGAAAATCCCAAAAAAATAGGAGCATGCGATTTGGCCATCATTTTGGTGACCTAGAAGGTGTGAATTGACCAGATGAATGTAATTGTGATTTAGAGCATTCCAGAAAAAGAATCAGGTCAAAAGGCCCCACAGTTTGAAAGTTATTGCAGTTTTTCAGGTTTTGGAGACCCCCTAAGAATGCTTCAAAGTTAGGTTAGGGGCATTAAATGACCTTGAAAAGGGCCAAAAAATGGGGGATGAGTGAAGCTTGTCCATAGGGCTATAGAGCACTTCGAGAGCTTTCTAAAAATGTAAACGGTTCGTCAATCGAAGCTACGGTTCAAAAGTTATGCCTCCCAAAAGTTTGGTTACCATTTCTGGATTCTTCTAGATTTGCATCGACTTCTAATGCAGCTTTCGAAACCTTCTATTTTGTCAGTGGATGCCTACTAGCACTTTCTAGAATGTACTCCTAGTCCTTAACCCTCCGGGGTCTATTTAAGGAGATTTTTGGCATTGTAAAAGGCAGTTTGGAGTGGAGTTTGAGAGGAGGTGCTAAAAGGAGAAATATTCTCCAGATTTATGCTATTGTAAGCCCTGAGGGCATGTTTTGAATTTTATTTTCTCTACTGTTTGTAATAGCTTATTTTCTCAGTTAATATAATTTTCCCTTTCCATTGGTTCCATTCTGTTCTTGGGTCGTGTTCCCATCAGATTGGTTCTTTGGTACTTGTGATTAGAATAGTGAATTGATGTTGCAATTATAGCCATGGATCTAATATGTTAAGATATGGACTATGAGATCTAATTAGCCTTCTTGAGATCAAGGTATGTATGGTTGATTTGTTGGGAATCTGATTGAAAAGATCATTGAAAAAGTTTGATTGCAAAGAGGAAGAATGTTGTTAAAAGAATTTTTTCAATCATTATTTTATCATTGATGTCAAACCTACTACTTGCTAGATTGATAATTGCTTATAAGATCCAAGTACTAGCACTTAGTTAATTGATGAAGAGAATTTAATCAATAAAATGTAACAAGAATACCTAAGGGAAAGTTTGAGTTATGGTTTTGTAATGAAGTGCAAGTATTAGTTAAGACACTGGTAAAATGATGTATTAAAAATATACTTGAAAATATAGAGGTTGGCCACACTTAGAAACTTTAGAAGTTTAAGTTGTAACAAGGTTGACTGTAAAGCTTAACTAAGTTCATTAGTGAGTTCTAAGCAAGCTAGTTCAAGCTGAGAAATTTTTAGTTAGTGTCGAGAAAATGAAAAATCTAGTATCTTCCAAGTGATATAAAAGGAACCAAGCATGTTCAAATGCTAAGCAAAGTAATAGGTGCTGAGCATTAGAAAAACTTAGTGGATATTGAGTGAATCCATAGTAGGTGTCGAGCATCAATAAAACATAATTGATGCTGAGTAATACAGTATTTGCTGAGCACTAGAATTTCAATAGTGTCAAGGTGCTACATTATTAGAAAATTAAAGATTTTCCAAATCTGAGTGAACAAGTTTGTTACCTTGAATTCTATGAACTAGTTGGAGGATAAGGATGATGAGCTATGCAACAAAATTCTATGTAGATTGTTCTTGAGTGAATTCAAGAGGATTCTTCATGATGTTTCTAGAAGGAACAAAATGTGGGTTAGATTCCATGAATCTTACGTAACCCATTCAAATAGAAATCAAAGGAGGGAAGAATCAAGAAAAAAGGGAAATTCTAGACTTATATTTAAGGAGTCATAGACCAAGAGGCAAGAGCTACTGGTGTGCCAAATTGTGAAGTGGTTGAAGGGTGTCAAGGAGAAGACCTTAGAAGGAGAAGGAAGAATAGAGCATAGAGACTCTACTTTGATAAGTGGTTAGAAAGAGAGGGTTGCACTAGCATATAAGGCATGAAGACTTAAGGAGACAAAGCTTGAAAGGACGAAAAGTTGTCAAAGCTGAAGTAACTGAAATCTAGGCAAATTGTAAAGAGCTAAATAGTGATCTAAAATTTAGAAGATGAGTTGTGAATTGTAATCAAGTCAAAACCCCTTATTGTTACTCTCTAGTAAGTGTATCAGTTATGGTAAAATTTGATGGACTTAGGTTGGTTTAACAACCATTTGTAAATCTTTTAATAGGGTGGCATTCCAAGTGAATGTTCTAAAGCCCTCTAACTAGGTCCACTTGTAACAAGGTGGTTAAATCCTTTAACTAGGTCACATTTAACAGTGTGTTTTAGCCTTTAACAAGGTAGGCCTTTCAGAGGGCATCACTTTAGAAGAGTGAGAATTGAGTAGCATGTTACTGGTGGTTTTTCCCAAATTGAGTTATCATGTAAATCACTGTGTCATGTGTTGATCATTTCATGTGTTATGCTTTCATGCTGATTTATAGTAACTTGTTGAATAGGAAAGTTTAAGCTTGGATGAATAAATAGTTTGATGGACACATATTACTTGAAGAAAAAGGTTGAACTGGACATTTGGACCTTGAATTGGACATTTGGACATGTGATTAGTAGTCAAGGGCTTTGGGAAGATGTCAAGTAATGTTTCTTGGCTGTTTTTCAAATAAAGTATGGATGATTTGTGAAAGACAGGGTCATTTATGATGGTTTATAGCACTATTTTCATAGTAATAGTTAAAATTTATTATGACAACCATATATATCTTTTGTGACTAGTTATTTATACCAAATATATTGTAAGGTAATTGTAGTTGGTCCACTATTGATTTATTAGTCTTGTGAACAAAATATAGTGCTTGGTTGAGGGATCTGGATATGTTGTGATCAAATTAAATCATTGTGGGTTTGAATGAGATAATGGCAGTTGAAAGTTAGATAATTATGTTGTGACCCAAAAGCATGAAGTTGATATCTATGAATAAGATGTCATTTTTTATATAGTATATAATCATTAGCAATTGTTAAAGGAACTTGGTCATTGTTCAAATTTTTTTTAATAAGATTCCTACTTTGGGCTAATAGGACTATTTAAGGTAATTGGAAAGATAATTCAAAGGTATGGTGCACTCCTCCAAAATCAAGAAGGTAATGTTACTATTAATCATGACATAGACTATAATAATCCTTATAAATATTTATGGAAATATGGTAATTGGATATCAAGGCTTGTCAAGCCTAAATTTAATTAGTATGACTTATTGGATTAAACTATTTTTTTAAAATTAGTATTATGAATGGTTGGATGAATCAACTAATTTATTAAATGATTAAAAGGCCTTGAATTGGGTAGTGATGTAAAGGATTAAAACCCTATTAAAGAAGTTGATGACAATTATATTGCTTTGGTAAAGATGCCTCTAATGTTAAAGATGTTTAAGAAAGTAATTATTTGATTAAGTAAAGACCTTAATACACTTGCTTGATTTAAGGATTGAAGGCAAGGGTATGTGCAGGATCATGGTGTGCCAAAAAGTGGCAATCTAAAAAATCTATAGTTCTGAAATATCTCAAACCATTTCAAAATCTGTTCCAACTTTTTTCCCACCCACCCTGATACTAAATGAAAAAAATTAATATCTTTATAAGGTCTACTATATTTTTTGATACTAAACCTATATGGTCAACTTAAAAAAAATCCTTAAAATGTGCTTTTGACTTATTTTTATGTGATTTTTACTTCAAACATGTAGCTGATGGCTTTTTTTTCACCAAAATTTGATGTGATGAAAAGGGTTTCTTAAGAATTCTTATCTTTCCATAAATGTAAGGTTTGTCAAATTATGAGTTTAGTAAGTAATTATTACTTATTTTCTAATGGAGTTACGTATAAAGTGTTGACTAACACACTACTTGAAAAATAACTATAAGTTTCAAATGGTACAAAATTTTTTAAATCCAAAAGATGCATAACATTCTATGTTTCTTCTACTATAAGGGAAAAAAATGAAAAATTAAATATTGCAAAGTTTTGAATTAGTTAAGGTGGTTAGACATGAGATTTTTTTTATTCTAAAATTTTTTAAGTCAAAAATTAATTAATTATTATTTATTTAGAATAAAAATACCCAAAAATATGTCACATCTAAGCATGAGTCTACTACTTATATCTAGAATATTATTAAAAAATATTATCATTTGATTTTGATTAAGGTGGTCAGACATACGTCTACTTATTTTTGTTCTAAATTTTTTATTATATTGCATTAAAAATTAAAATTTTAACCAATCAAATTTTATTCTTTTGAGATAAGTGCTAGTAGTTTAGAAACTAGATTCCATTTGCTAGAGATTCTTTTCTCTCAACTTTTTGATATAAAGTTAATAACAAGTAGAAAATTGCATGTCAAGTTGACATAACCCTGATTTCTAATTTTTTATTGTCACTTAAGAGCACAATTTTGTTGACTATGATCCTGCACATACCTACAAGTTATATGATGTTGTACATCACATAGATTGCAAAGATAGCTAGAAATAGGAGCTTGAAAAAAAAAATTTAGGCACCCAATCTAGTCATATGAGATTGAGGATAGCAATAGGAATTGGAACTCAATGTCTATAGTACCTCATATCAAGGAAGTCTGGATTATGAAGAGAAGTTATGTATTCCTCATAAGTTAAATACCTTAATTATCTATTCGAAAAACCTAGTACTGGCTTTCCATGATTCAAGTTGTCCCTCAAGTTTTTTTAGACAACTAAGAAATTGAATGAATTTTTTCAAAAAACTAAATAATTCTAAATCAAAGAGATAAAAGATTATATCATTGAATGCATCATTTGACACTTACCCTTACATCATATCCTCAAAAGCTCTATTCCTTTTGATCTTCTCCTTCTACCAATGACAAACACTAAACCAAATGATGCATCATCCTCTATCAAAGACATCAACAACTTACACACATGTAAGAATAGAAAAGTTGTAATAAATTTGTTCACATATTCTACACAACCTTTTAAAAGTGTGTTCATGTAGTCTCAATTTTGACACAACCCTTATAATATTTTAGTTGTTAAAAAAAAAAATAATTCACTTAGATTTAAGAGGCTAGATTATGGAAATTGAAATAAGTATGGAATATATAGAAAGAATAATCATGAAAAATCAATATAGAAAAGGTGTCTTGTAGTAGTAGATGATTTGTGGAGGGCTAGTAGCAAAGGTTTTGTATTGGCCAAACTTGGTGTGACAACTATGAAGGATAGTCCACACAAAATTGTGGTTAACACAAGATCTAAGGAATTTTGTAGAAATTTGGCTATTCAAATGTTTGAGATGAAATATTTGTTAGAGGAAGAGTGTTGGAGTTTCATGTCTTTCTATGTATTCAGGGGAAGAAAAGAGAAAACAAAGAAGTTGGAAGAGGTGGAATGTGAGATTGTAAAGGAATGTAGGGATTTGTTAGTGGATATAAAAAAAATAGTAGCATCTCTAGCTTACACCAGAATCCCTTTGGACTCCAAGCTCTATCATCTTAAAGGGATCTCTTACTCTTACTACCAATATTATTTTGATCACATTCATCCAATTTTGAGTTTAAGTTATGAATCTTTTCCTTCACTTCTTAAAGTATGTTTTTATTACCTTTTTTTCTTTCTTTAGGATGAGGACATTGATGTAAATTTTTTATATATCTATGCATATAAGAAGGATTTATTCTAGTAGTAGAGGAGTAGTGTGAAAAAATTAATAGTTCCATATTTGAAGCTGATCCTAGTTTCCCTTGTCTATTACCAACTATTCAAATTGAAATCCCAACTTCCTAGGAATGTAATGATCAAGAGAAGCTTGGTATAAGATATCATTGCAAAATGTGTTGGAGAATAGTTGCATCAATAGATAACATTGTCACTCTTCTTCTAGGAGAAGGTGAGCCATATTTTAAGTTGAAAAATAGAAGTCATGGAATTTTTTTATTGATTTTCATGAATTTGAATGTACATTTATATTTGTGGAGCCTCTACAATGGATTACAACATGTAATTTTTAAAATTGGTAGACTACTATTTAAAGAGATGCCTTACCACATGTTTAGTGAACTCTTTTTGATGTTGTAGCTTAAACAAATATGTATGGCTTTTCCATCTCATTTTCTATTTCATTTTTATTTTTGATCAATTGAAGAGAGTGCAATTGAAGGGAAGCTCTATTGGATTGGATGTTAGACACATTTGGGTTATTTCAACTTGTCTGGCATACAATAAAACTATGGAATGTTGGTGATCCCAACCTCTTAGCTGTAAAAAATCATGTTGATGCTAGTAAAATTTGATTCCATATTATTTAGTTTTCATGTGTCAATTTTTGTGACTGTACAATACGCAATTTTCTTATAAAAATTAATAGCATGCGTGAAAGAATTATTATTTTTGTCTATATCTTTAGACATAGCTTAGGGCCATTTATAAATGCAAGGAGGCCACTATAAAGTTGAAAAACAAGGAAGCAGGTATGATACATATCTCTCACACAGTTTTCTTTGTTGATGAAAATGCATTGCATCAATAAATAATACATTCATTTATGCATATTAGTTTGCAAAATTGAAGTGCAAGGGTTTATTTCTATCTTATACCACTCTTTCCAATGATGTTTTCAATATAACTTCCTACCCTTGGAGTAGTGTTCATTGGAGTTATGGTTTTTTTTTGGTTGCAATTGTTGGAATTTCTATTTTGGCATTTCATGGCATATTATGAGAATTGTTTGATGGGATCATTGAGGTGGTTATTTTAGTAGCCATATTTGTTTCTCCCTTGTCTATAATTGTGACTAAAAGATATGATTCATTCTTTCACTATTATATATGAGAATGCTTGAATGGTTAATAGCTTCTAATAGTGAAAATAAATTTGAATTCGAGAAATAATTAACCTGAATGAAAATGCTTATTATAATTAAATAGTCAACTTTGATTATTTAGTACTTTTAGCATGTTAATGGATATTGTTTAATTTCAAATCATTTTATCTTTGTGTGATATTCAAGAAAATAAAAAATCTTTCAGTGATTTAAATTTTTATGTTTATATTTTCATAGTTATAACCAACAAAATGTTCCCTAATGTTTAGATTGTCTACATGTGCTCCTTTTTATATCATAGAAATTGGTAGTCTAGACAAGAAGTATGGAGTTTATGCCCTTCTTCCTTTCACTTAATATGTTTCTACAAAATTTTAGATGGCTTTTTTTATGGCATTTTAGGTAGAGATATATTTGTGGTGGTAAGTTTCTTCTATTTTCAAAACATTTAAAAATTTCATAGTTTCAAATGGATCTTTAAGCTTTTAGATTTATTTATAATATTTTTAAATGTTTTAAATTCCAACCTATTTATCACTTGAAGAATAAATCATTCAAATTCTATGATCATAATATAGAATATTTATAAAATCATACAATTTTAAAAAATATTCTTCCCCTTGTTCTTTCATATAAATAAACTTATAAAATATTTTGTTGTTTATGTAACTTCCAAATGAATTGGTGGCATTGCTTGGTGCAACACGAATTCTAATTTATTTCACGCTTGCTAAATTTATTATTTCATCTATTTATGATTAATGATAAGGATTTGTATTCATATATGATCAATGCCTATTGTAAGTAAAGGGTGGGAAAACATTCTAGTTTCCACTATCATAGCACTAGCATTATTCCTTAATGCTTTGTCATTTACATATACTTAGTCTTTGCTCCTCCTAGGGACAAGGCATGTACAATTTTCCCTTCAATTATTGCAAGGGCATCACTATAGTTGAATTCTATGTATTTCTCATATGTCAAAATTTATTTTGTGCCACTTTCAGCTTAAAGTAGGGAGGATGGTTATAGCTATTGTAACAATGTTCACAATAATGGGTATGTGCATGATCATGGTCAACCAAACTATGCACTTAAGTGGCAACAAAAAATTAGAAAATTAGGGTTATGTGAACTTGATGTACAATTGTCAACTTGTTATGAATTTTCTATCAAAAAGTTGAGAGAAAAAAAACTCTAGGAAATTGAATTTAGTTTGTAAACTGTTGCTTATTTTTGCGCCCCACCAAATTTGAATTTTAAATACGAACCTCACCCAATGGCTAGTTCCCAGGTTTAATGTTATTTGAATGTCTGAGAAATACCAAAAGATTAGTGATTAAACCTTAGTGTATTTTACTATTTCCTTCCACTGGCCGCACCTTTCATGATCGTCAAATCTTAGAGGATCAACGGTCGATGCATCCCCACATTATCAAGATGTCAGATGTTTAAATAATGCAAGAATCTTCCTTTTTGATGCATGGACATGTGAAATCACACGAGGTCTTCGTTAGGTTTCAATGGCAAAATACGACACTGGAGGGTGCTATGGTGCTATTGGGAAATTGGTTCTTCTCGCCGTTAAGGACATAGCACCTCAGTGATGCGTGGCAAGTGGGTCAATTTCTACCTTGTGGGCTATGGGATGAATAGGTGGTGGCTGAGATAGAAAATCAGTTGGTGCCTGCTTCCTCACATTTTGAACTTTGTTAGACCTTCTGACAATGCAAGAAAGAAGGTTGTTGACATGCATCTAGGTGATGCCACAACAGATGGTTGTAGAGATCCAAAAAGTACGAGTTACGAACACCATTGGATCTCCCTAGATCAAGGGCTAGAGCTTCCCCACATTATCAAGATGCAAGGAAATTAAATAATGCAGGGAAGCAGCTTGGCGACACCTGTCTTAGTTGACATCATGGGCCCACTTTCTCAAGATGTATCGACAGCTTGTCTTTCGTAGAAGTTGTTAGATGAGTCAAAGTATGAAAAATTCATCTCATTGGCCCATCTAGCTTACTAGATATATAGTTCTATAGATCTCTGAGCACCATCCGATGCAAGCTGATCTATGGTTCCTTGCTTCCCCACATTTTCCAAATGCATGATAGATAAATCATGTGGGAAAGTGGGTGGAGGGCATGTGTCCCAGATGACATCATTTGCCCACTCCCCTTATAGGATGATATTGGATAAGTCCTCACCGTCTGATGTGATCTGATCCACGATTAAGGCTTTCCCACAAAATCAAGGTGCAGGCAAGATAAATATTGTGAGAATATGCCTTGTTGCTGCGTGTCCCTATGGTGCCTATCTCTTAGGGATCGCTAGGTATGGTATGATTTCTTAGTCAAATGCCAGGTGTGTTGCGGTGTTTCATGGGCCCTAAAGGACAAAGCACAGGAAATGGTGAGTCTTCGCGATCGTCAGATTAAGGAAGATCCATAGTGGGTGCTATCTCGCTATTTTAAATTTCTTGAAGGATACCCATAGCAACATAGTGCCTAGGTGATGCATGTCCTTGTGAGCCTAAACAAGATTGACTATTAAAGGGCTGGTAGTTATGTTGTAAGCCGTCGTGGTCAGGGTTTAAGAGGTTGGCCTGGTTAGTAAAGAGAGAGATGGTCAAATCAGAGAGACTTTATAGGGTGGCAAAAAGATAAAAGGCTGTTGGACCACATGGCTCATTCTGGTGCCAGGGTTCAGTTGACTTGTTGACTCCACTGATTCAGGTGCTTAGAAATGAAGAAAGTCAGGTTATCTTGCAAATTTAATCTCTGTAATCAACCCCAACCACCTAGAAGTGAATGTGAGGCAAGAAAGAACACTCCACCCCCTCTGATCCAATATATCTACCTAATCAAAGCATATCTATGGTGTCGGTTTTGTCCTCTCAAGGAACTTTTTTTGCAACAAAGATCAAATTTTCTTCAGATCCCCATGATTGTTCCTGACAGAGCCTTGATGGCAGTGGTTGCAGGATAGTTTTGGAGGGAAAACCTCAGTTATGCCTGAACTATAAAGGCAATTTTTTGTAAATTTTGTAAAGGTTGATCCTTCTCTGACTTTTCTCTACTGTTGCTCTACAATTTTAGTGTAAAAATTCCCTATGCCTCTGAACTGTATGATCCTCTACTTTATCTCCTTCAACCATTGGTATGAAAGTGCAAGAACTCTTTGCCTTTGCCATTGTTTTATGAAAGTCTGTAATCTGCATGACTATATCTCTTCTGGCTTGTGAATGATATATAAGTGAATCTTCTCTTTCCTTGTGTCATTTATCTTGGTCTTCTGATCTGCATGTGGTTATTTGATTAAAGCAAGTCTGAATGTGTATATCCTTAGTTTCATTCTAGTTCAACAATGCATATATGGGCAGAGATTGGTCTAAACACTCTATTTTGGTGCATCACCTCTTTAGATTAGATTAGGTAGATTTTCTTTTCATGCATTCCTTCTCCCTTTTCCTCTCCAAGAGTAGTTAGGTGCATCCTGATAGTAAGAGGAAGCCGACCTTCTCTATAGACTCAACCTCACAGTTCAAGTCCTATAGCTTGGAGGTTGTCCTCATGCATAGGCTTTGGACAAGGGTGCAAACCTAAGTGACAACATAAACTACTAGGCCTTAGCTAAAAAACATAAAAAATGATTGGTCAAAATTTTGAATTTTAATGCAATAGTACAAAAATTTTAGGACAAAAATAAGAAGTAGACATATGTCTAACCACCTTAATCAAAACCAAATGATAATATTTTTTAATAAGATTCTACATATAAGAAGTAGACTCATGCCCAAATGTGACACATATTTTTGGGTATTTTTATTCTAAATAAATAATTAATTATGAATTTTCTACTATAGTATTTTTCGAATAAAAAACTCTCTTGTCTGACCACCTTAACTAATTCAAAACTTTTCAAAATTAAATTTTCCTTTTTTTTTCCCTTATATGAGAAGCATAGAATGTGATGTATCTTTTGGATTTCAAAAGTGTTGCACCATTTAAAAGTTATATTTGTTTTCAATGAGTGTGTCAAACAACACTTTATATGTAACTCCATTAGAAAATAAGTAATAATTACTTACTGAATTCATAATTTGATAGACATTACATTTATGGAAAGTTAAGAACATTCTTATGAAACCCTTTTCATTTGATCAAATTTGGGTGAAAAAGTCATCAAATACATGTTTAAAATAAAAACCACACAAAACCAAGTCAAAAACATGTTTTTGGGACATTTGTTTTTAAGTTGACCTTGTAGGGTTGGTTTCCAAAGATATATTAGGCCTTACAAAGCTATTAAGTTTTGGTTTGGTATCAAGATGGGTGGGAAAAATGATGGAATACATTTTGAAATACTTTAAAACATTTCAGAACTACATATTTTTTAGATTGCCACTTTTTGGCACACAATGATCCTACACTTACCCTAATGGAAATGGTGTCTACTTTTGGTCTTCATGAGCATAAGACTTGAAAGTTCTTGGTGGGGTATTGTGGGAATCAGTAAAACCATTGCACTCTATGGTTCTCTACTTCTTGCTATGGTATGTAAACTAACTATTTTACCTTTCTCTACTTGTTTTGCATACTATATGTGTTTAAGCCTCACTTATATATTTTTGTGCTCATGCCATTCCAATTATCATTCTTTAGCTTGTTCATAAGTTCTTCATGAATGACCTACAATTTCCTAAGAAAAGACTTCTTAATTGTTGTTTACTATCACATTCATAATCCATTGATTTCCTATAGTTTAAAAAGAGATTCTTTTCCTTCATATATTTCTAATTTGAATATTTTTGTTCTTATAGATTCCTAATGTTATAGGTTCCTTTTTGGAATTGTGTACCAAAAGAAATGTAGATAAGGCACTATGCACTATACCAATATAATAATAGTTATTCACATATTAGTGAGCTTTCTAATAGTAATATTGATTTTTTATTTATTTATAGTCTTACTATATTATGATAAGCTAGTATACACTGGATATATCTACTATGTAGGTTGCCTCTATGTAATTTTTAACTTGACATTTAGAGTCTTATCCATGTTTTCTTCAAAGATTAACTTTTTTATTGTAGTAGAAGTCAAGATTGTAAATATTTATTGGAATTATGGAAAAACATATTAAGATTGAACAAGATTCTAGACTATTTAGATTACAAAGGAAACTATGAGCCAAGGAATCAACATGATCATAAAATTAAATGAAGACTTGAACCATTAAACCATAAGTTGTGGGTCTTTATAGTGAATGATTTGAGTTGCTATGTCATTAGGGCTCATGCTGAAAAAAAATAAAATTTATTTTGCAAAGAAGCTAGAGTATATTGGAGCAAGAAACTATTACACAAACTCTTTATGCTTTTCTTCTTTGCGTGGATCGCACATGGAGATGGATTTTTGAGCTTAATATTGTAGTTTTGAACATGTTTTATATTTAGTTCAAAAGAAATTGTTGGCACACCATTTGTAGGTGAGTTTATATTTTTACCACAATTATCTTCAACTATGTCTCTATAAGATCTTCAATTATATGTCTAATATGGTTTTGGGAATACAAGGTGGGATTGAAACATGGGTTTTGTTTTTTCTTAAATTTCTCTATTTTTGTATCAAAATTAGTGCTTTCTTGAGCACATACACATGTAGATTGTTCATGTACTTTTTTGTGGGCTTATTTTGGTGTCTTGTACTCTCTTGTTGCTTGGCCTAATTGTAGACATTTATTTCCCTTGATATTGAACATTATTTAGCAAATATATTTAATATTTATCATATTCCTTACAACATACATTGTTTAATTTAAATTTGATTAGGAGTATATTATGGAAAATTTAAATTTCCACCTGAGTATCCATATAAGCCTCCATGCATCAAGTATCTCTCTTATTGTCTCCTATGAAATGTGACATCCTTATACATGAAATCTAGTTATTGACAAATTTAATTTAATAGTAGTTGATTGCTTTTTTAAATTTTAAATTTTTTTGAATTCACAATAATTTGCAATAAATTGATGCATTAATTACAATGTTTTTGTTCACCTCCCTTTTAGTGTGATTACACTAGTGGATGCTTTGGAACTTAAAAGAGGATATGCATGTCTATGAGTGATTGTAAGTTTTTATAATGGTTTTCTACATGATCTAATTTGTTACAAACATGTTTTATTCTTATGCTTTCTATAATGTTACTAATTTATTTGGAAATTTGATTATTGTCTTTACTTGTGTATTGTCTAGTTTATCTAGAAACATGGAATCCCAAGTGGTCTCTCTAAAGGAATATATTAACTTTGATTCAATATTATTAAACAATTAAATATTTATCAAGATGATTCTATCCTCATTGAAGTATCATTTTACTTCCTCTTAATAGAGAAAGTCTAGAAGTGATCTGCATATTGATTTGGAGGACAGTGAAAGATCCCTTGCCAAATTTAGCCTCAAAATTAGAGACTCAAGGAACTTCATTAAATAAATTGCAAACAATCTTTGTACATGTTGTTTCAATATTTTAGTCTATTAATGATTGCCTTAAATGATGTCAAATGTGTTTTAAATGCTTTCAAATTATTACTAAGATGCCTATGTAAAGAACCATAATGCAGATGTCCACACTAAGTAAATATGCAGGCACATATTAATATAGATAGTTGTCATGTAGACTAAATTTGAGAGATATAACTTTTGACATTTAAACTCCTTGTGACTAGAATAATTTTAGAATGCAATAAAATTGCTTATGCAAAGAAATGCTAGGAAAAATGTCAATTTCTGGTTTACAATGATGTATCTAATGCAATTACCAAACTCCACAAATTCCTATCAAAATGATCAACATTTAATTGAACCATGCCAAACATATAATACTTTATTCAATTCCATCTATTAATATGCTTCAACTTCATTCAAATAGTTGAAGTGTGAACTACTTGCATCTTAAACTCTATGTCCTATGAGAAAGGCCTTCTAATAGGTGATGGATTTGTATGGCCTGATATAAGCCTATAAGTCTTCCTTACTTACCTAGAAATCAATCTTTCTACTACAAATCTAAAGTAGATATGCTCATCTAGATATCATGCAAGTATGTGTAGTACAAATACAAAATATATTAAAAGAAAAAAAAAATATAACCATTGAAAACTAAATAAATTGCACAATATTATGAATTTGGCTTAACCATCTGAAACTAGAGTTGGCATATTAATTTTCCAAGTGAGAAAATGATTTTGTGTAAGATTATTGGATTGAAGATGATTCCAAAAAAAGTGAAATTTATCCTTGATATGGAGCCCTCTATACATGTCACTGGACTTAATTCTTTCTTGGACACATTGGGTACTTCTAGAAGTTCATTAAGAAATTTGCATAAAAGTCCTATTCATTGGATAACTTGACTCAAAATGGTAAGCGATACACTTGGGAGATTGCACAAGAAGAGGCCTTTGAGGAGCTCAAAGAAGGCTAGTTTGTACACCCATTTTGGCATATCTAAATTGGGAAAAGGAATTATATGTTAGAGGCATCCACATGAACATAGAAATTCCTATTCCAATTTAGATATACCAGAATGAGTATACACACTAACCTTGTTTGAGCTCCTCAAAGGCCTCTCCTTTTGAAATATCCCATGTGTATGGCTTGTCATTTTGAGTCAACTTATCCAACCAATAGGATTTTTATGCAAAGTTCTTAATGAACTTCTAGAAGTACCTAATGTGTCCAAGAAAGAGATAAGTCTAGCGAGATCCATATAGGTCTCCATATCAAGGATAAATTTCATTTTTTCTAGAATCATCTTCAATCCAAATTTCCAATTTTTTTCAAAAAAAGTAGGTTGGACAAAATTTTCACAAATGCTAGTATGACATGGTCAAATTTTTGACCAACTCATTAACAAGGATGACAACTAGTCAAAATTTCAACTAAGTTTTTAAAAAAAAAAATTTTAATGTGGCATTTTCAACCAAGTTTGGTCAAAATTTCAATGATTAGAAAACTTGGTCTAAATTTTGATGGAAAAAATTGTGATAAAACTATTTTTTGAAATGTTGACCAATATGAGTCAATAAAAGAGTTAAAATTCACTAGTGGTAGGTAGCCTAGTAGGTAGAGTATTCTTGTAGTGTATAGATGCCTTGGATATAGTTAGGTAGCAATTAATTATTTTAAGACATTATAGATTAGCTCACAAGGCCCACTCCCTTGTAGAAGCATCGTGCCAAATCACCCAAGATGGCTAGAATATTTTGGCAAGGACTTCCTATATTGTCCAATTTCTTGAGTTCATCTATGATATAATTATGATTATGTATAAGAGAACTATATGTTTCTTCATTGTTTCCAATATCTATGTTCATTATAAACATATACTCTTTCTCTTTTTTTAGCACATTCTTTGATAGTAATTTACCTTTTGATAACTATTAGGGCCTAAGCTTCAGAATTAATGTAAGTTAATTTGCATGGTAGTAGAATTTCTTGAATTTATTGACATAGTACTAAGTGGAATTTGAAAAAATTGTGTTTCAATTCTCTATTGGGGACATAACCGTATTTTATTCGTTAATTTTGGATGTAGTAATGAGGGTTTTAGCTTAGGCCATGGGAGAGCATTTGAGTTATGAATATAAAATTTGAAATGATTTATGTCATTTTTTTCTTTTTTCTTTTTAATAATATCTAAAATGAAGTTCACATTATGTTGTAACTTTGGCATTGGTGTTTGATCCTTGATAGCTTCCATTTTAGCATTCAAGTTTTCAAGTTTCCTCTTCATTATATGTTTGGTTTATCAATGTTTTCCTCCAGTTTGATTACTATATAGTCATAATATTATGAAGTATTAAATCTACTAGTAACTTCTCTCATGTCTATAGAAAATGTAGCATAGTTTTAGGGTCTCTTGGCTCTCAGGAATTTGTAGCATAGATTCAGGGTAGTAACTTCCTACACTCAACTCTTCATTAAATTTGTGACATTACCTCTAAACCATGGAAAGGATGTTGCAGTGGTCCCCAACCTTGAAACACTCTTATAACTTAAGAAATGATAAAGAAAATGTAGATGTAATACATGACAAATTAGATAACTTGTAACCTTTTAATATATATATATATATAGAGAGAGAGAGAGAGATCCTTTTTAATGTGCTTATTACATATTAGCACAATAGAAAAATTGTTCCAACTATCTGCATATTCTAGAATCCAAATAATAAAACAATAAAACTCACTCAATGTAAGCTAACTAACAAGCAATAACCTAGTTAAATTAGTCTAGTTGCTGAATAGTTGTGTTGATTACAATTAGTTGTTCCCAACTAGCATGATCAAATACAATTTTTCAAAGGGACAAAATTGCATATGAAGATGTATGTATGTATATGTATGTATGCATATGCATCTATACACATATGTATATGTTTATATATGTGTATATATACATACATACACACACATATCTATGTCTATGTATGTATGTATGTATACAAAGAGATCTTGTAAATTTTGGATCATGGATTATAAACAAGAAAGAAAAGAAGATACGACATTAATCATTCCCCATTTCTATGTATATAAATAAAGAGATCTTGCAACAACATAATAACAATAAAACTCATTCAACAGGTAGCATAACCACAGATGCGATGGTGATGCCTATTGGTAAGTAGATTCTTCTTTTTCTATCTTATTTTTCATGTGTTTATTTCACTTTAACTATTATTTATTACCAAGAATTTTGTAATATTGGATACATTTTATGGAAGATGCAATGAGGATACACTTGGATGTACCTAGTGTACTTTTCATTTGAAAATAGAAGGATAAACTTTGTGTTTTAGTATTAACTTGACTGGTCTATTTAGACCCATTGATTATTTTCATAAGATTTAAACATAACTATATAAGGAGTAAGTTAGGATGTATATAGGTTAACCTTACATTAACTATAAATTACAACACAAAGGTTGCACCAAAGTCTTATACTATTGTAATTAAAGAAAACTACCCGATTCACCCAAATGGGTGTATGATGATGAAGAGTTGTATTAATGAGTAAATCTCAATAATGATTATAGGAATACAACTACATCAAAAAAATTGGAAATGAGAACGAAATATTTGTTAGAGTGACTACTTCAAGGGTCTTGATCCTATTAATATAGGTATGTACACAACTTGGTAGGCAAAGTATGCCTCTAGTATACAGACACCTTGGACATAGTTAATTAGGTAGCCTTGGACATACTTAGGTAGCACTTAACCATGTATGTATGTATGTATGTATGTTTGTGTAGTGTCTCTCGTGTTATAGTCTAAACCTTGTTATATTTTGATTTGAGAGATACTTGATACTCTTGTTATGCTTTTTTGAGATCACTTGAGGGTTGGATGTTATACTTTGATTTTAGTAGATCATAGATGTTTTACTACTATATTGTCCAGTTTATCATATTTCATGTTAATGCCATTTTGAGATGATAGTAGGTTTATGATGATATGTAGTTATTTAGTATTTTGACACATTTCTAATTGTATTATGTGATGGATTTTATGCTATGGATATTTATTTCATTCTTTTTCAATATGCTTTATGCGAACATGAGTGATGTAAATGGATTATTTTAGTATCATTGAATAAATGGTTAAATTGTGTATTTAATGCATTTATTGCTTTGGCTATGTTATTATATGCAATTGCACTTGATCCTGTGTTTTAGTGTGCAAGATTTATATCCTTGGTAGTGGTACACGAAGCTAGTGATTCAACAATTCATTTTACCAATGTCATCCTTGTATGATTGTTGTATCTTTTTAAATGTTTAATAAAACCCCATGGTGACTTGTTAAATCTAGATTCATTTGTATTATGTGATTAGACCAATGAGCATGTCTATGCATTTGGAGTTTTACATTGTCGCAAAGTTGTTAAGAGCTTCTATGGTTTTTGTTTTAGGCTTTTTAGGCTTTAATTGATTTGAATTTTAAGTTCTAACAACATTTCCATAGATGAATTCTTATTTCTAGAATAGCCTATTTTTGCTTGGGTTGATTCAGAGTCTAGCTAGTTCAACAGGCTATTTACCCTAATAGAATATTCAATATTCAATAAAAAATGAACAAGTATTGATAGAGGAATTTAATTCCTCACTTCTCACTTTTTAAAAATACAAAATTCATAGCCTTTTGAGAGAATCCTCTTATGGAAGATCACATTTCTATTTATTGTGAGAGCAACAGGTGTGGAATCTTCATGAGGTTAGTCTCATTGGATCTGGCTTGGGGAGACCTTTCTTTGCTATCACTTTTGGTAATATCTATAGATTATTTATTTTATCATGCTGATTTTAGTTTCTACCCATTTTGTTGTGAGGTAAGGCTCTCCTATTATTGTGTTTCAACTTAATTTCTATATCTGTTTCTAGTAATTATTAATTTGTAGGCTAAGAACTAGCGTTACCCTTAATTTTTGTTTGTTGGTTCTACCTAGTTGGTTAGGTATTAATGTTTTCCCAATTTTTTGGATGAGGGTTTGGAGTTTTTCACTATTATGCTGTCCATTTTCACATAAGATGTCTAAGCCCAAATTTTATTGGATTTTTGAGGCTTTTGTGCCTAAAGACCAAATGGGTTTTAATTTCAAAGTTTTCCTTTTTTGGGGCTTTTACCTCTTTTTGTGTGTCAGCTTATTTTCTTGGGTTTTTTAGGCATGATGTTGGTCATGGACTTGGATCATGCATTTGGATGTCAGTTAGTCCATTGTTTCACTTTTACATTGCATTGAGATGCATGTCGCAACCCATCTTCATGAGTCTATTTTCTTTTGAGTGTATTTTTGCATTGTCTTATCATCCAGTCCTTGTTCTGGGATCTTCATGATGGAGGTGCACCACACATGAGCACATGCACATGAATTTTTTAGGTGAATTGTGAGGCTTGATCTTCCATGGTACTTCCAAAAGTTATGATGATTGGGGTTGGGTTGGGAATATGCATGCCCAAATAAAACATTGGGGTAATAAAACTTAAGATGATAAAATGTTAATTTGAGCCACATGATATGAGCTTGAGCTTGTCAATGCCAAGTGACTCTCCATGATGTCAAACCCTACATAGTATTACATTGAGTGTCTAACCAAGACCTATAGTTTATGCATTGTCTGTGATCTTGGTTTAAGTCATCATTACTATCTAGCATGAGTGTTAGCTATGAATTTTGTTCTTTATGTGTGTTTGTGATTAGATGTTTATCTCCACCAGCCCAATAGGATATTACCTACAAGTTTCACATGGTTGGGAGGTGTAGTTACCTAGACCACTATTGGGGACCTTTGTACAAAGATGGTCTATTTTCCTAGTGTGACCGTTGCTAGATTTTTTCACTTGGTACTTTGGGTTCTGGAGTATGCTTTCTTGTGATTTATCTTTTCATTGAAATTCTTGTATATCATGCTTAGATGATGTTATTTTTTGATGTAGTCCCTTATTATGATGTTTAGCATATGATTAGATGATGTTATCTACTTAGTTTGAATATTTTATGCTTTACCTTTTAGCATGTTAGATTTCCTTATTGTTATGATGTTGTACATTTTAGTAATGACATCCTCATAAGGTGATTTCATTATCTAGTCATTAGTTTGTGATGTTATCCATGGGGGATATCTAGGACCTTTGAGGTCTCATGATGTTATTATGGCTGGGAGGAACCGTGCACTTAGTTCATTGTTTCAATACTTTATGATGTTGTTTCTGTATATTGCAATGTTTTTTTTGGTACATCCTTTCAATACTATATTAGATGGTTGGATTCAGCTTCTATATTTCAATTATTTGTTAGAGTGTCTTTTCCTTGATATGTTTTTTTGGTACTCCCTAGTGTGGAGCAAATTTTTTTTCTAGCTTTTTATCTTATTGTTTTATAGTTTTCTGATTTGTGTTCTCACATGAAATATTACTTTCTTGCATGAGAATGCAAAATCTCATGTGGTGTGTTGGGGTTTCTCATATGGCTCATAGTGCATCCTTGTGCAAAACCCCACACCAATTTTTGGTGTTTTGGTTGCTGGGCCAAGTACTTCCTCATGCCATTTGGTGCATTTCCTCACGTGAAAGATAGAACCTCACGTGTAGTGTTGCACTTCCTCACATGAGATTCTATAAGTCTATTGTCCTCATGCAAAAAATAGGGGGTATCTACCCTAGTATTTGGGAAGTTTATTTTGGTGTTTTATGTACCCTTTCGGTTTGCTAGTGTTTCCTTGTTTCTATAGTTAAGATATTTTAATTTATGTGGTCATTTTAGTTTTCTTCATTATTTAGTTGATCATGTTAGTTTCATAGTTGTGTTTGGAGATCCATTGGGTCTAGATAGTTGGCTAGTCTTATGTTGTGATCTTCATGATCCTTGTATGATGGTTGTCATGTTCTTTCATACTTGTAAACTATTTTTTATCTTGGCTTATATTTATCCTTGTTCCAAGGATCTTTGGGTGGGGCATTATAGTTTGTATGTATGTAATTATTCTTTACTTAATAGTTATCTTGCACCTTCTACAATACTACACTTCAATTATTTGCACTCTCTAAATCAAAGCTATATAACTTCATCACTTTTAGCTATACTGTTCTAGTAGTACAAACCATAATCATTTCTTATAATTCTATGGCTATCTTTGTAGATTTATAAAATTGAAGTCTAAAAATCAATTGCATTTATGTACATCTTTTTCAAGTTTGATATTTCTCTTTTTCCTAACTCATAGTCCAAGAATAATTTTTCAAAACACATAGTAACCAATTGGGGATTGAGCCAAAAAATTATAAGAATGATTATGCCAAAAAAGCTTAAGAACATGATTGGTGTACAATAATAATATTTTTATGCTCCTTTTGGCACAATTGTTCTTACATTTTATGATTTTAGGTGAGAACAAAATTCTAAACTAATCAGGATAGGTGATCCAAAATTAAGTCATAATTGGTTGAGGCATGTTTAAATAAATTATCTCACATGTTATTGAATGTTATGTGTTTATGTGCTACTATTAATGAATGTTAAGGGATGAACTAATGTTAGATGTTAGCTCTAGACATTATAAAATTATTTTATGGATGTTGATAATTATTTTTTACTTCATTTGATAATGAATGAATTCTATATTTATTAAAGAATGAATGTGAGAACCATCTCTTCTTAGGTACTATTTCTAGGATGTTGTAGCCATTCTTAAGCCCAAAATAGACAAAAAATGATTTGAAATGCAAAATTGGGTGCTTAACTTAATGAATAAGCACACTAAGTGAAAGACCTTATGTGTTGAAGGATTATATGATCAACTATATATTTCACCACATGGCATGGTATTATAGGTTTACATACATTCTTAGGTAGACATTTGTGAGCACTAGGTGTATGAAGGCTCCATGCAAAAACACATAGAAGAAAAAAATGTCATGAACATTTTTGATGACATGTTTACCAAGAGCATACCCAAGTTCTTCAAGGTGACTTCACATTATTAAATTTTAATGTTTGCCAACACCACTATTCTTCCTCCATCTCCTACACAAATAAAAATGTTGCCTCCAACATTGCTACCATATGATAAATGGGAATAGCACATGCTCGAGCCATGGCCTAGTTAAATTGGTCTATTTTTTTATTAGTTAGGTTGATTACAAATTCCTATAGAACTGTGAATGGATTAGGTACAATAAAATGAATAGTTAGTTGCTCTTAGCTAGTAGGATCAAATAGAGTTTTCCAAGGTCATAAAATTTTGTATGCAAATGCATCACTTGAATTATAGGCATGAAGCAATTACCCAATTTATAACAAATTGTTGGATATAAAGGCTCCATACACTAGCCCAACAATAGAAGCCAATGATGTAACCATGCATATACTGACACACTATCCCTATGACAATCTTGAGTATCTATTGCTACTATTAATTTGGTGTAGTTGTTGATTAGATAAATTCATTACAAATTCCTATAGCATTGTCATCACATTAGGTACAATACAATTAACAATGAGCTATTCCTAGCTAGCAGGATCAAAAACACTTTTCCATGGTGATAAAATTGCATATGTAGATTTATGTACATATGTGTATATATATGTATGTATGTATATATGTATGTATGTATCTATATATATTTGCATATTTATATGTATATATATGTGTATGTATTCATACATATGTACATACAAACATATTTATGTGTCTACGTATGTATGTATGTAAGTATATATAGAGAGATCTTATGGATTGTAGAGATTAGCAGAGATCTAGGATTTTGTTGACACACCCTTGTGGTTGCTGTAGACACCTAAAAACCTTTAGAAAATAAAGTATTTTTATTTTCTGAAAATTTTTTGATGACATCATCATTTATTAATTAATTTATTTTTATGCCATTAAATCCCTTTATCTTAATTAAAAATATTTAATTAAGGAATCCCTCCCAAAAATGTTTAAATCTTATTTAAACATTATTTCCTTATTTATCAATTATTTAATTAATAAATTGACCAAAAAACCCAAAATAAATAAAAAATTTATTTTTTGCCCAAAACTTGGCCAATTTCCTTAAGACCACTAACCTCTTCCAAAATCTTCTAATCCTTCTTTAATTTTGATTAAAGGCTAATCCCATCATTTCCTACCCCTAATCCCAACTCAAAATATTTAATTAAGATTAAATATTAATCCTCATGTTTATTAAATATTTTTTAATAAATATCTCCTCAACCCAAACCCTTGAAATAAATAAAACTTTATTTATTTCATAAAATCTTATCCTAGGAAGTTCTGGACTCTTCTAGAAAGTCTTCATCCTCATCCAAAGCCTAGACTCTTCTAGAAGATGTCTTTAACCCTAATCCTAATCCCCTCCTAACCTTGTCACATTCCCTAAAAATGGGTTAAGACTTACTAACCCAAGCAAAAGTTAACAAATATCTCCTCCTTCACCCACCCTCATTAATTGCAATCCACTTGCCATCCACTTGCCTAGTCCTAAGCCATCTCTAACCCTTCCTCTAATCATTTTTACAACCCTAAGCAAGCTTAAAACTACCCTAAACCCTCAAATTCGAATTTCATGGTATCTCTCACAAATATCCTCAACCACAAAACTTTATAAAGCCCACAAAGTCATAAATGACTCTTACAAGCCCTTTTATTGCTCTTACAAGCCCTTTTATTGCTCTTACAAGTCATTACGAGGGACTTTATGAAGATTTTATCCCTTGAGCCTCCTTTGTTGACTCATCTTTCCCCTTTCCTCCATCCTCTCACCATGTGACATGTGTCACTCCTTGATTGGCTATAAGGAAGCACAATCCATGTGCTCTTTTCTCATGCAATCTGAGCCCTCCATAAGCTTTTTCTCATCCTTGCATCTTAGCCCTCAATCCCTCAAGCCTCTTGCCTATAAATTGGATCCTTCCCCTTTGCAAAATAACACAATCCATGAAGTAAAGTCATAATGCCATTTTGAGAAGCCATTTTACATCAAAACCATACACTCACACCCAAATTTCAACTCCATTTGAAGCCCTTTTTGAAGCATAAGCTTGAGCATACATCCTATCTATTTAGACAAAGCCACTCAACAAGAGAGCTGCTCATTGAGAGAGTCCATTAATAGCTCATATTCTCAATTGAGAGTTCATCTTAGTCTATCTTGAAGTTTATGAATTTTGTTTAGTTTGTAGAAGCTTTATTTAAATTTAGTTTCTATTAGCATACTAACATTGCTCATATACATTTGCTAAATTTTTTTGTCATGCCCTTGTGATATCTACATCTCATTATTGTGCCCTTGTGATCTTTGTATATGTATATGTGTATAGGTATGTATGTATGTGTATAAACAAATAGATCTTGGCACAATTGAAAATCAATAAAAATCACTCAATAGGTGGCATGGCCATAGATGCAATGGCAATCCCTATTGGTAATTATATAAGGAATGAGTTAGGATGTATATAGGTTAACCTTACACAAAAGTTTCATGAGGGTATTACAGTATCATAATTATAGAAAACCACCTAATTTGTCTAAGTGGGTGTATGGTGGCAAAGAGTTGTATTAGGTGAGTAAAGCTCACCAGTGGTTATAGGAATACAACTACATCAAAATAATTAGAAACCAAAACTACATATTCATTAGAGTGAGTAGTTCAAGGGTCTTGATCTCATGGATATGGGTATGTAGGAAAATTAGTGGGTGGAGTATTCCTTTAGTGGGTAGATGCCTTGGATATAGTTAGGTAGCACTTAACTATTTTAAAACATTATATGTAACAAGTAGCTTGACACAAAACCTTAACAAATTCATTGTCTCAATCCCTCTAGGCATTGTATCGTCTTGACTTTTTACAAAGGTATGATGCTCTCCAGTTCTACGATTAGGAAAATTCTTTTCAATATCTTTTCCATAGTTTTTATTTTCACTACGTGGTCATGATCATATCTTCTCCTTTTCTCCCTTTTTTTGGTACCCTCTTACATGATTCAATGTTTTAATATCTTTTCTTAGGGACTTTAGTCACATATTTTATGCCTTTATAACTATGATTCATTGGTCTAGTTGCTGATTAGCTAGGTTTACAAATTCTTGTAGATCTATCATTAGATTAGATATGATATTTTATGAACAATTAGCTGTTTGCAGCCAAAAAAAAATTTTATTACTATCTTCCCTATGCTTTTTACCTATCACCCTTAGCATCTCTAACCCAATTACCTCTTTCTCCCATTGTCTCAATCCTTCTAGGCTTGACATCATCTTGATTTTTTACAAAGGTATGATGCTTACCAATTCTAGAATCAAAAAAAATATTTCCATATCTTTGTTCTTGTATTTTCCCTCTGCATCATATATAATGTCATCATGTTTGATACATTCATAAATCTTATTCCTTTGATCAAAAACTTTTGTAGACTTTCTATTATATTTCTTTGAATTCATTCCAGTATGTCCATAGTTTTTTTTTTATTCACTTGAATGGTCATGATTAAATCTTCTCCTTTTCTCCCTTTTTTCTAGTACCCTCTCAAATTATTCTTTGTCTAAATTTCTTTTGCTTGGGACTTCAGTCATAGATTTATGCCTTTGTTACTATCATTCATTGGTCTAGTTGTTTATTACCTATGATTGTGTGACAACTCATTCTATGAATTTTTTTTGGGCAATGTAGAAGGATGCCATAGTTCAATATGCAATGTCAATTCATATGCATATGACATCAAGCAAAGAAAAAAAGTACAACATGAGGTTTCCATTTTTGTTAGAGGTCTTGAATTAGGTATTTTAATATATAGACTATCATGAACATTGTTCATATTGGTCTATAATTTTAAAAATATAAAAGACCTATTAAATAAATGTAATTATGTTGTATTTTATTAGCTTTTCTTATTGTCCATGCATTTGAATGTAGATGTACATGCATTCTCAATTCAAAGTGGTAGAATCTTATTTTGGATGTGATGGAAAAATGACATGCACTAGAACATTGGAAAAGGATGTCACTTTTGTAGATTTGGAGACCTTTTTTGTACTTTAAACATTGATAAACTTTTAAAGATTTCAAATGTTAATGGGAAATTAAGATGTGAAGTGGGTGGGGCCAAATGAGCTTCCACCTTCACATGGTTGGCCCTAATTAGTAGAGAATATTAAATTATTCTTGAAACCAAGTGAAGCTCAATATTAAATTATGATTACATGAAAAATAACTATGTGAATCTATTGTGAGCTATGAGATCATAGCTATTCAAATTTTTTTGCCAATTTTCTTTCATTAATAAAATACATCATCACAATTGTGACAACCACTTTCAACAACTAGCCATTAGTCCCACAACATTACTGCTACATGATCATCACTATTGGAATGACTATTTCCCATAGATGACCATGGGACCCATAATATTTATATCACAAACATGCCATAATTGTGATGGTAAAAATGTACTCTTTTCTAGTGACATAACTCAGTTTATGACACCTGTATCCATCATAATTGTGGTGATCATCCTCCTCATTGTAAATTGTGACATCAAAAGTTTGACACCCATCTGACAAGATCCACATTCTCTTGATGTCAATTGGGTGACATCTATCTATTGCAATTATGATGGCCTACCATCATAATTCAAGCCTAAATGCAGTAGTGTGATCATTGAGCAAGGTCACAATTAGGTTGTATTACTTTAGCCATGATACCTCAACCATCATTAGATACAACTTTAGGGTCATTATAGCTTGTAAAAACTCCATTATCACTGCCTATGACAGTTCAACCATCATCAGATGCACCTTTAGGGTTATCACAACCTATAACATGTTTATAATCATCAACTACAATATTAGTGGCATATCCTCTTGTCCCACCTGCATCATCATCACATGCATCATCACAGTCTTCATGTCCTAGTAAATTTAAAAAAAAATATTTTTAGTACATATGTGATTGGATGGATAATGTGGAAAATTGTGATGGAGTTTCATTTGATCCATGTGTACATTTTAGGCATACTTGGTACCATATGGAGATGGAAATTTCACATTCATAGATGATTTTATGATGATGATCTTTAGTGGAGAGGAGACAGATAATTCTTTGTTTGAGCTTTGATATGATTATATTTAATCAAATAAATATCATAAAAGTAATTTTTTATTTATGTTATAGATCATTCTAGATTGATATGTGAACAATATGCCATTTAGGATATATAAAGTGGTATGGGAACTGTTAGAAATAGATAATACTAAGATCGGGGGTGAATTAACATTCTACAAACTTTTACCCACAACTAAACATTGCTAATTTCTTTACAATATACATATGAAAGTAAATCAAAAATGTTGGAAAATAAATATAACCATTCACATAGAGAGTTCATAATACATTTTTTTGTTCACTAGGGAAACCTTGGGCAAGTGAAAACCTCGGTTGGGATGATACCCACTAAATGATTCACTAAACAATAGGATCCTATTAAGGATATTGACCCTATTAGGAGTCTATGAAATACATATAGTGTCTTGAGTCCTTGTTAGAGGACTAGACCTTTTTAGAATCCTTAGCCCTATTAGGAGTTGTTTCAACCCTATTTAGGGGTTGATAGATCAAATATAGTGTATGCAAGAAGAGCTCAATACCCCAACATGCATTTATACAATTCAATTCTTCACAAGAATAGCTATACATAAAATTCTTTCTTACTACCATAATTCACACTTCTTCTAATCATACATCAAACCATGCATCACATAAGGCTCACATAATAGTTCTTGTATCATGTATAACACTTACATAGCACATAGATTGCACACATATCTCTCTCCATGATTGCAAGAGAAGATCTTTACTTATATGTTGCATATTAGAAAATCTCTAGTTAGTTGGCCTTCATGTATTTACATGTTTGACATAGTATAAAATAACTTATGGAATAATATTCATAGTCAGCTCATCATGACTTAGTAAATATTTTGTTACCAAAATAACTCCTTAAGTTGTACAACTCTAATTACTAGTATGCTATGTTCTACTCTATCGAATACCCATATGGGTATTTCAACTATAACTCATGTTGTACATTCCATACACACCTATGCACTAGAACACATCATCATGACACTATCATAGAGCTTTCCTCAACTGTACATAAGCTAACTCTTAATGAGTTGTTTGTACACATCTCATCTATCTCTATACTATTGCAAACTATCTATCACTTAGAAATTTTTCTAACTCTAAATATATAAATGAAATGTTGAATATATGTTTCGATAAATGACAATTATCAAGACATCTATCTAACCACATTTCCAATAATCCACCCCTTTGGAATTGATGGCAATATTTTAGAAAATTGACTAAGTCCCAAAATGATGTCCTGAAAAATAAAAAATAAATAAAAGTAACTATACAAAATTGTTTTCAAAACATAATAATTTTATTCATGTTTTGATGGATCATTGCATTCCTTATTACTCCTCTACATTGATACATAATTGTACTCCTTCTTATACATACAATATAAAATCTCTTACATATATTAGCTTTCTACCTTGGTACCCACATATAATTTATATTTACCTATTACTCCCCTCTAACATTAATGGTGCAAGGAAACTCTAGTGTGGAAACAACTTCCTACACTAATCCCTTCAAGGAAAGTGTTGTGCAAATTGTTTTAAAATCCTTACAATTATAGATTCAATATTATGTAAAAAATTATATTGTAGTCAACCATGAATATAGAAAATAGATAGAGAAAGAAAACATAAACACAAAGATATGCCAAAATGGAAAAGCCTTTTGGTAAAACAACCCCACCCCTCCAAAACCTGAACAATTTATTATCTTCAACTCAAAGGTTACAAAACACTTGTAGTGCAAGCTCTTTTAGGACATGGAAGACTTATCTAGTATCTACCAACAATACATTAGTCACTCACTCACACAACTATCTAAAACCCTCAAAATGCTTACATATTGTGCTTTCCATTATTAGGGCATCTTTCAAAGATAGCTCTTATAGATCATAGGAATTTTTCATAACCATTTAAGTCACAATTTCCTTACACATAATTAAATCTTCCAAAGATAGTTCTTACATGTCATAGGAATCTATTATAACCATTTTAGTCATGATCTCCTTACACGTAATTAAATATTCCAAAGATAGATCTTATACATCATAGGAATTTATCATAGTTCAAGACGTTGACACATGCAAGTGTAGTAACACATCAATAAGAAAACTAGACATGAACACTCACACTTAATTACATTATTTACAAAAAATACATTTAAAAAATAAATAATAAGAATAGGAATTATTCAAGGTTGAGATACCTTATTCCTAACATTCTCCCACTTGTTGGACACCTTGTAAGAGCAATATGAACATAACAAGAACTAACCCCTATAGGCTAAAAGGCCCATAGACGCCAAACACCATATGAACTTTGCTATGCCCACTAGTTTCATCAATGCATCTACAACATTCTCTATAGTATCTACCTTCTCCAAATTTATCTCTCCATCTTCCACCATATCTCTCACAAGGTAAAATAGCACATCAATGTGCTTTGTTCTCAAATGGAAAGTTGGATTCTTTGCAAGACAAAAAACACTCTGACTATTACAACAAATAGTAATTTGTTTTGCATCAATACCAATATCAAAACAAAATCTCCTAAGCTAAATGGATTCCTTATAATCATGAGTAGAAACCATATACTCAATTTATATAGTGGAAAAAGTAGCCATAGATTGTTGCTTACTCATCCAACTAATGGCACCACCAAACATAGTGAACACATAAGCATTGGTGGATCTCCTATTGTCAATATCACCTACCCAATCTAAATACACAAACCCATGAATAAAAACTAAATGCAAAGCTCTAGAAGAGTTACCATGATAAAAAATGGAGTAATCTTATGTACCCCTCAAATATCTGAATACTCACTTAACTACATCCCAATGTACCCATCTAGGATTACCCATAAACTAGCTCAGAATTCCCACTACTTGGGCAATGTTTGGTCTAGTATAGACCATAGCATACATAAGACTACCAACTACACTAGCATAATGTACTCTACTCATGTCCTCCACCTCACTAGGATATTTTGGATAATCATCTAAATATAACTTTGTTCCCATAGAAACAAGAACATAGAATGGTCTACAATCCACCATGTTGACTCTTTCGAACAAATACTTCACATACTTACTCTGACTCAACCAAAGCATTTTGTTAGACCTATATCTACTAATTTCCATATCCAAGATGTACCTTGCTACCACAAGATCTTTCATCTCAAACTATGATAACAACTAAGATTTAAAATTAGAAAGCATACCCTTACCCTTCCCAAACAACAACATATTATCAACATATAATGCAACAATATGAAGGTGATCATTTTACACTCTAAAGTAAACACAATGATCTAATTTTGATCTGACAAATCTAATTGACAACAAAAAAGCATCAAACTTAAGGTACCACATCCTAGGAGATTGTTTCAAACCATATAAAGACTTCTTTAATCTACAAACCAAAGATTCTTTACTCTAACAATGTAATGCTTAGGTTGTGACATATAAATCTATTCCTCCAAGTCACCATGAAGGAAACTTATCTTCACATCCATTTTTTCTATCTCTAAATCATATGATGTAGCAAGAGATAATAGAAATCTAATGGATGTAGACTTTGCAATAAGAGATAATTTTTCACCATAATCTATTCCTAATACTTATGAATACCCCTTCACAACCAATCTAGCTTTGTACCTTTCAACACTGCCATCTGCACATAATTTCTTCTTCAAGACCCAATTGCTACCAACAGGTTTTTGTCCTTTAGGAAAATGTACAAGGTCCCAAGTTTTGTTTTTATCCAATGAAGCCATCTCATTGTCCACGGCCTCAATCTAGGAACCTACATCTTCCATATCCAAGCCTCTTTCATAGATCTAGGCTCATAAATTTTAGTAATCAAACTAAAAGCACAATTAGAATCTAACATAGAATAACCAAACCTTTCTAGTTGCTTTCTTGCTCTCATGGATCTCCTTAAGGGCTAAGGTTGAGGTTTTTCTTCCTCTTCTTCTAAACCATCAAAGCTACTAGAGCTCTCCTCATCACTAGACCCATCATGGTCATTTTGTTCAGTCTTCTAAGGGGTAGGAGGCAACTGAACAATATCTTCCATCTTTTCTTTTTCATCTTGTTGTAGCACAATAGGAGAAAATGTTAGCTCTCTAAAAATAACATTTTTTCTATACCACACCTTACTAATCATAGGGTCCCAATGCTTGTATCCTTTCATACCAATACCATATGTAATGAAAATACATTTGACAACTTTATTTTCCAACTTATATTTTTTCTCCTTTGGAACATGTGCATAAGCTTCACAACCAAAAACGTGAAAATGTCTAATTGAATGCTTCTTATCAGACCACACCTCCATGGGTGTCTTACCAACAAGAGCTGATGTAGGAAATTTGTTAACCAGATAACAAGCAATGGCCACTGTAGACACCTAAAAACCCTTTAGAAAATAAAGTATTTTTATTTTCTGAAAAATTCCCTAATGGCATCATCATTTATTTATTAATTAATTATTTAATTAATTCATTTATTTTTATGCCATTAAATCCCTTTAATTTTAATTAAAGATATTTAATTAAGGAATCCCTCCCAAAAATGTTTAAATCTTAGTTAAACATTATTTCCTTATTTATTAATTATTTAATTAATAAATTGACCAAAAATCTCAAAATAATTTATTTTTTTATTTTTTGCCCAAAACTTGGCCAATTTCCTTAAGACCTCTAACCTCTTCCAAAAACTTCTAATCCTTCTTTAATTTTGATTAAAGGCTAATTCCATAATTTCCTTACCCTAATCCCAACTCAAAATATTTAATTAAGATTAAATATTAATCCTCATGTTTATTAAAAATGTTTTAATAAATATCTCCTCAACCCAAAACTTTGAAATAAATAAACTTTATTTATCCTCATCCTAGGAATTTCTAGACTCTTCTAGAAAGTCTTCATCCTCATCGTAAGCCTATCTTTAATCCCCCATTTAGCCTAATCCACCCCATCCACCCATCCTAACCAAGCTTAGCTACTAACTCACCCACCCTCATAAATGCCATCCACTTGCCCATCTCTAACATCTCTAATCTAATCCTAAACCATCTCTAATCCTACCCTTAATCATTTGCACAATCCTAAACAAGCTCAAGACTTTCCTAAGCCAATCCTTTGTTGGACCCTCAACCCTCTTGCTCTAACCAATAACCCTATGACATGTGTCACTCCTTGATTGGCTATAAGGAAGCACAGTCCATGTGCTCTCCTCTCATGTAATCTGAGCCCTCCATGAGCTTTTTCCCATCCTTGCATCTTAGCCCTCAAACCCTCAAGCCCTTAGCCTATAAATTAGATCCCCTCCCAAGCCATTTTAACACACTCCATCATCCTAAAGCCATAATGTTGTTTTGAGAGCAAGTTTCACATCAACCACCATATATCCACATCCAAAATCCAAACCCTCCATTGAAGCTATTTTGAGTATTTGAGCATACATACCAAATCTAAGCAAATAGGCACATCCCTAAAACAAGAGAACAATCTCATTGAGAGAGCCCCTTAATGGCTCATATTCTCATTTGAGTTGTTTCTTCTTTGTCTCACTTTATGTTATATTTAATAATTTTGTAAATGCTTTTGATTTCTTAATTGAGTATTTCTTGCATGCTTATTTCTCATATATAGCCACAACTTTAGCCCAAAACTTTTTTTCAAGGCTAGCTCCACTAAACATACTCCTAACCTTCTCCATCAGTGTCTTGATGATTCTTTCTACAACTCCATTTTACTATGGGGTATAAGGAGTTGTCTTGTGCTTCTCAATGTCTTGTTCTTTATAGAAATGTTCAAAATTTGCTATGCAAAACTCACCACCATTATTAATTCTAACAAACTTAATCTTCTTACTGGTATGATTCTCTACAAGGGCTTTAAATTCCTTAAACTAACTAAAGACTTGTGTCTTACTTTTTAGGGGATAAATCCATGTCCTACTTTAATGATCTATGAAAGATATGAAAAATATAAATATTGAGATTGAAGGAAATTTATAGGACCAAACACATCAGAATGAATAAGATCCAAAACATCAAAAATTTTGTGAGAACTATAGTAAAATTGAGCATGATTTTGTTTACCATAGACACAATGCTCATAGAAGTCAAACTTGAGATTACAATCATTTAACCCCACAACAATCTTTAATCTCATATAAAACAACATTGTCTTTTTTGAAAGAATCTTTCCTTCCAATGTTTTTGCACCCTTAGGTACACATGTTGTACTACCATCAGAACCAATAACCATAGTCTTCTTTAGTGCTCGTTTAGATGTTAGGGATGAAATGCTAGCTTATTTCTTCTTTGGAGAAGAACTATTGCACTAAAAAATGCATGCATCAAGCTAAAATAGTGTACCTCTCCTAGTACCCTTAGTAGCCACCATAGCTCCTCTCATCATCTTACATCCATCTTTAGAAAAAATAAATTGCACACCTACATCATTTAGCATACTTATAGATAATAGGTTTCGTGCCAAATTCGGGATGTGCATTACCCTATTGATTTTATTTACTTATCCATTAGGGAATCTAATAGTGACCTATCCTCATCCAACTATTTTTAGGTGAGAATCATCACCCAAGTACACATTTCCATCATCAAAAAACTTTATACTTTGAGAACCAGCTTTGATGAGAGGTCATATACAAAGAAGCACTCGAGTCTATCAACCACACATCATTAGATGCATGTGCTACCAAGCTACAATGAAAGCATCGCCATCTTCTTGAGATTTTTCTTAACTTAAATCTAAGACCTTCTTCTTCTTCTTTGGTTGTTTATAGTCTTTATGAAAGTGCCTAGTCTTATCATAATTCTAGAATTTTACCTTGGAATTTATGAGAGTCTTTGATTTTCTATGAGATTTGGATCTACCTTTTCTAGACTTCTTTTCATTTTTCTTGCCTCTATTATTGGACCTACCACAAGAAATAAGAGGTTCTCCATGTTTGATAATTTTCTCCGTGTCTCCTCAAATAACAACAAAGGCACCACATCATCCATTTTGAAAGTGACTAAAGTACTTGCAAGAGCCATCACAAGATGGTCTTAGGAATTGGGCAAGGAACACAATAGGGTCATACATTGATCCTCCTCCTCTATCTTGGAACTAGATGATCTCAACTATATAATTAGTAAATTAAAAGCATTTAGATGATCTATAATAGATCCTCCTTCCTCCATTCTTAAAGAATACAACTTCTTCCTTAGGAACAACTTGTTTACTGGAGATTTGATGTGATACATAGACCCAAGCTATATCCACAAATTGTTTATAGTCTTCTCATCAAGAATATTTAGGAGAAATTAATCAACTAGATAGAGTCTAATGATGCCCTTAGATTTTTGATCCATGAGATCCCAATCTATTTGAGATATTTTTGTGGGTCTCATATCAAGTGAAGTTGCCTCCCATAGATCATGATCTTCGAGCAAGTCTTCCATATTGAGTTTCCACAACATAGAATTATTGCCATTACATTTCTCCACCTCCATTTTTCTATATGATGAACTAGCCATCTCAATCTACAAATAAGATTCAAAATTCTCTCAACAAAATTCCTACTCAAACTTTAAATTAGCTCAAGAAACCCTACCCAAAAACTAGGATCAAAAGTTGATCAAGCTCTGATACCACTTCTAAGGAAACTTAGGCATGGAAATAACTTCCTACACTAATCCCTAAAGGAAATTATTGTGCAAATTATTTTAGAATACTTACAATTGTAGATTCAATATTATGTAAATAATAATATTATAGTCAACCATGAATATATAAAGTAGATAGGGAAAGAAAACACAAACGAAAAGATATGTCAATGGGAAAAAACCATTCAATAAAACAAACCCACCCCTCCAAAACCTACACAATTTATTATCTTCAACTCAAAGGTTACAACACACTTGAAGTGAAAGCTATTTTGGGACATGGAAGACTTATCTAGTAGCTACCAACAATAAAATACTCACTCACTCATGCAACTATCTACAATCCTCAAAGTGCTTATATAATGCATGTTCTATTATTAGGGCATCTTCCAAAGATAGCTCGTACGCATCATAAGAATCCGTTATAACCATTTCAATCATGTTTTCCTTGCATACAATTAAATCTTCCAAAGATAGTTCTTACATGTCATTGGAATCCATCATAACCATTTCTGTCATGATCTCTTTATACACAATTAAATATTCCAAAGATAGCTCTTATGAATCATAGGAATCTATCATAGTTCAAGATGTTGACACATGCAAGTGGAGTGACACATCAACATGCCAACTAGACATGTACACTCATACTTAATTACACCATTTGAAAAAAATACATTTACAAAACAAAAAATAAGAATAGGAATTATCGAAGGTTGAGACAGCTTATTCCTAACAAATGAAAAAGGTGTTAAAAAATGTGTTGAAAAACTAGGTGTCCTTCTATTGATAATCTTTTTATCTTAGAAAAATAATGTGCATAAACAAGTTTTAAGCTATCTACTTCCTTCTTCTAGTTCTCCTTTATTATATCTAATATACTGAGTAGTGCGCATAATGCATAAAATGCCACTTCAATGCACTCAAATTAGTATAGGAAAAGTTTTCATAGGAAGTATTTTCTATAATACATTCCTCCGATTGCATTTTCAAAATGCTTATCTTAGATGACAAGATTTATCTAAAACTAGATAATCTCTTTATTTCCTTCTCCTTGCTAGATGTGAAGCCTCTGATCACATTATGGAGTATCTCTACTTATTTTCTACCCTATTCAATACTGGTCTCTAGGAGTTGTAATTTTGCAGTGAGTGATTTCAATTCACTCATCTTACCTATAATTTGACTATCAACATTTTTTAGGTATTTGTATGACAATGTAAATTTTCCATACAAGCTCATTCATTCTTCAATGTGTTTTCTAAGTTCTTTGATACTTCCATCATGTACTTTCAAGTCATTTCTCAAATTAGTGCATAGTGTATCATATAGTGATACATTATGCTTTGTCTATGCTTGTACTAAATCTACTTCTCCTAAAGTTATGAAACCTTCAAAAAAGATCTTCACCAACTCATTGGTCTTTAACTACAAGTTTGGATTGGCTATAGTTGTACTAACTATATTTTGCATTCTATTTAGAACTTTAGTCAATCTCTTCATAGAAAACTTTACTAATTTATTCTTTTCAAATAAATTACTTAGTGAGCTTATTAATCCTTTCTGATCATTTTCATCATCTAATGACACTAATATTGTTGCTACTATTTCTACTACTAGAGTTACTATCATAATAAGTGTAACTACTTTCTATTGTATCTTCTTCTTCTTTTCCTTGGCTTTCTTCTTCTCTTCTTTCAATCTTTTTTCTTCTTTCCTTGCATCTTCTTCAGCTTTCTTCATTTCCTCTTATTCTTTCTTCTTAATTTCTTCCTCTTCTTTCTTTCTCTTTTATTCTTCTTTCTTTTTCTTGTCTTCTTCTTTTCTTTTCTTCTCATCTCTTCTTTCTCTTTTCTTTTCTTCTTCTGGTTGCTTCTTCTTTTCTTCTTCATCATCATCATTTGACCTTGAGTATATTTTTATATTGTTGACATCTCCAATAATGTTTTCTCCATAACTTGCAAAAGGATTTTCCTTTGCATCTATAGTTATGTGTGTAGTATCCACTTGTATGGATTTAGTATCCATAATAATACATGGTGGTGAGAATGTTTGGTGTGTCTCCTCTACTTTTTCCTCATTAATGGAAGGTTTACTAGCTTGCACATATACTAGTCTATCAAGGTTTGACTATGAACTCACCTTAGGCATTGTAGACATGAATTTGAAAATTACCTCCTCTATTTCATTCCCAGCATCATAATAATTGTCTCCCATGAAAAGAATTGCTCTTCTTTTGTTCCTTAGCAAGGGCTCAATACTCTTCAAATTTTTGTCTAAATCCACCTTAGAGTCAACTTTACATAGTTTATTTATCATTATGATCCTAAAATTTAGATATTCTTCCAATACTCTCTTCATCCTATTTATTAGCCTATTATATAGGTCTTCAAGCATCTTATTCTGAATATTCTTAATCTTCTTATACCTCAAAATCATGTCTCTTATAATGGAATTTTCTAATTTCCTTCTATCTATATTACTATACAGACTATAATACTTTTTTGACTATACAAAATTATGATCATTAATTATTTGCATGTTTAGGTTCACTACCTTTGATTTCCATGCTCTCTTTCTAGATGGTGTTTTTCCTTCCTTCACAACCTACACTACTAGTCTATCTCCAACTTCATCCTTAGAAATTTTAGATTCACTTACTTGCATTGTTTTCTTTCTCTTTTCTGGTACACTGCTAGTCTTCTTGATCCTTTTCTTTGTGGATGGGGAATTTTCTTGCTTATCCTTTACCATTCTTTCTAAATTTCTCTATGTAATAGGTGCTTCTAGCTCTAGCTACTTCTTAGGCTAATCACCTATTGTTCTAACAGGTTGCACTAGTGTAACTATTGCATATGGCACAATGGAGCCTACACATATGGTTGTGTTATAGTCACACCTTCTAAAGATCCTATACCAACATTGGGAGTTGCTTCTATTACATTAGTCTATCCACTTTCTTTCATTTCTAGTGCAATGTCTTTGACTTCATTAAATTCCTCTTTGGGCATGCTCGATTCCTTGAGGATGGATTCTATCACCTTTTCCATTTTCTTCTTTCTTTCCTTAATGTGTACTTCTAACTAAGCAATTGTCATTTTCTCCTCATAGGTTCCTTTTCTAGGGTACTTTGTGTTCTTCTCTGATTGGAGTATGATCTTTGCATACCATTCTATGATCTCTGCACTCATCTAATATCCCATGGGCTCTATGAATTTAGCCCTTGGTACCATAGCTTCCATACAAGTCTTATCTATCTCCACCATGAAGAATAACTCTATCTTGTACTTTTCTACCTTTGAGGGAGGTATTTTATATTTCTATTTCATTTTTTATTGGAAAATTTTCATTACTCTATCAATTTCATCATCTGTGACATTATCCAATTTTGATCTATAGCATTGAGTCACCATCTTCATTGCACACTCATTGCTATCCCAATTTGTCATTCTAGGAAAATTCCTTGTAGCATAAAAAAAATCATTTGTTAGTAGGGACTCAAATTTGAAAACTATGCTCTTTGTTTTCTTCACTTTGGCAATGTTATCCAACAACTGTAGTCTGATAATATCACATATATATTAACTTTTCTCACTTGAAATACCATTACATAAGCCAAATGAAAAAATCAAACTGGTACTGAGTTAATCCTTGATTCATGTTTGAACTTTTACCCTAATATCTTTCTTAATAACTCTACTCCTTTGTCTTGAATGGAGTCTACTTTCATGTTTCTTCCATCGAACCTTGTATTCATGTTTGTCTCAACCACCTTTCTTACATTCTTCTCATTAATATGATTACATCCCTCATTATTCAATCCCATGACCTTATGAATTAGGTCATTTTCAATAACTATTTGTGCATCACCAAGCTATAACAAATCATCATGTACCCTACTCAGAATGATTTAGGTCCAATTGTGATTATCAAACTTGATAAAACATATATTTTTACTAAATTCAAATTTCTCAAGTGTACATACTTGGATTTCAAGGATAGGTCACTATTACACATGGTTCCCTAATCTTTGTGAATATATTATTCTCCTATTCTCTCAATCTTATAGTGGATGTAACTTCTAATATCCTCAACATGAACTACATTATCTAGAACTTGTGAAAATGTACCAAATAGGTCACCCAAAAGTGAAACAAATGGATGTTTCTTGAAAACATACCATGGTCTATAACTCACATCATAGATGGTCTAAGTAGCTATTGAATTGTAATTATTAACACTAAAAAATAGGATTCAAACTTCATAACATACCTTAAAATTGTATTTTAGGGCTTTTGCAACTTTGTGCTTCACAAACTTCTCCTTCCACTTCAATTTGTTGTCAAATCACTCTTGAATTCACTCCAATCACTTTGCATGAACAAATAGTACACACAATATTTTTTGCAATCCTTAAATAATTTCAAATTACACTATGCATTAAATGCATACCTACCAAAAAATTAAATATTGTCTCTGTTAACTAGTAATCTTGATTTCCAAATTCCTACTGACTATGATCATATCTAGACTTGCACACTTGACTATAGCTTTCTCCCTATATCCTTTACCTTTTGTTAATTATGCAACTTCCAACTCTCTCTCTAACATTAGTTCTGACCAACTAATACTCTACCTCAACTAGAATAACTTAATTTAGATAGGAAGAGGCTTAAACAATCTCTAACTTCAACTTCCCTTTAGGTGCATAAAATAACTATTTTTCCAAAACTGTTCAAGAGCTCTTTAGATTACAAGCTTTTACAAATGCTACCTTGAATTCATCAGCATGTTCCTTAATTGCTTCCTTCTAACTGTTATCACTAACATTTTCACTTCTTCTCTAATTCCTATTATTGTTACTCCTATTATTAGGATTATTTGGATTCCTATTAAAATTTCTTCTCTCCATTCTACAAAATCTTCTTGTATGTTAAAATTTATTACATAATTTACATACATGTGCATTTCTCCAATAATTTGTTGCATTATAATTCTCATATGCTCTACAATTTCTTGGAACGTGTCTAGGATGGCTACACTTATAACGTACAATCTACTTCATTTCACCATTAGGTTTCTCCCCATTATTGGATTTTCTCTAGGGTCTACCTCTTTCATTACCTATAGGTTTAGTATTCCTAAGCATTCTACTATTCCCATTATTACCACCAAACTTAGATTTCTTATATTCAACTAATTTATATTCATAACCATGATAATTATAATAATAGAAATTAGTAATAGGTTTAAAAGGCATACCTATGGAGTCTCTCTTCATATGTCCAAATTCATTACATATGAAACATCAACCTCTCAATTCACATCTAATTTCCTTGGGTGAATCATCTTTCTTAGCTTCATTAAATTGCTCTATTATCTTAGATTAATCAAATTTGTTGGTGTAAATATGTATTCACTTTTTAGGCTTACTTAAGTTTACTTAGGTTAATGCATTATTTTATTATTTTTATTTTGTGAGATACTTAGGAGTTTGCACACCTTTTTGAGTTGTCATGTAGACAACATAGGAGTATGCAACTTTATTTTAGCACATGGTGTCTACAACACTATTTAATGTGTCACACCCTTGTAGGCTTATCCTCTCATCATCACACATACTCCCATGCTTAATGGAGGATAACCCATATCTGGTGGACATGTGCCTAGTTGTATGACTTATCATGTGGCTAATTATGAGGCATTCTAGATGTATCTTAGAGGCCTTTATATATAGGCACTCCTAGTGTACTCTTATCATGGCATATTGAATATATCACCATTCTGATAATACTCTCTCTCTTGGTCTATAGTTGTGCTTGTGTTTGAGTTCTTAGTTCCTAGGTGAATTTTTTCGTTAGGAAAATTCTTATATGGTATCAGAGCTTGGAGAATTTCTCATCACATAGCCATTCAAGACCACACTTGTTTCATCACCTTAGCCTAAATTTGGAGTACTACAAAAATTGAGTGTCTAGAGCTAGATATGACCTTGTCTAGAGCTAGATCTGACCTTGCCATTGTGTCTAGAACATTGAACCAGTGAAAATCAACTATAAACTCAACTACCTTGGCCCAAACTCAACTGTGAGGGAATTTTTTTTTGTAAATCAAACCTCGAAGGCCCCGATTTGTTGTTTAGGTAAGGTCATTATTTTTAGATCTTTAATTTAATTTCAATTCAGATCTATATTTTCTCTATATTTTTGTCATATTTTTTTCAATTTTTTGAAAAAAAATTTCCCTACGAAAACTCAACAAAGAATTTTTTTAGTAGAACTGGGCAGTGACACCGGGGCTCTGCCATTTGCAAAGTTTATTGTTTTGGCACAAGAAATATTTTATTATTAATAGGCTTCACAATGGGCATAGTAAAAATCTATCCTCTACAAATCTCAGGCCATACCCATCAATTTAGGGTACATTCACTACCCAACCAAAGTTTTCAGCCATGTAGAGTTTCCTGGGCACCAAATCTAGAAATTTAACATCCTGGTCAATAGAGAAAACCCCTCTGGTGAGTGCACAGTACTTTCTGACAATAGGCAAGCTCTTTATTTTAAAATTTTTGCTGCATTCATTTTATACAATTGAAGGTGCAAACCCGCAAGCGATGTGGGACTAATTAAATAGACCATAGCCCATTTAATTCAATCTCGACTTGCATTCTTCAAATTCTGGCAACATGGGTGGTATCTCTAGTAGGTGTACAATGAAGATTCTTGGCATCCTTTTTTTTGGTTCTTGTGCAAATTTTGGTGGCATCTTTTATGGATATTCTACCAAGGACAACGATTTGGTATTTTTTGGAACCCCATGGTATTTTGTGGCAACCACTGTTTAAAAGTATCGGCCTGCATTTGGCCTTTCCAACAATTTGACTATCTTTGATTGGGTGAATTTTTTTTCTAGCAAGGTGAATTGGAATGATTCCAGCAATTATTTTAATACTCTTGCCATTGCATATTCTCTCACCTAGCAAAGGATACTTCACCATGTAGACAGTCCTTTCAACGATTGTAATTCTTCTGCCACATCCTCATAAAGGACACATCAGCAATGACATTTGAAACTACCACATCACCCTTAGAATTTGGATACATCATCTACTCATGCCTAGTGTTTGTACACTTTAGTGTATAGAACAATACCATGTGTACATATCCATACAACATAGATAGCCACCTCATCTGACACTAGCCCAGGGCGCTAATTTTTTGTTGATGTCATCTTTTTCCAAAGTTAAAATTTATGGTCATCTAACTATCAAAACTAGGGAATTTACAATTGTAGCAATGGCCATTTTACTATCTAATTTAGACCTACAATTTTTTCTCCATACCCCTCTCCAAATTGCATTTCAATTTGCTAGCCTAACTTTGCGAGCCCATAACTTAGACATTTGGACTCCAATTTAAGTGAATTTTTTTTTGAAATTAGATAGAATTTCCTTAATTTTCTAGTGGTGGTGTTAATTTCTAGTTTTGGTTCATAGATTTTGCAAAAAATGCATTTTTTGGTGTCTATACCTGCATAATTCTACTTTTTGTAACTTCAAATGCTCCGTACAGGCACATTTGTTCACTTTTTTAGGTTTTATTTTTTTTGAAAGTGCATATTTTTTCATTTTATTTCTAGATATAAAGTTAAATTCTAGGGTTCTATGGAGAAATTTATCACTTTTAGAATTAGGCCTTTTTCAGCATTGTAAAGCTTTGATTCTTTTTCAAAATTGTTGTAAATCTGAGCTACAGTTCTTAAGTGATAGATTCAAGCCTTATAAGGTAGTTGTAAAAGCAAAATCAGAAAATCCACTTTGTTCATTTTGACAAGTGGCCCATTGTAAACACACTATTTATAAAGTGGCTAAGCATCTTTTTTTGGGGGGGTCTTTTGATTGAGTGAAAAGGGGGGGTGTGTACTGTGTTTTTTGTGTCTCTCTATTATTGCTCTTTTTAATTTTTCATCATGGGTTTTAAATCTCCTCCTCTAACTTCATGCAACTATTCAACATGGAAAGATATTGCATGGAGTACATTAATGGAAAAAGGATATAGTCTTTATGTACTTGATGGTACAATTACCAAACCTACTGATGTTAAATAAATCATTGATTGGAAAACTCAAGATTTATAGGTCTTAGGATTTATCAAGAGTTGTGTATAAAGGGATCTTCTCTTTCACATTAAAAATTATTCAAACTCTAAATAAGCATGGGATAAACTTGCACAGTTGTATGGTAAGGTGGATGAAGAAAAATGATTTTAGATTGAGGATGATCTACTTCTCTTGGATCCAAATAATTTTGACACAATTTAGGATTACATCATCAAAGTCAATGAGTATAGGGGACTTCTTAAACATTGTAGAAATACCATGAAGGATGATAGGTTGATTCATCACATTCTGAAGAGGCTATCTTCTGAGTACGCTAGCTTTGTTTCAAGTTTTAATACTTACAGGTTGACCATGGGATCTGCTTACCACAAGACTTCCTTTGATACATTTGTAGAGATATTGATTACTGAATAATCTCACTTGATGGATTTAGGACTTCTCAAGTCATCAAAGACCAAAGCCTTAGTGGCTAGTGATGAGCACAAATCAAGTCAAGGGGGGAAAAGCAACAAGAAGAAGAAGTAGTGGAAGTAGAAATCACAATCTAAGACACAAAAATCCTCCTCTCAACAAGGCACTTCTTCCTTCAACAAGAAGGGAAGTAATGAAAATAAGGACAAACTCTTTTTTACATACTAAAAAAATCCAAACCATGATGAGCATCATTGAAAAACAAAAAGAATCAATGAGTTAGAGAATCTCCTCAAGAAGAACAAGATTCAAGTGCTAGGTACTTCCAAGGATTCAACTCCAACCTCTTCAAAGGGTAAAGGGCAAGAACTTATGGCAAACACAAGTTCTTCTTTGGAATGGATACTTGACTTAGGTGCCTCATATCATATGGGCTCTTCAAAGGAAGACTTTTCTTCATTGAAGCAGTCAAAGGTACCACACATCTTCATGGGATATGATACTCAAATGGAAGTTGAAGGGAAAGGACATGTGGAAATGGAAAATGGGGAATTCAAGGATGTTTTCTATGTTCCAAATCTTAGCTCCAATCTCCTATCATTTTACCAAATCACTCACCTTGGAGATGGTCACAAAGTTGAGTTCCTTCCAGATTCAGTGATGATGCAAAGCCTACAAGATGATTCATTAGTTGTAGTGGGGAAAGTCAATGATGACAAGAGGCTTTATTTCTTCTCCCACTTTATGCCTAAGAGTCCTTCTCAAGCCTTTTTGACTCACTCTACTTCACAAATCAACTTATGGCATGAGTGGTTTGGTCACCTCAACTTCTGCTCTCTTCAACAACTTTGCTCAAAACACATGGTCAAAGGTCTACCTAACATCATCTTTTCTAAAGAAGAATGTTCATCTTGTTCAATGGATATGAATCTCAAGGAGAAGTATGATAAAGGGAAGTCTTCTCAAGCTCTAGTTATTCTTTAGCTAGTTCACATGGTTTCAGTAGGACCCTTTGTAGTGACTTCAATCAGCCAAGGCCACTGCATACTCACATTTGTTGATGGCTTTTCAAGATTCACTTGGGTCTACTTCCTTCATCACAAGAATGAATTGGTTTATAAGCTTCAAGACTTCAAGACTCATTTTGAACACAAGTCAAGGAAAGCCATCAAGGTACTAAGGGTGGACAATAAGAATAGATATGTCAATAGAAGACTTAAGAAAATTTACAAAATTGAGGGGATTGATCTTCATAACCTACTAGCCTCAGTCTACACAAGATAGATGTTGCAGCTATGAGGATTAGGACTCTCAAAAACATGGAAAGTTGCATGATAAAAGCTAGGTCTCTTGATCATACACTTGAAGTTGAAGCCATAAATAGTGCTACTCACATACTTAATAGGTCTCCTCATAATGCCTTAGATGGGAAAACTCCTTTTGAGGCATGGTGTAGTGGAAAACTAGTTGTGAGTCACCTTAGAGTCTTTGGTTCTCTAGCATGGGCAAACCTATCTTCCAAGAGTTGCAAGGCATCGACACCTAGGCCTTGTACCTTCATTAGTTATGAAGACAATGTGAAGGTTTATAGACTTATGGATCCAGAGACACAAAATATTTTTTTGGAGAAGGATGTTCACTTTGAGGAAAGTTCACACAACTTATCCTCTATTGCTCTCTACACATCATACATAGTGGAAACTGATAGTGACACCAAAAATAGTGCTTCAATAGGTTTAGACGTGTGGAGTTCTATCAACAATCTTAGTCAGAGGTCACATCAGTCCAATTCACATGCTTACATTGCCACAATGAAAGGTCCATCATAGCATGGTACATCTCATCTTCTAGCTCCAGCTTTAGTTGACTTGGGAGAGAGACTTGAGGATTCACATCTTCTCATTGATGAAGGTGATCCTTCTACAATTGTTGGAAGGGCTCACTCTAACCCTCATGTCCATTCTCTACATGATCAATCTTCATAGGTTGGTGTGATTGTGGATCCTTATGAATAGAAATTAGTGGAGGTCTCTTTTTCAGTTGAGAAGATAGATGGTTCAATGGAACAGGTTCAACAAGATCCTTGCCACATCTGCATTCATTCTTTTCAACACAATTAGAAGGGGTGAACATTAGCATCCATATAGGGATACTTGAGTAGGTTTTAGGGCCACCATACATCTTCAAAATTGTATCTTTTCCTTTGTTTCTTCCTAAGGGGAGGAACACCATTTTGCATTCTTGGACCAGTTTCTTCATTGGAGTGGCTTTCACTTGTTGGCATTCTTCATTTGGGAGGGGGGGAGGGGAGACTCTTCTATCTCTCTTCCTTCTCTCATCATTTTCTTATGTATATACTGGATATATGTCATAATGGAGGGGTCTTGATTACTCCATCCATCCATGCATTCCTATTTATCTCTCATTTTGGGGAAGGGTTTTTCCCATGAGGTTTTCCCTCTTTCCCCACTTTATGAGAGATTTGCATCTGCATTATGTACATGGGTACCTAACATGGCATAGTAGTCAAGACCCATTATGCATCTTCATTCTAGTTTTTCAAACCTTAAGGGTATTCCCCTAAGTTGCACTTAAGGGGGGGTGTTGGTGTAAATACGTATTCAATATTTACACTTACTTAAGTTTACTTAGGTTAATGCATTATTTTATTATTTTTATTTTTTGGGACACTTAGGAGTTTGCACACCTTTTTGAGTTGTCATGTAGACAACACAAGAGTATGCAACTCTATTTTAACACATGGTATCTACAACACTATTTTGTGGGTCACACCCTTGTAGGCTTATCCATTCATCATAACACATACTATTGTGCTTAATGGAGGATAACCCATATCTGGTGGACATGTACTTCATTGTATGAATTATTATGTAGCTGATTACAAGGTATTCTAGATGTATCTCAGAGGCCTTTATATATAGGCACTTCTAGTGTACTCTTATCATGGCATATTGAATATATCATCATTCTAATCATACTCTCTCTCTTGGTCTACAATTGTTCTTGTGTTTGAGTTCTTAGTTCCTTGGTGAATTTTTCCCTTAGGCAAATTATTACAAGATTTCTTATAAAAATCAACAATCTCTACTTCTTTAAGTGACTAGAGCATATTTTGATTAGTTTCCTTAGATATTTCTACAATAGGATTTGGTTCTTTCCTAATCTCTACTTTCTTTGCTAACTTTTCTCCAATAAGGTATCCAAGCCCTATCTTGTCATATGAGGGTCTCTTGTGAAATATCTATTCATCAATCTTCTCATAATTTGTGTAAAGTTTCCCTAACTACTACTTGGCTTGTCCTAACTCACATTTCACAATATTGTTGTGCTTTTCCAACTTAGCATGTTCAATATTAATAGAATCTAATTTAGATGTCACTTGATTCAACTGGGATCTAAGGTTTACATTCTTAGATTTTAGATTAGGCTCACTATTACTATCATTAGTCTCAAGACTCAACTTAAGGTCAACAATTTTTAGCTCATGAGTCAAGATCTCATTTTCTTTCTTGAGTTTTCCTACCTCATCATTATCACTAGTCTACACAATTGATTTTTTACTAGATTTCAAATCATCAATCTTATATTTTAGTCTGCCAATATAAACTTTTGCATTCATATCTATCTTTCAAGTTATCTCTTTCTTTATTAAGAAGGTCAATCTGTTCAAGAGCTTCTTCAATATTTTTCTTCAGTTGTTCCATATCCAGAGGGTTCTTACTCAAACTTTTAGGCTTCTTTAATGTAACTGGGCTCTAATGCAAACTATTAGAAATAGATAATACTCAGAAGGGGTGTGAATCAATATTCTACAAACTTTTTCCCATAACTAAATATTGTTAATCACTTTATAACATACATATGAAAGTAAACCAACAATTTTGAATAATAAATATACCCATGCACATAGAGATCTCATAACACCATTATTTTTTAACTAGGGAAACCCTAGCCAAGAGAAAACCCTAGTGTAGATGATACCCACTAGATGATTTACCCAATATTAGGATCCTATTAATGGTATTGACCCTATTAGGAGTCTATGAAATACATATATTGTTTTGACTCCTCATTAGTGGACTAGGCCTTGTTAGAAGCCTCAACCCTAATTGGCGTTGTATGCAAGAAGAGAACACTACCCTAACATGCACTTATGTAATTTAGATCTTCACAAGAATAGGCATACATACAATTATTTCTTAGTGCTATAGTTCACACTTCTTCTAGTCATACATAAAATCTCACATCACATAAGGCTCACTAAATAGTTAGCATATTATATATAACACTTACATAGCAAATAGATTGCACACATATCTCTCTCCATCTATGCAACATAAGATCTTTACTTGTACCTTGCGTATTAACAAATTTTTCCTTAGTTAGCCTTCATGTCTTCACATGCTTGACATAATATATAATAACTTATCGAATAATATCCACATATTTAGATCTGATGACTTAGTAATTATTATCTTACCAAAATAATTCCTTAAGCTATACAACTCTAATTACTAGTATGCTCTGTTCTACTCTATTAAATGCCCATATTGGAATTTCACATGTAATTTGTGTCATACTATCTATACACACCTATCCACTAGCACACATCATCATGAAATTTTCATAGAGATTTCCTCAAATCTACAAATTGTTTTTCACTTAGATAATTCTCTAAGTCTAAATACATAAATCAAATGTTGAATATATGTTGTCAAAAATGACAACCATCAAGACATCTATCTAACCATATTGCAAATAAGAACACCACAAAGTACTCATTTTGTTAGAGGTGCTAGTATAAGAGAAAGAACACTAGAGGTAAAGTTTTATAAATTTTATTTAAATTACAATAGTACATTATCTTTGAAATATTGTTTCTTAATTGGTATGACACTACCAACAAAAAGTTCCCTAAATGTTGTTTCTTAATTGCTTCACAAGGAACACCTAATCTCTAAGAAGTTTTATAAGGAAGAAAATAGAACATTCGTATCCAAGTTAAGTTGATGAGTCATGTCATCTAATTACATCATGTGAAGTTACTAGCATGCTAAAACCTTTCCATCTTCTACACCCATTATTCCTCTTCCATGTTCCATAACTATTATCCATCTTTCATCTGCCCCACTTATAGATTTGTGTCTATATCTTAGCATTATTTAAACCCCTCTTATGAATTCTCTTCTTTCTCCTATCATCATTGAAACCCTTACATTTATCAAATCTATCCAATTCCCATCCACATCTCTTGGTCATAGCATTACCCAAACCCCATCTAACAAATCTCATGAGTTCATCCTCCATCAACCTCCATATCATGTAGGGTGTTTTAAAAGAGTGTGGATGTCATGAATCTACACTTGAATTTCTTGACAAGGTGCCAAAGGTTCATTCTCATCTCTCTTTTCCTTCCTAATTTCTTTGTTTTCAATTTAAGCCTTGTAGCCTTTTTGCACCCAAAATTATCCTATCTTTCAACTATTCTTCAAATCTCATCCTTCAAGTATTTATTGTGTCTTATTTCCCTCCTATGATATTCTTGTTGTTATTGTGCCTTCTTTCCATTTACAAAATTATACCATATTTATAACAATACTCTTTACTATTTTATAGGGCTTGTTGTGGGCTACAATTTCTCAAGTTGACAATGGCACACTTTATACCATTAACTTTGGCCTTGATAGATATTTGGTATCATATCTTTCACACCTATCAAGTTTTAAAATTTAATTTAAGCTCATGATGTGTCCTATTTATTTCTCTTATGTTATATTTGTTTCTAAATTAGGGTACTCTACATAGCTTAAGGTTAGGAGGAAAGGGAAGGAAATTGAAAAGAACACCCAACCAAAAAGGGGTATCAAATATAAGTCAAGTTTATATTTTAAAATTTATTATGAATGAATTCATATACATGTTTTCAATATTGATGAACACATTTTAACTTGTTTGTTCAATATATATAGAAATGATTGGGTTTTGTAGAGTTGATGAATGCACCAAACATTGTTGATATTCAGCAAAGGGAAGAGATAAACTTTTATATTTTCTTTTGATTAAATTTTAGGTTATAGTATGAATTTTCTCTATATACATATTAAACATTTTCATTTACAAATAAGTACGTATTTATTTATATTTTTATAGTAATTATCAACAATTTTGGCTTATTGACATGTGTTATATATCTTTTACCTATTACAACACCATTTGAGACTTTATACAAATTCTTTCCCATTTCATTTTATTAGGAGTCCTTAGCATCAAAGATCACATGAAAAAGGCCAGAGGTATACATGTAGATTCTTAGTTGGAGCTCTCTTGTGATCACAATTTGCATTGCTTGTCTATGTGTGTGATAGAAATTCTTTAATGCCTAGTGTAAAATTCTAACAATTCATCACTTACCATACAAGTTGTGCCTCATATCAGCACTGATTCTTCAGTGGTTGTGCACTTTGCTAGCATAGGAGATCTAACTTAGGTTGGGGTACATATTTGTGTTTTCACTCTATTTGAAACCCCTAATAGAAATCTATACTTATAATATTTTACCTCTTACCATACATGTTGTGCCTCATACCAACACTAATTCATTAGTGGTTGTGCCTCCTACTAGCATGAGCAATCTAGCTTAGGATAAAATACATATATTTTTCACTCTAGTTTGAATACCTAATTCCACTTTACAATTATAAAATTTTATCACTTACAATATAGGTTGTGCCTAATACCAAAATTGATTCATTAGATCAGTGGTTGTGCCTCTTGGTAGCATAGGAGATCTAGCTCAAGATTTAGTACAATAATTTTTTTTTTATGCTCTTTATAATACATAACACTTATGTCTATAAATCTACCATGTTATCAATTACCATATAGGTTGTGTCCCATACTAGCACCATTTCTCACTAGTTGTGCCTCTCATGAGCATTAATTAATCGCTAGTTGTGTCTTAGATCATTACTTTAACTCATCATTTTTTTAGGAGTCCTACCCATCCACAAATGAGTCATCACCATTATAATTCAGTCCAAGTGTGGAACAAAGATAAAAGGTAATAAGAAACTCACCTATCAACAATTTTGAACCCATTTTATAGCTATTTTCATATTACTTATAGATAAGATATTTGATATACCATTTTAATTTTTCTTCTATAGATAGATGGCAAGCCACATAATGCATCAAAGAGGATCAATTTTGATGATCTAGCACACTTGTAGATATTGATAGATATATACATATATAGTTGTGGTCATTATATGACATTCATATATACTTTCCTTTTTCATTGTATATATTCGATATTTGTATTGAGCACATTTGGCATTTCTATTGTACACATTCAACATTTGTATACATTCTACTTTTGTATTGTACTGATGAAACATAACATATTTTTGTAACTATATGATTGATATGGTGTAGTTTATGGTTCATTTTGATAGACATTAAACTTGAAGTTCTATCCAACTTGTTCAATGTGTGCATAGAAACCTATATTCATCTTACTCTTTATAAATTAATCAAACCCATGACCATTCATTATTTTATAAGGAAAATGTAACATGTTTATCAAATTTGTTATAACATGTAACCAAAATCATATGTCACTATTTTTGATGTAATAAGACATGAATAGTAAAAATATATCATGATTTCTTTATTTGTATCAAAGATCGTAGCTCAATTATGCTTGAAGACCATTAGGAATGCTTTTATTTATGATGGTTGATAGAATTTGAGGGACATTATAGTTGAAACAAGGTTGGCCCTAGCCTAAACATGAAAAACTAAAGATAATGGTGAAGACTATTCAATCATAGGACTGATGGTTTGAAATATAAACAACCTTACATATTTGAACTGAGCAATACTTTAATTTTTTGCATTAGGAAAGAAAGAGATTCCAAATTTTAAAAAAAATTGAATATCTTAAAATAGACATAAGTTTTTGTAGACCTAGACAACGTGATCCTATAGCACCTAAATTTTTTTCAATTCCTTGCACAAGCATATAGATATGCCTGCTCAAATATTGTAGTCCAATGGTGCTTAAAGACCTTAGGGATTCTTTTGTCTAGTGTAGTTGATAGAATCCAAGGGATGATGTCGATGAAATGATATTGGCCTTACCCTAAACCCATCAAACCAGAGCTAATAGAGAAAAAAATTTAATCTGAGGACCAATGGTTTGAAAAATATTGAACCTTGCTCATTTGAACTGAGCAATAGTATAAATTTTGTCATTAGGCGAGAAAGGAATGCCAAATCCAAAAAAAGTTGAATCTCTTAAAAACAATATAGATTAATTTAGGGCTAGACAATGTGATATTGTATCACTTGAAAATTTATTAATTTCTCACATGAGGTCAAATATATGATTGCTCAAAGATTGTAGCCTAATGGTGCTTTGATACCCTTAGGGATGCTTCCGATCAGTGTGGTTTTATCCAAGGGGCATTGTGGCTCAAATGAGGTTGGCCCTAGTTTAAACTTATCCAATCAAGGTTAACAGAGTAGACAATTATATCTTGGGACCAACATTTTGAAATACAAAAAACCTTTCTCATTTGAACTAAGAAACAATGCAACTTTGGCACTTGACAAGAAAGGGATGCCAAATCCAAACAAAGCCAAATCTATCACAACTGAGATAGGTTATTATAGGCCTAGAAAACATGATCCTATAGCACCTAATAGTTCATCAATACCAAGATTTTCATATGCTATAGAGAAGCCAAATGGGTATCCAAATCAATAATTTATATTCTTAATATTTTAGGAAAGTTGGGAGAAAAATACAAGAGGACAAACATCTAGGTGTCATTAGGCCTATTAGGTGAACTTTTTATTTTTGTTGTAAATCCATATAAGTTTAAGATAATTGAATATTTTTTAAAGGAGAAATTATCATCAAACCCAAGAAAAATAGTTCAAGAACCAAATTTATAACCATAACAATAAATTCTATGCACAAATTTACAACAATAACAACATATAAAAATGTACAAAATTTATATCTCTTATCAATTTTATATACAAAATTTGGCATTAAAATATGCACATCTTACATCTCTTATTAGAATTTTATACAAAATATGGCATATAAATATGCACATCAATGTGAAGTTGCAACATTTCACGTAACATATATACAAAATTTTCAAAATTATTCTACCATATGTAGAATGATCTAGTTATATAGCACACAATCAATGAAGGGAACCTTCTGGATAAGCTCTAACACTTAGTTTATCAAGTATTGCCTCATGGTTAGATTCATGTACTTTCCACAAATTCTTATTAAGGGGCTTACGATGATATGTTATCAATTGAATATTTGTTGCAAAATTTAGTTTAGAGGAATGAAGAATGTGTTGGTGTGTGTCAAAATCCTCAAAAAACCATATGCTAGAATTCTTGATAGGTTACCTACATATAATTATAAAGATAACTTAAAGTCAATATTGATACATTATACATGAAAATATGATTTAAAGAGATCTTCATGGTAGGGGACAAAAATATAGTACCTTCTAAGACATGCTTTTATCACAATGGTGGATCCTATGGGGTACCTGACACCCTTCCATCATTGCTTGTAGCTATTAGTTTCTTTTTTGCATCAATATACTAACATAGAGAGTAATATGTTCCTTCATCATTATTGTCATATACAATAATTGCATATACATGATTCTCATTATATGGAATGATAAGTTACTACCAAAATTGAAATTAATCTATTTTAACCAAGTATTAAATTGATAAATAAGTACCTAGTTAAAATAGGTCAGGTACCAACTCAAAATCTATTAATACTTCAATCTGGTTAAGCTATAGTGTTGTAGGAAGTTGATATGAATAAATTTTATGCAAAGGTCTAAAATACTATTGGTCAATCCACTCTCTTGATTCACATTAATCCCATAAATGATGCATACATGAAGTAAAAAATAATTCAATCTTTCTAGTATGAATAAGTAGTGATGATGAATTTGAACTTTGAAACAAATGTGCCTCACTTGATCTTCTAAGTGTAAAAAAATTTGCAAATTTTCAATGTTAGGTTCATGTATCAACCAAATATATATAGAAACCATAAAATTACTTGTATCACATAGTCCCATCATAGAATTGCTCCATTGCATAATTGTTTCAACATTTTTTAAGATTACACCACCTTCATAATTCTTTAATCCTTCTTTACTAAGGGCATCTTTTACATTGCATGCTCTAGCACCATCATGCTTTACCTTTCTATGCCCTACTTGAGTGAAACTCCAAAAATGTTGTACTCCATTTGTCACATGCATCCTACATAACTAATAAAACATCCTTGCATTCTTGAATTGTGGGGTGCAATTTTCTGACCATATAATTTGTTGATTGTATCTTACATCTATTTCCCTCAAGTTATAGAAAATTATAAAACATCCTTTGTAGAAAATATGATCAATGATTTCAATCATTGTTGATATCAAAGTGATGCTCTCTTAATACCTTTTTTTCCTCCTCTCTGCTATCATGTGAATGAATAAATGGTATTGTTGGAAACATACAATTGGAAAAACTTTTATTTTGTCATTGATGTCAAATCTACTAATAAGACATATTGCACCTAATCTAAATGTCATATCTATTTGATTGATGAAGAAGATTTGAGAATCTATTCATAACAATATAACTTAGAGCAAAGGGTGAGTTTTGAAAAGGAAGATACAATGGATATTTAATTAGATAGCCTTTGATAAAGAAGAGTGATTTTTTATATAAAAAAAGATAAGCTAATCCAAGAGATAGAGTAAAAGGTTAAGGAATGTTGAGTGATGCTAGTATCAACCAAGCAACAATAAGTGCTGAGAAAATCTAGTGTCTACCGAGAATTAGTATTGACCAAGAAAGATAGTTGATGCCAAGCTAAAAGTTTTACAATGACTAAGTACTTCAATGATGACCAAGTGTCAGAATTTAGTGATTGTTGAGTAACAATGTTGATAATGATTTTGAGGAAATCAAGAAATATAGCTAACCCAATTAATTTCATGGGAGATGTAAACCACATTGAAGATGAGATTGATGATTTGGATCATTAAATTCAAGTTGAGGATTAGTTAAATAACTAATAGAAATATTCTAGAGAAGTTTATAAAGGGTGATCAAGAAGATGGATAGATACAATGAATCATGTTGAACCTAATTGTAATCCCTAAGATCTATAGTGATAATAGAAAATGATAAAAAAGAATTACTTATTTAAAGAGGTATAGAAAAAAACTTAAAGAGAGAGAGAGAGAGAGAGAGAGAGAGAGAGAGAGAGAGAGAGAGAGAGAGAGAGAGAGAGAGAGAGAGAGAGAGAGAGAGAGAGGTGCACAATGAAAGTTGTACTAGAGTCACACAAGGGTGAACAAAAGTATGTGAGATTGAAAAAGAATCACAAGGAGATTGCATATATGCTACTAATAATAAGTGAATTTGAGTCGTTTGCTTAAGTTTTGTGGAAAAGAGAAGTTTGATTGCTTGAAGGATTGCCAAGTGAATGGAAAATAGAGATTATAATGGGGAGATTATCAATAAATCACCACATGGACTAAATAGTGATTTGGACATTCAAAGTGAGTTGTAATTATACAGATCAAAATCCTACTTTTTTTTTTCTAATAATTATAAATAGTTTGTATTGAAATTATTTTAATAGAGGTTAACCTAACAATCATTTGAAAGACTTAACAATCTATGTAAATAATTTAAGAAGTTGACAATCTAAATAGAATATCAAAGTCATCTCACAAGGCTACTTCTCATAGGGTGACTATATCCTCTAACTAGGTCACATTTAACAGTGTACATTGTAAACCTTTAGTAGGTTTGGCTCCTAATAGAGCTCACTTAAAAGAGGGAAAAAGTGGTGACATGTTGCTGGTAGGTTTTCCAAAATTGGGTTTCCATCTAAAATCCTAGTTTCAAATTTTTGTCAAAATCTTTATATGTATTAAATTTTATAAAGTTTACATTCAAGAATGTATGTTATGTTTGGAACAATAATTTTATCAGTATATTATAGACTGAGAAATATAAAATGTTGGTGTTTTAAAACTACCAGGCAACAAAAGACCTGATACCAAGATGGAAAGGACAAATCTTAGTCTAAGGGTTAGCTACTTCTGATATTCAATTGAGAATTCTTTAGATTTGGAGTCAACATTAATAGAATCATAAGGATTCTCTACTCTTCAAGCTATACAGGGCTTAGGTGGGTGCACCTTAGGGATTGAATGACTAGATGCTTGATACTTTCTTCATAATTTATTAACTAATATTATTTTCTACAAAAATCTATCCCTTAAAGAAGAAATGGTCACAATTCTTCTTAAATTTGTAAATATCTCTTAATTTTAGTAGCTAACTATGACATACAATGAACTATCCCAAATAAGTGTTGACAAGCAGTTCTAATCTTCAAACAATAAAGTAAAAGTTGATTTGATTTTAATTTTATGCTTGATGAAACTCCATGATTTCTTCAATATGCAATTGAATAGATGATCAATGTCCTATCAATTAGTATTCAAAGTCTACCTGGATAAATTTTTTACCTAATTAATTATCTTACAAATAATTCTATCAAAAATTATCCCTAAACCTCATTCTTATGAATATCCTTCTTATATGACTGGAAATCCTACCAACTTATTGAATCATTTACTTTATTCCTTGAATTAAAAGCAATAGAAAATTTATATACAACCTATCCTAATTTCCTTAAATTGGATGATTCTTTCTCATTCAATCTTGACATAACTAGTACAAAAAAAGTGGGGACAAAATTTAGAGAAAATAGGTATGGCATAACATTTCTTTTGTATTAATTCTCTTTGAAAATCATACTCAATTGGTATATACTTAGAATTACTTCAAGAGCTAACAACTTATCATTCAATGTTCACTTGTATTATTATATTTGTAGATGAACACATCACTAAAATTGACAACAAGACTGACTAGACCAAATGTAAAAAAACATGATACTAAAAATTACATGGATTTTGGACCTCAACTCCACATCTTGGAAATACTTTTATAGAAAGGATTGAAACAAGATTTAGATGGGATGACACTAGTCAAAATTCAATTAGAAAGAAAATACAAAAATATTTTACATTCCATTACATTTAAACATTTTTTGTATCTGGATCAAAACTATCAATGTAGTTGTAAAACTAGTAAGTGCCATTTTTAGTAGGCATCTTTAGCATCTTCTATTGGTCTTCATGCTCCTATCATTCTCTTTTATTTATCTTGTTTCTACATCTTTTATCTGCATCCTTACATTGCCTAATCATCATTAACAGATGGTAGAGATTGGATATCTACAATGACCTCCTGTATGGAAATGTCAATATCCACATCTAGCAATTTGGTATCCTAGATAATGACTATGTCACCAATATTCTTAGTCCAATTAGTATCAATTATGGCTTTTAACTCCCATGTGACCTTAATCGTATCTAATTCTATTCTAACATAAAATCAATCATGTCATAGATTGTAGTGACATCTATCTCATTATCGCAGTAGGTCATTAACTGTGGATGCCTCAAAATATGCTCAAAAAATGAGGACCATTCTTACTATTCTTTAATATCTTTATTAGCATCTAAGATGGTGGGAATAAAACTTAGAACCCCAATAGAAACTATCTTCATCTTTCTATGTATTACTTGAATTTTTCCTAAGAAAAAACCATGGAATTCCTTCACTTTGTTGATCATCTTCTTGGTATTGATAATTATTTCCTTAGGTAGTTCTTCCTTTTAGGGTAGTAGGGGAGCTAGATTATCAAAGAATTGTGTATATGGTTCCCAAGTTGTAAACCAAGGAGATAGAAGGGCTAATTCTCTTGAACACTAGAACTCAACTTCATGTAATGCTATATAACTACTATTGCACATTTCATGAACCAATTTGCAAAGCACCTATCTTATGCATCATCAAGGTTTGAATTGTCTTGATTTCCACTCCTTTAGCTCCATCCCATTCATCAATGTTAATTTGTTGGCTCCCTCCCATATTGGCTGCATCATCCTTTCTTTGGATACCTTGGTCCTTTACCTTTGTGAAAGGTCTTGCAACATTTTTGAGGTTTCTTGCCTCTTCTTCTAGGTTGGTCAACCTTTATTCTAGGACATAGGTCATTTTAAATTCTTCTTCATATTTTTTCCTACCATTAATGAATATGCTATACGTTTAAAAAATTTGTTCTTCCAACATATCCATTTTTCCATTTCCCATTAGTGATGCTATATTTTGTAAGTTATGAATCTGATCACTAGATATAGTAGTGACATTCCAAAATATCACATTACCTTAGGGGGATTCTTTTATCTCCATTAGGGTTAGCTTATTTCCTTTAGGAGCCAAGATCCATATAACCATGGTCTTACTATCAATATTAAAACCAAAGCCTTGTAACTCACTAGTAATGTTGGTTTCTTCAAAGGACACTAAATTGTCTTATTTCCTAATCTGATCTAACATAAAGGATGACCTAAGCTCCCATCTAGGAAAGAGAAGTATACCACTTCTAGCAACAAACTCTCTAGCTTCCTCTATTATAAGGCTCTCACTATTGGGATCATAATTCTACAACCTCTGCACCAACTCTACAATTTTCTATGGTGAGTCATGTAGTTGAAATTATAAGGTGTGATCATTCTACTTAATATTGTATAAGAAAGACTTGAATTCATTTAATTTGTTAAATTCATCATCTTTTATGAATTCTTGAGCTTATATGACTCACTTATCTAACATTGTAATTTGTAATTCAATTTTGTTTGGTATCCTTTCATGTTCCCTAGCCTATTTTAACAAAAGGTTGTGCCTTATTGTATTAAAGAATTTTGATCCTTTTGGAAAAAATTTCAATGATTTTCCTCTGACCTTGTTAGGGATCTTAATTATTTTCTACTTCTTCCTTCTATTTTCCTATGAAGAACACTCTAGTTGGTCATCTTTAAGCTCAATGGTTATAACATCCTCCTATCTAGGGATTTGCCACTCTATTCTATCTCTAATCATAGTATGTACTTGTTACATTACTTGATCAAAATTATGTTGGCACTTGTTATATCTATCTAAGTAGGCTTCCTTATGGTAGAAATCCTTAAACAATGGATTAGTTTCCTTCATGGCTTCTTCAATCTTCATTATCATACTCAATTTTTAGCTTCTATCTCTACACACCTTTGTTTCTAGACAATTCATGATGCATTCCTCTTCCAAGTTAGGTTTGTTGGAAATATTCAAGATATGAAAAGTTACTGAGAGGGGAGGGGTGAATTAGTGACTTTAAAACTTTCCTTTAAATTTACCACACATCCATCTATGCTGCTGCATACATTAGTTTTGAAAGATAAAACATTCATCACACAAAAGAACATGATATTTTGGTGACCCAAAAACCTTCCAAATAGAAAGTAAAATTGGGGTGGGGATGATACCCACAAAACTTCAATACTATAGCATAAAGTTGGCCTATTAAGGCTTACATTTACCACTTCTAGTGATCTACCTTGTTAGGAGCACAAAGGACTGCTAGGTCCACCTTGTTAAAGGACTTACAAACATATGATGAAGTATGCACTTGGTTAAGAGATTTATATAAAGACTGTTAAGTCTACCCTATTAAAGGATTTAGAAGCTAATTCACCTATTAAGATGGAGCAGTGGATCTACTTACAAGTGATTGTAGATAAGATCCTTTATGCATTGATCATCTCATGTGATGAATATAACTTTTTTGCCTCTATATTGACCTTGTTGTATTCCTTGAACGGTTGCTAAAAATCCATCACATATACTTTTCAAAATTACTTCACATTCCTTCACTATTCCCCTTTTTTTGATTTTTTTTTTGATGTTTGATATCTTACAATACATCCTACATATATACCTTTCAAAATTACAAAATTGCAAGGTCGGCCAAAACACAAGTAAACAATTACATTAAAATGTCGACCCAATAGTAAGTAACTCGGGTTCACTAAACTAACTTGGTCACCTTCTAATACATAGCATCCACTGCATTACTTGGCATTGTCATACACTTGGTAGAAATGAAGGCTTAGTCAATACTAATCACTCAAAGTAGTTCTAAACTTGGTAGAAACTAGTGACTCGGTAGATGTAGTGTCACTTGGTAGATACTGCACACTAAGTTTACCTTGCTTTACTCAATAAACATTATTTCTTCCAATGATCAGTTTACTCTAAATCTCCATGACACAAACTTACTACTTGGTAGACACTATGAAGCATAGTAGACACTAAGAAAATCGATAGCTTTGGGAATGATCGATGTAAACTACTTAACTACTAAGCTTACAAGGTAACAACTGAATGCTCGGTATAAACTAAAGACTGAGTGATAAGCTTGTAAGCATTAATAATCAAATAAGTGTTGTCACTAATGAAAAATACAACATAATGCCAACAATATCCCCCTTCGTTATTAGTGACAAAAAAACTTATGAACCAAAACTTATGTTAACTAACATTCTGATTTTGATTTTTCAAATTTGATCTTTGTAAAGTTATTGTATATACATATCTTACCTATCTCCCCCATACATATGACATACACAACTTTTATCTGTACATATGTCAATTTATTTTCTTTCTTGTTTCTTCACAAGTCTATTTTACTCCCCTTGCTCTCTTCTCTTGTTCATTTCATACTCTCCCTTTTTGATAATAATGCCAAAGAGTATAAACAATAAATTGAAATAGATACACTAAAATGGGAGAGAAATTCAGAGTGTACATTGAGAATAAGAGACAATGTATTATGCTAATTATCTTGAAAATTTTTGCAAGTGGAGAGTGCCACTTGAACTTCTACAAAAAGTTCAATCATGTGATCTGCTATAGAAAAAATGTTGTCTTGGATCAATGGTTTTGAATAAGCAATATGTTTGCATTTGGTCCATGACTAGAAGGATCATATTTTGGATGTCAATTAGTGTAGACTTGATCTTGGCTTCTTCTCTAAGTAGCTCTGCCTTCATTTCTGACAAAAAATTCACCTTTATGTGATGTGATGAGCTTGAACTATGGCCAAGCTGTAACTTTTGAGCACTAGCCTTTATGTCCACATCTATCTTATTTAAATTTTCTTTAGCATCCTTGATGTAATAAATAAAATTATAGAGCTTGCCAAAAAGCATTGCTACATTTGTAAAATATTGCTCAAGGTTGTTCAAAATTGTGGATAATTCTACCTATTTTATTGTAATGTGCTGAGCAATGTGCTCAAGCACCATATTGCCAAATTTCTTCTCTACCTTTTCAATGAGCTTCTCTTGACCAGAAGTGTCCTCATTGAACTAATTTATAGCCTCTTCTAATTGTAAAAAAATGTGTTGAGATGGATCAACATCAATACCTATGGATTTAGTAATTATGTTTTTGGCATTCTTGATTATTGTGAATTCTCTATCCCTCTCTTCTCTTAGCTACTTCTGCCTTGCCTTTTGCTCTAAAAGCTAACTAACCAATCTCATTTTCTTGATTAAAGCAGTGTCCAAATCTATCTTGGTAATAATAATTTCTTTATCCAAGTCTAAATCTTCATCAAGTTCCTTACCAGTAAGTAGAAGTTTTAGAGGATTCTTTGGTTTTACTTCAGTGCTTACTTCGTTGGATTTAGAAATAGAAAGAATAGTTGATATAGATGGACTAGTAGAAAAGATTTGAATTGGACCAACTAGAGGAAAACTTAGAGAAGTACCAACTGTATCCAAAATTGATGTGCTTCCCAAAAATGATGTACTCATAGGTAATGTATAGGCTAGAATATTTACAATTGTAGTACTAACAAAGATTGATGCAGTTAGAGCTATGGTAGACAAAATTATAGAATGGGCTAGCAAACTTACTATACATGGAGCAAAATAAGTTGGTATAGTTGATGATACTATGATTGATTGTTTGGGTGTTAATGAAGAGGGTTGGAGCTTGGTAGATGAAGTAATTAATACTTCCATAGACGATTCTTTGAGCTGTGGGGTGGCAGGAGTAGATGATATTTCTAATGTAGATGCAATCAATCCTATTGAAGCTATCTCCAACCCTAATGATGTTTCTATCTTAGGTGGAGAGTGAGGAAGGGAAGTAATGACTTCTACTACAATCTTCATTGGGTCATCTTCTTCATCCACTTCTTCCTTGTCTTCTTCTTTAGCTTCTTCCCCTTTCTCTTCATCATCAGCCCGTAGTGCCTGATAATCTTCAATATCAATAGCAACACATGGAGTGTTGTCATCTTCTTCATCATCACTATCACCATCATCATCCTTGATCACAACTAGATCATCACTAGGCTTATGTAGATGATAGATATTCTTCCACATGTTTGTTGAATCTCTTACAACACGCTCAATGTCCTTAATTAGAATCAAACATGTGTGAAATCTAATCATTATTTTACCTTCATTATTCTTCATGGCTAAATTTACTTCTAGTTCAGTGAGATTTGGTAATAGATTCTTCAAGGATTGTTCATAGATGTCCTTGGCTATCTATGTGGTTGACTCCCACCTTGATTGTAGTCTTAATAATAATTCTTTTGAGATCTGGGGAGAAATCTAGTCTGGGGAATACTTCCACTTTCCCATTTTGGTGAGTACTAGATCCTTAATGTATATCTTCTCTGCATCAATTCTAGTTTCAATCTTTAAAGCCTTGAAGTTTGTGATGCTAGCTCTTTCTTCCATCTATTTCAGCCTTTCTTGGAAGGTAAGTTGGGACTTGTTGAATACTACTTCACCTTTATTTTTTCCTTTTCCTTTCATGGTGAAAACTATTGTGGTGGCCTTTGGAGGTTTAGTAATGATAACCCTCCCTTTCTTCTTTACCAGCTCTACCTCTTTTTGTTGGTCCTCTTCTTCATCCTCTCCTTTTCCCTTAGTAAGCATTAAGGGACCAATGGTAGTTTTCATCTTAGCAATATTCCCCATGCCTTTGCTGATTGCTTGAGGTAGCTTAATTTCTAATTCAATTCTACCTTTTGCCTCATCATAAGTGCCAAATACTAATTTCTTGGGATCTATAGGCTCATTTACCAGTGCTTCAATGATGTCCCTAGTTTCATCAATATTGACCTCATAAGGGAGATGTTTCATCCATGCAACTCGGGGCCTGACTACTTGAATGTATACTCTATCATAGTCTACCATGAATCATACATCATCTTTATAGTCCTCAACAAGTTTAGGAGGAATCCTAAACCTATTGTTCATTCTTTCTTTGAAGTCTTCAAAATAATTATCCATTATACTATCGAAGTTTACACCCATTTCTGCTACAAACTCATTTATCTAATACAAAATGGGAACATCCTTTCTCCATATGAAAGAACCTTTTGATGGAAAGAATTTTTGTACATAAAAGAAGAGACATGTTAACAAAGAACCAAATGTGCAAGGATTATTCTTTGGTGACCTAATGCTATCCATAGTTTTGTTTAGTTGCTTCTGTAGTAGCTCTGATAGGTCAAACTCCATGTTTTTCTTTATGAATTTGAATGCTAAGTCTACTACCTCACATGGCACACTATTTAAATGACTAGAACTATAAATATTGTGAGCAATTACATGAATTCCAAACCTTAGATCCACATTAATAATGGTGCTAATTTTGAAACCTCTACTAACCCACTTAGCTAGGGTTTTCTTTTGTAGTTCCACCTAACCTATGGTTTTGGTTGTCTTAGCTTTGCTTAGAATGGGAAGCCCGATAATCTTGTGAATCATCTTTTTGGTGATTAATATAGGCTGCTCTAACCATAACTAACCATTGTGTACATGGCTAAGAATATACCTAATCTATTTTATCTCAAAGCTTCTTAGTAGGTGAGATATGTGTGTCAACCCTTTCATTTCCAAATGCTTGTGCTCAAGTCTCAATGAACCATCAACACACATTTCTTCTATAGCACTATCCATTTCTAGGGTTCCTATCTCTTGAATTGAACATTTAAAATGAGTGTAGATATCATTAATTAGAAGTACCTTTGGTGGAATTTGTGATTGCATGCCATTAGGGCCAAGTGCCTCTACCACTACTCGAACTAACTTGAAATTTGGTGATTTCCACTATACACCCTTGACCAACATCTCTAATCCTATTTTCACCTTGCTGTTGTTGATGCTTCTGGATGCCATTGCTGCTTGATAAGTGACAGAAATCTTTGGACAAATTCCCTAACTACAAATCTACTTGGAATCACTTGAAATTCACCTAGAAATCTCTTTTCTTTGATGATACAGTGAAAAATGGAGTTGAATTTTTCTCTTTTGATGAAAACAATAATTACCATTAATGCTAAGTACCATACTATCATTACACATGATAGACTATCATCCACTGACCTAACTCAGCAAGAGTATCAACTCGGTAGATGAACCAAATTCCTTTTACTTAGGACCTTGCTTGGCAAGGTCTTTAACCAACTTTCCTTGGTCGAGTTTGATACAACTCAATGAAAGATAACCTTTCTATGATCCTGGTGTATGTGGAATACTGATTGGATCATTTGCATTCTTCATATTCGTTGGAATTGCTTATGATTTTATTGTTGAGTATAGCTCAAACACATTCATAGGAATTTAGTTTGAGGAGATGGAGTCACCCACTTCTTGAGCGACTTCACTTCCATGATTTGAGCTTGTTTCTTTGGTAGATTTTTGAATCCATTGCTGCCTCATTTGTTTCCTTATGTTGTCAGCCCTTGCTTTCTTTTCATCTTCAACTTTGCCTATATTCATGCAGTTTTTAGCTATATGATTGAGTTTAGTGCATGTGTAACACCTTATAGTAGTATGCCTCTTTCTTAGGTGATGGCTTGCACAATTTATACCAGTGTGTCCATATTCTTTGCAATAATGACATCGACACTAGGTATTGTATTCCCATCCAAATATTTCCCTTATAAGTTTTTTTAGTTGGATTGAATGATTTGGATCTACAATGAGATGCCTTGTGACCATGCTTTTTGCATTTGTGACATTTACCTTCAAATTTTGGTTTCTCCTTGCATTTGTTAGCTTTGTGACCATGCTGACTATAGTTGTAGCATTTCCCATTGAATTTTTCTTTTCCATTGCTCTGAAATTTGTTTGATGTGTGACTAATTTGTATACAATGATTGCATGAGGATTTTTTATTCCTTTTTGCACCTTGCTTGGAAGATTCACTTTGTTCTTCATTATATCCAAGTCCTACTTTACCCTTTTTCTTATGAAGATTCTACTCATTTTTCTAAATCAGTTGATTCATGTCTTCTTGTGATTTCAACATTCTCTCATTGATTTGTTTTTCAATATTTAGGCCATTCTTCAATTTTTCAACAATTTTCTTTTCACATCTCAGTTCTCTTAATATTATTTCATTTATTTTCCTTTCATAATTTAGATCACTTCTTATTCTTTCATTCTATGCTTTGAGAATCCTGATTTCTTCATTTTCTCCAATGATTTGATCAATGAGGTCTTCATGTTGATTGGATTGATTTTTTTATTCATTGTTTCTTGCCTCCAAGTCTTCATTTGCCTTATTCCTTTGTCAAAATTTCACATAGCCTAATTGATTTGATTTCTTGTTCTCTTTTGAGTTTTCTTACTTCTTCCTATAGAGAGCCATTCTTTGCTAGGAGTTTCTTCATTGCCTCATCAGCTTCATCTAAGTTGCTTGATGGTAAAAGGTCTTCAATATTTTCTTCAACATACTAGTGCTAATCTATTTGTCTTACAAGTTCCTTTCTTATTTTGAGGGATTAGGAAAGATGCTCCTTTTCTTCTTTGAGTTGAGCTATGGCCATCTCTAGATGTAGCTTTTCATTTTTAATTGCCTTGTCAAGTCTAAATATCTCCATTTGTCTTTATATTTTTGCTCAAGTTGCCAAACTTTTATCTGAGAACCACAAAGTTCTAATACCAATTGTTGGAAATACTCAAGATATGAAAAGTTACTAAGAGGGGAGGGGTGAATTAGTAACTTTAAAACTTTCCTTTAAATTTACCACGCATCCATCTATGCTACTACATAAATTAGTTCTAAAAGATAAAACATTCATCACATAAAAGAACATAATATTTTGGTGAGCTAGAAACCTTCCAAATTGAAAGTAAAACTGGGGTGGGGATGATACCCACAAAACTTCAATACTATAGCATAAAGTTGGCCTGCTAAGGCTTACATTGACCACTTTTGGTGATCTGCCCTATTAGGAGCACAAAGGACTGCTAGGTCCACCTTGTTAAAGGATTTACAAACATACAATGAAGTATGGACTAGGTTAAGAAATTTATATAAAGATTATTAAGTCTACCTTGTTAAAGGATTTAGAAGTTGATTCACCTGTTAAGATGAAGTAGTGGATCTACTTACAACTAATTTTAGATAAGATCCTTCATGCATTGATCACCTCATGTGATGAATATAACTTTTTTGCCTCTATATTGACCTTGTTGTATTCCTTGAACTGCTATTGAAAATCCTTCGCAGATACTTTTCAAAATTACTTCACATTCCTTCACTATTCCCCTTTTTTTGATTTTTTTTTTTTTGATGTTTAATATCTTAAAATACATCTTACATATATACCTTTCAAATTTACAAAATTTCAACGTCGGCCAAAACACAAGTGAACAAATACATTACAAAGTCAGCCCAATAGTAAGTAATTTGGGTTCATTGAACTAACTTGGTGACCTTCTGATACATGGCATCCATTGCATTACTTGACGTTATCATGCATTGGGTAGAAGTGAAGACTCGGTCCATACTAATCACTCAAATTAGTTCTAAACTCGGTAGCAACTGGTGACTTGGTAGATGTAGTGTCACTCAGTAGATACTGTACACTGAGTTTACCTTGCTTTACTCGGTAAACACTGGTTCTTCCAATGCTCGATTTACTCTGAATCTCCATGACACAAACTTACCACTCGGTAGACACTATGAAGCATGGTAGACATGGAGAAACTTAGTAGCTTCAAGAATGCTCGGTGTAAATAGTTTAACTACTAAGCTTACAAGGTAACCATTAAATGCTCGATATAAACTATAGACTAAGTGATAAGCTCAGTAAGCATTAAGAATCAAATAAATGTTGTCACTAATGACAAATATAGCATAATACCAACAAGGTTATTAATTGGGAGTGTATATTTGCTCATTTTTTTCAAAATATTCCTCACTAAATTATTTGGATCATAAGTTCCAGCATGATCTAAGGGAAGCTTGAATTCTACCATATATTGGTCTATCTCCTTTATAACATCTTTTCCTATTAATAAATCAGCTATCATGGTATTTCTTGCTATAAAGGAGCCTCTTTTGATAGTAGGACCAAGATACTCTTTATTCAACATAAGCATTTTCAAAAAGAATTATATTTGCCCTAATCTCTTAGGGATATGTTTTGACAATACATGTGGGGATTGTGGACACCCAAAGACCCTTATAATTGAGAAAATTTCAAATAAAAACAAACTAGCTCAATCATGGGTAATTACTTTATCTCCATTTGGACAAGCTGATGGTCTAGTTAGCATCCTTACACCTCTAGGTACTCTTTTAGTTATATCTATTAACATGTTTGAAATAGGGAAAACAAAATCATCATAAAAGGAAATAGAAGTATCGTGTGAATAAATTTTTTTCTAGAAGTGAGTCCACATCTACACATATAGGTTTTTCCATTCTCCTTAGTGGATTTGATGAATTTTAGACTAATGTGCCCTATGTTTTTGTACAAAATGATATGCACAAATAATTAATAATGGAAGAAACTAAAATTTTCCATTTCTCCCTTTTGAGTTGCCAAAATTTCCTCATGCATCCTCTCAATGATATGTTTCACAAAATAATAATAGACATTTTGATTTGGATCCAAGATATCCAATGCCATAATATATATCTTAGTGCACTCACAGTGCCATCAACTCCTACCACCTTTTCCACCTAAAAGATGGTATAATTGAAATACTAGCAAAAGAATTCCAATGGCATAAGCTATCCCACCTTCTTGGGAAATTCACCCTTATCCTTCCTTGATTTTTTCTCCTCATGAAAATCCCAATGAATAAATTCTTAGAACATTTGAATGTCTTAGTCATCTTTTCTCTCTCAATTTTCTTCGTAAGAGGTCCTCCTAGGTCAAAAACCTCAAAAAAAGTCTCCTTGTCCAACCTACATAGGATACTAATATCCTTTCTATGGAAAGCTTTAGTCATTGGATTGTAGGATTTGATCAAGGCCTTATTATACCAACATCCACAATCACCTTTGGAATTATTAGCTTTTCCATGTTCCTAATCCATGAGTTACCAATTGGTGACTTCTCAACCTATTTTGATAAAAATACCAAAATAACTCATTGCCATTGGTCTCAGGCACTATGGTGTCTTTGCAAAAAGAGTATACATCCTTCAAAATGTGGGCATTCAAAGTTTGAATGTGGGAAGACCCTAGAAGGAAATACACCCACTCTTCTATACATAAGGTTGCCAATTTTGCCTGCTCAATAGCTTGTGAAGATTCTTGTAGATCAATCTAAGGTATGATCTTACCCTCTTCTCGTGCCATGACTTTTAAAAATTGATTCTTTACAATAAGCTCTATTAACAATGACTTATGAAAAATCTAGAAATATCTATAAGCTCTAAAAATCTCTTAGAGCTCAAATTTTATCTCTAGATTATGAAAAAAATTATAACTCAAAATGTTATTATATCAACTTCATAATAGAGAAAAATCAGCAGAAAAGCGTTTATATCTATTTATTTCGATGTGCATGAAAAATCTCCATTTTTTATAACAATTCCCATATCTTCTTGTACTGCTAGCTTTTGCAAATTCTCTATGCACTTTTGTAAGGGAATCACATTTAAAATGTAAATGAGGCTCCTTAACAATTATTTCTCATATTAAAACCTAACCTCATGACCCTGAGACTCACTTTCATCTCCATTTTGTAGTCATCATTTTCCTTAGCACTAAACATCGGTGACCAATCAATCACAGCTTTAAGCTTCTTTTCACTGCTTCATGTTCTAACCTTTTCTTTTAGCCATTATCTATCTAACTAAGCACCTTAAACATCTGACATCCCTTTTAGCTTTAATCACATGGTTGTATCATTTTGCTAACTATTATACTTACTACTTGCAACCACATGAATTCCTTTAACATTCATTAAGTCATAGCTTCACACTCATTTCAAGATTTTAGGTTTTCCTTCCCACAACCATGCAATTAGCATGCTACATGTAGTTTGACCTTAAGGCTTCACCAAGTTACAACTTGGTTTATTTAAAAACAACTTTACTTCATGATTGTGTTAGTAAAGAATATTTATGCTCTTCTCATTTAGTCATCATTTCATGGTCTAATAATATTAATGTTTCTTTATCATCATGACTACATGATCTACTAGAATTTTTTTTGACCTTAACTGGTTCACTTTGCAATTTAAACTTTCTTTTTAACATTTAACCACATGACTCCATGAATGAACACCTTACCCTATTTTTCCATTTTATAAATTTGCTCAAGGAGTTTGTCCTTAGGTGCAATCACATGTATCCTTCTTAGATGCTAACTATGTCATTAAGTCATTGATTTTATACTCCTTATATTTCTTAACAACATGACTAAGTGATCAAACTCTTCATGCACCTTGTAGTAGTGACTTCTACATTGCAAATTATTGCCCTGGCCACATAGTTAACATCACAACTGCATGATTTAACAATTTCCTAACCCTTTTTCCTAGTTGCAATATAGGAATTAGATATCCATTTTAACCCTATCATTTAGCAAAAAAATAACTTTTAGCTTCTTAACTACCTTTTTCCCAATCATACTTCACTCTACACAAAATGTCTTAACTACCTTGACCATGCAACCAAAGGTTCTTTATGAGCTTCTAACTATTTTACCTAGTCACTAATATACTTCATTACATCTATACAATTTAGGTAACTACATGAGTGAGGCTTAATTACTTGTTTCACTCAGTCATGGTATGGAGATAACTTTATCATTTATCCTCCATGACTTAGTGATGCCACATTCTTATGAAAAGTTTCAACTATGTGATAATATTTAGTCACCAAGTCACATGCCTAAAATTTTCATGAAATTTATATTGAGGCACCAAAGTATTAAAACATTATACAACCCTTTGAAAATTTTGAAAATTTGAAAAGGCTCAAAAAGTGAGTGGACTTAAAACAAGTATTTTCTCACTTGGGCAAACAATTTTATAAAACTTTAAAGAAATTTGAAGTGCTAAGGAAATGTCTAATTATATCAAATTTAGGAATTCATCAAAGGATTGATGAAATACTTTAACACACATTGTAACTACACATTACAATTCAATATATTATCGCATTTGTATTGTTGAATTTAGGCAAAGTGAGAAAGAGGGACAATAGAAGGATAAGAAGAACAATGCATGCTATATGTTTAAATTAATTGATTCAACACCCCCACCCCTGCCGCCCACACCCTTTCCCCCCCCCAACCGCCACACCCCCCCACTCTTATTTATTCTAAATATTTATAATAATTGATATTAGAGCTTAGTGGTTATAGAGAGAAGTTTGAAGGTACATAAAGAAAAAAATTATGATTCAAAAGAGAAAGTATGTGAAGGTAACAACTTTCCTACATGGAAAACCTTGATGAAATCACATATATCAAGTATCAATGATGTTAGCATCAACTTTGTGGACAATGAGGATGTGAAGGTAACGACTACACCTCTGATAGCTAAAAAACTAAAGGAAAAGAGGGAACATAATGAAGCAATGTTGGAGACTACCTAAGCCCTAAGCTAGGTTGAGGTTGATGATTTAAAAGAATGTGAGAGAAAAGAAGATGTGGGACAAATTGGAAACCATATATGGAGGTGATGACAATATCTTGAGAGCCAAATCACAAAGCTCAAGAGGTATATTTGATGACATTAGAATGATTAGAGGTGAGAATATAGTGTAATACTAGACAAGAGCAAAAGAAGTTTTTAATGTTATTCATAGTGCAAATGGAGAAATCAAATAAGAAACAATAATAAGAAAGGCAAGGAAACTACTCCCTATATATTCCATTACACTTTATACAATTCAAGAACTGAGATGCACACCAGGTAATATTTTAACCTTAGAAGGTGTAATTGGTAGACTTACTACTTTTGAGATACCTAACATTGATAACTACATAACAACTACTATTGAATCTTCCTTTAAGTCACAACTAGTTCTTAGTAAAAGGAAAGGAAAACATGTGAAAATTGATAATGATAGTTTCAATGATGATATTGATGAACTTGAAGCCCTTATTACAAAATAATTTGGAAGAGGAAGAGGTAAATAAAAAGGTAAATTTCCTATTATTTATTTCTTATGTAAAAAATTTGGTCACATTGATGCTAGGTGTCCTAACAAAGAGGATAAGGATGGAAGAAGGGAAATAAAGTACAAAGGAAGAAGAGACAAAAGAGACTACAAGAGAAAAAAAGATGGGAAGGCAAGAAATCTTGTTATTGTGTTAAAGAAGAAAATAATAATGAATCTAAAAATAATAATGATGAAGTTTTATATGTTTCTATGAAAGAATATTCTCACGAAGATTAGAAAACTACATTAATCTCATATATAAACAAAAGTGACACATGGATAATTCATAGTGGATACTCTAATCATATGACTAGTGATAAAGAAAAATTTTAGGATATTGATCCATACAAAGGTGGATTTGTTAAATTTTGAAATGATGTCCCATGTGTTGAAAAAGGTAAAGGTACTATTTAACTGATTGATAAGATAAAATGTCACAATGTTTATAGGGTTGAAGGAATTAACTATAATTTTTTGCATGATTATAACTACTATTGATATAAGGTTTTCAGTCTATTTGTTGATGATTACTCTAGGATAATGATTTTTATGTTCCTTAAAGCTAAAAATAATACTTTTCAATTATTCAAGTGGTATTTAGCTAGAGTTGGAAAACAAACAATGAAGAGTCCGAAGTGATTGAGATCTAGTAGAGGTGGTGAATTCATTTCAAATGATTTCAATACATTCTACAATAATAGGGGAATTAAAAGATAGATGTTAGAACCAAGGACCCCTCTTCAAAATAGGATAGCTGAAAGGAGCAATAAATTAATAATGGATTATGTTCATTCTTCTTGGTTAGATTGTGTGTAAGTTTATCAATGTCAATGGATTTTGCAAGAAAATTGATGATGGAGAAGAGTGTATCAAAGAAGCACTAGAGAGAAGTTGTTAGTACAACTATCTATACACAAGATAGAGTACAAGTCAAGAAAGCTACAAATGCTATACCTTTTAAACTATGGTATGGATATTCTCCTAATGTCAAATATTTCTAAATATGTGGAAGTAAATGTTAGCATGTATGTTGATGCTATGGGGGAGCATTGAAAAACATTTTTATTGCTATGTTTATCATTGATGACAACATAGTAATGAGTTTGCAAAGACTAACTAAGAATCAGACTTGATCTTTGTATTAAGGACATTACATTACATATCTTCTTATGCAAAGTTACTAGCACATAGTACAATATCTATTGGACACATTGGCAAGTGCACAGAACCTAAATTGACAAAATATATAATATATTAATGATTTATAGAGAACCAAATTGTTATAGAGCATTGGAAAAAAAATTTCTATTGTATAATAAATACAGAGCATTGTATTTGGAATTAATGGTTATGAAAGTAACTAGAGGTAGTACACTTATCACTAATGATGTTAGCAAGTGTGTAGGTATGGAAGTTGCACATGTAAAATTTTGGGTATAACTATGAGCCAATAGCATTAATTAAATGAGCATTTGATTTAATTAATAGATGATAAAATATGAAGCCAACTCAAGGATTTATTATTGAGTGTGGTATAAATGAAACATGTTTTTCGAGTTTTAGACATCGTGATTGAGATCAAGAAGGAGAGAAGAATTGTGAATTTTGAAGCAGCAAAGTAGAGTTATTTTCTAATGTGTTTAAGTGACCTTAAGGGTTACTATTGATGGATACTAAGTTCTAGATTTGATCGCATAATTTGAAGGTGAAGAAGTCTGACATACTAAACAATGGAAGAAGAAAAAGATTGTCTCGCATCTATTATTCTGAAGGGAATAGTACCAAAATCAATTCGATAGTGGGATCATTAATCTGATTCTAAAGTTGTTTGGATATGTAGGAGTTGATAAAATTCAATGCTATAGTCCACCAAGATCACCTACATGCAAATAGCTTATTGAAGAGAAACCGAAGGAGCAAGAGGTTGAATTAAACAATACAAGAGAAAATATTCCACAATAGGAAAAATGAAATTGCTATGTGAATGAATGAATTTACAATGAGAGAGAGAGAGACTGAATATAAAGGCCTTAAGGAGGCTTGTAAAATAAGCTAGAAAGTGCAAGAAGTTAAGGTTGACAACTAAGCATACTTCCACAAAAAAGGTGGAATACACTAGAAAGGAACAAACTCCAGTGTTGTCAACTACTCATCACTACAATTATTAACTAATGCATTAACCTAAGTAAACTTAAGTAATAGAATAAATAATTATTTACTCTAACACCTCCCCTTGAGTGAAACTTATGGGAATGCCTTAAGCTTACAAAAACTAAGATGTAATGCAAAATGGGTCTCAGAAATAAGGCCATGTTAGGTACCCATGAACAATGCAACCTCTAAAAATGGAGAAAGAGGGAAAACCCCATGGGAAAAACCCTCCCCTAAAAAGAGGTAAAAAACATGCTAAAAAAAAATGAAGTGAAGGAAGGAAGGCCTCAACTAGTCCCCCCAAGGACAAGTTTCATAACCCCAAGCATAGACTGCAATTGAAGATAGTGTGGTAATGCAAAAGGTTTAGTGAAGATGTCAACAACCTAGGTGTAAGTGGGAATGTACTCCAATGAAATAACACCATCCTAGATCATCTAATAGACTCAATGTGATCGATACACTGATGCTCCACTAGGTTATGAGAAATGTGGATGGCACTCTGATTATTGTACAACAAAATAGTGGGATGATCAGGAGGAAAACCAAACTCAGTCATCAATTGTAAAAGCCATCAAGCCTCTTGACTAGCAAATACTATGACCTATTACTCAAGCTCTATAGATGAAAGTTCTCAAGCATGATGCTTCTTGCATGACCATGTGATAGGACTAGAGCCAAGGGAAAAAAAAAAGCTAGAAGTAGACTTTTGATCATCGACATCACTGGCCCAATCTGAGTCAGTGTAGCCAACAATGTGTGGAGTCCTTATGGTGTAATGAGTGCCATACATGAGTGTGCCTTGAATGTATCTCAAAATATGCCTAGAATCTTTCCAATGACTCTCATGAGGGTCCTAAGAAAATTGAGAGACAAGGCCAATTGCAAAGGAGAGATTAGGATTAGTTTGTGTCAGGTACAAAAAGCTACCAACCAACTATCGATACAAAGTAGCATCCACGAAAGGTGAAGAATAGGAGGTAGACAAAGTGACACCCAACTAGAAAGATGTGGGAGAAATCTTGCAATCAAACATGTCAAAGTGGTGAAGCATGTCAAGAGCATACTTCTGCTGATACACAAAAACCCCAATAGAAGATTGAATAATTTGAAGACCAAGAAAATTGTGCAAAAAACCAAGATTAGTCATCTCAAACTGGTCCAACAATGCAAATTTAGCATCCTAAAGCATAGATGATGAGCTACCCATGAGAATAAGATCATCAACATATAGAACAAGAATAAAAATCTCATCTCCAAGACACTAAATGTACACTCTGGGATCAAAATGGAAATGATTGAAGCCTATAGAAAGCAGAAAAGAGTTCATCTTCTCATTCCAAGCCCTAGGGCCTTGCATGAGGCCATATAATGATCATCAAATTTAGAAAATCAAGGAGGAATCCTAAACAAATCTTGGAGGCTAATTCATATAAATCTCCTCAGTGATATCACAATGTAGGAAGGCACTCTTCACATCCATCTAATAAATAGGCCATCCCTATGAAGCTGTGAGGGATAAGACAAGGTAGATAGAGTTCATCTTGGTGACAAGGGAAAATATCTTGGTGTAGTAAATACCCTCAACCTATGAAATACCTTTCACAACAAGATGAGCCTTATGCTTATCAATTGAACCATTAGCAACATACTTAGTATGATAGATCAATTTGCATCACACTAGTTTTCTCCCCTTAGGAAGAGGACAAGGATCCCATGTGTGATTCTTCATCAAAGAAGAATATCCCTCTTCCATTGCACTATCCCATTCAAAATGTCATGTCACTTCTATAAATGTTTGAGGATCATCACTAATAGCATGATTGAGAAGACTAGAGCCCACAGCATGAGAATGGGTGTGATATGAAGTGGAAGGGTCACTAGCTAGAGATCTTGTAGCCTCAACTATAGCTTGAGCACATTTAGGCATCTAGGGAGGATCCTATGGTAGAGGTAAATGGGGATCACCATGATCATCATCCTCATTATCCATGGAACAACCTAGAAAAGAGGAGGGAGTAGTGGGAGATGAAGTAGGCATTGGAGGCAAGGAATGAACTACAAGAGGGCTCTCATCAAACTAGACATCTCATCGAAATAGAACCTCTATAGAATTAGGATCAAACAAACTATAAGCCTTAACATCCTTGTAGTAGCCAACAAAAATGAGTGGTCATCTCTTCTATTCTATTGCTTTCCTTTGAGCATCATATACAAATGCCCATGTTGTACTCCCAAAAACTCATAATGATGATACATCAAGCTTGACATGAGACCAAGCCTCCTCAAGTGTCATATGTCAAAGTTCCTTATAAGGCATCTAATTTTGAATATAGTTGGTACAATTGACTACATCTACCTAAAAAGATGAATCCATGGACCTAGATTGAATCATACAATTAGCCATCTCCTAAAGTGTTTTTCTCTTTCTCTTAGACACACGATTCTTGACAGGGACACAACCCAAGAATAGAATGGACACAACAGAAAAAGGGAAATTGTATTAACTGAAAAATAAGCTAGTACATTCAGTACAAAGAAAATAAACTTCAAAACATGCCCTAAGGGCTTACAATAGCATAAATGTGGAGATAATTTCTCCTTTTAGTACCTTCTCTCAAACTCCACTCCGAACTGCCTTCTACAATACAAGGAATCTCCTTAAATAGACCCCAGAGGGTTAAGGACTAGGAATACATTCTATAAAGTGCTAGTAGGCATCCATTGACCAAATAGAAGGCTCTAGAAGCTACGTTAGAAGTTGGCACAAATCTAGAAGAATCTAGAAATAGTAACTGAACTTTCGAGAGGCATAACTTTTGAACCGTAGCTCCAATTGACGAATCATTTACATTTTTGAAAGATCTCGAAGCACTCTATAGCCCTATGGATGAGCTTTACTCATCACCCATTTTTTGGCCCTTTTTGATGTCATTTAACACCCCTAACCTGACTTTGAAGCATTCTTAAGAGGTCTCCAAAACTCAAAAAGTTGCAATAACTTTCAAACCGTGGGGCCTTTTGACCTGATTCTTTTTTCTGGAATGCTTTAAATCAAAATTACATTCATCTAGCCAATTCACATCTTCTAGTTTACCAAAATGATGGCCCAATTACATACTCCTATTTTTTGGGGATTTATTAGCACACTGATAGTGGAACTGTGAGAGTTGGAACCTTTATTTGACCCAAATGAGTTTCTAAAAATGAAAACACATGAAACAAAAACTAAGTCTAAGTACATTTTTTTGGGTGACACAGGATTTCCCTTATACCTCTGGATGCTCCTACATCAATTCTACTAAGGAGTGTAGGGCAGTGAAAACTGATGGGTTCTACAAAGTGGTCTGCTCTTGTGGCATACCCTATATTGGTGAAATAGACTGCTCCTTCCACACTTGTATCAAGAAGCATGTAGCAGACATTAGGCATGATAGGGTTTACAAATTGGCATTAGCTAAGTATTTTTCTTCTACCAAACATCACATATGTATGGAGGATATGCAAGTCATTTCCAATGAGGACAACTATATCAAAAGGAAGCTTAAAGAAGCCATTGAAATCAACAACCACCCCATCAACCTCAATCATGATGATAGCTAGATTCTCAACCCCTCCTGGCTTCCCTTGTTGACCTCTAGGGATAGACACCCTTGTTGTATGGGTTAGTCTCATTTTGCCTTTCATTCTTGCTTGGTTGCTCTCCCTTACCTTAGTTCTGGTCTTCTTCTCTTCCCCCCCTTTTTTCCTCCCTGTTGGGTTGCTCTCCCTCACCTTGTTTCCTATCTTCTCTCCTCTCCTTATCTCCATTAGGTATGTTGGGCCCTCCACCTCTCTCTTTTGCCTATTCATCACTCTTGTGCCCTAGGTTCTTCTATTAGTTCTCTTCTTTCCCTTTGAGTCTTTCCCTTTTATTTTTTTAGTTTTAGTGCTCTTTGTGTATATGCATGCTTGCTCACATATTGGCACAGACACACAAATATATATATATATATATATTCTCTCTTTGCATTTTGATTTCCCATATATATACTACGTACATATTATATATATATATATATATATATATAATGCATTCAGTTAAATTACTTGTTTTATTTTGTGTACGATATATAAATAAATATTTTCCTCTTTTTTTAATATTTATTTGGTATACTCCATATATATTGCATATTTAGATAGGCACTTATATTTTTATTTTTATTCTTATTGTCTTCTTTTCTTTTTGGTCTTTGTGGTTTGTTGGGCCCTTATTGTGATATGTTCTTTGGTTTGTAGATTTTTTTATATCTTTTCATTTCCATTTTTACTTGTTATATATTCTCTCTTTTCTTTTAGATTTTTTCTACTGGCATATTTTCAATATATATATATATATATATATATATATACATTCAGTAAATATATGCTCATTTCTATTCCTTGTATGATATATACACATATTACATTACAATTTTCTTTATATATTTTTTGTAAACCCCATATATATTTCATACATATATTTAATTACTTGTTATACTTTTCATTTTTTAATATTCACTTATATATACATTTTATATATAGGTTTATATTGTATATTATTTTTAGTTATATGTAATTGTTTTAGATATATACATCTATATGGCGCATATAGGTCTATATTACATATATATATAATGATTACTTATATATATGAAATATAGACTTACATACATACATACATACATACATACATACATACATACATACATATATATATATATATATTCTATAGTTTTATATGTTATATTTATATACTTATAATATATATAGGTTATTTATATTCATTTTCACCTTCTTAATCTATTTGCTTACTTCAGCAGGATCTAGATTGGTTCTTGGTTTTTTGTTTTTTCTTGCCTTTTCAGCCTTACCTTCACCTTTTTACTTGCTTTGCGAGTTGTCTTTTTGTTTAGTCACTCACCCCAATTGTTTTTGTTTTATTTTTATTTTTAGGTTTTTATTGTTTCTTCTACCTTGGAGTTTGTGCAATCCTTTTCCCCCCTGGTCTCCTTTCTATGGTGAGTCTTTCCTAAATCTGTAACTTACACTATGTTACATCTCTTGCTCTTTCATCCTAATGATGGATCACATAGTGTGATTTGAAATGTTGATGACAAAAATTGTTACACAATCTAATCTAGAAACTAAGTAATAACTACTATGGATTGTGGAAATCTGAATGCATTAATAGTGAAAACTAATGCCGAAGACCATGCTTAGAACAAAAATCTCTTAAAGCTTGGTTCACATACTCCCCCCCCCCCCCATTGTCCATGCATATCTATTGAATAGAAAGACTAGACTATTTCTCTACAAATTCCTTAAAGACTTAAAATGAATCAAAGACATTAGACTTATACTTGAGAAAGTACAATCATGTGCATCTAGAGAAGTCATCAATGAATATAAGCACATATATGGAACCCAGAAAAGGAGTGGGAAATGACATGAGGTCACTATGAATCAACTCCAAAGGTGCCAAAGCATGAGTGATTCATCCATGTGGAAAAGTTTCATGCCCAAACTATTAGAGAAAAAACACACAATTTTTTTTTTTGAATAATAATTAATAATTAAACATGCTCTAAGTTGAAATGATAGATAAAAGTTTTAGTACAGGTTCTCTACATTAACTTTCAACAATAAGAAACATTTATTTAAATGACAATGTAATGTATTTGAGTTTAGATTCATTGAAAGTATATAATCAACATCAACTACAAAACTCTTTGACAATTATCAATTTTCAAATTTATCGATATTAAAAGTCACTTTAAGGAAAAACAACTTAACTAGAATTTAAACTGAACATATGTATATCAAATTTATTAACTTAAACATTCCGACTATTTAACATATAAATCAACTCTCATAAACTTACTAATTTAAATTTAATCCGCTAACAACTAAATAAATTTTAACCAATTATGAAATTAAAGCTTCTTAAAAAAAAATTAAACAACTAAAACAAATCTAAAAAACCTAACTATCTAAATCTAATATCTATACTTTAAATAAATTAAAACTGACTTCCCTTAAATTAATTTTCATGACATGAATTAAAATAAGTAACTTAAAACCAACTAACTTAACTAAATATAAAGTAACATCTAACAAAACTTATTTTTAGCATCCAAAAATAATAAAATAAATAAACTAATTTTTACACTCTAATTACAACTAAACAAGTATTAACATTCTAACTACTAACTTAAATCTAAAACTAACTTTAATATTAATATTAATAAAATAAACTAATCATAACTAAACACAATTCCTAACTCCTACACTAACTTCTAACTCTAACAACTAATAAAATTAAAACAAATTAACCATAACAAACAAAGTTAATATAAAACTAACATAAACAAAAATACAAAAAAACCTAACCTAATCTACCTACTCTACCTCTTGGGCAGCGCTTCCCAAGGAGCACTTCCCAAGCGTTGTCCTTGGGACAACGCTCTACCCAACCCTCCACCTCAGAGGACAAGTGGGGGTACACTAACACCCCCCTCCCATCAACATGTGAGGAGGCGCCCAGACTTATTGAGGGCAAAAAGCAACATTAAAAAAAATTAAATCTCCTTCCAAGGGTCTTCGCTAATTAAGGAAGGGTAACGAGTGACGTCATCACAATGATGACATTGACTTGCACGAAACTTTAAACACATTTTTAATTCCTTCCTCTATAGTAACGTCCAAGAAGGAGATAGCACATTTATGTTAAAAAGATTTATGGGTAGCAAATTAGATATTTAGGATATTATAGATCATTATTAAGTTAGTCTAGTTAATCATATTTAATTTATTGATGATTAATTTCGAATTTAAATCCAAAAATAAGGAATCACAGAGAATATTATCTATTGCACAAATAGACTTATTTCTTCTTCGATGCAAAATCCAGAGAGCATTTTGCTCTTGGGAAAAAAATTTCTTTTTGAAGTTTTATTTTTCTAAGTATGGATTTTAAAACAATGTATTTTTTTTCTAAGGTATATTTTTTTGATAGATTTAAAACATAGGTTTAAACATTGAGACACCATAATGCAATATTAATAGATTTCTCAACCAACTTGAATTGAACTATAAACCCTAATGATTTTTCTTTCCTCAACCTAGTTTTTTTTTAATAATTAACATATAAGAAAAACTTAAAAATTTTGCTCAGTCAAATTGAATCCACACCCATGATATAATTTTCGTTTTCAACATAGAAGGAAAATTGAAATTTTTGCTAAATTTAAAGCATCATCATTACATTTTATTTTGATATGCATCCATCTAATTAAAATTTACAATTAAATTACATTACAAGAAATTATACTCAAACACCAATTTTATTGGCAAACCTGATTCAAAGGCTCAGCTGGGAAAGAATCAGGAAGAAAACTCGGCTTCATTGCCAATCCAACAAAGTTTTGAGATACAAATTACATAGGATTTCAATCCTGAATTACAACACTTAAACAAAATTTCCTTCATGACCCTCAACAAGGGTTCCATATCCAATTCTGCAACACATTTCTACGAACCGTGGAGGAAGCAAAATCTGATCCGGTGATAACAAGCAAGACCAAGAACAATTCAACCATGAATATTCACTCAAGGTTTTCACTATAAGATTCAAAATGAATCAATACTAGGGAAAGGTGGATTATTCCAACTAGGAGAAGTCAAGCACAACACCAAACAGATGCCCAATCGGGGCTATATACCAAGAACTTCCGTTCTTCCATTTCAACATACCATAATCATACAAGGTTTGTGCTGACAGGTAGGGGCCCATAACACCCTACCCTTTCTCCCTCTTCTCATCCTAAGAAGAGACTCTATACTGGTTGGAGTCTAACTAAATAGACCTTTCCCACAATTGGTCACTTCTACCCTCTCCAAGGGTGAGTAATACCAAAACACCCATGCAAGAAAAATCTCAAAATTTCAACCAAAAAACATGAAAGGAAATCATCCAAAATAACATGGTTTTCAAAGCATCCCAACATACCCATAAACATACAAACATTCAAACAACAACAAGGTAGTATAAGCATGAAACAAGAATGAAATCTGAACAAGGGAGATGAGAATTCCAATTTTCACAAAGAGGTAATGGAAATGAACAAGTTTGAGTAGAGTTTTCTTCTCCTTCCTTCAATCTTCAAGAACTCCTCTCTAAATGTAGAGATTGGGTAACAACCTCCACTAGACCAAGAAGGGCCTCTAAATAAGCCTCAAACTCAACCACCCAAAAGGATCAATAACTACACCCACCCACTAACAAGTCTAGATACTCCTAACTCAACCCACACTATGGTTAAACCCTAAGTGGAGGTGGGGTAATGAAACTCATGGTAACCACTTGTAATTTTCGCAGAAATGTAAAATGAGACTTTTTGAGTGACCTCCAATGTCAACAAAAGGGGCTTAGGAGTTGGAAAAGACCCCCAACCCATACCCATACACCTTGGGTATAATTATTCCATGTTTTAAAGCCTTAGGAATGGGTTTAGAGACAAAAAAAAGCTAAGAATTAAAATAGGACCATCTAACTACTCTAACAAGCAAATTAAGCACTAATTCGGATTAGGGTGACTAAACTCAATTAAGAACCAAATTAGCAAAAGATACTAACTTAATCCAACCTAGGTCCAAAGGTTATACAACTAACCCTAATTAGCACACTGAAGAACATAAATAATTTACGAGTGTCAAGCGACACTAAAAGAACATAGTTACGGACATTAACATTCACTGAACACAGAAATAAAATACATACATCTCACAGTACAATACTTGAATTACGAACAACAAGGTTTTTTAAAATTAACACATAGAGATTAGTTCTATTCCTCCATCAGTTTCCTCGGCTAAAAATATTTGCACACTCATTGCACACGTCAGTAGTCTCGAAAATCACATGTACATATGTATATATATATGTAATAGGAATCACATAAATTAAAACATCCATTAATAACAAAATCAAGGTGCCTCTCATCCTATTCAATTCTTAACCATAAAGATCCTAAAGTCAATGTGTTAATCCTACATTTTACTTAATTCATCAACATACATATACCTAAAACCTTAAATGACGAACATTAAATATCTGAAAATAACATCACACAACATAAAATAATATAATATGTTTTAAGCATTAGATAATGTCTCGACATCTCGAGTCGTGAGTATCAAAATGATCAAGTAGTAACTAAGACTATGAAGGGTCAGGGCGAGGCCTCACATCCTCCCCCACTAGGCATGAACTTCCTCCTAGAGTTCATCAAAAGACAAGGGTATTGAGATCACATCCGTGCTACATCCTCCCAAGAAATCGTGACCTCATCGTAACATTCCTACTAGACCCTTAACTTGGTCTAGCTCTCGACCTCGAGGAGCTAGGGTCTGTCGGGCAATTAAAAAGGATAGTCTCTAGCGCTAACTGGTTGACCAACTCCACCTATAGCCTCAATATCTGTAACTTGATGCTCAATCTGACGATTGTCAACCACTGCAAAAACCTTGTGGAACCTGCCCATGTCTCCAACTATCAGCTCTGAAAAAGCCCCTCTCTAACCACTGGATGATTGTCCCTACAGACACTCTCTAGCTGAATGACCCATGCCACCACATGTATAGCATGGCCCTTAGGTATAAGATCGTGTATCCTGTGATCTTGACTGCTATGGGCGTCGTGACCTGCTAGACCCACTGTATCCACCCCTGGAAGACTGTTGAGTCTGCACTGACTATGACTGTGGTGTATGTACTTTCTGATCCTATTGTAACTGCCACTGCTTGGGCTTGAAGCCCTGGTAACGCTATGAGAGTTCCTATTGCTACTGCTGAGACTATTGGCCCTTAGAGGACCCTGGTGTATAATTCTGATTCCCTTTCCAAGGGGGTATCCTCTGCCACTAGTGCTATCTCCACTACTTGTCTAAAGGTGGTAGGGAAGGCTATCCGCACTAGACCCTAAAGTGAGAAATTCAGCCCCATGATAAAGCAATGTACCCATAGTTTCTCATCCTTCATGTATTCCACATAAGGAAGGAGCTCGAGAAACCTGTTCCCATACTAAGTCACTGTAAGACCTCTCTGATAAAGAGAATGGAACTCTTCTATCTAATTCTGTCAGAAATGTTCTGACAAGTACCTCTCTCAGAATCTTTCTAGGAATGATTCCCATGTAAGGGTATCCATCCTCACTCCACCTATGATCTCCTCCTGATGCCACCAGTTGGAGGCATCCCCTCTCAACTGATGAATTGCTAGGCATACCTTTAGATTACTCCCATAAGGTCATAATCCAAAGCACCGCTGTAGGCTCTACAACCATGCCTCTACTACTATTCCCTCAGTGGAACTCGTAAATAATGGTGGCCCAAGTCGAATCAATTCCTTGATATCATCCCCTACATGTCTAGGAGGTCTGTCAAATGGTGGTCCTCTCTAGTGTATTGACTCTTCCTCATGCTCATCCTGACCCTATAACTATCTCGGTGGGGGACTACTAGTCCTCTCTCTGCCTCTGGGCCCACCTCCTTTGGGTCCCTCTGCTTCCACTACTGGAATCTGCTGAACTGGCTGAACCATAGGTACTACTCTCTGCTGAACTACACCGATCAAAGTCTAAAGTGCATCTATGATGTCCTGGTTTGGGTTTGATGGTGGTGGAGGTGGTCCATCCCCCTGTCCCGCTCTACCACCTCTCACCCTACGACCTCTGCCTCGTGGGTAGCTTCGAGTAACAGGAGGCATCCTACACAATTTGATGTTTAGTTTTAAGTTTCAAAAGCATAAGGGTTTAAGGTTCCTAGTGTTGAAACATGAGCTCTGATACCAAAATGTCATGCCCAAACTACGAGAGCAAAAACACACAATTTTTTTTTTTTGAATAATAATTAATAATTAAACATGCTCTAAGTTGAAATGATAGATAAAAGTTTTAGTGAAGTTTCTCTACATTAACTTTCAACAATAAGAAACAATTATTTAAATGACAATGTAATGTATTCGAGTTTAGATTCATTGAAAGTATATAATCAACATCAACTATAAAACTCTTTGACAATTATCAATTTTCAAATTCATCGATATTAAAAGTCACTTTAAGGAAAAACAACTTAACTAGAATTTAAACTGAACATATGTATATCAAATTTATTAACTTAAACATTCTGACTATTTAACATATAAATCAACTATCATAAACTTACTAATTTAAATTTAATCCACTAACAACTAAATAAATTTTAACCAATTATGAAATTAAAGCTTCTTAAAAAAAAATTAAACAACTAAAACAAATCTAAAAAACCTAACTATCTAAATCTAATATCTATACTTTAAATAAATTAAAACTAACTTCCCTTAAATTAATTTTCATGACATGAATTAAAATAAGTAACTTAAAACCAACTAACTTAACTAAATATAAAGTAACATCTAACAAAACTTATTTTTAGCATCCAAAAATAATTAAATAAACAAACTAATTTTTACACTCTAATTACAACTAAACAAGTATTAGCATTCTAACTACTAACTTAAATCTAAAACTAACTTTATTATTAATATTAATAAAATAAACTAATCATAACTAAACACAATTCCTAACTCCTACACTAACTTCTAACTCTAACAACTAATAAAATTAAAACAAATTAACCATAACAAACAAAGTTAATATAAAACTAACATAAACAAAAATACAAACAAACCTAACCTAATCTACCTCCTGGGTAGTGCTTCCCAAGGAGCGCTGTCCTTGGGACAGCGCTCTGCCCAACCCTCCACCACACAGGAAAAGTGGGGGTACACTGACACCCCCCTCCCATCAGCATGTGAGGAGGCACCCAAAGTTATTGAGGGAAAAAAGAAACATTAAAAAAAATTAAATCTCCTTCCAAGGGTTTGCACTAATTAAGGAAGGCTAACGAGTGACATCATCACAATGATGACATTAAATTGCACGAAACTTTAAACACATTTTTAATTCCTTCCTCTATAGTAACATCCAAGAAGGAGATAGCGCATTTATGTTAAAAATATTTATGGATAGCAAATTAGATATTTAGGATATTAGAGATCATTATTAAGTTAGTTTAGTTAATCATATTTAATTTATTGATGATTAATTTCAAATTTAAATCCAAAAACAAGGAATCACAGAGAATATTCTCTGTTGCACAAATAGACTTATTTCTTCTTCCATGCAAAATCCAGAGAGCATTTTGCTCTTGGGAAAAAAATTTATTTTTGAAGTTTTATTTTTCTAAGTATGGATTTTAAAACAATGTATTTTTTTTTAAGGTATATTTTTTTGATAGATTTAAAACATAGGTTTAAACATTGAGACACCATAATGCAATATTAATAGATTTCTCAACCAACTTGAATTGAACTATAAACCCTAATGATTTTTCTTTCCCCAACCTAGTTTTTTTTTTTATAATTAACATATAAGAAAAACTTAAAAATTTTGCTCAATCAAACTGAATCTACATCCATGATATAATTTCCGTTTTCAACATAGAAGGAAACTTGAAATTTTTGCTAAATTTAAACCATCATCATTACATCTTATTTTGATATGCATCCATGTAATTAAAATTTACAATTAAATTAAATGACAAGCAATTATACTCAAACACCAATTTTATTGGCAAACCTGATTCAAAGGCTCATCCGGGAAAGAATCAGGAAGAAAACCTAGCTTCATTGCCAATCCAACAAAGTTTTGAGATACAAATTACATAGAATTTCAATCCTGAATTACAACACTTAAATGAAATTTTCTTCATGAACTTCAACAAGGGTTCCATATCCAATTCTGTAACACATTTCTACGAACCGTGGAGGAAACAAAATCTGATCAGGTGATAACAAGCAAGACCAAGAACAATTCAACCATGCATATTCACACAAGGTTTTCACTATAAGATTCACAATGAATCAACACTAGGGAAAGGTGGATTCTTCCAACTAGGAGAAGTCAAGCACAACACCAAACAGATGCCCAATCGAGGCTATATACCAAGAACTTCCGTTCTTCCATTTTAACATACCATAATCATACAAGGTTTGTGTTGATAGGTAGGGGCCCATAACACCCTACCCTTTCTCCCTCTTCTCATCCTGAGAAGAGACTCTACACTAGTTGGAGTCCGACTAAACAGACCTTTCCCACAATTGGTCACTTCTGCCCTCTCCAAGGGTGAGTAATACCAAAACACCCATGCAAGAAAAATTTCAAAATTTCAACCAAAAAACATGAAAGGAAATCATCCAAAGCAACATGGTTTTCAAAGCATCCCAACATACCCACAAACATACAAACATTCAAACAACAACAAGGTAGTATAAGCATGAAACAAGAATGAAATCTGAACAAGGGACATGAGAATTCCAACCTTCACAAAGAGGTAATGGCAATGAACAAGTTTGAGTAGAGTTTCCTTCTCCTTCCTTCAATCTTCAAGAACTCCTCTCTAAATGTAGAGATTGGGTAACAACCTCCACTAAACCAAGAAGGGCCTCTAAATAAGCCTCAAACTCAACCACCCAAAAGGATCAATAACTACACCTACCCACTAACAAGTCTAGAAACTCCTAACTCAACCCACACTATGGTTAAACCCTAAGTGGAGGTGGGGTAATGAAACTCATGGTAACCACTTGTAATTTTCGCACAAAGGTAAAATGAGACTTTTTGAGTGATCTCCAAAGTCAACAAAAGGGGCTTAGGGGTTGGAAATGACCCCCAACCCATACCCATACCCCTTGGGTATAATTATTCCATGTTTTAAAGCCTTAGGAATAGGTTTAGAGCCAAACAAAAGCTAAGAATTAAAATAGGACCATCTAACTACTCTAACAAGAAAATTAAGCACTAATTCGGATTAGGGTGACTAAACTCGATTAAGAACCAAATTAGCAAAAGATACTAACTTAATCCAACCTAGGTCCAAAGGTTACACAGCTAACCCTAATCAGCACACTGAAGAACATAAACAATTTACGAGTGTCAAGCGACACTAAAAGAACATAGTTATGAACATTAACATTCACTAAACACAGAAATAAAATACATACATCTCATAGTACAATACTTGAATTATGAACAAAAAGGTTTTCAAAATTAACACATAGAGATAAGTTCTGTTCCTCCGTCAATTTTCTCGGCTAAAAATATCTGCACACTCATTGCACACATCAGTAGTCCCGAAAATCACATGTACATATGTATATATATACATAATAGGAATCACATAAATTAATACATCCATTAATAAAAAAATCAGGTTTCCTCTCATCCTATTCAATTCTTAACCATAAAGATCCTAAAATCAATGTGTTAATCCTACATTTTACTTAATTCATCAACATACATATACCTAAAACCTTAAATGACGAACATTAAATATTTGAAAATAACATCACACATCATAAAATAATATAATATGTTCTAACCATCAGATAATGTCTCGACATCTCGAGTCGTGAGTATCAAAATGATCAAGTAGTAACTAAGGCTATGAAGGGTCGGGGCGAGGCCTCACAAAAAGAATCCCTATGTTTCTTGCCAAGTGCACAACCCTAAACAACACCATTTGGATAGGAAATCTAGGGAAGCCTAAGAACAAGTGCTTGTGTGCTCATCTATTGAAGATATCTATAATTAACATGCCCAAAACATTCATGCCAAGGTCTACTTACTAAATTTTCATGTGCAACTAAACATGAACATATGTCATTAGTAGACTCAAATCCATCAAATCTATAGAGGCAAGATGTAGAGTCAACACTCGTAGTAGCTGCAACCATCTTAGAATCATGTAAGTCCTAGATGACCACATCATGTAGTGAGAACTCAACTATCTTACTAGAGCAAGAGTAGAAAATATGATAGATAGACAATAGGTTCATTAAAATGTTAGGGACATAAAGAACATCTTGAAGAGAGCCCCTAGCTAGTGCAATATAACTAGAACCTAGAACTAAAATTTGTGAAGAATTCCCAACAATAATTTATGTGGTAGCAAAAGGAGAAAGTGAAGTAAGTAACTTAGGAGTGTTTGTCATATGGTGGGAGGTGCTAGAATAGAGAATCCATATAGGCCCTAAAGTCATAGCTTGAGGAAAAGAAGCATGACCTTTCCCTACAATTGGGGATGAAGACTAAGGAGTTGAAATATGATGCTCCTTCATGGATTCCTCTAAAGCCTCCAAACACTTCCAACAACTAGAAATGGGATGTCCATCCTTACCACAAAAACTACAAGTCTCACTAGATTTCTTTCTGGTCTTAGAGGTAGACTTAGCAGACTTCGAAGAATCTTTACCCTTTGAAGGGTTTGCTGGAGGAGTAGATGGAGGCTTATGATTAGACTCTTATGCATCTTTCTTCAATTTTCCTTTCTTCTTTGATTTCCCCTTAGAATTTTGAGCAACCCATGCTTGGTTGGAAGAGCTAGAGGAATCCACCTGTTGGATCTTTACCTATCCTGAGTCAACCGATCACAAAATATCTCAAATGTAGGCATTCTATGTCTATCACCAAGGGCATCCATAATGGAGTAGATGGCAGGAGAAAACATTTGATAATATCCTTATAACTTTGAGAGTATAAAAAAAATGTACTCATCATCTATTTTGGTTTTTCCATATCCCTGTAAAATTGCACATAAATATTTGAACTTCATCAAGAAGTCTTCAATGGTAGCAGACCTAGCTAGTTATAAAGAAGTCAAATTTGCATCAAGATGAAGAGCCCAAAACTCATTCACTATGCCAAACAAAGTCTAAAATTTGAGCCAATAAGCCTGTGGAGTGCTCAAACCATCCAAGTGAGACAATACACTATCTAAAATGCTTAGTGCAATCAATGCTATGGCCTCATCCATTTTATTCCTATAATGGAGAACCTCAAAAGGGCATGTAAGAATAGGTTGATTCTCATCTATACATGACCATAAGCCCCTTGACATGAGAAGCTAAGTCATTTGTGCCTTTTAGGTGTGATAGTTGTGTGGTGTGAGATGGGTCACAAATAGATCTTCCATTAAGAGAGAAGAAGATAGAAGTAGAAGGGTCTTATTATAAATTGAATTATAGAAAATAAAATATTCCCCCCATAATAGATAATGATATCCCTCAAATACAACAAAAAATAACTATGGAAAGCAGGAAAAATTGAAAAAGAACCTAGATTCTGGATGTAGAGAAGGAGGAATTAGAATCCTCTACTTTGATGCCAAAAATGGGAGCTCAAACAAAATTGGAATATTATGGAACTAGCACCATTTTTTCCATCATTGAGTTAGCTTTCTGGTGCTTCTTTTGGATCAGAAAAATACCTTTGTATGCTCAAGTTATGGCCAAAAAATTAATTGCTACTCCAAAAAACCACCTTGCTAGAATAATATAGTCACTAGATTAAATTTGATGCCCATATGGCCATCACCTAGCCATCACTAGAAAAAATTCTAGTTGCCAATTTTCTTATGTCAGCAACTAGAAAGATGATGTGACCCAGCCAAAAAATGATGTTAGCATGGAGGCTAGTAGTGATGACATCAAGAACTAAAAAAGGGTGATGTGGTGGCTAAAAATAATGCCAATAGCCATGAAATTCTAATGTAAGCCTAAAAAATGATGACATCACCATAGGAGCAATGACAGGCAAAGGAGCACTGATGATGGTGGCTCCTAGGAGGAGAACCTAATAGTGCAGTGACTATGCTACTGGCAGAGGTGGAGTGGGAGTTGTGTACTAGTGGTGACCAAGGTTGAGCACTATGTGGATAGCATAACTAGTCTCTAGCAAAGTGTGGGTGATGTGTGGGTGGTCCCATGGTGGCATGTGAGTGCTTCTATAGTAGTGTAGCCTTTTTATGTATATATTTTAAAAAATTTTGAGTCTGTATAGTCTATATAGCTACTTGTAGGGGACCTAAAAAAGTTTCCCTTACACGTGGAAGCCAAAATTGACAAATTTTATATGAATCTTGACTATAACCAACCTTCTAGATCCAATGGTAGCATCTGTTTGGCCCAAAGTTCTCCAAAAAATTGTTCTACCCTTGGATTGAGGAAAAATGCACAAACAAACTAGCATTTGTGTCTCTAAATCACAGCTTCAAAAATCCGTCAAACAAGAAGCCATAGGGAGGCTCTAATTTCATGTAGGAGATGATAAAATTCAACTCTGTAGTACAGCAAGATCATCTACATGCAAATAGCTTGCTAAAGAAAAATTGAAGGAGCAAGAGCTTGAAGCAAATAGTGCAAGAGAAAATATTTTACAATAGAAAAATGAAATTACTATGTGAATGAATGAATTTACAATGAGAGAGAGAGAGACCAAATATAAAGACCTCAAGGAAGCTTGTAGAACAAGTTGGAAAGTGCAATAAGATAAGGTTGACAACTAAATATACTTCCACAAAAAGGTGGAATACACTAGAAGGGAACAAATTCATGTGTTGTCAACAACTCATCACTACAATTATTAAATAATGCATTAACCTAAGTAAACTTAAGTAATAGAATAAATAATTAATAAATAATATTTACTCTAAGATGATAGTGGGTTTAATTGCCTTCTACAACTCCTAACAGGTTTGGAATCTCCTAATAGGGATTCAAAGTCTCCTAAGAGGGACTCTTTGTACTAAGTGTTGTTATAGACTCCTAATAGGGTCGATCCTCTCACAAGGAATATTCATATTAGTACATCATTTTTTGGGCATCATTCCCACTAGGGTTTTTCCTTTGATCAAGGTTTTCCCTAGTTGACATATCTAGTGTAATTGGGTATGTGCATCTCTTCATGCTTACTATTTAATTTGATTGAATGTTTGAGATTGTTTAAAAGGTTAAATATTCTTATATAACTGATTCACTCCCCTATTAGTTATATTGGTGGACTACTATTTCTAACAATTAGTATCAGAGCTTTGGGTCCTTGAAGGTAAGTTTAACAAATTTTGGAAAACCATGGAAAATTTGTTCAAGAAGGAAAGTCTCAAATTTGATGGAACAAACTACAAAAGCTGGAAGGATAAAATAAAGACTCGTCTCTTATGCATGGGTCTAGGATATTGGATTGTAACCAAGGAATCTAAGAATATTATGGAAGAAGACAATCCAAAAACCTACACCAAGGATCAAAGAGAAGTATTTATGTGCAACATAAGGGAAAGAGAAGCAATATTGTCAGCTCTACCTGAAGGTGAGTATAGTTAGGTAAAACAACTCAAAACATCTCATGAAATTTTGAAAACTTTAGAGGCTAATTATGAGGGTGATACACATGCAAAAAGGGTTAGATTGCAAAATTTGTATTGTACATTCCAAGATGCTAGACTGATGGAAGATGAATATGTAAGAAGCTATGTTAGTAGAATATTTGAGATTCGTGCAGGAATCAAATTTCTTGTTGGAAAGAAATATAATGACGAAGTGATATGGAAAATTTTGAAAAGTTTGACACCACCTTTCAAGATAGTAGCACAAATGATTTAGCTAATGATACCCTATAATACTAATTTCTCCAAAGAAACATTGCTTGGTAGATTCAAAGCTGTAGAATTTGATCTGAGACAATCCATAGAATTACCAAAGGTTGAGACAACATTTACAACATTGAATATCAAACTTGGTTTAGCAAAGAACATAAAACCATAGGGAGATATTGCTAGCAGTAGCAAGTCTATTTAGGAAAAGATCCAGGAAGGAGTGTCTCTTCTTGTGGAAAGAGAAAAATATGGTAAGAATATCTTTAATTCTTAGACATATAATGAATATGGTCATTATGCATCTAAGTTTCCTAAAAGAGAAAGAAAGTATAAGGGAAGATTCAAGTCTAGAAGACCTAGAAATTGTTTATATGCTAATGAAGAAGAAGAGGAAGAAGAATTTGATCAAAATTTGAGTGAAGATGACATAGGATTTATAGCTATAAAGGAGGATGACCTTGATAGAGAAATCAAAGAAGAAAGTGCACTAATCTCACAAGTTGAAAAGAAAGATTGCATCATTGACAATGGTTGTTCACATCACATGATTGGTAATATGAGAAAGTTTTTCAAATTTAGAAGCCATGATGGAGGAATTATTAGAGTAGGGAATAATGTAGCCTCTCACATTATAGGAATTTTATCTATCACACTTGATGGTGAAAAATACCCTGATGATGTTTATTTTGTTGATCATTTGAAGTGTAACTTGTTTGAGTGTTGGATAGCTTATGAAAAAAGGTTACCAATTGTAGTTTTGTAATGAAACATTCATTATAAAAAACAAGGAAGGAAAACTAATTGGTACTAGCACAAGAACCAAAGGTAATGTATTTTAGATAAACTCCACTAAAATAACATGTTTGGCAGCTAAGATTGACAATAGTTGGTTATGGTACAAAAGATTTTGTCACATTAACTTTGATAAAATTGTGAAAGCTAGTAATAAATTTTCTATGAGAGATTTACCTAAGATCACTAAGACCACTAACATTATTTTTAAGGAATATATCTTGGCTAAGAAGAAGAGAGTCTCATTTCCTAGCAAGCAGTTTTATTCTACACAAAACCTAGAATTGGTTCATATAGATCTGAGTGTTCTTTTAAGAACAAGAGGATTCTATAGAGAAAGGTACTTTATGATTTTTGTTGATGATTTTACTAGAATGATGTGATTAGCTTTTCTTGAAGAAAAATTAGAGGCATTTGAGAAATTCAAGATATTCGAGAATAAAGTTGAGAATGGATTTAGAGTTAAAATCAAGAGCCTAATATCTAATAGAGGAGGAGAATTCACTTGAAGAGAATTCAATATCTAATGTGAAGAGAATGGTATTGAGAGACAACTATCCTTATGCCATACATTTGAGTAGAATGGGATTGCTAAAAGAAGAAAAAAATCAATCACTGAAGGAAAAAGAGCTATGTTATTCAAGAATGATGCACCAAACACCTTTTGAAGAGATGCAATCAATATAGTAGTATACACATTGAATAGATTGTAGATTGCAAAGGTATGGATGAGTCACTCACCATGAGTCAAATACTTCAAGATATTTGGAAGCAAATGTTACATCAAAAGAGATGATGATATCAGTAAATTTGATCCAAGGAGTAATGAATATATGCCTCTTGGCTATTCATTAAAAGTAAAGCTTACAGATGTTTCAACTATAGAACAAAAACTATAGTAGAGTGTGCAAATGTTTAAAATGATGTAAAGTTTGGCACTAAGGAAAAGATGATGGACTATAACTCTGATGGAGATGATTATTTGGGATGACCAATAGAGGCAATTAACTATTTCTCAAAACTAAGAATGATTTGTAGAATAATGTGCAAACTATAGCAGTAAGAGAAGAATAGGGCACAATACCTGAAATAAGAGTTGAAGTAGTAACTCCTACTCCAAATAGGAATTTGATAAGAAATCATCTTCCTGATCAAATAATAGGAAGTAAAGAAAGGGGATTAATGAAAAGAACTAGAATTAATGAGTAATTATGCCTAATATCTCAAGTAGAACCACAGAGTACAGATGAAGCAATCAAAGGTGATCATTGGATAAAAGAAATGGAGGAAAAACTTCAACAAATAATTAAAAATGACACATAGAAATTAGTTTCTAGACCAGAGGACAAAAATGTGATTGGCACAAAATGGGTATTCAAAAATAAAATGAATGAATAGGGAGAATTAATAAGAAAAAAATCAAGACTTGTATGCAAAGGTTACTCTCAATAAGAAGGAATTGATTATGAGGAAACATATGCACCTATAGCAAGGATGGAAGTAGTCAAAATGTTCATGGCATATGCAATAAATAAGAATTTTAAGGTGTATTAAATGGATGTTAAGTCAACATTCTTGAATAGAGAACTTGAAGAAGAAGTTTATATTGAGTAACCAAAAGGTTTTCCTTTAACAAAAGAGAAGGATATGGTTTGCAAATTAAAGAAAGCCTTCTATAGATTAAAGCAAGCACCTAGAACCTAGTGTGCAAGATTGGATAAATACTTAGCAAAGTTTGGATTTTCTAAAGGAACAATAGATAGTAACTTGTACTTAGAAGAAGTAGAAGATGGTTTTTTAATAATCATTGTATTTGTTGATGACATCATTTTTGGACGAAATGATGAAGCCAACAACAAATTCTTAGAAAATATGAATAATGAGTTTGAAATGAGCATGATAGGAGAAATGAAATTTTTCTTATGATTGCAAATTGTTTAGAACAAAGTAGGTATCTTTATTTCTTAGACAAAGTATTTAAAAGATTTTCTAAAAATTATTTGGTCTAGGAGATTGTAAACTTGTTGGAACTCCTATTGTCATGGCCTTGACGGTTCTATTTCTGTCACCTTGGAATTCTGTGATTAGCTTACTCTTCTGAATGGTTTGATATGTGTTTAGATTAGTTTAATTGTGGCATTATTATGTGAGCTCTTCGAGAATTCAAAGATTTCTCAAAATCTAATTCTCAAATCAGATATTTTATGTTTTTAGTTTTGTGTATTTTTCAAAAATTTGTCATCTGAATCAATCTAGATTCAGGAATCAATTTTATAAATCAATGATGAATGGTTTCAGTTTTATTATTGGTCTGGTTCATATTTTCAAACTTGTATTTGGGGTGACAGTAAATTTTAACAGCACCTTGAATCTTTTGTTTATCAGATTTAAGAATATATATATATATATATATAATTATAACAATGTATAAATATATATACGTATATGAATATAAGTGCATTAGTATAAAATAATTATGTATATATATATATATAAAAGTATTATATATATTTATATATGTATATATATATATACATTTGTTTTTATATTTGTGTGCTTATGTTTATATCTATCTATATATATATACACACACTTGTCGTTTGGCAGAGTTTGTGTGTTAGTGGGATTAATATTAACAAGTATTAATGTTAATATTAATATTGATATTAATAATAATAATAACTAATATTAATATTAATATATATGTTGATATATTAATATTAATATTAATTAGTATTACTATTAATATAGATATTGATGTTAATACTAATATTATCTTGTGTTAATATTAATGTTAATATAAATCTAAACTATCTAAAGTTAATACCTAAACTATCCTATCGCATGGTATTCAACTAAGTCTAACCTAAACTAGAAGCAAAGCCTAAGATATCTATGCATATTCGAACATGGCATGTCTTGGACTGGGCATGGTGGTCGAGATGGTGGGTTTTAAATGCTGGCAAATTTTTCAAGCTGCGAGCTAGTACTATCTTTGACAAGTGTCAACGAGTGCTCAGGAAATGGGGTATTGGGTTAAGCTTGTAGTTATGAGCATTTTATCGCATGGTTAATCTATCATTTTTTATGGGTGTTGGTTGCATTTTGATTTCAGTCTGTTATCGATGATCTCCAGATGGTAAATGTGAAATCTTTGTGGAGTGGGTTTCTCGACGCTAAATTGAGAGAACTGTTAATCATGGAGGAGTGTTCGATTTGTCTCTATTCTTTAAGTCCTCATAATTTCATGGTTTTCATTCTTCTGTTGCTACATGGTTGTGTTTCACAGTCTTTGCCATTGAGAAAGTTTCTTGGTGTCTTTGGAAATCAGCATAAAAGTTGGAAGCGTGGTCTGAGAGTTGTGGTAGAAGGCTTTACACACATATTCTTGTGAGCATCGATTTGCACTTACACGCAGGGGGCTTTTCTTGACTCTTTCCTATAGTTTTAGTTATGTTTCATCAGATTTGTGAAGTTTTATATATTTAAATTGTAATTGGTTAAACCTAGATTTGGGTGTAAGGGATTAAGAATGTTAGAATGTTTAAGTTTTATTTACTGGTTAGTATAGATACCCAAGCATGGTTACATGTAGGGTTTAGAAAATTTTAATGTTGCTAGGTTCTGTATGCACTCATACTTGAGTGTGGGTATGGAAATTTTATTTTGTTAACATTATTGAATTCGAGTTTTGTTGTACAATACTTCTAAGTTGTGTGTGTCTCGGCTTTGATTACAAGTACGTAGTCTTTAAAGTTGTGGTTGTGAACCGAGGGCATAAATGTGTTAATGAGAGTGAGATATATTGTTAATGGTTAGTAGGGTATGAGTAACATTGATATTTAAACAAACGGTCGATGAGATTAGGGTTTGAAATTTCGTTATGTTTAAGTTGTGGGTTTTAGGCAAATAGAGCTATACAACCATATTGGCAATTGGTAGTAGTTTTTACATAACCATGTTGCGAATTTAGGTATGATTATGATATCAACAGTTGGGATTATTTAAAAAAAAAAAAAAAAAGGTTACTTTTGTCTCTCAATGTAAATATTATTATTATTAGAGCCAGAAGTAATCAATAGATCAGTCGATACTTTGATCTTGCATGATATTTTAATTGCATGAAGATTCAGTCAAAATTTGTAACTTTAAGTTATGTTGTTTCTAAAATGGAAAGAGGCATTGTAAAATAATTTTTGGAAGATGAATTATATTAGTCTTAGAGGCACTGTGTGTGTGTCACAAATTTAAAACTGAAAGGTGATGTTATGAATTGGAAATTATTGATATTGGGTAACAGCAAGTTATTTGATATATAAATAGAAAAGTTTATTTATTAATTATAATTCTAACTTTAAATTCATAAAGTAATTTATGTGTATATTGGTATATGTAAGTACACACACACACACACACACACACACACACACACACACACACACACACACATATGTATGTATGTATATGTACTAGGTATATATATGTGTGTGTATGTATTTATTTATATGTATCAATGTATATGTAATTTCTTGTGAATAGATTGTTAAAATTTAAATTTATAATTATAAATTGAATTACAATGATTTCTGGTTTTGGAAATGGAAATTGATTTAATTTTCAGTCTGATGTCAGTTTGTAACAATATTTTATTGGTATTGTTAAAAAGAAATAAAAGTACAATGAAGCCTAGAATAGTCATTTTTTTACTATTAGTTAATATAATGGGAATGTAGTTTGAAAGTTGGATGTTTGTGAAAAGTAAAGGGACAAAGTTGTTTTCAGTATATGTATTGTGAAACGTTTGAAAGGATACAACTATGGTTTCATTTGGTTTTATATGATATTTCTGTTGTTGATTCAATTGTTTAATTGGAGCAAATGAAATAAATGTATTGTTGGAATTGGAAAATGAATTTGCATTTTCTTCCAATTAGAATAACTAGAATTATGTGTCTGTTAGATTATGCAAATGTGATCCTTTAGATTGGGTGGCTGTCATAAAGTGAGTAACTTGTGGTGATAGAATTATGTTGCTGGATGCCCTCCGACACTAGTCTAGATCTTTATGGGAAAGTTTATGATATTTAGTTAATCAAGTGGTAAACTTTAAAATTTCATGGGTTGGGAATCATATAATAAGATAAGAAAATTATGGTTTCACCTGACATATTGAGTTCTGCGAGTGGTTGAACGTAGATTCTTATGTTGACACCCATGGACTACTAGATCATTACTTTGTCATATTTTATGCGAGTTTATTTGTACATATCTGCGTGAAAAGAAAATTGTATTTACAGTACATCTGTTATTTGGATTTAATGATTATAGTTTTTTTATTAAATCTAACGTGCAAGTTTACTAGAGGTTTCATCGATTTAACTTGTGATCTAAGCCTTGTTTTGTGTGTTGTGGTTGTTTTGATTTGATTTTAGGTTCAAGATATGTTTGATTACGGATCTAGAAGAAAATTGGCCGATTAATATTCAGATTTAGTGTTTAACTCAAATGTAATTGAAAAGATGTTGTATTTCTGACAAGAGAGTATAAATATATAATATACTCAGATGTAATAAATAGTAATGTTACATTGTTGATTATGAGTTCATTACCATACTTGTTGTATAAGGTTATTTGGTAATGGAAATTGTAAAAAAAAAAAAAAAAAAATTGTTTGTTTTTTTTAAAATCTCTTATGTATGTTTGATTTTAAGTTGTTTGGTTATATTATGGTTATGTGCTGGTTAGGGTATTACACCTATGGTAACTAGTCATAAGTTATCAAGCAAGGATGAGACACCTAATATTGAATAGAAGAAGTATAGATCTATGATTGGAGGATTGAAATATCTAACTCATAGCAAACCTAATATAGCTAATGTAGTTGGAACTATGGCAAGATTTCAAGGTGATTCTAAAGAATATCACTATGTAGAATTAAAGAGGATATTTAGATATTTTAAAGGGACAATAGATTATGGCATTCAATATGACAAAAGCAATGATTTTACTCTTTGCATTATATAGATGCTGATTGGGCCAAAGATTTGGCTGACAAAAAAGCACTAGTGGAGGAACATTCTTCCTTGGAGGAAGATTAGCTTCTTGGCTCAACAAGAAGCAAGATTGTGCCTCACAAAGTACTGCAGAGGCAAAGTATGTTGTAGTAGCAAACAACTATAATCAAGTCATATGGATGAAGTAGATGATGAAGGATATTGGAATTACATTTAGAGAACCTATTATCATTTACTGTTATAACACAAGTACTATTAACATGACTAAGAATCCTATTTTGCATTCTAAGATGAAAAACATTGCCATAAAATATCATGTGTTGAGAGAGAAAGTTACAGAGAAATAAATTAGACAAGAGTACATTAACACTAAGGAATAGATTGTAGACATTTTCATGAAGGCCTTACCAAAGGATATATTTGAGTACCTAAGAGGTTAGCTTGGGGTTTGCCCCTACCTAATTTAGAGTAGAAGATACAAAACTCCATCAATCTATGATATATAGCACCATTGTTAGACTAGACTCAATGTTGATGCTTCCTCAATGGGGGTGTATCTATGATGAATAGAGCCATTCAAGGACTATTGGTAATAGATAATTGGTATGCAATAGTGTCTTTAGACACTTGTGTTGTTTATGGAGATATATGAAAAATTTGTAAATTAATAGACTAGCTTGTGGTCATGCTAATAGATTATTGTATGTTCACATAATTGAACCATTTATGTACTATCTTTGACATTGATGTCAATGGGGGAGAAAGTGACAATAAAAATATTGGAAAGAGTTTGTACTATGGGGGAGAAGTGTTGCAATAAATGATTTGAATGAAGCAAGATCTAATTGATGAAGATACTTATTGGTATTCTTGAAACTAGATGTTTTTCATCTATGTTTCCATCAATGCCAAAGGGGGAGATTATTAGCATGAATACTCATGCTATCGAGGAGCATTGCAAAACATTGTTATGACTATGTTTTTCACTGATGACAACATAGTAATGAGTTTACAAAGACTAATAGAGCAACAAACTATGATCTTTGTATTAAGGGCATTCCATAACATATCTGCTTATGCATAGTTACTAGTGCATACTATAGTATATATTGGACACATGGGAAAGTCTACAAAAGTCAGCAAGTGAGTAGGTATAGAAGTCACACGTGTGAAAGTTTGGGTATAACTATGAGTTGATAACATTAATTAAATGAACATTTCATTTAATTAATGGATGATAACATGTGAAGCCAACTCAAGGATATATTATTGAGTGCAGTATAAAGGAAAAATATTTTCTAAGTTTTAGACATCATGATTGAGATCAAGAAGTAGAGAATAATTATGAATTATGAAGCAATAGAGTAGAGTGATCTACTAATGCATGTAAGTGACCTTAAGGTTTTCTATTGATGGATACTAAGTTCTAGATCTAATTACATGATCTGAAAGTGAAGAAGTTTGATGTATTGGATAGAGAAAGAAGTGAAATATTGTCTCACACCTATTATTTTGAAGGGAATAGTACCAAGATCAATTGGATAGTGGGTTTATTGATCTAATTTTGAAGTTGTTTGGATAGTGGGTTCAGCTATCTTCTACAACTCCTAATAGGGTTTGAATCTACTTATATGGATTTGAAGTCTCATAATAGGGACTCTTTGTACTAATTATTGTAATAGACTCCTAAGAGGTTCCATCCTCTAACAAAGAATATTCATATCAATACATCATTTTGTGGGCATCATTCCTACTAGGATTCTCCCTTTGATCAAGGGTTTCCCTAGTCAACATATCTGGTGTAATTGTGTATGTGCATCTCTTTATGGTTACTGTTTACTTTGATTGACTAGTTGAGATTTTTTAAAAGGTTAAATATTCTTATATAACTAATTCACCTCCCCGCCCACCTCTTAGTTATACTTGTGGACTACTATTTCTAATAGTAAATGCTATATACTTAAAGATAGTAGGAATGGAAAAATAAATGCAAATATTGATGTGTTAGAATATAAAGTCCACTAATATAACTAAGAGGAGGGAGGGGTGAATCAATTATCCAACTATAATAAAAAAACATTAATCTTAAAAAAACTTAAAACCATGTGAATAATATAAACTAGAATCACAACAAGATACTCATACACAATTAACACTAGATATGTTAATTAGGGAAACACTTGATGGGAGGGAGAAACCCAGTGGGCATGGTACCCACAAGATGATGTACTAATATAAATATTCCTTGTTAGATGATAGACCTTTTTAGGAGTCTATTACAATATTCTATAAACATGAGTCTATGTTAGGAGACTTTGAATCATTTTTAGGAGATTCCAACCCTATTAGGAGTTGTCAAAGGTAGCTAGCCCCACTTCCCAAATAACTTCAAGGTTAAGACCAAAGAAACCACTATCCAAATGATATCTACATTATTCCTTGTAGAATAATAGAATTGAAATATATTTCCTTCCTCTATCTCTATCTTTTGAACAAGACTTCTCCTCCTTTAGATCTTATAACTAGGTCTCATACTACACATCCAATGATCCCTTGGATTACTTACATGCATTCAACATGAACTCTTCTCCTTCTTGTACTACACACTCGTACTTTGAACTACTCTTGATCCTCTAAATCAAGACTCATTAAAAACAAGGACAAAAAAAATTCTTTATACCATATCTTTATAATAATTCCTTGAGTTAGCCTTGAGGCTTTCCCAATTAATTAAAATAATATAATTGATTAATTCACAATTGTAACAACACTATTGGCTCACAATGTATACAAAACTTCACATGTTTGAAACCATATCTCATGCACGCACTTGTATCACTATATGACTATCCTCTATCACTATGTGACTGCACATCTCTCCATTACGTCTTAGAGGAAAGATAGCAATAGATTACCAAAACTCTTTTTTCTAATACTTTGTTTCTACACTACTTCTAGTAAATCAAGTGTAACTTCCATGCACCATCAAATCAAACTTAGTCCTTTTAACCACAAATTTGGGACAATATCAAGAACATATCGTCCATTGTGCATCATCTAAAACTTCCTTAACTTTTGTGTATCTTAATATTACTAACTACTATTCTTTCAGTCTTAACAAAATTACTATTATGTTGACATCAATGAAAAATATAGTCATGAATACAATATGTCAATACTTTCCAATGCTTAGAATACTCTCCCAATGTATTATCATTAGAATTAATGCTAACAATCTCCCCCATTAGCATTGATGGAAACATAGATGAAAAATATCTAAGTTCCAAGAATACCAAATAGTACTCTACTATTGTCATCTTCTCAAATCCTCTTCTAAAATATTTTGGAACATTTTACTTTTCTTTATCTTCTTTAGGATTGGCAATAGTTGTTCATAGTAAATAAATTCCAATACTTATGGCTGCATTTGCACACTTACACTTTCTTCTACACACTTACATTAATTTTTTCTACATCTCTACACTGACATATCCTTTTGTACACTTACATATTATTCTATACACTTGCATGAATCTTTCTAAATCTCCCTAAAGAGATAACTCTCCCCTATTTCCATCCCAATAGGTGATTATCTTCCTATTACTTATGTACATTCTCTCAATATAATTTTCATGTACATTCTCTCCCCCATTGACATTAATGTCAAAGGTGTCAATCACAATACAAATTATTACATGCTAATTGCTAATCAACTGCTTGAATCATTAAGTAGCTCGAGTGTCCAAAGATAGTTTTCAATAAAAAATACCAATTACTAAGATTACTTCATGAATTAGTACACATAAGATACACTCCCATATAGGAAGTATTAACATTCAGTCCAATCTAATCAATGTGCTTTGTACCACTAGATTGATGCACTCCTTGCATCATCTACTCTAAAGTAGTTAGGAGCATAAACCCTAGCATACTTCTTAGGTACTCAAAAGTATCTTTAGGAAAAGGATTCTTAAAGATATCTACAATATGATCTTTAGTGCTTACATAGTCCAACCTTATTTCTTTCTCTACTACCTTCTCTCTCCAAATGTGATACTTTATGGATATGTGCTTTGTCATAGAATGCAATACTAGATTCTTAGACATACTTACTATACTTGTGTTATGATGGTAAATGATAACAATTTCTATGAACTCAATCCCAATATCCTTTAGCATTTGTTTCATCCACATAACTTGATTATAGTTATTTGTTTCTATAGCATACTCTACCTCAACTATACTCTAAGATATATAGTCATGTTTCTTTCTCAACAAAGAAACTAATCTTCCACCAAAAAAGAATGCTCCACCAATGGTGCTCTTTCTGTCATCCATATGTCCTGCACAATCTAAATTAGTATACACACACAAGGTGAAATCACTTGATCTATCATACTAAATTTCATAATCAAATGTGCCTTTCAAAAATTTGAATATCCTCTTTACTATTGCATAATGATACTCTTTTGGATCAGCTTGAAATATTGCTACAATCCCAACTACATTTTCCATTTATGATTTGGTGTAAATTAGATATTGCAATCATCCAACAATAGATCTATACTTCTTCTGCTAGACTATAGGTGTTTCATCTTTACTGAATAACTTGTGACCAATTATCATGAGTGTACCAATAGGTTTACAGTATTTCAAACCAGATTATTTCAACATATCTTTCAAATACTTAGTTTTTGAAATAAATATCCCATATTTGTTCTATGCAATCTGCAATCCTAAGAAAAAATTCATCTCTCCTATTATTCTCATTTCAAATTCATTTTTCATCTCTTTAGTGAACTTATCACTTTCTTTATCATTTCCTCCAAATATTATGTCATTCACAAATATTAAAATGATAAATGAACCATCATTAATTTTCCTCAAACAAAAATTACCATCTATTGAACATTTGATAAATCCAAGCATAGAAAAATTCCTATCCAACCTTGCATACCAAGCTTTAGGTGCTTACTTGAGATAATATAATGCTTTATTTAGCCTGCATACAAAATCTTTATCTTCTATTAGAGGGAATCAAAATTTTTTCTCAATGTAGACTTCTTCAATTTCTCCATTTAGAAATGTTGACTTGATATCCATTTGATAAACCTTGAAATTCTTGCTTGTTGCATAAGCCAAGAACATCCTCACTACCTCCATTCTTACTATTGGTGCATAGGTTTCATCATAATTTATGCTTTCTTGTTGTGGGTAACCTTTACAAATAAGTATGGCCTCTCTTCTCATAATTTCTCGTTACTCATTCATCTTATTTTTGAACACCCATTTGGTTCCTATCACATTCTTGTCTTTAGGTCTAAGAAGTAATTTTGATGTCTCATTCTTCACAATTTAATCTAGTTCTTTTTTCATAGCTTACAACTAGTGATCATCCTTACATGCCTTGTCTATGCTCTTAGGTTCCACTTGATAAATTAGACACAATTCCTCATTCACTTTGTTCTTTGTCATCACATCTTTATTCCTTCTCCTAATTATCTATTCTGGAAGGTGATTCTTTGTCATGTTTCTACTAGAAGTAGGAGTTTACATCTCAACTCCAATCTCTTCCCTAGTATTTAGATCTTTGATCTTCTTCATGCTCAATAGATACATCATTTTACAAATCATTGTTAGTCTCAAACATAACTTTAACATTCTATCTAAAAATTCTAGAATTATCCTCTTCATCAAAATTATAATCTACCATCTTCTCTTTAGTACCAAACTTTTCTTTAATCTATACATTTGCACACTCAACTATTTTCTTAGTTCTATTGTTGAAACATATATATACTTTACATTTCAATGAGTAACCAAGAAATATAACTTCATTGCTTCTAGGATCAAACTTACCAAAATCATCATCTCTCTTTATGTAACACTTACTACTAAATATTCTAAAATATTTTAGTGATGGTGAATGACCAAATCATAACTCATATGGTGTCTTGATCATGCCTTTTCTAATCTATACTTTATTCAGAGTATATACTATAGTTAACTATTTTTCTCCAAAATGTCCTTGAGACGTCATTCTCAAATAACATCACTCTTGCTACATCTTCTATTGACTTGTTCCTTCATTCAACAATCCCATTTTATTCAGGTGTTCTAGGTGAAGATAACTATCATTTGTTTCTAGTCTATTCACAGAACATGTTGAACTCTCTAGATGTGAACTCTTCTTTTCTATTTGATCTTAAACATTTAATCTTGAGACTAGATTTATTTTCATCTCTATTCTTAAATATCTTGAATTTCTCAAAAGCTTCAAACTTGTCTTTAAGAAATGCTGTCCAGATCATCCTAGTGGAATCACCAACAAAAATATAAAGCACCTTTCACCATAGAATCCTCTGGATCTTGTAGTAACACTTAGATTTATGTGAACAATCTCTAGTTTCTCTATAGTTTATATGAAAGTTTATATGAAAAGATTGTTTATGCCATAACAAACTATTATCAACCTTTGCAACAAAACATGTCATTTTAGCATGATTCAACTAAAATAAATTATCTCTGGATCTAGTTCTAGTACCAATCAACTTGCAATCTTTGTATTTGATAATGCAAGTCTTCTCTCTAAACTACAATAGATATCCTTTGTTTACCAACTATCCAACACTTTGCAAATTATCTTTCAAATAATCAACAAAGTAAACATCATTAGTGTTAGTTTTACAATTAAGAGTAATAGATCCAGTTCCTATAATGTGATAGGCTACATTGTTAGAAACTCTAACAATACCTCCATCATAATTTCTCAACTTAACAAATTTGTTCATATCACTAGTTATGTGATGTGAACATCCACTTTTAATTATCCAATCTAAATTCTTCTCAAATTTCTCTATCAAGATCATCTTCCTTAATAGCCACAAATCCTAATTCATCATCACTTCCACTCTCATCTTTTTCATCAAATTCTTCATCCTAATTAGAATATAAGAAATTTCTATCATTATATCTTCTAGGCTTAAATTTTCCTCTAAATTTTTTCTCTCTTTTAGGACATTTGGATGCATAATGACCATATTCATCACAAGTCCAACATTTAAAGCTTTTCTTACCATCTTTCTCTCCTCTTAAAAGAAGGGCTATTCCTTCTTCAATCTTCTTATCTTCTTTAGATCTACTACTACTGAAAAATTCTCCTCTTGTGCTACCATTTCTTGATAGATTAGTTCAAATGTTTATAGCACTAAAAGTTTTCTCAACTCTAGCTAGTTCTCTAGACTATCTCATTTCTACTTCTATATATTCTAATCTTCAAAGAAATGTTTCCTTTGTGAAATCTTTGGTGTGGGGCATAACTAACTAAATCTGAGTTTTTTGCTTGAATGGTGGTGTTAAAATTTTGAAGACCTTCCATATAACCTCATCATCTTCTTTAGTTCCACCAAGATACCAAATTTCTGCAACAATTTCTAGTATTCTTCCTACATAACCTCTTATAGATTCATCTTCCATCATCTTAACATCTTGAAATGCACAAATCCAATTTTGAAATCTCATTATTTTTGCATGAGCATCACCTTAAAAAGTAACTTCTAATGCTTTATAAATTTCACGAGGAATTTGAAATTTCTTTACCTGACTATATCAACTATTTGGAATAGCTAAGAGTAGGGCTTCTCTAGCTCTCATGTTACACATGAACATGTCTCTCTCTACTTCACTTCATTCTTCAAGCTTTCCTTCTTTCACAATTTTCTTCTCAATCTTTGTGAAGATCCAATAACTTGGACCCATACACAATAGATGAGTCTTCATCCTTTCCTTCTAACTATCATAGTTGGCCCCGTCATATCTTAGACTATCTATCCTAAAAATATTCACCATTGATCTCCTAATAAACCTTATCTTTAATGACCTAATGCTCTGATACCAATTGTTAGAATATATAGTCCAATGCTATAACTGAGAGGAGCAAGGGTGAATTTTTTATCCAACTATCATCAAAATCATTAATCTTAAACAAACTTAGCCATGTGAGTAATATCAATTAAAACCATAAAAAGATACTCATACATAATTAACACTAGATATGTTAACTAGGGAAACCCTTGATCAAAGGGAAAATCCTTGTGGGGATGGTACCCACAAGATGATGTACTAGTGTTAATATTCCTTGTTAAATAGACCCTGTTAGGAGTTTGTTACAACATTCAGTACATATGTGTCTCTGTTAGGGGACTTTGAATCCCTATTAGGAGGTTACAACCCTATTAGGAGTTGTGGAAGACAATTGGACCCACTTCCAAAACATCTTCAAGGTTAGGATCAAAGAACTTGCTATCCAAATGGTCTCTCTATTATTCCTTGTAGAATAGTAGAATTGAAATGTATTTCCTTCCTTATCTTTGTAATATTAACTGGACTTCTACTCCTTCAAATCTTGTAACCAGATCTCATATTGGGCATCCAATGATCCCTTGGATCACTTATGCACATTCAGCAAGCATTTTTCTCCTTCTTGCATTGCACATTAATACTTCACACTCCTCTTGATCCTCTAAATCAAGATGCATTATAGACAAGAAAAACAACTTTCCTTTATATCATATCTTTATAATAATTCCTTGCATCAGCCTTGAGGCTTTCCAAATAAAATAAAATAACATAATTAATTAATTCAAAATTGTAACAACATTATTGACTCAAAATCTATAGAAAACTTCCATGAGTGAAACCATGTCTTGTGCACATGCTAGCATCACCATATGACTTTCCTCTATCACTATGTCATTGCACATCTATTCATTAAATTTTAGATGAAGGATAGCAATAGATTATCAAAATGTTTTTTTTAATGCTCTATTTCTACACTACACCTTCTAGTAAATCAAGTGTAACTTTTGTACATGATTGAATCAAACTTAGTCCTTTTAACCATATCATCAAGACAACCTTAGGAAAATTTCCTTCACTATGCATCATTTGAAACTTCCCCAACTTTTATGCATCTTCATATTACTAATTTCTATTCTTCTAGTCTTAACAGAATTATTGCTATGTTGACATCAATGACAAATACAATCATAAATGCAACATATTAATACTCTCCAATACTCAAGATACTCACCCAATGTAGTGTCATTAGTTTTCATGATAACATGATGAAGGCATATTATTGGGATATTCCACCAAGATTAAAGCTCACAAGTGTTTGAACTTGAACACTAACATAGTTGTAGAAAGTGAAAATGTAAAAGTTGATGATTTTGTAAAAAGAACTAGCAGCATTTCATGCAATAAAAGAAATTAAGATTATAGTACGATCATATATATGGATGATGGTTCTCTTAGCACTTGAAATGAATAATCAAAAAAAACTATAGTCTCCCAACAAATAGGAAATGATGAGGTGCAATTACAAATTGTTGAGAAATAGATAGTGGGTTTTGACCAACAAACTTAAGATGTCAAGTCATAGTTAGGAAATGTTGATCATCAGATAGAAAATGTCAAGCATGCAAAAAATTTCCCAAGACCTAAACAAGAAAGATAAAATGAGCTTGATATTATATTTCAAGATGAACCTATAGAAGAATAAAGAAGGAAACTACCTATGCTAAAAAAATTTTTAAGAAGACATCACAAACCTAAACAAATCATTAGTGATGTTGGATCAAGTATTATTAGAAGGAAAAGACTCAAAGATGATTCATGCTTACTTTATGAATTTTAGCCCAAATTATTAATAGATGCTTTAGAAAATGAAGTTTGGATTTAGGAAATGAATGAGGAAATTGACCAGATTGAGAAGAACAATACTTGGATTCTAGTTCCAAGACTTAAAGGCAAAAATGTTATTGGAACAAAATGGGTTTTTAAAAACAAACTCAATGAAAATGGAGAAGTAATAATAAACATGGAAATATTGGTATGCAAATTATATGCTCAAAAAGAAGGAGTTTATTATGGAGAAAATGTTTCTCCCATGGCAAGACTTGAAGGAGTTAGAACTCTACTTGCATATTCAACCTACAATCTAATTTTAAGGTATATCAAATGGATGCTAAATCTATATTTTTATATGGTATACTTGAGGAAGAAGTGTATATTAAACAACCTAAAGGATTTTTAGATCCATACAAGAAGAACATGGTATGTAAAGAGAAAATAGATCTTTATGGATTAAAAAAAGCCTTGACAGCATGGTATGAAAGGAGAAATGATGATTTAATCTATGTTTGAAGAAAGGAGAGATAAATGAAGTATTGCTATTTGAAATATTTTTTGATGATATTATATCTGTAGGAAGAGAAGCATTATGAAAATCATTTGTTGATGAAATGAAGAAGGAATTTAAAATGTCTATTTTTGGTGAAGTAAAATTCTTTGTTGGATTACAAGTTTGTCAAATGAAGTTTGGTATTTTAATTAATCAATCCAAATACATCAAGGAAATACTAAACACTTTTCGAATGGAAGATTCAAATCTAGTGAGAACACCTATGTCTATAAGACCTAAGCTATCCAAGAATGATGGTTTTGCTGATGTGAATGAGACATTATAAAGATCCATGATTGGAAAATTCCAATATGTCATTTATAATGGACATGATATTGCATTAGCAGTTGAGGTAGTTTCTATAATACCAAAAAATCCTAATGAGAATCACATGATGGAAGTGAAAAGGATGATGGAATATCTAAATGGCATAGAAGACTATGGATTTTATTACAAGAGAAATGATAGATTTGAATTGAAGCTATTAACTGACTCTAGTTAAGGAGGAAATATTGATGATAGAAAAAATATTATGGGAGGTGCATTCTTTCTAGGCAAGAGATTGGTGCCATGGACAAGAAAGAAACATAATTGTATTTCCCAATCTACAGTTGATGTCAAGTATGTGATAGCTATAATGAATTGTTTAAACATTATGTGAATAAAGAAATTACTGAAAGGTGTGAAATAAGAAATTATAAATCTAGTAGTTATCTATTGTGATAATATAGGTGCTATTAACATTTGAAAAAATCTAGTTCTATCAAGTATCACTACTTGATGGAGTTATTTTAAAATAGAGAAGTAAAGGTAGAATATATAGACACCAAAGCCTTACATAAAGATAATATTGAATATCATAGAGGTAAATTAGGGGTGATTCCTTGAAACAAATAAACTTAAGGAGGAAAGGTACATTGAATAAAATATGACAATCAAAATATCTTCCACATTGATGCAAAATAAATTGACTTTGGGAAATGCCTATGCTAGATAGTCAAGCACAACATAATAGTGTTGACCTTATAGTCAAATCATTTGTCTATTAATGACTTAACACTTAGTTGGTTGTTTACATTTCTACCGAGCTTCATTTATAGAAATAAGAATCTCCTGAGTTTCATAGTGATTAGGCATCTGATACCCAATATAATGTAAGTCATTTTTCATAGTTTCTATTGATCTAGTCATTCATATTTCACTATTTGTAAATATTTATAGAATTTTTTGAGCTTTTTATAGTCTACCAATTTTATCATTTCCAACCATATAGGATATAGTGCTAATCATGCTCTATAGTGTTACCCAAGTTGGTAGTGTTAATTTAGTGAATGAAGGTAGTGTTCATTGAGCCATTTGGTGTAAACTATGTCTACCAATTATTTTAGTATTCACCATGTTAACCAATGCTATCAGAGTTCCTACCACTCTGAGTGATCAATGTGGACCAATCACTAGTGTCAAATGAATGACATATTTTATGAAGTTGATAGTTTTGTTGAGTGCCAGAATATCAGTTGATGGTCTTCAAAACTTGAGTTACAATAGTAAGCCAACTTAGTGGAGATTTTTTGAATTAGACATTGTAGCCAACTTCAAAAGGTAATTTATTGGATTGTTATATATATGTAACATATATTTTCATATATGTAGCATAGAAGTGAATCAAGCAAGAAATATATGTGTTAATTAAGAAGGCTACAAGAATTATAAGGAAAAGTAAAGTATTATCTATCATAGTTAGGTGATCATTTTATCTCAAAGGAATGTCATTCACAAAATTAAGTTTTAGATTAGAGATCAGCCATTGATTCATCCTAATAAGTGTATCAGCCGAATTCTCTAACAAGGTGGACCTAACAATCCTTATTTCACATGCCTATCAAGATCACTAGAAGTGACCAATTGTAAGCTTTAATAGGCTAGCTTTAAACTATAGTAATAAAGCTTGTGGGTATCATCCCCACCCTAGTTTTAGTTTTTATTTGGAAGGTTTCTAGGTTATCAAATATTGTGTCAAGTATTATGAATGTTTTATTGCTTTTAGTATTTCATGCATGCAATTAGATCATATTATATTGTGAAGGTTTGATTTAAGTTAAAATTTTATTAGTTCCTGATTCACCCCCTCCTCTTAATTACCTAGTTTGTACTACATTTCTAACAATTGATATCAAAGCATTAGTTATCAAATTACAAGTTTAGCACCTTCAGAAAAGATCAGAGATAATAGAAGTATATAGACTAGAGAAAGCCATTGAAAATGAAAAGTTAGATCTACAATTGGCCATGGAATAATTCAAGAAAATAAAGAAGCAACTCTCTCAATCCTTAAAAAGAAGAAAAGATCTGGTAGTATAGATGGATGACAATCTCTAAATTGAGGAAATAATTGAAGACATTTGTCAAGAAAGAAGCTCAAATGAAGTTGATGCAACAATCAAATATCTACCTTAAAAGAATCTTACTCTTCAAGAAGTCGTTAGAGAGTTGAAACAAGAACAAGAAATTGAATTATTTAGAATGCATGAAGTCATCGAACAAAAGGACAAAGCTAAAGAAGAAATAAAAGAAAAGGACAATGAAATTAACCAACTATATCTTCAACAAATAAATCTAATTGATCAACTCAGTGATGAAAATCACGAGCCTATCAACTTGAGGATAGAGAATTAGATATTGCAAAATGATCTCAGCATAGTGAAGAAAACCAATGACAAAATGATGAAATCTCAAGAAAGCATGAATCAATTTTGAATGAGAAAATCAATTTAGACACAAAGGTAAAACTAGATTAGGATAGATAGAATAAGTTGAATCATCTCAGCAAGGACCTCAAAAGAACAAAATGCCTACATGTAATCATTGTAGAAAGATAAGGCATACATCAAACAAGTGTTTAAGCAATGGTAAATCAAAGTTAAGTGGAAATTATTATAATTACAACAAAATAGGGCATAGAGAAAGTGAATGCATAGAGAAACCTAAGCTTGAAGGAAAGTATTTCAATTGCAACAAACAAGGGCATAAATCTTTAGAATGAAAGTCCAAGAAATGGAACCTAGTAGAAAAAATTGTCAAAGCTATATTTTGTTGGGATTACAAAACATTTTATAGATGTCACCATTATGATGAGTATGGGCACATTAGAGAAAATTTCATAAAACACTACACAAGGAAGAGAGAAACTATAAATAGATGTTTTCTATGTACAAAACTTCGACATCTTTCTAAGAATTGTATGAACCAAGGAATAATTGAAGATGAAAAGAATGAAAATGCTAACAATATCAAAAGTTAAATGAGGTAGCATTGGGTAGGGAAATCTCATGAGGATAGAAATTAGATTAATGAAAGTGTTAACACCAAAGCCAATGAGAAGGGTGACTTAACCTTTTCAACCTAGTTATTTATGGAGATTATTGGAACTATGATTTAGAAGGAGATATCTCACATCAGTTCTAGTTAGCAAGTAGAAGATTGATATCAGCACTTTAGATGCACAAGGATCACTAAGATAAGATAAAATTTGAAGTTATGTCTTAGTAATTATAGAGCATGGTCAAGCTAAGCTTGGACATAGATGGTAAGATCAGAGTTCGTGCCGAGTTTAAGACTTTTTCAAGTTTGAATTTCTTACTGAGTTGAAGTTTCTTTTGAGTTTAGAGAACTTATTGAGTTGAAGGTATCTATTGAGTGATGATGACTTAGCCAAGTTGGATAGCCTGTTACTAAGACAACTAGTGTATGACACATTAATGGTAATTTTAAGATTGAATTTTTTTTAAATGGAGAAATTGAAGGATTTGTTTCACCAAAAAATTTCTAGAGCTAAGAGTAAATTTTATTCAAGAGCCCACAAGTGATTAAGAGCAATTTTGTCAAAGTTTATTCCTACATTTGAAGTATTACCAAGTAGTATGGCATCTTCTAGGTAAAGAAAGGTTAAAAACTATTGATCTAAGGAGTCAATTACAAACACCCTAGATTCGAACTAAGTCCCACAATTATGGAAGAACTTGACCTAGTTATAGCCCAATCATAGATTCCTCCTAAAGTACTCCTAATTCATGAGATTTGGTCATATTATCAGTATTCTATCTAGGAATTAGGTGCCCTAGAAATGAACCAAGTGTATAACAAGCTTTGTGTGGATGAGAATCTAAAACCTAAGCACAAACATTTGGAAATGAATGGTTTGATGTGTATCCTACATATGCCAAGATATTTTCAAGGAAACTAAATTAGGTTTATTCTAAGCCAAGTTTACGACATGCATTTATATTTTGATTAGCACATTCATGTCACCAAGAAGATGATTTATAGAATCACAGGGTTGTTAATGCTTAATTAGGTGAAAAGTACCAAAACCCTAGTTGGGTCAAACTTATGAAGAAGACTCTTTCTAAATGGGATGGTAGAGGCATGAAGTTTAATGGATTTATATACATGAAGAAAAAATTTGGCATACATGTTATTGCACACTAGATATACATCTCGAGCTATCTGAATAGTATTCCATGTGAAGTTGTTGACCTAGCTTTCAAAATTGTAAAGAAAAACATATCTTTCAACCTTGCCAAGTTGCAACTCAATCAATTCAACCAAAACATGGAGAGAATTTGGTCATCAATGAATAACCTATGTAAGTTTGGATTTTTTTTTACCTTCTTATTCTTTTATGTTGACATTTTTTTCCTTTTCGAAGGTAATGTAGTATGTAGGAAGGACACAACCATTATATATCAAATCAATGAATTCATAGCAAAAAAGGGATAATATTCAAAAGGAATCATGGACATGCATATTTTGAAACTTTTAAGGAGAATATGTAGAGTAGATACAAAATTCCAAGGAAACTAGTGGAAGATTATGAAAAAGATATTTTTTCTTATGGATAGTGACAAAGTTCATATCTAGGTAGTAAGACCAAGAGTGGCATGGGTTAAGCCTCTAGGATATGAGGTTAACATTAATGATACAAGGGATCTAATTGAGGCTATTGTGAATGAGCAAAATGACCCCAAGAACCATATTCTAGCAACTATGAGGAATCCAAGAATAGGATTTTATTATAGATCAAGTTTCCTCAAGCTATGAAGAGAGGAAGGAAATAGGTTGAGAAAATCTTGTAGGAAACCAAGCAGTCCACCTCTCACCTCTTACTAATAGAGGGAAAAGGAAATAAAAATGAAAAATATGAAGGAGAAGAGGAGCATGCAGAGGAAGAAGAATTTGAAGAGAAGGAGCCATCCAAGAAGAAAGGGAAGGTTATCATTACCAAACCTACAAAGTCCTCCCCTACTAGGTCCACAAGGCAATCTACAAATCCTTGGAAAAAATTAAAATTGCATAATGAAGAAGAGGAAGTAGTCTTCAAGAGATCTATCCCTACATTTCATTAATAACTAAAAATATTGAATAATGGAGAATGAATAGAAGATTTCAAATCCCTCAACTATGAAACTAGAACTAAAGAGGAGAAAAATCAAATTGAAGAAGCCCTAGTGGCTAAGATGGAAAACTGAAAGTACTCTCTAAATGAACTAACCAAGTAAGTTCTTGATGTTTTACTGAAGGGAGTTGTACCACATTGAAATAATTAATTGAACATTGCCAAGGACATCAGAGAACAAACCTTGAGCAAACATATGTTGAGTCTATTTGATAAGGAAATCAAAGAATCATTGAAGAAGAATGAAAAAATATTTTTCCCTAAGTTCAATTCATTCTCAATCCTATCAAAAGACATTGAATTAGTTGTGATGTCTAGCATAACTACATGGAAGAACATCTATTGTCTACAAAGCCTAGTGAAGATGTTTTGCAAATAGATGATGAAAATGAAGATGTTGAGAAAGATGATGAGGAAATAAATGATGATGAAATTGATAATGTTGATGAATAAGTCAGTAATGAAGAGGATGAAGAGGATTAGACTACTAGTGGAGACCTCCCTAAAATTTAGAGTATTCAAGACTGAAACCAAGAGAAGATAGTAGCAAAGGTAATATCCTCCCTTCCACTCTCTTTGAGAAAAGCCTTAGTGCAATCTAGCTAAGAGAATGCCACTACCGAGTCAGTTGGTAAACACTATTTTATCTAGCACCCATTAATAGTTGGAACCATCCTCTTGAGTGTTATTCTAACAACTTCATCTATTGAGCAACAAGTTCCTATTGTTAGAAAAGTGGATCAAATTGAGTCATAGCCAACATCATTAATTTTTCTTGTTATAATTGCTATTGATACTATTTCTACTATGATCTCTATTGTGTAAAGTGCAATAACAATTGAGGTTAAGCCTCAACTAACCATTGATGTTTTGAAGAAAGAAAAGGAAATTATTCTTGCTAATATTTAGAAAGAAAAGGGTAAAGAGGTAGAAGCCTCTACTAAAGAAATTTATCTAGAGTAGTGATGGCCTAAATTTTCACCTCCCTAAAATTTTGCGAAATCTTCTAAATATTAGGTAGAATTTTTTATAATTTTCTTAGGGTTTGTGAATATTTTATTTTCCCTAATAAAAACCTTTGGGAAAATTGTTTTGTATTTTGTTTCAATGGATTTCATTTGAAATTAACTTACAAATGTTAAATAGGGATATAAAAAAAATTCTTGCTCATACATTTCTATCCCTAAATTTTAAATCCATTGTTTCATTATGTATCTTACCTCTTAAATATTTGAAGTTGTGATGTTGTGATTTCCTTTAATTGTAACATCACCCCATTTTGATCACTATCGATTTTGGATAATGTAAAGGAGAGAAAAGGATTCTAAGTAGTTTATTGTGGCATTATAATGGTTAGTAGTAACATATAAGTTAATGGTGAAAGAGGTGAAAAAGTGAAAAGAGAAAGATTGCAATTCAATGAAAGTGTAAAGTATTATAAGTTGTGATGAAGTGATGAAGTCATAACATTGTATAATTTTTAATCATTGTATGATCACAAGCTTCAAATTAACCCTAATGTCTAAGTCTTGATGATGCAAATAAAAGGAAGTAGTTAGTTTGAAATATTATTACATGCTCACAGCTAGTTAGAGGAAACTTGAGGTTAATGTAGTGAGGCTATCAAAGCTTTTGATCATGCCTTCACAAGGTTAGATGTTGAGATAAAGATTCAAGTTACAAGGCAACAACAATAAAGAAGATAATCAAGTTAGAAATTAATTGGAGCATTGCACGAGTAAGATGAACACTGATATTTTAAGTTGCAAAGTCATGATTGTTCAAGAAATAGTTGAAGAAAACCATTTCACATGATTGTAGAGTTGAACTATGGAGAGAGGTGTGAGGCCTCACTTAGATTGTTAAGGTATAGGGGACACATTGCATTATGATACTTCTAATTTAATGTTTTGATACATTTTGAGACTATATGGTTATGTCATTTTAATACATAAATTTTGATGATCTAGACATTAGGATCTAATGGATATAATTAATGATTCCATTTCATGTTCCAAATTATTTTAATTCCTTGATAGAAGTTGAATTGTAGAAAATAATTGTAATGAGAAATGGTAATGTTAAGTGGGGGGTACGCTACTTTCTTTTAGATATTCAAGATTTGGATATTTTGATAGTGTTCAGACTTGCAAGGACAATGGCACATTTTATCTATTGATTTTGACATTTTTAGTAGTGTCTACATCTATGAACCTAATATTCAGAATATAGTGATCAAACACATATGAATGGAACCTTATGATAAAATTGGATTATGATATGATGATTTCGATAATTTATGATTTAATGTGATATGGATAGGATAATGATGATTATGATTTAATGTGATCTTTAGATACATGTTGAATTGATTCTAATGGTTTATGATATGTAGATCCTAATATTTAAACAATTTGAATGACTTATTTGAAATGATTAGGAAATCAAATTTAATTGAATTATGTTGATAAGATTATGTAAAATTTGAAATTGCATGCATTTATGATATATAATTATATGACCTCCTTGGACTATTGATGCTCAAGTTTAATGTGTTGGAAGTGGAACCATAGAAATTTTAGGGGGAAACAAGATCAAAACCTATGTGAATATGGTAAATACAAGGTGAATCTTTGGAAGATTCAAAACCTCCTTGTATTCTCTTTATTTCATAATGTGATTGTGCATAGGTGTAATAAATTTAGAAATAATGAATACCTAGAGACATGTCATTTTGTTGTGTAAAGTATCTTAATGTGTGTCATTCAAGACTTGTGTTATCTATGTGTAAATGACATGTCATATAGGACTTTTTGTCATGGAGTCACTTAACCTAAATCTAATTCCCATTATGAATTTAAGTGAATCCACTTGGAAGAGTGTTAGGATGAGTCATCTTCATGATGGAATTCGAATTGAAATGTGATAGGAACTTTAGGGGGCATAAAAATGGTTCCCAAGTGTTATTTTTGTGAAAATAAGTCACCCACATGGTAGTAGTATAGGTTGGGGGTCTAAATATAATCATGAATTGGTCTAGGGGACTTAGGAGACCCTCTAAACTAGTCATTTTCAAGCCAATTCGAAAATCAAGTGTCAAATGACTTCCTTGCTCACCCCTTCACTTGGTTGAGTTCCTATTGGTAGAAAGGTACAAGGGGGTAGGAAGGGTAGGTAGGAATGAAAATGGAGGTCTTTTAGTGAGCTTGTGATAAATTAATTTTTGTTTACCCACTCTCTAAGTTTGGAGATAGTCAAGTTTTGAAGGGAGATTAAGGGAGTTCTACTACAACTATCATTACCCTAGCTTGGGCCAAGGTTGGTATTTACAAAACATGGTTTTATTTCTTTCTTTCTTTCCTTGAGTATGGCAAGTAAATATGCAAGTATGGAGGATTGTCAATGTAACATGCATTGTATTATGAATTCTTGCTTTGTGGTTTGGGAATTGTGTTGTGTAAATGTGAATGTACTATTTATTCTTGAAGATTTTATTTGGGTTTTGTTTTCTTCTTAATTTTCTTGTTTTAATGTGAGTATTGAATGTGCTAATGGGTGTGAAGGCTTCACTCGCCCTTGGGAGGGAAGAGAAGCCTTGGGTGAAGGGCTTAGTTGGACTCAACATTGTAGTTGAGAAGATTTACCTCATGATGGGGGTTGTTTCCTTTTATGGAGTATGGGTTCCATTGAAGCCATACATCTTTGTTGTTTGGAGATACAAGGGATTTGTGTGTACAAGGAAAGGAGGTTTTATGATGGCCTTGAGAGGCATATTCAATTGAAAAATGATGTTCTATGTTGGTTATGGCATCTCCTCCTTGAAGAGCCCATCTTCACCCAATGTGAGATGATTCCAATGGAGAATCATAGTGGAAGGCATTGGAGGGAGTTGTTTGTGTTTTGTGTTGTGTTCATGAAATGGCAAGTGAGGTATGTGTATAACCCATTTGGATCTTATTTCCCTTTCTTGGTGGGTGGCTTCATAGTAGCCTAGGATGGGAGGTGAGCCTCCATGGTTCCTAGTTTGTGTTTGTATGTATATTTTGTGAAGATGGATCTCTTGATGATATTAGGGTTTCACCCTTGAGAAATTTGAAAATCAAGTGTGTAAGAGAGACCAATATTCATGTCATCAAGTCTCTATTGTTCTTTCATTATGATGTAAGGGAGTTTTGTTTATCATTGTATATGGTTGGATGAGAAAATTGTATGTAGTTGACATGCAAGAGAAATATTGTAATATAGTCATAGTTAGGGAGAAAAACATCAATTCATGTAAAAAGGTTGTTCTTATCTAAACTATGTAATCTATTTCCTTATTCTTCCTAGTTTCATGTATTCAAAACATGACTAAATGTTATGGATCTTTATGTAAGGGGTGCAATTGAAAAGGATCAATCTAGACTAGGGTGATTTAATTTTATGGTTCTCCATTATGAATTTATGATGAAATAGAAGTATTAAGTTGTAACTTGTTCATATGTATGCCTAGATAGAGATTTATCTTGCTTAAAAGAAAATTAATCTCCTTTGTGAATGTATTCATCCTTTGTAAAATTAGTAGTCGAATAATGGAATATAGACATTGTGTACATTTGAGTATTCTAAACCAATGAATCCTTAGACTGCATAGATACTAGAAAACTCATTGATTTACAACCAACTAAACTACCTTGATGACATAGAAGGAGATAACTCGTTATTGGACCTAGCTTAAAAATTTATAAGAAAAGTTGGCTTTAGGTGCACCTTATTTCTCTATAATTTGCATGGGGACAAATTAAATGGGGCAAGAATTATTACAAACCAATATTCTATTAAAAATCATATTCTTAGAACCTTCTTTTAAGATAAAACCAAATTAAAAGAAGATATGAAATTAAACACTAGAACTAAACCAAAGAAAAATATAAAATATAATATATGTATATAATCTAAACAATGATAGCACTATACAATCTAAGTGAAGAAAAGAAAATATTTTTGGAAATGACAAAAAGTGGGTGGTGGCCTATAATGGGCAGCCCTTACTTTAGCCTCACCTTGTTTGAGGTAGAAGACAATAATAATGAATTTGATTGACATAAGTTAGAAAACTTTCACCTACGTGCCTAGATTTTGAAAGGAAAAAAGGGGTAAAGGATTTGGTTCTCCATCAAACTAGGTCATGCCTAGAGGGAGTAGATGAGAACATTGGAAGGTGGTCCATGTTAAATGATGTGAAGTACTAGACATCTTGCATCAGGATTTATGCAGCTATCTTGTCAGAATATCCTTAGGGATCAAGGGAAAGATGTAACCAATGACATTTTTCCTCAAAAGGAGAAAGGGTGGGCACATGACCCAAGGAGGGAGAAGACTTGCATGGGTAGTAGAGTTAGGTGCTTGTTTTGAGTAGGGATATTATGACATTTAATCAAGCTACTCAAATTACTTTGAAATTAGACCATCATATTAAGTCATGTGAAAATGGTTTGTAATTGAGATAGTTTAAAGCCTATTTCCATCCTAACATTTACATCAAACCTTGGAGAAGGAAATGGATGATTGAGGGTTCGGTCTATGTCAGATTTGTTGATAACATAAGCCACCCCCACTTTGGATGAGGAATATACTCCCCCCCACCCCCCCCCCCCCCCCCCCCCCCCCCCCTCGAAGTGACTTGGCACCTTGGAAAAAGGTAAGCAAAGTTGGATAGGGAGAAATGGATTAGGCTTAGTAGGAAGGTTGTAGTGATTAAGTATATGTTAGGAATTAAGGGGTTGTGGATTAGGCTTAGTAGGAAGGTTGTAGTGATTAAGTATTTGTTAGGAATTAATGGGTTGTGGATAGACTATGGATATTTTATGTTGATCATTTAGTTAGTCTAATATATAGTTAAAATGTTAGGATAAAGTGTTTCATGGGATGCTTTGTGCCATGGATATAAAATTAAATGGTAAGCAAATTGTACAGCCCACACTAGTACCCTATTATAGATCTTGATGAAATAAATATGATTATGAGTTAATTAGGAATCACATTTTGTTACTAGTAATGAATTATGAGATCCTATTAGAGTCTAAAGTGGATTTTGGCTATTAAAAGTGCAATAAACATTCAATAACATTATGTCAATAAGATAGGACCACATGAAAACGAGACTTAACATGTTCAAGTTGAGAACCTAGTCATGAGATTCAAGGTATGATTTACTAGACAATTAGGGGAGATTAATTAACATTTTCTCTCATAAGAAATAACAATGAATGTAGATCAAATGATAAAAAAACATAATGGTTACACTCGTAGATTGGTTTAAAATGTGATGACATAATTTGAAAACATTCAATGGCATGAGAAATTAACCCTAGGGGCACACACATCTAGTAACAAGATAAAAAGGACATTGTTGGAAATATTACTTTAATCAGTTGATTTGAAAGGATACTAGTTAAAAATTTTGTACAATACTGATTTTAACTTATGACATATATACTAGGATCCATTTTACATGTTAAAAATAATTTAATAGAGATGACTTCAATGTTTCATTGTTATGATAGACAAGGATTGTGATGGTATTTATAACAATATTTTTGTTATGATTAGAAATATTAATGTTATACATATTTGATATTTCAATGTTTTGAATATTTTATGGAAACTATTAGATGGAAGAATTGAATATGTTAATGCAATTAAGTGATATTGGATTATTCTGCACTTATCTGCATGTTTTTCTATATTATTTATTGGGCTATAGACATTAAGTTGAGTGTGCAGGAAAGTTGAACCATGGTGATTATTTTGGGAAACAAGGTTCAAACCTATGTGAACATGGTAAAACCAAGGTGAATCTTTGAAAGATTCAAAATGTAATTGTATTGTGTTTATTTTGTAATGTGATTGTGCATGGGTGTTATAAGTTTAAAGATCATGATTAATTAGTGACATGTCATCATGATGTGTAAAGTATTTAATGTGTGTGTGTGTGTGTGTGTTGACACTTGTGTTGTCTATGTGTAAATGACATGTCATATAGGACTTTTGGGCATGAAGTCACTTAACCTAAACTTAATCCCAATACCAAATTAAGTTAACCCCCTTAGAGGATGTTAGGATGAGTCACCTTCATGATGGAATTCAAATTAAACTTGATAGGAACTTCAGAGAGCCTAAAGTGATTCCCAAGTATTATTTTGGTGAAAATAAGACACCCGCATGGTAGTAGTATAGGTTGGGGGTCTAAATATGACCATAAGTTGGCTTAAGGGACTTAAAAACTAGTCATTTTCAAGCCAATTCAAAATTAGAGTGTCACATGACTTATTTTCCTCACCCCTCCACTTGGTTAATTTCATATTAGTAGAAAGGTACAAGGAACTAAGAGGGGTAGGTGGGTTGCAAGTGGAGGTCTTTTAAGAGAGCCTATGCCAAACTAAGTTGTTGTTCACCCACTCTCTAATTTTGGAGACAACTAGGGTTTTGGAGGAGTGACCATGGGAGCCAACGGAGGGAAGCTCTTCATCACCACTTCAGAGCCATTAGCTTAGAAGGAGGTTAGTGCTTCATGCCATGAATTTTCTTATCTCTTGAGAGTTGAATAATAGAGGTTGTAAAAGTGTTCTTGTAAGGTTTATGTGTTCCATGTGGTGTATGTAGTAGTTATTGTGTATGTAAATGAGCATGTGGGATTTACTTGCATTTCATCTTGTTTCTTGAATTGTTGTGGTGGACTGAATGTGTGTAGGGTATGAAGGCTTCACTCACCCTTGGGAGGGAAGAGAAGCCTTGGGGTGAAGGGGTTAGTTCAGCTTTACACTAGAGTTGAGAAACCCTTCTTTTGGAGAGGGGATAGTTTTCATGGAGTATGGGCTCCATTGAAGCCATATGTCTTTCTATTGTTCTAGGGAAGGTATAAGTGATGATTTTTCTATGGAGTAAGTGTTGATAACCTTGTTGAGGCATGTGTTATTGATAGCCTTGTTGTGGCATGTTTCTTGGAAGCCTTTTTAGAATATTGGAATTGCAAGATTTGTTGTTTCACAAGGATATGGCATTCTCCTCCTTGAAGAGCCCACCTTCACCCAATGTTTATGATTCCATCTGTGAATCATTGTGCAAGCCTTGGCTAGGGATTGTAAATGTATTGTTAAATTGTGGTATTCATATTGTTATTTGTCACTGAGATGTTGTTGAATGTATCCTAGTTGAGCCTTGTTTCCCCTAGTATAGGGGTGGCCTCCTTGAGGCCTAGGTTGGGAGGTGAGCCTCCATGGTTCTCTATTGTTTTCTCTCTTTTGCAAGTTTTCACTTGATGAGCTTGGAAGCTTAGAGTTCAGGTAGTCTATTCTTTGCATAGGAGAAGAACTCCATCTTGTTATGTGATTATATTGTGTTGAGAGAGTGTTGTCTTGATTCTATTCCATTTATCAATAGAGAGATTGTGAGTCATCTCTATAGTGAAAAAATATACTTCTATTGTGGATAATTTTCAGAATAATGCCTTCACCACCCTATGTTCATGTTTAGCAAAAATGTAGTATGGAAGAAATGAAAGAACTTTGGAAGAAAATTATGTTGAATTGTAATTGTAGTTTCATTTTCTTGGATATGAATGTGTTGAAGAAAAGAATTAAGTGTCATGGTAGACATTAGAAGGAATAGTAGGAGATTATTATTTTGTTATCCTTATATCCTCAAGTCTTATAAGAATAAATTCAATGCATTTGTGCTTACTCTTGAATCATATCAAGTGTAGAATTGTTGCTATTTGATAATGAATTTGTAGACATGATGAATACTTCAAAATAAAATTGGAAAAATGGAAATTTATGAAGATACAAGTAAATGATTGTATTGTTTTTTATGCATAAGTATCTAGCAATTTAATTTTGATAGTTTTAAGACTTTTGTCATATTTTAATCATAGGTTTCACCATATGGAATGTGCTTAAAATTCATAATACAAAGTGCAAATTAAAATTAGTTCATTTTATGAGTTTCTATAGAGGAAATTGTAAAGAAAATAAGGCAATAATCTACACAAAAGATAAACTAAGTGCATGTAGGTGAATATTTAGTTTTTGGAAAATGTATGAGCAACCAAAAAAAGAGGTCTCACTAAATACAAGCCAATAAAATAATAAACCCATAATATAATAATAATATCTTGAAAATTTGATGAGTTAGAATCAATCATTTCCATTAATAAGATGTTAGCCTTAACTAAGATATTTGTAGATTATGATAGGACCATGTATCTAGAAAAAATAAAATATAATAATTAGGAAAGAAACAACATATTAAAAAAAACATAGTAGCCTATGTCAACAAAGAAAAATAATAAACAAATCTAATAAGCACTTTAAATGTCCCTTCTAAATAACAAAGTGCTTACAAATAAAAAAATGTATATGCCCACCAACCAAGTACTTGCCTTGTCACATAAACTTGGGCACAAGTATCAAGCTAATTATGGGGAAAAAGATGACATTGATTTTTTTGTTTAGCCCAAATCTTATGCCACTTTTCACCTTGGAATAAGGGTGTATGCTTGCATTAAGGAATGGAGATGTTCTATTTTTCATTTAGTGTGCCTCCATCATGAGTGGGCCTCACCTCCCTAGGCACCAAATGGAGGAAGAAGAAATTATGAGTTCAAAGGGAAATAGGAAGAGCATGTCAACATATGCACACCTTTTCCTTTTCAAAACAATTTAATTAAGAGCCATTTTGTTTATGTACTTGGCTAGAAGAGTGGGAACCTCTCAATATGTCCCATGTAGGTTTAGGGGTAGGGGTAGATAGGTAGTTAGGAAGGTAGTTTATATATATATATATATATATATATATATATATATATATATATATATATATATATATATATATAGTTTAGGTATAAAAAAAAAAAGTAAGCTGGTAGTGTGTATTATTATTTTTTGTTTTTTTGTTGATGCATAGTTCATAAAGTAAAAGGAGAGTATGTTAGGTAGGGTCTTAGGATATTTGTTAAAAGGGGTAAGTTAGTATTATAATAAGTATAGTTAAGGATGTTTAGTATTATATTAAACATAATTAGAGATGTTAAGTACAATTAAAGGATGTTAAGTTTAGTATTATATTGAGTATATTTTAATTTTAGTTATTTTAATTATATTTTGATTTAGGAATTTGTGTAATTATGATTTTAATTTATTTTGATTATATTTTGAGTATAGTTATTTAGATAATTTAAAGGGTAATAGATGCATCTTATTTTTTTCAGATATTTTAATTATAGTATATTTGATTATAAATATTTTGGGAGTGTAATATTTATATATATTATATTGAAAATGTAGTATAGAATTTGGATGGTAGTTTTATTTTATAATCGATTGAACATCATTAACAATTATAGCAATTTTAACTTAATATTAATCAATAATGCTAGTAAATAGAGTAAAAGATGTATATTAAGAATGGTAGGCGCAAGTGATTATTAAGTAATAATAATAAGAACAATTAAATAATAACAATAATAAATATATATTAATAATAATATATTATGTTAAGATGGGACGCGTGGGAGATGGTTTTAATATGTATATTATACAATGAAATTTTAAGTACATGTAAAACAAATTATTAGGATTATCTGAGTATAACACTTGATAATAACTTGGGACATAATTTTTTAAATTTTTTTTTTATAGAATGGAAGGCCTAGTCAGGGACATCAAATCGGTTGAGGACAATTATAATAATCTTAATATTAGTAGAAATAAAATGATTGCTTAATAAAATATCTTTGTGTTGTAATCCTAGAACTTTTATCACTACATGAACATGAATTTGAATCTCACTAACACATCAAATTGTCTCAATTGGGGTGTAGAAGATTAAGAGTTTATAACCATAACACCTAAGCATAGTTTTACATTCAGTATCTAGCAATCCGGAGACCACCTCATTGGGAACTTGAAATCTAGAATTTTGAATGAAACAAACTTTGTCCATCATCATACTTCATCTCCTCCAAATTTAAGTATAGGTTATATATTTTAACTTCAATTTTCTCTCTTGGAAAAAATAAATTAGTTGTGTTTTTGCCTTGTAGAATTTTGGGTGTGAAACAAATTTGGGGAAAGAGTTAGTAATGTGATGGACATTGATTGTGTGTGTGTGTGTGTGTATATATATATATATATATATATATATATATATATATATGATAAGACAACAAATCTTTTATTAAGATTTAAATATTCATATTATTTTGGACAACATAATTACATCGATCCTTGAACAAGTTAAAATAGTCAATTTAAATAATTGGTATAGGATAATCTTATTCCATTTATATAGCAGAGGATGGTTGGGAAATTCTTTAAAGGAGCTATATTTTGTTTTACATTGATAAATAATTTTTCAATATATAACCTAAACAAATAATTAGTAATGAAGAATTCAAGTATATGAGTATACATATACATTCAATTTAGATTGAAATAATGGGCTAATGATTTAATAATTATATGGTTATATGTCTTAATAACCATTAACATTCTAAATCATATATATATTTAACCACTTATATTATTATCATACTTCTAAATTTGAAATGACTTGCAAAATTTTATTTATTATTATATTATGCAACATGGTCAACAATTAAGACATTTACTAAGGAAAAATGGTATATGTATATGTAGCACATAATATGAGATGATGAAGGCAATAATGTAGGAGTTACTCATCTAGATGTTTTGTAATATGTTGTTAGGGGTAGCTACCTAGGGGTATGGCTTTGCCATGTAGTTTTAAAATATAGTATAGTGTTGGAAGATGTTTTTGGAACTAGGCATTTAATTAGAAATGGGTGACAATTAAATTATAAGGTATGTTAGTAAATATAATTAGTAAAATTATTAAGTAATGTTTTCTATTTAGAACACAAAAAATTATTATATGGAGGAATAAGCTATAAGTCATAATTTTTAATTGAATCTTCATATTACCTTATTTATTTTCACTAAATGGTACATTCCTAATAATAAAAACAATTGCTAAATCAAAACACATTATAGAGTTTGGAAAAAAGAATTAGTGATAAGTGGTTAAATAAATAATTATAAACATTCTCACAAAAACAACTGTAGTACAATTATAACCACACAGATGTAGAAATTGTGTTTCACAATCACATAAGCGATGACTTGCATTGAGGATAGGATGTGAATTTGGTTATGATAACATTACCTAGCTATTGTGTCATACCTCATAGTTCAATGGGACATTCAAACAAGTAAAGGTTGATGCAAATTACTTTTAATTCACTTTAAAAAATATATTTGGTTATGTTTTGTTCTATTAAATTTAGGGGATGACAAGAGATTGACAGTTGTGAAGCCACAAAAAGAATCTAGTGGTTAGAAGTAATGCACATTGCATCATTGCAAAGGTTTAAAGTATAGCAAAGACTTAAGTTGTGATGGTGCATGAAGTAATCAAGCAATTAAGGATTTAGATCATTACAACATCACAAGAGTTTGTAATTAACTAGAGTATATAGTTGTGAAGCTATAAAGTGAGGTTGCTATTAATATAATTGATGGTTGGAACATCACATCACTAAGAAAGTCATTTTATCTAATAGTTGTGATGGTGTAAACATCAACTTGATAGTCAAGATCAAATTTGATTGTAGCATCACAAGGCATAAAGCCTAACTCAAGGTTATTGTTCTAAAGGAGAAAATTGGTCATAAGTTTGTCTTCATGGGTTAAAAGATGTGGTTAATAAATCAAGTTGTAAGCTTATGAATAAATTAAAATGTCACAGTTAAGGATCACCATTGCATCTTCCCATGACTTCATATGCTAGTAATATTTTAAGTTCTAAATTGGCAAAGAAATGTTAGTGTAGCATCACATGGGCTCAAAGATAGTTAGAATATTAAGTCACAATGTTGTGAGATAAGAAATATCTAAACAAAAATGTTCAACAAAACATTTCATGGTTAAAAGAAGCATCATGTTTGGTAGTTGCAAAGGAATGAGAAGGTTGAGAACAAAGGAATCACATCATCACAGGCATGAATGGTGTTAAGTTTCAAATTTTTGTGAAGATAAAAAGTGATAAATAAAGAGGTCATCATTAGATCATAGTAGTTAGAGAGTTAAAATGGTAAAGGGTTGTGAAGTGGTGACAAAGCATAAAAGAAGTGATTGCAATTCTATAAGCTTGTGTTATTACTAAAGAAAAGAAGTTGTGAAGGCTGTGAAATAGCGAGGAGACCCATTTTACATGGTCATAGCTAGGAATGAGTAATTAAAGAAAATTATTGTGAAGGAGCAACAGGGTAGTGATTGCATCATCACAATGCTCAATAGTGAAAGCATAAAGTAGTTTTAAAATGACCATATTTGAGCTAGATAGAAAAGATGAGCAAGTCATACAAAATGTAAAAAACTAGAGATTTTCCTAACTTTTAAAAGATTGATAGGTTTTGGAATGTGCTGATATAAATTCCAATAATGTCATGCTCCTATTGTAGAGAGAGATAAATTCGAAGCATGAAGATTTCATTTCTAGTTGCATGAAATTTGATTTACTCAGAGCAGAAATAGAGTTGTAGAGTGAATTCAAATAGCTTTCTAGCCTCCAATATTTAGAGAATTTGAGGTAATTTTAGAGGCATTGCTTAGAGAGAAGGAGAATTGATTGCATAGGCCATAATTGAAGATTAAAAGAACCTAGAGTTCAAGTGAAATTCCCTAGTACATTCCTTGAAGAATGAATGCACATTCTTCTTAGTTCCACCAATGCACAATGTGAAAATGATCATGCTTTCAGAGATCCATTTGCATTTTGTAGAGATGTTGAGGTTCCTAACAAGAATGGATTTGAATTTTTTTAGTTATTCTATAAGAAAAGAGAAAAGAAAGTCTTAGTTTACAACCTTTGGGTTAGGAATTTGGGTAAACTGATTATGTTGAAGGTATTTGTGGATGTTGACCAAGTGAAGGGTCTAATCAAATGGTATAATCTGGTCAATAAGTCATTACACATAAAGGATAGAAGCATTTTCCTATCCCTAGATAAAGAGACATTAATTGAATCATTTGACTTACGAGGTAGAGAAATTAATAGAGAACTTCAAGAGCCATAAGAACTTTCATATGGGTAGTGAAATAACAAGGCAAGTCCCTATGTCCAAAAAGGAGTAGGGAGAAATTCCAAAAAATATGGAGGTAGACACACTCATGCCCCTTGATTTATTTTAGAGTTATATCTATAATACTACCTTTCATGTCAACAAAGCCCTAGGTTCAAATGGAACCATGAATACTTTGTGAGGACATTATGTCATAGCACTCAATAGTCAAGACACTACCAAAAATATTGGGTATGGTTATGTGACATATATCATTGACAAGATCTATGAGGAGATCAATGCTGCATAGTAGGAGCAATTAGAGAACTTCAAGTTCCATCACTACTCTTTGATCATGCATTTGATATTGTTCAAGAATGTTGATTCCTTTGATCAGAATTTCTTTGAATGCATAGAGGAATGTGGAGAAAGACTACTGGTGCAAAGATGGACAAGAGTATTTAAAATTTCCTACCCATATTCAAATGTTATTTCTTTCTATAGTGATTTTGTGCATTGATTTTTCAAAAAGATAGGATCAGTTAATGAAACAATACCTAGGAGTATTAGAAAGGTTGTTAAACCTAAATTGTACTTTGATGCTGGGAAACTATTGACACATGATTGGGGAATTTCTTTTATATTTGAGGAGTATATTATTATCAAAAAAATTGGATGTACCTAGCTACATCAACTCCTACTCAAATATGTTTGTGAGAGATTAGGGTTTGTAGAAGTATTTTGGTAGTCAATTTCATTGAATAGGGAATATTTAGGGAAAACTATCAAGAAGGGAACATTTTTGTGTGGATGCACTAAGGTAGGAGATTTTTAGATAGAAAAAAATGCTTTTGAAGAGATTGATGCATCTTTTAGATGTATTAAATTGCCAACTGGACCAGCTAGAACATATGACCCCTACAATGTAATCAAACATACCATAAAGAACATGACATGATACAATCTACCTTCTAAAAAACCTCTATGGGAAGAAGAAATTATTGATGAAAAATTAAATCATTATATTTGTAGGGAGAGGATGATTATATATATAGATGTTATGAGTTTTGAACATGACATAACAAAAGTGGATCCATCCTTTGAGGGATTCTATCCTAAGGAATACTACTCATCAAAATTGGATAAATATGTTGAAAATTTTGATGAGATATCAGCTTAAGTGCCTAAGGAAATAAGGAAGAAAGTTGATCCTAGCTACTCTAATGAAAAAATCATGGTGGAAATTTGTGATGAAGGAGAGGACATACAAGAAAGCTCAAAATGGGTAGAGTAGAGAAACACAAAGCACACAATTTTGGAGATTCCACAAAAGGCTCAACAAAAAGCCTTGCATATTTAACCAAGGGGTAGCCAATATTTTGATGATGTTAGAAGAAATTATTTGATAGCTTAGGCCATTGAGGATGAGAAAAGGGCTAAAAAATTGTCATTAAAAGGTCATACAATTAATTGCAGGGTCATTAACAAATGAATTTATGAGTAATGATAACTTCATCTAAATAGAAGAATGTAAATGCTTCTTTTTCAAGTTGTCCCTATAAATGAATCTAGGAGATTCTAATGAGTTTCTCATTGGATTAGTGCAAAAACTATAGGAATATGATCCTTCCAATGAAATCCTCACTGTAGAATTCGCCAAAAATCTAGTGATAAGATGTGGTATGATTTTCTTCTAAGGATGGGATATTAGTTCTTCCTTCCTACTAGACCAAATGAGGAGACAAGAAAGAACAATCTCATTTGAAGATGAGAACTAGCTAGGAGAGTTAAGAGGTTCAGGATAAAACATAGATGCTTAAATGATGGCTATATGGAGATTAGCTCCATAGCATGAAAAACCTACCCATACTGAAATCAAAGAATCCCCTAGGCGAATGTGATATTTAGGAATGTATACTCCACTTCTAGTAGCTAGATATATGGAATGAAAACTATAGTGGTACTAATATGTAAGAACTAAATGGATTTTCTTGAAGCATAGTTGTATGGAGCCCATGAGTGGTACATAAAACCCAAGAGGCAATATGAATAGGAAATAAACAAGAAATATTTCTTGGATCAGAAGAGCCTCATAATGGAGAATGAAATAGTAGCACTAAAAAAATCTATCAGATTAGCTATAGAAATCTAGGAAAGAGGTGTGCAGATAAAGGGCCAAGTACCAAAAATAGGGGAAGCATTAGGCCAAGCAATGGAAGTTCATGAAGAAGAGGATTTGGAATATAGAAAGGAGATAAAAGTTAGAACCAATAATAATTTTTTTGTTCACAACATTAATTCATTAAAACTGGTCTCCCAAAATGTACATAGTAACTATCTTGTTTTGTAGGGAGTAGAATCATGGTGTTTAGAAGTAGTTACCTTGTTATCTCCTCTCTTTACTGCATTAGGTCCTTCTACCTAGTTTTATATTATAAATTATTTAAATGGTTTCTTTTCTTGCAAGTTGAAAAAATCTAAAATAAGATGAAAGAAATTGTTATAGGAACACCAAATCTTGTGCCTAAAATTTTGAATAGTGATGGAGGTGTTAAGGATAGGTTAGAGTGTTCATCTTCTTTTGATAGTATATTGAACAATCCCAGATTCCTAGCATACTACAATGATGAAGCAAGTGTGGTGGCAGTATATTATCTAATTGACATGCTTTACAAGACAGATGTTGAGATGTCAAAGGTCACTACAAAGGTTAGGGCAATAATAGATGCCAAGTGGAACAAATAGCTTGAGGAACTAAATATCATTAGAGATGCCACTTGAATTGATGTGCACACTAATATAACTATTTGGGAGGCCATAGTTGATATAAAATTCATACCTTCTATTGATAGTGATTAGATAGTGCAAAGATGCAGTTCAGGGTAGAAAAGACAAAAAGGCAAAGAAAAGGCAAGGATAGCCATAGGTCGTTAGAAGAAAAAAGGAATTATCTTCAAGACATTATCAAAAAAATTCCACCTACAAAATTTCTAATTGCATCTCCAATTTTGAACAAGTACAAAGAATGTGTGTAATGCAACAATGTAAAATATCTTTGTATGTAATTTCAAATAGTTTTTTGACAAGTGTCCTCCCATCTGAAGCTTGTTTAAATCCTTCCTATAAAAGGATTTGCAAGATGTGTAGTGAGTGTTCAAATTCTGTATAATTTTTAGTGTTATGTTATTTTTGCAGTTAGTCCAATTAGTCTTTGTGTCAATTTGATGTGTTATATTCATTTTTTCCAAATCCAAGAATGCAAGTGAATATTGAATGATAGTTTGTCATTTCTTGAATTATTCTTAAATTTATACTAGTGAATGTATTACATTTAAGGAATATTAACACAAAGAGAGAGTTCTACTATATTCGTGTCTCTAAATTTTGTCTCTATTTTCACATGTTGGTTATTTTGGGATTGAATGAGAAAGGTTCATGCAATTTAATGCAACTAGGCTAGGTTGTATATGGATTTTTTGTTTCTTTTAATTCAAGGAATTAATTAAATTCTTTAGTAAATTGATAGGATTTCTAGTGATACGTGAGGGATATCATAAGAATAGGATTTAAATTTAACTCCTAGTAATTTAATTGTAAGGAAATTAAGTAGATCAAATTTTGTTGGTTAGACTCTGTGTAGTAATGGATAAGGAATTGATCATCAATTTAGATGCAAATTGATAAGTTCATGTGGTTGCACAAAGCATACTTAAAATAAAATAAAATTTTATTTTCTATATTGAATAATTAACTATTGCTCATCACTTGTTTTGTGTCATGCCCAAACTACGAGGACAAAAACACACAATAATTTTTTTTTATTTTTTATTTTTTAAATTTATAATTAAGATGCTCTAAGTTTGATAAGGTTGAGATCACATTGCATGAAAAGATTCTCTTCATTACATCTTAAGTTACATATCTTGTAAAGGCATACATCATTAAAATTTGATGCTCTTGTTATTAAAATAAAATCGATGTTATTTTGTTTAATATTAACCTTAAAACAATAGATTTATAATTCCTCTATAAAAATACATGAAAATTATTTAAATAACAATTTAAATGAGTTCGTTCCAAATCATTTGAAAATATCAAATCAAGAATTTATTAAAAGAAAAATTACATCTACCCATACCCGTATAAAAACTATTAAGTTATGATCAATTACCAACCTATTTAAGAAAGACTAAAATAATATTCAAAGACTAATTAAATTAACATTAATATTGAAACAACTAAATTTTACTATCATAATATATAACTAACTAAAAACAATTTTAATTAAATTAACTAACTACAACCATAAAATAATTTTTGTAATAACATAGCAATTTTTTAAAAACAATAATTAACAATGTCAATTTAAACTAACCTACAATAACAACTTATAAACTAACACTATTAACAAATGATAAAATAAAATAAAATAACACCTAACTAAAATTATTAACAAATAGATTAATCTAAACTAAACTAAACTAACATAATAAAAACTAACTTAAATCTTTATTAAATTAACTAACTTAAATCAACTTAGTTAATAATTACAAACTAAATTTAAAATAACTTACAATCAAATAAAATTAAACTAACTAAAAACTAATAACAAAATAAAAACAAAATAAAAACTAACTAAAATAATTAACATACTCACTAACCTACTGACTACCTACATTACCCCTACACTAACTCTACCACTAACTTTCTTCACCCCGACCCTAAGCTCCACTAACCCTTGGGAAAGCGCTTCCCAAGCACTATCCTTGGGATAGCGCTCTACCTGAGGGAACGCTGGCAGAGCCCCCCCCTCAAAACCTATGACCAAGGAATAAAAGGAGGATAGCAAAGTCATTGCACTTTTTTTAAAACAAATTTAATTACCTTTTTCCTCCCTTTGAGAGATAAGTGCTCACATTGGACAAGGAAGCTGGGGATGGGACATGGGGGTAGGGTGACATCACCCCCCCCCCCCATGTGATTTTGTTGACTAGCAAAATTTTTTTTTAAATAAAACCTTTTTAAATGCATTCCAAGATTGACGTGCAAGGGGGAAAATTTAATGCAATAAAGACAATAAAGTTTTATTGGTAAGTGTTAGGATATTAGAATATTAGATATTAGTATTATGTTTCTTTAGTTATTTATATTCATTTTATTAATTATTTATTTTGAATTTAAATTTGAAACAAGGAATCAAGAGGGAATATTCTCTGTTCCACAAATAAGTTAATTTCCTTCCTCCATGCAAAATCCAGAGAGCATTTTTCTCTTGGGCGAAATTTTTTTTGAAGCTTTATTTTTTCTAAGTATAGATTACAAAGTGATGTATATTTTTATTTTTATTCTTACCAGGAGTATATTAATTGAATGGAATTATAAAATAGATTTAGTCATTGTGGTACAATAATGCAAGATTAATTGATATCTAATAATCATAAAAACAAAATCTACATGCATGATCATAAATTTTCATTTTCAACATATATGAAAACTTGAAATTTTGCCACCTTGAACATCATCATTATTTCCATTCTATTTTTGATGTGCATCCATCTAAACTAAAATTACGATTAAATCACATGATAAATAATTATACTCAAACACCAATTTTATTGGCAAACCTAATTCAAAGGCTCAGCCGAGAAAGAACCAAGAAGAAAACCCAGCTTTTCTGCCATTACAACAAGGTTTTGAGATAAAAATTACGTAGGATTTCAATCCTCAATTACAACACTTAATTTAAATTTCCTTCGTGACCCTCATCAAGGGTTCCATATCAAATTCTGCAACAAATTTCTATGAACCGTGGAGGAAACAAAATCTGATCAAGTGACCACAAGCATGACCAAGAAACAAATCAAACATACATATTCATACAAGGCTTTCACAATAGGATTCACAATGAATCAAAACTAGCGAAAGGTGGATTTTTCCAATAGGAGATGTCAGACACAACACCAAACTAGGTGCCCAATCGGGGCTATAAATCAAGAACTTTCATTCTTCCATTCTTACATGCCAAAACTCATACATTTGGTTTTTGCTAACAGGTAGGGGCCCATAACACCCTACCTTCTCTCCCTCTTCTCATCCTGAGAAGATACTCTACCCTGTTGGAGTCCAACTAAAATGCCCTTTCTCGAAATTGGCCACTTCTACCCTCTCCAAGGGTGAGTAATGCCAAAACACCCATGCAAGAACATCTCAAAATTCAACAAAAACATGAAAGGAAATCATTCAAAATAACATGGTTTTCAAAGCTTCCCAACATACCCACAAACATACAAACATTCAAACAACAACAAGGTAGCATAAGCATGAAACAAACATGAAATCTGAACAAGGGAGATGTGAATTCCTACCTTCACAAAGAGGTAATGGTAAATGAACAATTTTGAGTAGAGCTTTCCCCTTCCTTGCTTCAATCTTCCAAGACTCCTCTCTAAATGTAGAGATTGGGTAACAACCTCCAGTAGTCCAAGAAGGGCCTCTAAATAAGCCTCAAACTCAACCACCAAAGGGATCAATAACTTCTCCCACCCACTTACAATTCTAGAAACTCCTAACTCAACCCACACTATGGTTAAACACTAAGTGGAGGTGGGGTGATGAAACTCATGGTAGCCATAGTCAATTTTCGCACAAAAGCAAAAAGAGACTTTTTGAGTGGCCTCAAAAGTCAATAAAAGGGGCTTAGGGGTTGGAAAAGACCCCTAACCCATACCCATACTCCTTGGGTATAAAAATTTCATGTCTAAAAGCCTTAGGAATAGGTTTAGAGACAAACAAAAGCGAGGAAATAATTAGGACCAACTAACAACTCTAACAATGCAGATTAAGTACTAATCCAGATTAAGGGTGACTAAACTCGATTAAGAACCCAAGTAGCAAACCGACACTAACTTAAACTAACTTAGGTCCATGGGTTACACAGTTAACCCTAACTAGCATGCTAAAGAGCACAAACAATTCACGAGTGTCAAGTGATACTAAAAGAACATAGTTACGAACATTAATATTCACTGAACACAGAAAGAAAATACATACATCTCACAGTTAAAATACTTGAATTATGAAAAAGGTTTTAAAAATTAGCACATAGAGATCAGTTCTGTTCCTTTGTCGATTTTCTCGGCTAAAATATCTGCACACTCATTGCACACATCAGTAGTCCCAAAAATCACATGTACATATGTATATATGTATCATAATTTCACATAAATTGGAACATACATCACTCAAGGTTTCTTTCATCCTACTTAATTCTTAACCATTTAAAATCTCTTAAATCAAAGTATCAATCCTACATTTACTGATTTCATCAACATACATATATATAAAACATTAAATGACAAACATCAAATATCTGAAAATATCACACAACATAAAATAATATAATATGTTCAATTATCTGATAATGTCTCGACATCTCGAGTCGTGAGTATCAAAATGATAAAGTAATAACTAAGGCTATGAAGGATCGAAGAAAGGCCTCACATCCTCCCCCACTAGGCATGAACTTCCTCTTGGAGTTCGTAAAAAGACAAGGGTATTGAGATTGCATCTATGCTACATCCTCCCAAGAAATCGTGACCTCATCGTAACATTCCCACTAGACCCTTAACTTGGTCCAGCTCTCGACCTCGAGGAGCTAGGGTCTGTCAAGCAATAATATGGATAGTCTCTAGCACTAACTAGCTGACCAACTTCACCTGTAGCCTAAATAACTATACCTTGATGCTCAATCTGGCAGTTGTCAACCACTGTAAAAACTCTATGGGACCTGCCCATGTCTCCAACTGTCGGCTCTAAAAAATCCCCTCTCTTACCACTGGATGACTATCCCTGCGGACACTCTCTAGCTATATGACCCATGCCACCACAAGTATAGCATGGCCCTTGGGTATAAGATCATGTATCCTATGATCCAGACTGCTGTGGGCCCCTTGACCTACTAGACCCACTATATCCACCCTTGGAAGACTGCTGAGTCTGCACTGACTGTGACTGTGGGGTATGTACATTCTAATCCTACTGTAACTGCCACTACTTGGGATTGGAGCCCTGGTAACCCTGTGAGAGTTCTTGTTGTTGTCGAGACTATTGGCCCTTAGAGGACCCTGGTGTATAGTTCTGATTCCCTTTCCAAGAGGGTTTCTGCCGAGTAGAGTTTCGGTTCTGAGACTGATCTTGTGATTCCTATCTACCTCGAGTATCCTCTGCCACTAGTGCTATCTCCACTACCTATCTGAAGGTAGTAGGGAAGGCCATCCGAACTAGATCCTAAAGTGAGAAATTCAAACCCATGATAAAGTGATGTAACTGTAGTTTCTTGTTCTTCAAGTATTCTACATAAGGAAGGAGTGCGAGAAACCTACTCTCATACTGAGCCACTATAAGACCTCTCTGATCAAGAGAATGGAACTCTTCTATCTGTTTCTGTCAAAAATGCTCTGACAAGTACCTCTCTTAGAATCTTTCTAGGAATGATTCTCATGTGAGGGTATCCATCCTCACTCCACCTATGATCTCCTCCTGATGCCACCAATTGGAGGCATCCCCTCTCAACTGATGAACTGTTAGGCATGCCTTTAGATTACTCCCATAGGGTCGTAATCCAAAGCACTGTTGTAGGCTTTGCAACCATGCCTCTGCTACCGTCCCCTTAGTAGAACCCATAAATAATGGTGGCCCAAGTCGAATCAATTCCTGATATCATCTCCTACATGTCTAGGAGGTCTGTCAAGTGGGGGTCCTCTCAGGTGTATTGACTCACCTTCATGCTCACCCTGACCCTCTATCTGTCTCGATGGGGGACTCCTAGTCCTCTCTTTGACCCTAGGTCCACCTCCTCTAGGTCCCTCTGCTTCCACTACTAGAATCTGCTGAACTAGCTGAAGTACAGGTACTACTCTCTACTAAACTACACTGATCAAAGTCTAAAGTGCATCTATAATGTCCTGGTTCAGGTTCGGTGGTGGTGGAGGTGGAGGAGGTGGTGGTGGAGGTGGTCCATCCTCTTGTCCCACTCTACCACCTCTCACCCTACGACCTCTACCTCATCAGTTTCTTTGAGTAACAGGAGGCATCCTACACAATTTAATGTTTAGTTTTAAGTTTCAGAAGCATAATGGTCTAAGGTTCCTAGTGTTGAAACATGGGCTCTGATACTAAAATGTCATGCCCAAACTAAAAGGACAAAAACACACAATAATTTATTTTATTTTTTATTTTTAAATTTATAATTAAGATGCTCTAAGTTCGACAAGGTTGAGATCACATTGCATGACAAGATTCTCTTCATTACATCTTAAGTTACATATCTTGTAAAGGCATACATCATTAAAATTTGATGCTCTCATTATTAAAATAATATCGATGTTATTTTGTTTCATATTAACCTTAAAACAATAGATTTATAATTCCTCTATAACAATACATGAAAATTATTTAAATAACAATTTAAATGAGTTCGTTCCAAATTATTTGAAAATATCAGATCAAGAATTTATCAAAGGAAAAATTACATCTACCCATGCCCCTATAAAAACTATTATGTTATGATCAATTACCAACCTATTTAAGAAAAAATAAAATAATATTCAAAGACTAATTAAATTAACATTAATATTGAAACAACTAAATTTTACTATCATAATATATAACTAACTAAAAACAATTTTAATTAAATTAACTAACTACAACCATAAACTAACTTTTGTAATAACATAGCAATTTTTTAAAAATAATAATTAACAATGTCAATTTAAACTAACCTACAATAACAACTTATAAACTAACACTATTAACAAATGATAAAATAAAATAAAGTAACACCTAACTAAAATTATTAGCAAATAGATTAATCTAAACTAACATAATAAAAACTAACTTAAATCTTTATTAAATTAACTAACTTAAATCAACTTAGTTAATAATTACAAACTAAATTTAAAATAACTTACAATGAAATAAAATTAAACTAACTGAAAACTAATAACAAAATAAAAAATGAAATAAAAACTAACTAAAATAATTAACATACTCACTAACCTACTAACTACCTACATTACCCCCACACTAACTCTACCACTAACTTTCTTCACCCCCACCCTAAGCTCCACTAACCCTTGGGCAAGCACTTCCCAAGTACTGTCCTTGGGACAGTGCTCTGCCTGAGGGAATGCTGGCAAAGCCCCTCCCTCAAAACCTACAGCCAAGGAATAAAAGGAGGATAGCAAAGTCATTGCACTTTGTTTAAAACAAATTTAATTACCTTTTTCCTCTCTTTGAGAGATGAGCGCTCACATTGGATGAGGAAGCTGGGGATGGGACATGGGGGTAGGTTGACGTCACCCCCCCCCATATGATTTTGTTGACTAGCAAAAAAACTTTTTAAATAAAACCTTTTTAAATGCATTCCAAGATTTACGTGCAAGGGGGAAAATTTAATGCAATAAAGACAATAAAGTTTTATTGGTAAGTGTTAGGATATTAGAATATTAGATATTAGTATTATGTTTCTTTAGTTATTTATATTCATTTTATTAATTATTTATTTTGAATTTAAATTTGAAACAAGGAATCAAGAGGGAATATTCTCTGTTCCACAAATAAGTTAATTTCCTTCCTCCATGCAAAATCCAAAGAGCATTTTGCTCTTGGGGGAAATTTTTTTTGAAGCTTTATTTTTTCTAAGTATAGATTACAAAGTGATGTATATTTTTATTTTTATTTTGATAGGGAATATATTAATTGAATGGAATTATAACATAGCTTTAGTCACTGTGGTACAATAATGTAAGATTAATTGATATCTAATAATCATAAAAACTAAATCTACATGCATGATCATAAATTTTCATTTTCAACATATATGAAAACTTGAAATTTTTCCAAATTGAACATCATCATTATTTCCATCCTATTTTTGATGTGCATCCATCTAAACTAAAATTACGATTAAATTACATGATAAACAATATTCAAAGGCTCAACTGGAAAAGAACCAGAAAGAAAACCTGGCTTCGTTGCCATTACAACAAGGTTTTGAGATACAAATTACATAGGATTTCAATCCTCAATTACAACACTTAATTTAAATTTCCTTCATGAACCTCATCAAGGGTTCCATATCAAATTTTGCAACACATTTCTACGAACCGTGGAGGAAACAAAATCTGATCAGGTGACCACAAGCATGACCAAGAAACAAATAAAACATACATATTCATACAAGGCTTTCACAATAGGATTCAAAATGAATCAAAACTAGGGAAAGGTGGATTTTTCCAACAGGAGACGTCAGACACAACACCAAACCAGGTGCCCAATCGGGGCTATAAATCAAGAACTTTTGTTCTTCCATTCTTAGATGCCAAAACTCATACGTGGTTTGTGCTGACAGGTAGGGGCCCATAACACCCTACCCTCTCTCCCTCTTCTCATCCTGAGAAGAGACTCTACACTGTTGGAGTCCAACTAAAATGCCCTTTCTCGAAATTGCCCACTTTTGCCCTCTCCAAGGGTGAGTAATGCCAAAACACCCATGCAAGAACATCTCAAAATTCAACAAAAACATGAAAGGAAATCATTCAAAATAACATGGTTTTCAAAGCTTCGCAACATATCCACAAACATACAAATATTCAAACAACAACAAGGTAGTATAAGCATGAAACAAACATGAAATTTGAACAAGGGAGATGAGAATTCCTACCTTCACAAAGAGGTAATGGCAAATGAACAAGTTTGAGTAGAGCTTTCCCCTTCCTTACTTCAATCATCCAAGACTCCTCTGTAAATGTAGAGATTGGGTAACAACCTCCAGTAGTCCAAGAAGGGCCTCTAAATAAGCCTCAAACTCAACCACCAAAGGGATCAATAACTTCTCCCACCCACTTACAATTTTAGAAACTCCTAACTCAACCCACACTATGGTTAAACACTAAGTGGAGGTGGGGTGATGAAACTCATGATAGCCATAGTCAATTTTCGCACAAAAGCAAAAAGAGACTTTTTGAGTGGCCTCAAAAGTCAATAAAAGGGGCTTAGGGGTTGGAAAAGACCCCTAACCCATACCCATACCCCTTGGGTATAAAAATTTCATGTTTAAAAGCCTTAGGAATAGGATTAGAGCCAAACAAAAGCTAGGAAATAATTAGGACCAACTAACAACTCTAACAATGTAGATTAAGCACTAATCTGGATTAAGGGTGACTAAACTCGATTAAGAACCCAAGTAGCAAACTGACACTAACTTAAACTGACTTAGGTCCATGGGTTACATAGCTAACCCTAACTAGCATGCTAAAGAACACAAATAATTTATGAGTGTCAAGTGACACTAAAAGAACATAGTTACGAACATTAACATTCACTGAACACAGAAAGAAAATACATACATCTCACAGTTAAAATACTTGAATTACAAACAACAAGGTTTCCAAAATTAGCACATAGAGATTAGTTTTGTTCCTTCTTCAGTTTTCTCAGCTAAAATATCTGCACACTCATTGCACACATTAGTAGTCTCGAAAATCACATGTACATATGTATATATGTATCATAATTTCACATAAATTGGAACATACATCACTCAGGGTTTCTTTCATCCTACTTAATTCTTAACCATTTAAAATCTCTTAAATCAAAGTATCAATCCTACATTTACTGATTTCACCAACATACATATACAAAAAACATTAAATAACAAACATCAAATATCTGAAAATAACATCACACAACATTAAATAATATAATATGTTCAAGTATCTGATAATGTCTTGACATCCCGAGTCGTGAGTATCAAAATGATAAAGTAATAACTAAGGCTACGAAGGGTCGGGGTGAGGCCTCACATTTTGTAGTATATTCCTTCTGAATTATACTTAGCTATTGTAATCAAGGAGTAATACAAATCTAAGAAGAATTATTGGCCATTTCTATTATATGGGATAGATCTAATTAGAGGAGTTTGAGTGAAGGAATTTTGAAGAATAATATCAAATATCTAGTCATGTCAATCCCTAAGGTGCACTAACCTTTGTCCTATAGAGCCAAACGTATAGAGAATTGATGTATTTTATTAATTTTGGACCAAATCTAAGGAAAAGTTAGTTGAATATAGGAAATAGCTAGCCCATAGACTAAGCTTTTTCTTTTGTATCCAAGTATTAGATATTTGGGAGCCTTGCAATTTTAAAACACCAACAAAATGGTGACTCTACTAGGGAGCCAATGAAATAAATAACTCTAATATAAGTTTTTCATCTGTAGTCACACATTTTTTAGTTTTTGTACCTATACTTTGGTATTGGTTTCTTTTGAGTGACAAACCTTGAGAATCCATAAAGTTCTAGTACTATGGGAGCTATGTGACATAGATTGGACTTGAAAAGTTCCTTATTGGCCATAAAGAGTTATAATCCTAGAGTATACAATATTAAATTCATTTAGGTTATATCCTTTTATCAGATCTCTTCTAAGAAAAGATTTCCCATAAATTTTAGTGTGTTTTAGCCAATATAAGAATATTTTCCCCTAGTGGGTCGTGACTTAGTCTTAGTTTCTATTACTTGTTCTTGTATTGAAAGAGAAAGATGGTTGATAGAAAGAAAATTAAGAGAGCTTACCTAAGGGATAACCTAGATATCCCATTGCATAAAAACTACCAAAGGGTGATAGAAGAAAATTTTCTAAAAAGAAAGGGGAGTTCAGTCATACATGGAAATCAATAGATAGCCTGCAATATCATCCCTCAAAGGAGAAGGAGGTTTCATCCCATATTTCTTAATCAAAAACTACTAGGCTCTTGGGTAATGTTTTCACAATGTCTTATCATGAGGAGTGCTTTACTAAATAAAATGGTATCATCTATGGGAGATACTATTTTCAAATCTAATGTTATAGAAGATATGAACCAACATATTAGACCTAGGAGTGTTAAATCTAACAAGAAAAATCCTAGGCAAGCCCAATATTTTGAGATAAATTTGATAGATTTGGAAGACCCTATAGGACTTGAAGCAACTACAACATACCATGATGACAATGTCTCTGAAGTAGAAATCCTAAAAAGAGGGTTTGCATATGAAGAAGCCAAACACATTCATTTGGAAAAGGGAAAAGAGAAAATTATAATGAACATTCTCATTGAGAGAGATACTTTTCTTAGGATAATGACTACAATGAAGGAGAAGAAGAAGAATTTGGAAGAGAGATCCTCCAGAGTACATTCTAATGTGTTTGGAGATGTTGAAACTTTGAGATCTAAAGTCTAAGAGCAAGAAAACCTCCTAAATCAAAGAGAAGGACTTGGTTATATCCCAAGTTCAACCCTACAAGCCTATTAAGCTAGAAATTATAGATTTAACTATGAAGCAACCTAACAAGGTGAAGCACAAGGTTGTAGGGATCCTAATAAATGAACCTAAAGTTGTCCCTAACAAATCTACAAATCCTATCATGTCTAGATTATATTTAGACTTAGAAAATTGTAAGAAGGTGATAGAGTATTTAGCTAAGGAGATTGAGAATATTTACCTAAAGTTTTCCTCCTGAGCCCCACCCTCTATTCCCACTTGTATACCAAAAAAAATAGCTAAAATGCCTCTTAGTCAACCTCTACTACATCTTCTAGTATAGATAGTCAAATACCTATTATTGAACAAGTTTAGTAGCCCCAAATCTCTATCCAAAACCAAGTTGCTATAGAAATTACATTGAATGCTACTAGTTTTTAGTGAAGACCCATTTATATGGAAAAGTATAAAGAAATGTCTTTTCTAGGTGTTTCAAGATTTTGACATCCCATTTCCAATGATCTTAGAGATAAGGTCATATTGTTTTTAGGAAATAATGTTATAAGTAGTGAATAGAACCTCAAGAAGTTTGTTGACATGCTCAATGATTATGAAATAGAGCATGAGGATGTGGTGATGAAGCTTTTTCTATATTCATTGATAGTGGATGGTAGGGGTTCATTTAGGAGGTTGCTTGATGATAGTGTGCATTCATGGAATAAAATTTGGAAAAGATCTCCAAAGAGTAGTATATAGATAATAAGAATGTTGGTTTCATGTTGAATACTTTCAATAGTATGAAGAAGATTCCTAATGAGTCCATATTTGATTTCAATGTGAAATTTTAGAAAGGGATGTGCAAACTTTTCAAAGTGATGAGGCTAGGGGAGGATGTTTGTCTTAATACTTACTTCAATTCATTTAATAGTAAGATGGTGTATACCCTCAAATAAAAACATCCTAGAACACTAAGAGATGCCAACAAGATGGTAGTAAATATTGAGAACAACAAAAGAGCCTCTAGTAAGATTGCAGGAAGATATGAACCTAAATTCTTTAATAGAAGAAGAAATAGGAAAGAAGGTGAGAAGCATGTTGTAAGTAAGAAATCTGAAGAGGATACAATGTGTCAAGTATTGAGTCTTCTCAAGAATATGAATCTAGCAACATACAATGCAAACAAACCTAGTGTTGGTGAGAAGGATCCATTTAATAATAAGTACAACATCCAGAATAGGATGCAACATTTTCCCTATACTACTCAATGGAAGGATGGGAAGCCTGTTAGCCCTCCTAATAAGAATAGTAGTAAGAAAAATACACCTAATCCTTTACAAAAATGTCTATCAAGATTTTTGATGACCCTCGTTTTAGAAATAGGGATTACTAAGAGGGGGATGAACCAGTAATCTACAAACTTTAGTCACCAAATAGATATTATTACTTACTTTAAACCGTGCATAACAAAGCAATAAAGTAATGTTGAACAGTTATAGTAATAATGCACAAAGATAACTCATGACACTAGATTTTGTTAACTAGGGAAATCCCCAGTGGGGATGATACCCACTTGTAAATATACTAATATATAAGTTCCTTGTTAGAGGACAGACCCTATTAGGAGTCAATGAGAGAATTAAGTATAACCAATCCCTATTAGGAGACTTTGAAACCCTATTAAGAGATTCCAACCCTGTTAGGAGTTGTAGTATAATGTATGCAAGATGAGCCCACTGCCCAAACATGTAATTTCAACTACACAAAGAGCTCACTACTCAAACAAGTAATCTACTATTATTTTCCTTCCTTCACTAATCTCTGATCTTCAACTCAATCTTTAATGACCAAATAGTTCATACAAAACATTGCATATATCACTTTCACAAAATTTCTTTCACTCTGCAATAACATAAACTCAGAAGTTCATACACTTAATACATAATAGTACACATCTTATCACAAGAACTCCTTTGCATAAATACCATGCCTTTACATAAAATACTTATGGATTTTCCAAAACCACTATTCACTTTTCCAAGTTAGAGTAAACATCTAGGCTGTCAGCCCTAATTGGACATGTAGATGTTTTGCAAACAAAACAATTCTTTCCTTCAATTTTGTTGTCTTGCTTCATCAAAACAAGTTTAACTCTATTCTATACAGTTTGTTCAAACTCATGAGGTTATACATGTCATTACCAACATGTATACTATCCCATGTATCTTCAGTTGTCATAATATGATGCTTACAACATGTTACAAATAGAACAATACACTATTGTAAACCAAATTCTATACTTAGACACTTTTCTAATAGGCAAATACTAAGTATCTTTATTTCTGTGGTTTCCTGCCAACATGTACATCATGTATTGTCATTAATGAAAATAGTTACATATTACAATTAGCCAATTGTCAACAATCTCCCCCTTTGCCATTGATGCAAACAAAATAGGGAAAATTGGCTAAGTGACAAAAATAAACTATCAAAATAAACATTACATTTATTACAACTTTACAAATATTATCCCCCTTACAATATACCTCATACTACACATGTATCTCTCCCAACAATCTTATGTATAAAATTTTCACATACATTTCTCCCCCTTTGGCATCAATGATATAGGTCAAAATGTCAAGAGACTATGCAAAAACTATTCAAAATTGTTGCCCTTTCCTTTATGTTTAAATAATCTTCATTCAATCATAAAAAATGGTCTTCAAACTATCCATACATTTGTTCCATGTTCCTTTGATAGACTCTTCTGGTGTGAGAATTGCACATAATTCATATGATGCAATCTCAATTGCATTAATAGAAAAAATTTCTATGTGTCCTTGGCCTTGACACATTCTTTTAGCTACTTCTCAAAAAATGATAACTTCAAAGCAATGGATTCCTTGAAATTAGATGTTCTCTTTAATATTTTCTCTTTTTGAAGTTCCATTTTCCTAATATTGCTATGAACACTAACAACTTGACTATCAATATCATCAACTATGCTAGATGGGTGTTGGATTAGGCTAGATAAAGCACATAGCTCATTCACCTTTGCCTCTAACTAACTATCCAAATCCTTAGCTAGTTTGTATGATAAGGTACACTTAACATACAAACATTCTTTAATGCATGTATCAAGATTGACTAAGTCGTTCTTGATGTTTTGGTAAATGGTGCTAAACAAGTTAGCATCATGGGAAATTTAAACCTTCACCTTTGCAACAATCAAACAATTAGTAAATTCTTTGTCAAAAGACTTTATTACTACCTATGTTCTTGGATTGGGATCTAACTTAGTATGTTGTACTATCAAAGTATTCTACAATGTATCAGTCACTTCCATTAGTGATCTCTAAAAACTTTTCATTATCTTATTCTTCTATAAAAGTTTGGATGAGGATGAAAGCAAGCCAGTCTAATCATCATCATTAGTAGCTAAGCTTACAAGAGAGAGTGGAGTAGATGAACTAGATGGTTTATGCTCATCCTCCCTCTATTTCTTTGATGCTTCCTTAGATTTCCTCTCTTCCTCTTCATTCCTTTCCTTTTCCTCTTTTTCTTTCTTCTCTTTAGATCTTTTCCTTTCTTCTTTTGTAATTCTCCTATTATCTTCATCTTCTTTTCTTTTTCTTTCATCCTCAACCAATTTCTACCTAGCTTCCTCTATCTTTTTCTTTTCAATTTCTATTAGCCTATTCTCTTCCTTAATTTGTTTTAACTTTTCTTCAACATCTATGTATCTAGTACATTTGGTTCTAAACCACCAAATGGACTGGTATCATCAATGTTAAGAGTAACATTAGTTTGATAAATCTTCATAGCATCACCACTAACTAACACTTCCAAGGTTTTCAGAGCTAGAGGAGATGCTACCCATGATTGTGACAACATCTTGATGATAGTTGTTGCAGTCTCCTTTCTCAACTTATCCTTCTCACTAACCAAAAATAAGAATGGCCTCAACAGATTTCTTAAGTATGAAGTGAGGTTATACATCAATCCCTTAATTCATCTTCATCATCAATCTTGTAGACGGTCCTTAGTATAGACTTCTAATGTTCAAGATCTCCTCTTGGTAGATTTTACATCTCTATTAGTCTCTCATAGACTTTATGGTTCAGTAGTCCTTTTATATCTTTCATACTTAGATCTTATAAAAGTGGAGTCACTTTTTCAACTTGCTTGGTTTCTTATTCCTCAACCTCTTCATTATCACTAGAGTCAATTTTCAACAATGATTTTTGCCTCTTGCTAGGTCCTATAGCTATTTTTTTGACTCTCTTAGTCATAGGTAACACTACTTCAACTAGTCTCTCTAATTTTCTCTTGTATTCATTGGGTTGAACAATGGATACTATTGCATATGGTATGCTCTATCCCAAGGTTTTCTTAGCGAATGAAACTAACAAGGGTTGTATGTTCAATACACCTTGTTTCATTGTCTATCTCATGGCATTAGATTCACTTTCTATCATTTTGGCATCAGATAATATATTCTTCATTATTGAGTCAACCTTCTTATGAGATGCCTTTTCCAAGGTTGCTTGATGAGCATGCTGAATGATCTCATCATACATACCAAATTTGTATTTAGCTTTATCTATTTTTGAATTCAACAACAAGTCAATGTAGCCAACTACAAAATCATCACTCAACTCGTAACTCTAAGGATCCAAAAATGTCTCCCAAGGTTCCACTGCTTGAATGTAGGTGTGATGTATATCAACTAATATATAAATGTCTTCCTTGAACCTATCCAAAATTATAGGTGAGATCCTAAATCTCTATTTCATCTCATTTTGGAATGTTCTCATAATCAAATTAGCACTATCCAATACCTTGTCTTCTAGGTGCCTTTTGTATACCTCTATAATCTTTTCTATAATGCATCTATCACTTCTCATTATATCTATTACTAACAAGTAAGGAAATCTCTTTAGCACATGAAAGAATATGTGATTTATTAGTGATTAGAGTCTAAATACATCATTCTTTGTTCTTTTAATCTTTTCAAGATTCTCCAAGAGTTGCATCCTTAGTATTTCACTCAAATTTACTTGTTCTTTCTCTACACACATCTTGTAAGATACATAAATAAATCCAACTAAAAGTTCATCTATCTTAGAACTTGCACAAACTAAATAATTAATAATTCTACTAAGAAAGCTCACATCATCCTTCTTGATGAAGTTGATTACCATGGCTTTCCCAGTGTATACTTCCTTACTATAACTCTCTACTTTCTTCTTAACCACTACCTTGTTTGCTATGACCAGTTACCTCATGAACAAGGTTAGAAGAAATGTCCACTACATTATCTTGCATCCATAATTTTCCATCATGTATCCTACTCAATATGATTTGAGTTAATCTTTTGTATCTAGCATAGCGTAGAAATGATACTTAAATAAATCAAATTCCTCTAAGCATTCAAATCTAGGCTTCATAGTCATGTTGTGGTTAAAGACTATTTCCATATTTATGTTCATATATTCATTGCCAATAGAATCAAACTTGCAATTCAAATAATTTTTTGCATCTTCTAGACATACTACATTGTTTGAAGTGATAGAAAATGTAGAGTTAGGGTTTTTATCACTAGTATTTATGGAAATTACCTTAAACTTAGGTCTATTCTCATTCTCAACACTATGAAGAACTAACATATCCATAATTCCTATCAACAGTATCTTTTGCCAAAAAAATATTTTGGAAAAATGATAAAATATCTCTTTTTGAAAATAAAATTTTCTTCAAAATCACTCTAACAAGTCACTTTAGAATGTTCTTCACTTTGAATGTGTTTGCAATAAAGCAAAATTCAATTTTGTACTCCATTTATGAATCAACTTGAAAATTGTATTTATTGCATACTTCATAAATATGAAAAAGCTGCTATTTGCATTCTACAATTAGATACTTATCCAGAATCATCTGTATGATCTTCAAATTCCACCTAAGGTTTACTATAAGCTCTTCTCATCATGAAAATCATCCTCAATACTTTAAATCATGAAATTCTTTGCATAAATTTACTTTTCATCTCTTTTTACAGAATCAACTATTACTATAATACCAGTAACTCTAAATTCCATCATAACTTGTTTCGATGAGCTCCAAATGACAAGAAAGCTTAGATGCCATCTAAACACAACTAGATACATCTTTTTCCAATTTTTCTACCTTCAATTCCATCTCTGAATGAAGTTCTCAAATTCTACTACTATGAATAAGCTTAATTCAATTTGATTGAATCAAACTCAACAACTAACTTTGATCTTCCTATCTCATCTTCATCTAACTTTTCTTTTTAGATATCTATTCCTTTCACATACACTTCATTAAGTTCTTCTCAAAGTTCACTAACAATGTTTCTTTTTTCTCCATTTCTTCTACTAGTTCTAGAGTTCCTTTCCTCATTCCTTCTATCATTCATTTTTTTCCAAAGTTTCTTCCATTGTGTCTTCTATGTCCAAATTTTGTGTGCATTCTATAATATTCATTATGTGCTTGAAGTTATTGCACAAGTGACATACAAGTGCTCTACTTCTAGGATTCTGTTGATCATCATGTGCATGAAAATTTTGAGCAATGTGTCTTGAGTTGTTACACTTATAACACATGATATATCTTCTATCATCATAAGATCTACTTTCTCTCAATGTCCTTTCATTAGATCTTCTTCTATCTATAGGGTTAGTATTTCTAGACATTCTACTATTTCTTCTATCATTATTGTATTTAGTTTTCCTATAATCAATTGAATTTGACCCATACCATGACAATTATGACAATAAAAATCCTTAACATGATTAAATGACTTACTAGTATGATATTTTTCATATGACCTATTTCATTACATAAAAAGCACTTACCTCTAAATTCATACGTAGTTATCTTAGGAGTCTACACTTGCTTTGGTTCATCCAAGATTTCAAATTCATTGATTTGCTCAATTTGTTTAAGTTTCTTAGAAGATTGGCTAGATTAAATCTTATCATCAAATTTGTCTTTTTCTTTAAGATCTAATCTAATCTCAAGTTTCTTTGTAGATATGTTAATTAGATAACCAAGACCAATCTTGAAATAAGAAGGTTTCTGTATAGACATATAATCATTAAGTTTTTCTCTACTAGAATAAAGTTTCTTAAGCTATTTTTTGCACTATTTCAATTCACCTTTCATAATAGCATTGTACTTATGGAGTTCCTCATGATATTCTTTAAATGTTTCAAGCTTAGATGTTTTCTCTTCCAGACTTGCTCTCAGATCTACATTTTTAGTCTTCAAATTAGAATCAATTTTTCTAGGAGCATTTCTCAAAGTCAACTTTAGATTTGTAATCTTAACTCATGCTTCAAGATCTTGTACTCTATTTTCAACTTTGTATAGTCATCAGTAGTTGTTCCAGATTCAATAGATTCAGGCATTGATTTCATATTTTCAATCTTTTTCTTCAACTCACCAATGTATACTTTGGAGTCTTAATATCTATCCATCAGTTTATCTTTTTCTTCAATAAGTAGATCAATTTGTTCAAGAGCATCTTTAAGGTTCTTCATCAACTATTCCATATCCATAGAGATCTTACTTAAGATGTTAAGCCTCTTCAAAGTAGCCAAGCTCTCATACCAATTGTTAGAAATAGAGGGGGGTGGTCATTTAGTAATCTACAAACTTTAGTCACCAATTAAATATTATTACTTACATTAAACCATGCATAACAAAGCAATAAAGTAATGTTGAATAATAATAGTAGCAGTACACAAAGATAACTCATGACACCATATTTTGTTAACTAGGGAAATCCTAGCCAAGAGAAAAAACATGGTAGGGATTATATCCACTAGATAATATACTGATATATAAGTTCCTTGTTAGAGGATGGACCTTATTAGGAGTCAATGAGAAACTTTAGTATAATGGGTACCTTTTAGGAGACTTTGAATCCCTATTAGGAGATTCCAACCCTATTATGAGTTGTAGTATAATGTATGCAAGATGAGCCCACTGCCTAAACATGCAATTTCAACTACAAGAAGGGATCACTGATCAAACAACTAATTTACTATTATTTGCTTTCCTTCACTAATCTTTGATCTTCATCTTGATCCTAGATCACTAGATAGTTAATACAAAGCTTGGCATAAATCACTTTTGCAAAAATTCGCTCACTTAGCAATAACATAAACTCACAAATTCACATACTTTATACACAATAGAACACTTCTTATTGCAAGAAGTCCTTTGCATAAATATCATTCCTTTACATAAAATATTGCTGGTTCAGCTAAGACCACAATTCACTTTTCCAAGTTAGAGTAAACATCTAGGATGTTATCCCTAATTGGACAAGTAGATGTTTTGCAAACAAAACAACTCTTTCCTTCAATTCCATTGTCCAGCTTCATCAAAACAAGATTATCTCTATTACTAAAATATGTACAAACTTTTAAGGTTATACATGTCATCAAAAACATGTATACTATCTCCATGTAACTTCTCTTGACATAATATGACATCTATAGCATGTTATAAACAAAACAATACACTATTGTAAACCAAATTCTATACATAGACAATTTTGATAGCCAAATAATAAGTATCTCTATTTATGAGGTTTCCTATAAACATGTAAACGATGTGATACCATTAATGAAAACAATTACATATCAAAATTAGCCAATTATCAACACCTCAATGGTGTATGAACTATCAGTTACCTCATGCACTAGAGTATTGTGTTGTTGTATTATTGTTTTTGTTGATCAAGAGAAGAATGAAGAAAAAATGAGTTATGATGGTGGAGTTGAAGATGTTATATGTAATATGGTTGGGTCATATTCTAATATTTCTTCTAAAGGTGATGAAAATGACATTGATGTTTATGACAAAAATCATTTCAATAGTATAGTGCATCAACAAATTTTCTTAGATGAGGAGGATGAGGACTATACTACTTGCAATATGATGTCATCAAAAAATGAAATGATACTTAGAATGCCAACTAAGGAAGAAATTAACCATATCACTACAAATCTATAATTTCTCAAGTAAAAAAAAGAGGCATGATGCATAGGACTGAAGGTAATAAGATGTTTGGTGTTTTTATTAAGAAAATTGATCCAAAGAAATTAGAGATCAGTGACCCAAAGGATAGGAGGAATATCAAGGTGAAATTTTTTAAGAAGAAGTGGGAAGCCAAAAAAGAAGATATTGCAAAAGGTCCTAAGATCCAAAATGTTGATAGTAAATGAGAAACATAACCATTGGTGATCACTACTCTAAGTGACAAACAAAAGGAGGTAAAAGGTATGTATACTAATAATTCTATTGTTCCTCCTATTGATATGTTGTCACTAATGTCACAACTCATAGTAAAAGTTCCTCTTTAAGAGTTACTTAGAATCCTAGAACATAAAAGTAAATCCATAGCATGGGCCAAGGGTATAGATAGTAAGATCTTTCTTGATTGTAATACAAATTAGATCCCTAATGAACTTGAAAAGAGAATAGAAATTGAGTTTTTCATATCCTAGATTCCACAAATGTTTTTAGATGATTCTATGAATAAATGTATAAGAAGCGTAGACCATTTCTTCTTAAGCATTGTAGTCAATGGAAAAACTTTGAGACATTGTATAACTAACATTGGAGAACTTAACATAGTGATGCCTTTTGAGGTTATGAAGGAATTAGGCTTGACATTAGATACTCCTTAGGGTAGGTCTTCTTCTATGGATAAAAGGAAGGTTAATATCATAGGGACCATAAATGCAATGCCCTATAGATTGTTTTCCTATCCTAAAAAGGAACAAACCATGGGTTTCCTATATTCCAACTCAATATTACATATTATCTAGAAAATGGAGCACAACAATGGGTGGAAGTATGTAGTGTGACTTATGATATGCCACTTTTAATATTGATGATAAGTTGGTAAAAATCAATAGGGAGCCCCAAAAGTGTTTACATGACTAAGGAAGAAGAAATGGAAAATAATATGACATGTTTCATTGATACTGATATAAATGCTTTTAGGACTAAATTTTTAGTATCAAATATAGAGAAAACCAAGGCACCCATTGATAAGGTGGTTGAGTCAAAATTAGAGAAGGGTGACCTATGCATGATGTACTTTGATGGATCATGCTATAAAGAAGGATTAGGATTAGGTATTCTTTTAATTTCTCCTAATGGTTGTACTTACAAATTCTCTTTTACTTTGAGTTTTCCATGTACAAACAACATAGAAGAGTATGAGGACATATTGCTAAGAATCAAAATAGCTCATAAACATGGAATCAAATGTTTATATGTCATTGGTGACTCTAAATTAGTTTTTTCTCAAGTAAGAGGAACATATGTTTCGAAGGACAAAAGATTTAAGGAAAATAGGAATGTTTTCTAGGATATGATTGAGTGTTTTGATGATTTTGGGATAGCCTAGAAGGATATAAACAATAATAAGATGGTATATTTATTAGGAAATATTGCTATTAAACTTGATGATATAACATTTTGTAGTCTATCCAAAGTGGAAGTGTAGACTAGCCCCTCAATTCATAATAACATCCAAAATTAGCAATTCTTTGAAGGAGACAATGATATAATAAGGTTTCAAAACTATGAAGACCAATTTTGGGGAAAAGAAATTGTCTGTGCAACCTATGTAGGGAACATTGATGGTGAAGAGACTATGTTTGGATGGGAGGTTGTACAATTAAAAACCAATAAGATCTGAAAAGGGTTGGTTGTTTTAGAGACTACTTTTGACAATCATGGTAGATCTAAAGTAGAAGACAAATAATGTAGTGCTAAGGATCTAGAAGAAGTAAATCTAGGGACTAATGAAGCACCTAAGAATGTTTACATTGGCAAAAAATTAGCCCCTAAGATTAGACAAGAACTGACTTGCTTGTTAAGAAAGAATATACATGTATTTTCTTGGTCTTATGATGATTTAAAGTCTTATAGAGAAGATTTATTTCAGCATGAAATCCCTTTGAAGGATTGTGCAAAGCCTTTTAGGAAAAAGAAAAGACCAATCAAACCTACTCTTGCACCCAAGATGTAAGAAGAATAGATGAAGTTAAGAGATGTTAAAATCATCAAGCCCATTAGGAATTCATCTTTTGTGTTCAAACTTAGTTCCTTTTAGGAAGAAAAATAGAGATATTAGACTATGTGTTGATGTCAAAAATTCAAATATATCTTCATTAAAGGACAATTATGGTTTACCTAACATGGAGGCAATGTTACTAAGAGTAACTAGAGTAGAATTCATGTCCATGATGGATGGTTTCTTAGGCTAAAACCATAAAAGAATCTAAACAATATAAAATAACATTTACAACCTTGGGGTACCTATGTATATAATAGGATGCCATTTAGCTTGACCAATACTGGTGGAACTTTTTAAAGAGCAATGGATGTGGCTTTGGCTAACATTATTAACAAGTTCTTAGTTGTATATTAGGATGATTTGATATCCTTGATGGGGACACAACCCAAGCACAGGTTGGACACAACAAGAAAGGGAAAATTTTATTAACTATGAAAATATGCTAGTACACTTAGTGCAGAGAAACATACTCCAAAACTTGCCCTATGGGCTTACAATAGCATAAATCTGGAGATAAATTCTTCTCCCAGTACCTTCTCTCAAACACCACTCTTAGCTACCTTTTACAATGCCAGACATGTTCTTAAATAGACCCCAAAGGGTTAAGGATTAGGAATACATTCTATAAAGTTCTAGTTGGCATCCACTGACCAAATAGAAGGCTCTAGAAGTTGCATTAGAAGTCGGCACAAAATTAGAAGAATCCAGAAATGGTAACCGAACTTTCGGGAGGCATAACTTTTGAACCATAGCTCTGATTGACGAATTGTTTACATTTTTGGAAAGATCTCGAAGGACTCTATAGACCTATGGAAAAGATTTTATTGTCCCCTATTTTTTGGCCCTATTCAAGGTCATTTAATGCCCCTAACTTGACTTTGAAGCATTCTTAGGAGGTCTTCAGAAACTAAAAAATTGCAATAACTTTCAAACCATGGGGCCTTTTGACCTGATTCTTTCTCTGGAATGCTCTAAATTATAATTACAATCATCCAACCAATTTACACCTTCTAGTTCACCAAAATGATGGCTCAATTACATACTCCTAATTTTTTGGCATATATATGTATCCCAAGGTGATTAAAAACTCTAACCCAAAACACAAATAATGGAACTATAAGAGTTGGAACATTTATTTGACCCAAATGGGTATCCAGAAATGAAAACACATGAAATGAAAACTAAGTCTAAGTACATTTTTTTGGGTGACACAAGATTGCCCTTATACCTTTGGATGCTCCTCCATCAATCCTATTCAAAGGATGAGAATGATCATTGCATGCATCTAGAAAAGGTATTCATTAGAGCTTTGAAATTTGGTATATCTTTAAATCCTAGAAAGTGTGCTTTTGTTGTCACAAAAGGTAGATTATTAGGGAAATTAGCTGGGAAACAGGGAGTTAGAATAGATACTAAGAGAGTTGAAGCCATATAAAAAAATCCAAAAGCCTAGAAATTTGAACGTAATTTAGTCCTTCTTTGGGCAAATCAACTTTTTGAGAAGATTTGTCACAAATTTTGCTGAAGTAAGAAGGCCCATTTCTGAAATGTTGGAGAAATGATCTAAGATAAGTTGGGATGAAGATCTAAGCATGGAATTTTATAATATTATAAAAGTAATTAAAGAGGCCCTTACTCAAAGAGCTCCAAATTATGCAAAGCCTTTGCATAATATTTTATTTTGCATCTTTTCACGCAATTATTATTTTATTACAAAATAATGAAGATGGTTTTGAATATCCAATTGTATTTTTTAGAAAATCCTTTCAAGCTATAGAACTTAAGTATAAGATAAATAAGAAATAATCTTATGTAGTGGTAAAAAGTATAATTGTATTTAGATGTTACTTAATGGGATCCACTATAATTGCATTTGTTCCAAGTGTTGTATTGAATGATATCTTCTCTCAACAAGAAGTTTTAGGAAGAAGGTGTAGATGGATCAATAGAATCCATAAATTTAACATTGATATTCAAATTATCAAGTTGGTTAGAGGTCAAGGCCTTGCCAAGATAATAGAAGAGGCTAACCTTGAAGAAAACTAGATTTTTCAACTTGATGATCATTGTAGGAGTAATCTATGTGATATGGACACTTCTAATTGGTACAAAGATATAATTGTCTACCTATAGAATATGAAGGCTCCATCAAGACTTATGAAAACGTAGAGGAGAAATTTGAAGTTGTAGGTCATTAGATATATTATTGTGAGAGGTTAGTTATGGTGGAGAAACATGGAAGGTTTTTTTCTAAAATATGTAGATGAAGAAGAATCAAAGAAAATCATGAGTGACATGCATGTAGGAGCCTGTGGGGGTTATTATATGGTGAAAATAATAGCCCACAAAGTCCTTAGATCTAGCTTTTGGTGGCCTACACTATTTAAATATGTACACAAGTTGATAAAGAAATGTGATGTATGTCAGAGATTTTAGTGGAAAACTAAAATTTATAGTAGTGGGATATTGATTTCATTGGTGAGATTTCAAATAAATCCAATGGAAGGCATTCTTGGATTCTAGTTGCCATTGATTATTTAAAAAAGTAAGTAGAAGTCATTCCTACTAGGAATGCAACAAGTAAGGTGGTAACAAATTTCATATTGAATAATAATAATATTAAATTTGCATTCCTATAAAAAATTGTCACTAAGAATGTCATGTGCTTTAGATTAGATGAGTACAAAATATTCTATAAGAAATATGGCAACATTTAATCTACATCATCAACTTACCATGCCAAGGGAAATGTCAAGTTGTATCTAGAAATAAAAGTTTAATCAATATTATGAAGATAATTTTAGGAGAGAACAAGAGAGCCTAGGATTCCAAATTGTCTTTAGCACTATGCAAAGATAAAGTTATAGTGAAAAAAGTTATTTGTTTTGGCTCTTTTCATCTAGTGGATGGAGTCCAAGAAAGGTTACCGTAAAACAATTTAAATGAGATGCATAAATTCATCCATATTTATGAAGAAGATATTTTTAATGAGATGTGAGTAAGAATGGATGATATCTTATAGTTGGATGAGACAACAAGGGATGCTTCTACAAAAATGCAAGGTTACAAGCACAAATGGAGTATTTCTATGACAAGAGAGCATCATATAAGAAGTTTCAACCTAAAGATCTAGTACTATTATGGAATGCTAGACTAGACAATAAAGGAAATCATGGTAAATTTGATCCTATTTTGCTAGGTCCTATCTAATCTAGGGTAATAGAGGTGAAGATGCCTATTTCTTAAGAGAATTATTTGGTGAAATTCTTGAGCTACTAGTTCATTGATAGTTTTTGAAGAGGTAATTTTGCTAAATACTTATTATTTCCATAAATAGTAGTTTAGGAATTTTTGTACATTTTGTAAAAAATATAAAGCCTCTATTAGTCCTTGTATAGTTTTTTTCCAACATGGCTTTGTGTTTTCCCCTACTTAGTCAAGTGTGTTATCTAAAAAAATTGTTAGCTTTTGTATCAAGTATGTGGTATGATTTTTCCATAAATTCTACATTCTTTCATCAAGACAAGTTATTCATCATCCCTAGATAGAGCTACTAATGGCCTAAATTTTCTCCTACCTAAACTTTTGTGAAATCTTGTGAAAATTAGATAGAATTTCATATAATTTTCTTAGGGTTTTTGAATATTTATTTTTCCCTCATAAAAAATCCTAGGGAAAATTCTTTTGCCTTTTGTTTTGACGGAGTTCATTTGAAAGTGACATGAAAATTTTAAATATGGATATACGAAAAATTCTTGCTCATACATTTATATCCCTAAGTTTTAAATCCATTCTTTCATTATTTATCTTACCTCTTAAATATTTCAAATTGTAATGTAGTGATTTCCTTTCATTACAACATCACCCCCTTTTGATCACTATCTATGTTGGATGATTCAAAGGAGGAAAAAGGCTTCTAAATAGTTTATCATTGTGTTAGCATCAAAGTTAATAGCAGGAAGAGGAAAAATAGTGGAAAGTGTAAGATCACAAATCAGTGAAAGCTTAAATTATTATATGATGGGGACACAACCCAAGTACAGAATGGACACAACAGGAAAGGGAGAATTTTATTAACTTTGTAAATAAGCTAATACATTTAGTATAGAGAAAATAGACTTCAAAACATGCCCTATGGGCTTACAATAGCATAAATCTAGAGATAATTTCTTCTCCTAGTACCTACTCTCAAACTGCACTCTGAACTGCCTTTTACAATGCCAGAAATGTTCTTAAATAGACCCTAGAGGGTTAAGGATTAGGAATACATTCTAGAAAGTGCTAGTTGGCATCCACTGACCAAATAGAAGGCTCTAGAAGTCACATTAGACGTCAGCACAAAATTAGAAGAATCTAGAAATGGTAATTGAACTTCTGAGAGGCATAATTTTTGAACCGTAGCTCCGATTGATGACTCGTTTACATTTCCAAAAGGCTCTCAAAGTGCTCTCTAGCCCTATGGATAGATTTTCTTGTCCCCCATTTTTTGGCCTTTTTCAAGGTCATTTAATGCCCCTAACTTGACTTTGAAGCATTCTTAGGATGTCTCTAGAAATCAAAAAATTGCAATAACTTTCAAACCGTGGGGCCTTTTGACCTGATTCTTTTTTTGGAATGCTCTAAATTACAATGACAATCATCTGACCAATTTACACATTATAGTTCACCAAAATTATAGCTCAATTACATACTCCTATTTTTCTAAAATTTACACGTATCACAAGGTGATTAAAAACTCTAACCTAGAACACTAATAGTGGAATTGTGAGAGTTAGAACCTTTATTTGACCCAAATGAGTATCTAGAAATGAAAACACATGAAACAAAAACTAAGTCTAAGTGCATTTTTTTGGGTGACATAGGATTGCCCTTATACCTCTAGATGCTCCTACATCATTATAAGTTGTGATGAGGCAATGAAGTGATAACACAATATAATTTTGAATCATTAGATGATTGCAATATTCAAATTAACCCTAAAGTCTAAGTTACAATGATACAAATAAAGGGAAGTAGTTAGTTTGAAAGATTATCACATGCTTGTTATTAGTTAAAGGAAATTTGAGGTTAAGCTGGTGAGGATGTGCAATCTTTTGATTATGCATTCTCAAGGTTAGATGTTGAGTTAAAGATTCAAGTTCCAAAGCAATAGCAATAGAAAAGAAAGTGAAGTTAGCAGTTGGTTGCCACATCACATGAGTAAGATGAAGAATATTGTTTTAAGTTACAAAGCAGTGATTGGTAAATAAATAGTTGAAGAAAACCATTTCACATGATCACACAGTTGAGCTATGTAGAGAGACTAATAGCTGCGAAGCCATGAAAAGCATCTAGTGGTTAGAAGAATTGCACATCACATCATTGCAAGGGTTTGAAATATAGTAATGACTTAAGTTGTGATGGTGGATGAATTAATAAAATAATAAAAGATTTAGATAATTGAAACATCATATGTTTTTGTAATCAACTCAAGTATAGAATTGTTAAGCTATGAAATTAGGTTGGTATTAATATAATTGATGATCACAACATCACATGACTAAGAAAGACTATCTGATAGTTGTGATGGTGTGAACAATATCCTGGTAGTCAAGATCAAAGTTGATCATAGCATCATGAATGGTATAGGATAACTCAAGGTTATAGTTATGAATGAGAGAAATGTTCATAAGAGCATCTTTGCAGGTTAATTTTTGTGGTTAATAAATCAAGTTGTGAGATTGTGAACAAAAGAGAATTTGATAGTCAAAGGTCACCATAGCATCTTTGCATGACTTTATTTGCTAGTAATATTTTAAGTTATAAATTGGCAATAAAATCTTTAGGGAAACATCACATGCCCTCAAAGATAATAACAATATTTAAGTTGCAATTTTATAAGACAAGAAATGGTTAAATAGAAATGTTTTATGCAACATTGCATGGTTAGAATATGCATCATGTTTGGTAATTGTGAAGAAGTGATAAGGTTGAGAACAAAAGCATTGCATCATCACAAGCATGAATGGTGTTAGGTTTAAATCCTCCATAAAGTTATGAAGTGATAAAGAAAGAGATCAACACTAGGTCATAGTAGTCAAAGAGTTAGAATGGTAAAGTGTTGGGAAGTGGGGACAAAGTATAAAAGAAGTGGTTACAATTTTGCAAGCTTTCATAGCTTGTGAAGAAAAAAAGTTGTGAAGGTTTTGAAACATTGAGGAGACCCTTTCTGCATGATCACAACTAGGATTGAGTAAATAAATAAAACTATTGTAAAGGAGTGATATGGTGGTGATTGCATCATCACAACTATTAGTTGTGAAAGCATAAATTATTTTTTAAAATGATAATGTATGAGCTAGATAGAAAGAGATGAGTTAGGTGTAAGGAATACGAAAAAGTAGAGATTTTTCTAGTCTTTTGAAGATTGATAGGTTCTGAAATGTGCCAATGTAAATTTCATTAATGCTATGCTCCTATTATAGAGATAGATAAATTCAAAAAAGTATTTTGGGAGTTAATTTCATTGAACAAGGAATATTTACAAAAACTATCAGGAAGGGAAGATTTTTGTATAGATGCACTAAGGTAGGAAATTTTTATATAGGCAAAAACTCTATTGAAGAGGCTAATGGACTTTTAAGAAGCTATAAATTGCCAACTAGACTAGCTAGAAATATGAACCATGAAATATAATCAAACATGCCTTAACGAACATGAGGAGATATGATCTACCTCCTAGAAAACCTCTATGGGAAGAATGTGTAATTGTTGATAGACTGAATGAGGATGTCTATGTGGAGAGGACAATTAAATATAGAGATATTATGAGTTTTGAATAAGAGATGAGAAAAGTGGATCCATCCTTTAAGGGATTCTATCTTGAAGAAGACTACTAGTCAAAATAGGACAATGTGTTGAAAAATTTGATGAGATATCAGCCTAAGTGCCTAAGGAAATAAGGAGGAAAGTTGATCCTAGTTACTCTAATGAAAACATCATGGTGAAAATCAATGACGGTGAAGAGGACATACTAGAAAGCTCAAAATGGGTAAAGTAGAGAATGGTCAAGATTATAGAAAAGGCTCAAAAAATAAGCCTTGGAGATTCTACCAATGGGTAGTCAATACTTTGATGATTTTAGAAGAAATTATCTAATAGCTTAGGCCACTAAGGATGAGAAAAGCACTAAAAACCTATAGTTACAAGCTCAAATGATTGATGATAGGGTCATCAAAGAAAATAAATTTATGATTGATGATAAATTCATCAAAATAGAAGAATTTAAAAGCTTCATTTTCAAGTTGAAACAAAATGAATTATCCCTATAGATGAAGACAAGATATTTAGATGTGCTAATCACTAGATTAGTATAGAAACTACAGGAATATGATCCTACTAGTAAACCCACATTGTATAAGAGGTTAGCAATCTAGTGAGAAGAAGTGGTATGATTTTCATCCTAGGATGGGATATCAGTTCTTCCTACTTACTAGACCAAACAAGGAGATAAGAAAGAATAATCTCATTTGAAGATCAAAACCACCTAGGAGAGATAAGAGCATCAAGATACAACATACATGTTCAAACAATGACTATATGGAGTTTAGCTCTAGAGCATGAAAAGCCTACCCTCATGGAAATCAAAGAATCCCCTAGGAGAAATGTGATATTCTTGAATGTACATTACACCTTTAGTAGCCATATATATGGAATGTAAACTACACTAGCATTGATGGGTAAGAACAAGATGGATGTTCTTGAAGCATAGTTGTAGGTAGACTATGAGTAGTAGTTAAAAACCAAGAGGAAATATGAGAAGGAAATACATAAGACATATGTCTTATAGCAGAAGAGCCTCCGAATGGAGAATGAAATAGTAGCACTAAAAAATATTGTTAGATCATCCACAAAAACCTAGGACAAATTTGTGCAGATAGAGGGCAAAGTACCTAAAATAGGGTAAGCATTAGGCCAAGAAATAGAAGTTGATGAAAAAGAGGATTTGGAATTAGGCAACTATATAAAAATTAGAACCATTAAGAAATTGTTGGTTCACAAAATGAATGCATTGAAACTAGTCTCCCAAAATGAACATAGTAACTATCTTATTTTGTAGGGAGTAGAATCTAGGTGCTTATAGGCAATTGCCTTGTTATTTCATCTCTTTACTACATGGGGTCCTTAAACCTAAATTTTGATAGCCTTCTACCTTTGTTGGATCTAATGAAAGATTTTCCAAAGGTACTCATTATAGATACTAGATAAATGATCAATAAGGTAAATAATTTAAATGGTTTTTTTGTTGGAAAGTTTTAATGAATCAAAAATAAGATGAAAGAAATTGCTACAGGAAGACCAAATTTTGTATCTACAATTTTGAATAGTGATGGAGGTGTTAAATATTGGGTAGAATGGTCATCTTCTTTTGATATTATATTGAACCATCTTAGATTTCTTCAATAGTGCAATGATGAAGCAAGTGTCGTGGTAGTATACGATCTGATTGACATGCTTTACAAGATAGCAGCTAAGATGGAAAAGGTCATTGTAGAGGTTAAGGAAACAATAGATGCCAAGTGGAACAAGAAACTTAAGGTACTAAATGTAGTTAGAGATACCACCTAGCCTGATGTGGATACTAATATAACTATCTTGGAGGCCATAGATGATATAAAATCCATACCATTTGTTGATAGTGATTAGGTAGTGCAAAGATGTAGTTGAAGGAAGAAAAGAAAGAAATACAAAGAAATAGTAGGGAGAGTGAAAAGTTGTTACAAGTCAATAGGAATTATGTTAAAGATACCTATAGAAAGTGCCACCTAAAAATTTTCCAACTACATCTCTAATTTTGAACAAGTACAAAGAATGTTTATAATGAAAAATGAAAAATATCTTGGTATGTAATTTTAAATAGTTTTATGAAAAGTGTCATCCCATATGAAGCTTTTTGCAATCCTTCCTAAAAAAAGATTTCCAAGATGTGGAGTGAGGGTTTGAGTTCTATATAATTTTAGTGTTATGCTATTTTTTTAGTTGGTCCAGTTAATCTTTTTGTTAATTTCATGTGTTCTATTCAGTTTTTGCAAATATGAGAATGCAAGTGAATATTGAATGATAGTTTGTCATGTCTTGAGTTATTCTTGAGTTTATACTAGTGAATGTATTATATTCAAGGAATATTAATACAAATAGAGAGTTTTGCAATATTCATGTCTCTAAATTTTGTCTTCATTTCTATATGTTGGTTATTTTGGGATTGAATGAGCAAGGTTCATGAAGTCTAATGCAACTAGGATAGGTTGCATATCAATTTTTTGTTGCTTTTAATTCAAGGAACTGTGTAAATGCTTCAATAAGTTGATAGAGTTTCTAGTCACATGAGGAAGATCATAAGACTAGGATTTATGGTTAACTACTAATAATTTAATTGTAACACAATTAAATAGATCAAGGTTTTGCTGGTTAGACTTTGTCTAGTAATGGATAAGGTATTGTTTAGTGATTTAGATGTAAATTGAAAAGTTCATGTGGTTGCACAAAGCACATTTAAAATCAAATCAATTTTACTTTTCTCTAATGAAGAATAAACTACTGGTCATCACTTTTTTTGTAATATTTTCCTTCTAAATAATAGGTAGCTACTATAATCAAGGAGTCATTGCAAATCTGAGAAGAACTATTGACCATTTATGCTATAGGGATAGATTTGATAAGAAGAGTGTGAGTGAAGGAACTTTGAAGAATAATATCAAATATCCAATCATTTCAATCCATAAGGTGCACCTACCTTGGTCCTAAAAAGCCAAAAGTGTAGAGAATTGATGTATTCTTTGAATGGTGGTCTAGATCTTAGAAAAAGTCAATTGAATATAGGAAATAGCTAACCCTTAGATTGAGCTTTGTCTTCTACATCCTAGTATTAGTTCTTTTGCAACCAGTAGTTTTAAAACACCAATAAGGATGCCATTGTAATACTAGATCGACACCCTACCAATTTGAATCCTAATCAAATGGGTAGAATTGTTGAGCTATGGAAGAAGATAGAAAAACAACAAAAGCTTAGAGAGAAGAAGATAAAGAAAAACCAAGTTTGACTTAAAGATAGTAAGAGCATATTTTTTGATGCACTCAGCATTGAAGTTGATGAAAATAAACTAATTCTAGATCACTTTTTTGAAGTTCTTCACATGTATAATGAGGAAGTGAACGTATACAAAAAACTTCTATAGAGGGTAAAAAGGAAATTTTAAAACAAAGTCTTGGAGAAAGTGGACTATAAGATTGCTATTTACCAAGTGGAGTTGTCCATTATTCTTGCTACATTTGAAGATTCCATAAATAATGTTGTTACTTTATTCATAAAGTTAAGTGATACATAAAATTTTACTAAGTAAATAAAGAATAAGGTGTTTAAGATAGATGCTAAGATGAAGGAAACTACAGATAAGTTGTTACTTGATCATAGTAGTAGTTGTGCACATTTATTGAAGATCGAATATCTAACAGATCTGTAGGAAGAATTGTTGAGGGAAGAAGCCAAGATAAGGACCACACTAGTAGAAATATAGGACATGACACTTCCTAAAATGGATGCAATGAAAAAACATATAGTTTCATCTACAAAAACATTGATCCATGACAAAAATTTCTCTATGGTTGATCACATGATGGAACTATCAGTATAGGTGTAGATAGCTTTGCATTATTCAAAATTTTTGCAAGAGAATTGGGACAAGAAAATGTCCATACTTTTGAAGGTACATAGTGATTTCCTTTAAAAGTTTTGCATTACCTTGTAGTTATGCATTTTTGGCATGTGTCAAAAAGAGGGAGAACAATATTATCATACACAAGGGGGAATGTAATGCATATATACAAGAAGGAAATATATGTACAGTATGAAAAATTTATGTACAAAGAATAAAAATGTTTACAAATTTTTTTTTGGAAAATTAAACAAAGAAGAGTCAATGGTTACTAAGGTGTAGCAATAGATAGCAGTCAAGACCATGTTACAAACTTAAACATGTTGGTAGGAAGAGTTTTGACTTGAATTTTGGGCATTTACTATTTTTGTATGATAAGTGTTTTTGTCACTAATGCCAAAGGGGGATATTTTTGACCTTATGGTAAAATCATTTGTCTATTCATGACTTAACACTTAGTTAGTTGTTTACATTGAGACTGAGCTCCATATGAGAAAAGAAGAGTCTCCTAAGTTTCACAATGTCTACTAAGTATTTGAGACATAATGCAATGTGAGCCATGTTTCACAATCTCTATCAAGCTAGTCTTTCAAATTACTGTGTTTTTTGAGCTTTAGAGAGTCTTTCAAACTTCATAGAGTCTATCAAGTTCATTAGTGAAAACCATATAGGATATTATGTTAGTAAATCTCTTTAGTGTTACCTGAGTTGGTAGTGTTAACAAAGTGAATGGAGGTAGTGTTGACCAAGACATTTAGTTTCAACTATGTCTACCAATTTCTTTAGTATTTTTCAAGTCACCCAATGCTAACCAAGTTACTACTACTCTTAGTGATCAATGTGGATTGAGTACTAGTGTTAAACAAGTGCTAGAGTTTGTCAAGTTGATAGTGTTTCCAAGTGTTAGAAAATCATTGTAGTGGTCTTTAGAACTTGAGTTACATTAGTAAGCTAACTTAGTGAAGATTGTTTGAATTAGGTATTGTAGCCAACTCCAGAAGGTACTTTGTTGGATTGGTATATATACATAATATAGATTTCATATTCAATGTAATATAGAACTAAATCAAGCAAGCAGTATGAGTGTGAATTAAGAAGGTTAAAATAATTATAAGGTTAGTATATCTATTACAATAAGGTGATCATTGTATTTTAAAGGAATCTCATTTAATTGCATACTTTATTTTATATTGTATGTCCTTTTACAAGGTGGACCTAATAGTCCTTATTGCTCCTAATGTGGAAAATTGCTAGAAGTAATTAATTCTAAACTTTGATAAGCTAAATTTATACTGAAGTAATAAAGCTTGTTGGTATCATCCTCACCCTAGTTTTACTTTCTATTTGGAAGGTTTCTAGGTTACCAAATATTGTCTCAAGTGTTATGAATATTTTATCACTTTCAATCTTTCATGCAAGTAATTAGATCAAATTATATTGTGAAGGTTTAATTAAAGTTAAAGTTTTATTTCTTGTTTATTCACACCCTCCCCATCTCAGTCACCCAATGTATACAACATCTCCAATGAATGGGTCATTCATAGATAGATGATAGAAATCAACTAGACATGCAAAATCTACATAATCTAGATGTATGGAAAGATTGAAATTAAGGAAGCTAAGTGTCTTTGGAGTTGTTGTAAATGAGGAGAGATGAAAAGGAGGGAGAATATAAATAAATGAAGATATATACAAGATAAATAAATCTATATCCAAGAGGAAGATCCTATTAATTCAGAGGGATACATTTAATAAAGAGAATTAGAATGAAATTTAAGATATTAATCACTCACAATAGTGAAATCTTTTGGATTATATGGTAAGAAAGTTAGATACATTAAGGTATTAAGATGTTACTAATGATGAGATGTTACCATCAATGCCAAAGAGGGAGATTTTTGGAAACTTATGATTGTTATGTTACCATCAAATCTACTAATAAGACATATTTCTACCTAATCTAAGTGTCATGTATATTTGATTGACTAAGAGGATGTGAGAAATTACTCATAAAAATAGGACTTAGATGAAAGGTTGTGTTATGAAAAGGAAGATATAATGGCTATTTGATTAGATAGATTTTGATAAATAAAAGTGATTTTTTATATCAAGAATGTTAAGTTAAGTCAAGTGATAGAGCAAATGGTTAAGGAATCTCAACTAGTGCCAGTGTCAACCGAGCCACAATAAGTGCCAAGAAAATCTAGCATGGACCAAGCATGAATATCAATCAAGCAAGATAGTTGATGTTGAGCTATATTTTTTATAGTGACTAAGTAATTTAGTGATGACTAAGTGCCATAATTTAGTGATTTTCTAGTAATAGTGTTGAGAATGAATTTGACAAAATCATGAAATCTAGCTAACTTAGTTGATTTCTTCAAATATGTAAACCATGTTGAAGATAAGATTGATGAATTGGATCATTAAATTGAAGGTGAAGATTAGATGAATAAATAATAGACAAATTCTAGAGAAGTTTCTAGAGGATGATCAAGAATATTGATAGATATAATGAAACATGTTGAACCTAATTGTAAATCATAAGATCAATGGTGATCATAGAAAATGGTAAAGAAAGATGTACCTATTTAAATGGGTATAGATCTGAACTTAAAGTTTGCGAGAGGTACATAGAGAAGGTTGGATCATAGTTTCATAAGGGTGAACAAAACTATGTGAGAGTTGATAGGACTCAAAGTTGCTTTCCCAATTTGAGTACCATTGTAAGTTTTTAGTCATTTTGAGCCCCTTAAAACATATTTATTGCATGTTTACGTGACTATCCTATTGAGGTCTATAAGGTGTTTAATGTTTCTAACACTTTCTATTTAGTATATCCATGCATCCCACGATGTTTTCATTCTGAGTCATTTTATGAAGTTTCATTTTGAGCAATGTTCGAAAGGAATATCTTGCACCCAATTATGTTTCATGACTCACCAATTTGGGAATGATTATTATGTATATCAAAAATCCTATGCTTCATTTTTTGAGTCATTTTGATATATTTTGAATAGGTTTTGAATCCCTCAAAGTTGGTTGTTTTTTTTTGTCATGCTAATGTAAATTGTTCAAAATTTTGGGAGTCTTATTTGACCAGTTGTAACTTTGACCCAACTGACCAAAATGAGAAAATCCCTTTTACATTGCATTCTAGGGTTGGTGATTTATTTTTTTTATTTTTTAGCCTATAATGAATCTATTTTTTTTTTTGCAAATGCAATTCCAAATGTAGTTTGTGATGTTTTTACTAGTGTCAAGAAATGTAGATTGATTAGTACCGTTGTTCGAGATGTCATAACTTAGAATCCTTGATTTTCCAAACCAAATAGATTCTACCACTATGTTCTACTCTAAAAATTCTTCAAGTTTTCCATTTTTCAAGTCTTGATGAATTTGTCTATACACTTTCCTAGGTCCATTCCATTTGCAAAATTCACTTTTCTACTAGTGTTCCCAGTTCTGCAAATTTAAGTATCCCACTTTAACCACTCACCAAATGTTCCCTATTATTCATCATGAGCCCAAATAAAAAATTTACACTCTCCTCATGAAGAGTAAACCAATACCATTCATTTCATGCTTCTAATTGTCAATTTGACCTATTTTTGAAGCCAAAACCAAATGCATTTTATGGCTTTCTGAAATGTTTTCTCGTAGGCATTTTGATAAAGGAAACTTTGATGATCGATATATTTTGACCCAAGTTTTTTCATTACACAAAATCTAATAGGGTATTATAAGAATGTAGAATATAGAATAAACATGTCATCTTCTAGAGCCTGATTGTTAGTTTTAGTGAAATTTAAAGGTCGATTAGGTGACCCCTTGGCACGAAATTGGAAATTTGCATGAAAGGTTTAAAATAAGTTTTAAATGATAAATTAGAGTTTAAATGTGATTTAAATTAGTATTAGGAGATTAATGGCTCAGTTTGAAATTTTAGGTGTTTTAGTTCAATTTTTTTTTAGCTGGGTCCACTTTGGAGTTTGACTTAATGCATCAAATGCAAATGTAAGGAATGCAATCATTAAAATAGTGGCTCAAGAAGATTTGGTGCTAGATTCATCCACATATGTACCTACTCTTAGTTAATTTGCTAATTTAGAAGACCTAGGACATGGTGAGAATCTCCATGTTATTGTTATGAAAATGGGCTACAAGTTGAATTTAGTTGTGGCAAGTGGTTTTATAACTGCATATGTGAATTGGTAATCTATTCGACAAAGTAGTACCCTTGAGCATATGGACCATTGGTGCTATTTCCCATCCAATGATTCATCATATATTGCATTACATGACTTTCTAGTTATGTTAATCATATCAATGCAAGAGAAGATTATAAGATTATATGAATAAATAAATAAATAGAGAGACATTTAGATACTTGAAATGCAATAATTAGCTATCGATGGTTTCATAGAATGTTTGGCCAAAGAAAGCAGTGAGTTCTCTTTTCTGAGTGGTTAAATCACTAGTGGAACCAAAGCAATGAAAGCATTGGTAGCTATAATGAAGGCATTATAATTTTAGAAGTCGTTTCATGCACAACCAATAACAACATCATTTCTATGCTTGAGCATATCATTGAAGAAATATTCAATAATGATGGATGCCACATATTAGTCTTTAAACTCATTCATGAAATGCAACCAATAGTTATGAAATTCAATTTCACACTTAATGTGTTTACTCTTGCTAGTGTTACTAGAATATGCACAAATATACCAATAGTTAAATGTGGAATAGAATCTTTCATGGGTGTATTGAGGGATTTTGGAGTGGAGAGTTTGCATCTAAATTATTAACAAGGGTGTGATGAGTGGAAAGATGTAGAAAGTTGGGCAATGATTTGGTCATGCAAAAGAAGACTTGGTATGGTGAACGCAAACTTCCAAAGTTTGGAGATACTATGAATTGAAATGGTAGAGTGTGGTGTCACTTTTACCATTAGTAGCAGTGGAGAAGTACATAGTTTGAAGTATATCTTTACGGATTTAGTCTCACATTTCTTGTGCAAGGTAACATTTTTATTTTTAAATATGAAATCCATAAGTGTCTTTAAGACGCTCAACATTTTCAAGCCACAAGTAGCACATGTGGGGACTAGGGCTATTGGAGACATAGTAAAATTTGAACCACATGCACAAAATGAGGATGATGATGTGGAATTTTGGACCTACCAGAATGCAACAAGTGGCATCATGGAATGGATTTACAAAGTGAGGCATGGTAGTGGTCTCTAGAGGTTGGCATGGAAAATGAGGTGGTGATGTGGTGAGGAGTGACACATGAAACAATATCACTATGTTGCTTATGACATGGTGGTTTCTAACTATGATAGAAACATAGTGATAGGTCACCATGTGGCAAGTAGGCTAAGATGGACACACATGATTTCACCATGTGGCAAAGAATTGATGGCTATTGTAATGTTGTCATGAAAATTTGTGAGGAAGTTAGCCATAGAGACATAGCAATATGCTCACATGTGATGGTGGGCCCACTTGGCAATGTGACAAATTTCATGAATCAAGAAGCACCATGTGGTAGGGTGCTTATCAAATAGGTGAGTGGTGGAAAATCTATAATAGAAGATCCAACGAGAAGTTACCATGTGGTAGTATGTCAAGTGATAGGTGGTAGACTAGTGGACAAATCAAAGGGTCTCATGTGGTGCCTAGGTGGAAGATAATAGTGCAACAACTAATGAATCATGTGGTAACATATGATGTAAGTGGTCAAAGTAGTTTCACTTGAGTGGAATTTGGAGGAAAAATTATGAATTTAGAAAATAATATTTTTTATCGTCTTTTGAGTTTTGAATGTGCATGAGACATTTTAAATAAAAAGAGGGTTACAACATAATGTTTTAACTTTAGAAAAGGAATTAAATATTTGCAATCAAATGCACTCCTAAGAACTTTATAGGAACCTAATCTTCAACTAGACATTCTAGGCATTTTTGATATGCAGGTATAGGACTATCATATACTACTAGAAAGGTATTGGAATGAGCTATCCAAATATGTAGTCAAAAATTTCACTAGTAAAGGTTATAAGAAGTTTTGTGTTGTCTAGGGAATTCTCAGTCAAATGGGTAAAATTCATCATTGAGCATCAAAATCAGTTGGAAAGAAGACATGAAATTTTTTTGGCTCTAAAATTTAGAGGAAAATGACTCTGAGAGTTTCTTTTTCCCTCTAGAAGTCATCTAATGGGTGTTTTTGTCCTTTTTGTAAAATCAAATCTATTATCTTTTCAATAGCATCTTCTTAATCAGTCTGAAGATATTTTTCATGTATTCAATAAACAAAAAAGAAAAGATCTAATTTATAATTACATAGAGAGAGTAGAGATAGGTTCTTCACCAAATGATAGAGGTTTTCCAAGTGTAAAAATGGCAATATCTAATTTGATCTATGATTGCTTCCTTTCTATTTAGTCTCTTCTTTTCTCTTTCTTTAGGATTGGTTCTAGTTCTTGGATGTTTTTCACTATTGTGATACCACAAGGATGGTTCTGGATAAGTTAAAATTTGTGTTATGAATGTGATTCCACCATTTCTTCATCATTGTTTCTCAATTATGAACAATATTCATAATTTCATATAAGAAATAGATGATACACTCCTTTGTTGCATATATTTTGAGTTTCAGTATATAACATGATGTATTAATTTCAAGAAAATTAATAAGAAAGCCTCATTGAATGTTTCAGTTTGAAATTTGTTTACATATTCATGGGTTTTTTAATTTTCTATTGATATATGCATAATGTGCATATTGTATTGTTACATCTTGGCTTTAAATTTGTATGGCATTATATGTTTTGCTACTAGTTCAAGGACTAGAGTAAATTTCTTAATATACATTGATAGAATTATAGGGATCAAGGGAGGATCTTATAAGTATAAAATTCATTTTGAGGATAGATGTATATTTACAAAGTGAATGGATAGATCATATATCTAGGTATATGAGTATATTCTAGGTATCCATGTGTATGCTTTGACTTAGCTTATGCCCAATTGATAAAGGAATGATCAACTAGGAGATTGCATGTCTTTATTATTCATACCTTGGGTTTTGTTGATATTCAACATCATTAATCAAAATATTTTCTCTTTCATGTCGAAGAGTTGAAAAGTGTTTCCCACACTTAGCTTATCTAGTTCATATGTCATGATTCTAGTTATTTCATGTATATGTTGTTTGAATAAGTGTTATAAGATTATGGGTATTATTTTCTTTGTTACAATCAAGTGTATGCTTTAACATTGGTACCATACAAGTGAATTTGAGGTACACCTACCTAGGTTTTGCAAAGCCTAAAGTAGAAGAAGGGTCTAGCCTTATAGTTGGTCCTAATGTCTGAATGAGTATGTTGTAGATGGGAAGTAGCTACCCATAGATGTATTCATTTCTTATCTGAATTTTTGAAACATGACATTTTAAAACACTAACAAGAGTGAAAGTAAAGCATAAGGAGATTTCTTGCACATATTCTATTGATATTGTAAAGAGAATTTGAGAAGATGACTTAAGTTTTTTTCAAAGGAAAAGTTTAATTTCTTGAAGGGTTGCCAAGTGAATAAAAAATAGAGATGATAATGGGGAGCCTATCAATTAATCCATACATGGATCAAATAGTGATCTGAACCTACAAAGTGATTTGTAGTTATACAAATTAAAACACTACTTTTTTCTTTCCAGTCACCATAAATAGTTTTTATTGAAATTGTTTTGATAGAAGTTGACCTAACATTCATTTCAAAGACTTAATAGTCTATGTAAATTCTTTAACAAAGTGACATTCTAAATACAATTATCAAAGTCCTCTAACAAGGTTACTCCTATTAAGGTGATTAAATCCTCTAATTAGGTCACATTTAATAGTGTGTATTGTAAATATTTAATAGGGTTGGCTCCTAACAAAGCTCACTTCAAAAGAGTGAAAAAGTGGTGACATGATGCTAGTGTTTTTTCCAAAATTGGGTTTCCATGTAAAATCCTATTGTCAAATTTGTGTTGAATGCTTTATATGTTTCAAATTTGATGATGTTTACCTTCAACAAAGTATGTTATGTTTGGGACAATAATTTTATCAATACAATAGAGATTGAGAAATAACAAGGTAAGTATAACAATGAGTGTTATATGTCTAATTATCCAAATGGTAGGTATGGAGCTTGAGTAACTCATTCACCATCCCCCCTCAGTTATTCTAAAAATTTATAACAACTATGTGTAAGGAAACTTGAAATAAAGAATATAACCATTTCTACATAACCTATAATAGATTTGAAATAAACATGCAATTAAAATCCACATGCAAGAGAATAGACAATATACTCACAAAAATGTGACAGAAGATATACCCTAGGAAACCCTCATTGAGGGAAAAAACCTAGCCTCCAAAAGCATCCATCACCATGTATTATTCAACAAAAGCACCATTGCAATACAACCATGGAAGTCTTCAAAATCATATCCACAACCAAGCAATCCATGTGAACAAGAATGAATCCACACATCACATGCCACACTTCCAACCTTCACAAATGCTCCCTTGGCTAACCTATCAAGAATTGTCTCACTCGACTCTCCTTCTTCCCTTTCATCTTTTGTATACCAACAACTATCTTTGTGGCTACTTATGTAGTAGAAATCTCACAAAACCACTAAGTGGTATTACATAAATCATGTGCTAAAACCTTGTGCTACTTAACCTATTGACTCCATATTTAATATTAGAATTTTAATTCTTTTCCCCAATATTAAATAATTACATGAAATATTATCACAATGTTACAATACAACTCATCAAGTATATCCCTTGGAAATATTTACATGTTGCACATCCATCTAGGTGCAACATTGCATAATAAAATAAAATAATACAATATAAAAATACTATGCAATGTGTGTGATGCCCATTATCTCAACAATCTCCTGCTTGTATACATTGCATAGGGTTAATTGTAGCCACATAAATGAACAAGTGTACAATCCCTTCTAGCACAACCACCATTATCGATCAAAGTACACATGTGCTCCATATTGGTACCTACAACAAAATAAAAATATCTAGCATCTCAAACATGGATGAAGCCACCTCCTATTATGCCACTACCAGTAGACAAAGAATTCATCCAAAGAGAAAGCCACCTAGCTTGTCACATTAGAAGATCATAAAATCCTATACCAACCAAAATATCAAGAACAAAAAATATGATGCAAAAGTAATCATATGTATCTATAGTTGTCAAAATATTCATTACTTAAATAACACCCACAATAAGTGTCAAACTCATTCAACAATCCATACCTCCAAATGTATTCCAAGTGAATCTCACATCATCAACATATCTAATTTACAACCTAAAATCACAAGTAGCAGGAGCAATACCTACCACATATATACCAAGAAGTTCCCACTGCAAATGATAATATTAAATCTATAACCAATCCACTCACATATCAAAGAAGTGAATCCATGTAGTCTCAAGGAAATGCATAATACATAAACCAATAACTTGCAAGAAAAATTCTCATAAAAAAAATTCCAACAATCTCCCAAGCTCTCCACAACAAAAAAATAAAAGAGATAAAAGAATAACCATGTCATCTCTCACATGACATACAAGAGCACAAACTAGTGATCAACATATCCAACTAATCTCAAATCCAATGTAAGAAAAAACCAAACATCTAGTAAGATAACCAAGATCAAAGAGAAACCATGCAAATCATAACCTATATTATGTGCTTCTACACACACCTCTAGATGTAAATTGTGCAAGTATGATCTTCTCCATAAAACCCCAACAAGAAAGCCACAACAACACCCAAACAATACCATATAACTAATGATGGATGTAAGCCTCTCCCAAGAAGATCAAACTCATAAACCATTCCTAAATCAAAGAATAACCATTCATGATCCAAGGAATATGCCCAATATAAAACCATCTCTCAAACTCAACCAACATAACAACATGTGCAAATGGAGATAACCAATGCTAAACCATCTCAAATGAACACTCTAGAACTAAAACATGTACCATAGCTCAAGATCCATATCCATGATAGATAAGCATAAATATAATGCACCTAAGAGAAATAATGGGCTATACCTCTCAAGTAGCAAACCAATGAGTAGACCAAGAGCGAGGAATACAAATGCTCATCAAGACATCCAAGTCTCCAACCAAGACTCATCTAAGAACAATCTCCTCTCAAGTCCATATTAGGTGAATTCCCCTTGGACTTTCTACTAAAACCATCAACTATCCCAACAAACACATCTTTAATCCAAGAGAAATCAGCATCACCACTATCTCTAAGTGTCCATGAGTACCTATAACCAATCAATCTATGCCAACTATAAATGCAACATAGCAATATCTTGAAGTATCCATCTTATGATCAATGTACTCAATACCAAGAAACTAAATCAAGATCAATGACAAAGTTCCAACCATGGCCTTAGGAACATAAACACGATAACATGATCTAACCATATCAACCAAAGAGATAACATGCTCCATATGAACATACTATAACATACTAACACTCTAAACATATATCAAGAGTATAACATGATATAATAATAAAACTATCCTCAATAATAATAAGACTATCCTCACACTAAGGATAACATGTCAAATGAAAGTATAAACCACACCTTTATGATGAACCTCATTAGTCCTCAAGATGCAACCATATCCACACACCATGAAGATAACCAAGAATTCCATGAGTCCTCAAGATCTAACCATCTTCACATGCCATGGAGATAAAATGGGTACCATACAAATGTCAAAGATTCTTCTACAACAAAAAGATCTAAGACAAACTTCCAACATTTGCAAGCACTCAATAAATATGTCAACTCCAAAAAAATCCCACTCAACCATGGTATAAAGTAACCCATGACATCATAAAATCCATCTCCTGTATGAAGATCATCTAGGTCTACACTCACACAATCAAAGTTTCAATACTAAACAAAACCAAACCAAGAACTAATCCTACACTATCACCTCATCATTTCCACAATCTACCAGTAAACCATGTATCCAAGCTATCCATGACATCATGTTGAAAAACCATCCTCTAACCATAAGAATCAACCAAGGCATCAAACCATCAAAGAATTGAAAGTGCACATGATGAGCTTCTCAAAAAAAACCAAATAACCATGATCCTCAACCAAGAAGATATACCGCCATAACCAAATCAAGAATCCAAACCAATGACCATCATGTATGTACCTATATATCCAACCATGTTATACCAAAATCTATGGCACCATGTTCACATCCATGAACTGAGCATCTAACTCTCAATTTGTCCAACCTGTCAGCATAAAATAGTCAACCATAACCCTCCACCCTGATTTTACCTAGTAAAAAAATTTCATCCCTTCTACATGAAGGAAAAATAGAAAATAATGTGACTTAAAGCATAGACAACCCAAATCCAAGCCACCAATCTGAATATGCATCAATAATGATAGATCAATGGACAAAGACAACCCATAACCAAGCTATAAATGCAACTTTTAAGTATAGACCACTTACAACATTGCACAACTTGTAGACACAACAAGTCATCATACATACCCAACCAAATACTAATAAAAATATCATCATGATACCAATCTAAAATATGAACTAAGTATACAATGAAATCAAATCCAAATCTCCAAAATATATAATGTCATAAACTCACAATGTTACCATATTCAGTATATACCATAAACTATTTGGATTAACATATCACCAAATAAGCCATGTCAAACCTATGCCAAATTTGAACCAATGTGTAGATCTCTCCAAGAGCTTTCTATTGACTACTAGAAGTCCAAAATTTGACTCGATATGCCCAAGTTATACCCTATTTTGTGTTCAAAATAAACAACATCTAAATTTTGGGCCCTTAAAACTAGAAAAAATATCAAAATAATAGAACTAAACCTATGCCAAGTTTTAGTGCTCTAAATTAGATTTCCAATCCCTATATGAAGTCTAAAATCTCATATCCTAAGAGAAAGTTATGGCCCTTTTACTAAGGTAATATTTTTACCATTTTTATTGCAATTTTAAAAAAAATATTTTTTGACAAAAATTTCAATAAAATTAAATTTGATAGCCATCATAGGATGAAACTAAAAATCTATTTCATTTCCTCTGATCATGGCCAAACTAGTGCATATTATGTATCAAAACTTATGAAAACATTGACTTGGATCCAATGGTGAGGTTTGTTTTAACCCAGGAGGTCATTTCTACAAGCTCCCCTAAAATCCCTCATTTAAATGAAACATCTAAAAAAACCCTTTTGTCCAAAAATTTCACATGCCCAAAATTTACAATATCCCATCATAATAGCAAACCCAAAACCCTCTGATCTGCAATAAACAACCCATATATCTTGCCCTTTCTTATATCCTCTCATGCATTCCCATGGACTCAATCTAGGGTTACAACAACACAACCATAGTTCTAGTACCACTTGTAAGGAAACTTGCAACAAAGAATATAATTGTTTCCACATAACCCATAATAGATTATTCTTCAAGGAGGTTGTTACGCTTGATGGTTTTCATTTATCCATTATATCTAATGGGGATCCAAAAATTTTGGGGCATTTTTGGAGAACTTTTTAGAGGAAGTTAGGGACTAACTTGTGTTTTTCATCTACTTACCATCCTCAATTTGGTGGGTAGATGGAGGCAATTAATAGCTCCTTGGGAAACATCTTAAGGTATCCTTCAAAGCATCATGAAGCTTCATGGGATTGTTTCTTGCCTCAAGCAAAATTTTCCTTTAGTGACTCAATTAATAGGAGAATAGGCCTCACACCTTTTCAAGTTGTATATGGCACTCATCCAAGCGGTACCTTGAAACTCATAGATATCAAAGAAATGGAGAAGAAAAGTGCACAAGCTAAGGATTTTGTAGAGGTCATGAAGGAGATTCATCAAAAGGTGTAGGATAGATTGAAGGATTCTTCAATAAAGTATAAGTAGGCAGATAAGAAAAGGAAGGAAGTAGAGTTCAAAGTAGGGGACATGGTAATGGTGCAATCTTAACAAAGAAAGGCACCCAAAATAGATGCATACCAAGCTTCAAATGAAGACAATTGGCCCATTCAAGATAGTAAAAAAAAGTGGCAATAATAGTTGTCAAATTGATTTGACCCCTAACATTAATTTGTCTCATATATTCAATGTTTTTGACCTATATACTTTCAAAGGTGCTCTGTCAACTGATGTGGATGTAGGTACACTTGAGGTTCCTAAAGAAGAGCTGAAGAAAACTATGTAATATATGCAAAAACTAGTGGTGAACACTATTTTGGATAAGAGGATTAGTAAGAAAACAAGGAGGAACACCTATTATTACTACCTAGTTTAGTGGAAAGGAAAAATAGCAATAGATGCTACTTGGCTGACTAAGAAGACTCTTAAAGAATATGGAATTGATCCTTCCCACTTCACCAATCTAGGGACTGGAGTTCCATTTTTGTAGGGGATTCTGGTGCAGAGCACCTAATTTCAATTCTTTTTTGTGTTTGTAATAAGGTCTAGGGATAGATCTAATGATCTCCCTAGGACCCATCCATCATGTAAAGGACACAAGGCCCCTTGGTGTGACTATAAACCTTAGGCATGAATTGGTCCTAATGGCTCGATTCTTAGTGATTTCATGTTTTCTAGGTGTGTCTAGGAGTTTGGAAGCCTAATAAGTTTCCTAGGAGTTAATAAAGTACAATTACAACAATTCTTGCAATATTTCTTGTCATAGCACAAAATTTCTCAAAAGTTGTTAGCAACTTTTGCAATTTGCTTAGCAACTTTTTTAATTAGGAAACCCAATGGTCCAAACTATTTGGTGTTTGCATAAAGTAGTTGGAAATAGGTTATATAGGCTTAGTAAATTCAAATATGGATCATATGGAGAAGATCCAATAGTTAATTTGCTTCCAAATCAATATAAATTGTTGTTTTTAGTGCATTCTTCTGGTTTTTGAAAATATAGTACAGAAACTAGGGCCTATAAGATGAATTTTGTGAACTAAATAGTTGATGCTATTTTTCTGAAGGATTTTTGCACTAGCTTGAAACCTTCACCTTTTCTCTTTCAAAATTTGTTGGATTTGATAGCCTGTTTGTCTAAGAAACCCTTAATTTCAGGGTTTGGGCACTTAAATGGCCCTAACTTGTTAATCCACTAGTGGAATTTGTTCTCCACTAGCACAGAGCAAGTTAGGGATATATTTTAAAAGATTTTTTCATTTTTGGAGCAAGAGTTGAAGTTTATAAATTTTGGGAGCAAGACGTAGGTCAAATATCCTTAGGTATTTGACCCAGTTTTGAAGAAATTAGACTAATTAGAGTGATGGAGAAAGTTTGAAGACTTGATGATCAAACAAAGTGCCCTTTTTCAAGCTATTTGAACATCCTAGAACTAGATTTTTGATCCTATGCACCCATTCTTAACCACTTGCCTTGAAAACCAAGCCTAAACTAGCTAATTAGGCCTATGAACTTGGTCCTGGTTATGATATGCTAGAGTAGAATTGGCTCTACAACTTTAAATTCTGTGAGAACTTGGAAAAGGGTACTTGAAACTATAATTTTTTCCTTAGGTCTTTTGGAGAGTGTTAAATTTATTGGCAAAAATCTGTGTTGGGAGACCTAATAGGATTTTGGGTCTATTCTTTCAAATTGGATTGTGGGTTGTTGGGAGTGCAACTAGTGGTTAATTTAGCTTAATTGGGTTGAAACTATGTGGATCCAAGCCTTTTTTTTTGAAGTTTTAATGTCTAAAACCAAAAAATCCCCATTTTTCCCTATTTAAGGGAGTTTTTCCTTATTGCTCAATTTGGGATCAAGTTGCTTTGTGTCTTACTTGTGTGTGGTAAGATTTGATACCTTTCTTAGTGATTCCTAGGAGGGGTAGATACTTATAAAGAAGAACAAGCCATAAGTTCAAAACTTGATACATTTTTGAAGTGTTAATTGGGGATTGGCCTTGTATTGTGGTTCCATTGTTGTGCATTCTACATCACATATATGCTCAGCATCATCATCATTTAGAGCCACCTAATTATCATTTTGAAATCCAAAACTTTTGAACTTAGTTAAAAATCCTAACAAAGTATGAGCTCTAGAGTATCTTCTAGTGATAATGGATGATGGATCTTGACTAGTCCTTTTGTCTTTTCTTATCATTTTCTTTGTTCAAACTCTATCTATTTCTTGATAAATTTGACATTCTCATCTTTATTAATTTGATCTTTCTATCTTTTATCACTTTTTGGTCAAGATCCAAAGTCTTTTCTCACAAGTTTAAACTCCTAGACAAAATACTTTGTAAAGATTTCACCTAAGTTCACCTGCATATACCCTTATCATTAGCATAGTCATATTCTTAGTTTCCCTAAATGTCATTTTGACTAACTGCAATGGTATATTTCCTTCATCTTACATTGTTCAAGGTCCTAGCATCATTCTCACTATCAAACCCTATCAAATTGCCTATCAACCAACTTGTCTCCTTGATCACTTATCCTAACTTTGCATAATCGAAGCATCATTATCAACCTTAGCACACCATCCCTTTCTTAGTCCCCCTTACATACATCAACCTCTAGCATTATTACTAAGTTGATGGTCTAACCCTAATCATCAATTTGCATACTCTAATCTTCATTTTGCATAGCCTTTAGTCAAAATCCCAAAAATGTTATTCACATTTCCATTTGCATAGTTTCCCTAGGACATTTCCATCTTTGTCTATCAAAATCTTAGTTCATTTGGCACTTTCCTAGGTTGCATAACATACCTAAACACTTAAAAAATCCTAAAAACACTGATATCTTGCATACCCACATCCTAATTATCAAATTGACCTGTTTTACCAATGACACCCCTATTTAACCCACTACATACTTCAGGTGTGTACTTGGTAGTTTCAAAGCATAGTTGGTAGTTTTAGATTGCACTTGATAATCAAGGACTTCATCTTAGGTTCCAAAACCCTAATCTACACTTCCATAGCTTTCATTACATCCCAAAACCCTATAAAATACTCAAAATCACTCAAATCATTTTTTTTTTCATTTAGGCACCCCGACACTTCTATTTATTAATTACATACCTTCTACTTACCAACTACTTGCCTTCAAGGCCCTAAGTGCACCAAGGGTGCACTTGGTGTTTTTTGAGTGTAGTTGGTAGTTTAGGTGTGCACTTGGGAGGTAGGAGTCCATTTAGGTTTTCCTCCATTGTATCTACATCCTTAGGTATCATGCTAGCACTCACTAGGACACAATCAAGTCAGAGACCTAAAGAACTTTAACAACCCTTGTTCTCTAAGGGACCAACACAACCAAAACCTCTTCCAAGACAAAAGAAGAGCAGGAAAACCTAGCAAATTTTTGACAAAGACCAAATCGAGGCATCATAGCCATTACTTGGGGACCTCTTAACCATGTATCCACAAGATTTCCATAATAAAGAGAGGACACAAAAAACCCCAAACAACACATCTACTATGGGATTTCCTTAAAATAGTTCACCGATACATGAGATCATTCAATGGAGTCCTAACTTTGAACCTATATTCCTATCAAAATCACCCAGAGGTGGAAGTGTACCAACCACACCTAAGAATGAACAAACACATTCCTTTGAATTCAACAAACCCAATACAAGTACCTTCAACTCTAATATCTAACACACAACAAGGTGTTGTACACCTAAGTAATGACTCTAATATTGATTATGGCAACACTAATGAAAAAAAGGCTAGGGCATGTCAAGAAATTTTTTTTTGCAAGAACTTCAAATGTTTGCTAGCCTAAGAAATTGTCAAATTGAACTTGAACTTGGAGGGACCTAGGTCCAAACATCAAACCAACACAACAATTGAAAACATACAACCCATGATCAATTTGGGCTTAGATAAGGGAAAACAACCTTTGGAATTTTTAGACATTATAATGGTACCTATAAAGGTCCATCAAGAATCAACCATCAAAATCCTCTAATGTACATTTGAACACATCAACATTAATCCCTTGTTTGACGAACCACAACTAATGAAGAGAAACAAGAATCTTCCTATGTATCCAAAGAGGACATTAAGACTTGATCTCAATCACATGGTGTAACAAAATGATGTGCCTAAATGGACTTGTACTTTAGGGATGCCAAAGATTCCTCCTTTAGAGGAAATTCAATAAAGTGCACCTTTGCTCCTAACTTTACCAAGCATTATGACATCAAATTTTATGGAGCCTCCCATGATTACACCATGTGAAACATCAATTGCAACAATTTGTATTGATGCACAAAGGGAAATTCTTATTGACATCTTACCCATTCCCAAAAGGAACATGTCACATTGTCAAGTCAATATGATGTCCCAAGGAGAAACCTCTAACACACAAAGGTGCCAAAACAACAATACCAATATGGTGATCAATTGTCAAGGACATTGACAACTACCCTAACAACATCAACCTACAATAGTCCAAGGACTTAATATTTCCAACATACATTTGACATATAAATAGTAGCATCAATCAAAACAATAGCAACAACCTCAAGTGGTGTAAGCATCCAACATCCCTAACACACAATCTAATGTAAACCCACATGACTTCCACACAATGTATCAACAAAAATTCCAACAACAACAAGCCATGTTTTCTAAAGAATAAGAGAAACTCAAACAATAGTTGGAATACCAAAGGTACCTTGAGCAAAAAATTGCATACTAGCAACATTTGTTACAGCAACAACACATTCCACAACAACCTGAACAAATACCTCTACAACAATAGTCACATACATAGTCTCACATGCAACCAATAGAGGTATCCCAACAACAACTGCAATAAATGGCACACCAACAAAATATGGTACATCAATCATAGTCAATATCACAAAAAGTTTCACATAAAACACCACAACAAATACCCCAACATGTATCACAATAGGGATCCTTTTTTCTTTGAGGTACTAATATACCTTCACCACTTAGTGACACATCACTAGAATCATCAAACACAGAAATGTTAGAACCAAGTAGACATAGTTTTCACCATAGTAAATGGTCTACTCATAAACAAAAAAGACTTTAAGGGAAATCTATCATGCAAAACTTAAATGAAGAGCTATTAAAAAAATTCAAACAACTTTGCAAACAAGTCAAGGCATTGGGAGTTCGAAAGAAATAGGCTCTATATACAAAATGGGACCTACATCATAATCCATTGGACACAAATCTATATATGCCTCCATTCCCAAAACAATTTGAGGCTCTAAGATGAAAAAAATACTGAGGAAAAGGCAACCCCATTGATCACATCTAAGAATTTTGTGCCTTTTGTACCAAATTCAATGATGAACCCACTTACTATTGGAAATATAGATTAAGTAACTAAGAGGGGGGGTGAATCAATTACCACAAAAAAAAATTCATAGATCCCTTAGATGTCTGATAAAACTAGTTACTACTATCACTTGGTAACCATATAGAAAAATTTTGTAACTTGGTAGATGTAGTGTATGTTATCTTTAACAGATCTTTAAGCATTCATAGTAATTAACATGAAACCATAAAAGAAATAAGATGAACACATGAGACATCAGATTTAATGTGGAAACCCAATATTGGAAAAATCACCAAGTAACTAGCTACTAATTTTCACTCTTCTGAAGTGAGCCCTATTAGGAGCTAACCTAGTTAAAGGTTACAAAACACACTATTAGGTGTGACCTTGTTAGAGGATTTAATCACCCTACTAGGAGTGGCCTTGCAAAAGGACTTTAGAAAAATTCAATAGAACTATCACCTTGTTAGAGGATTTACAAATGGCTATTAAACCAACTTTGTTAAGATATTTAGGACTCACTGCTATAATGGTGAGAAAGTAACAATGAAATAACCTAAATGAGGTGCAACTAAATTGCCAATATAGATCTCTATTCTACTTCACTAGATCCTCTCTTATCAAATACAACTTTTCTGCTCCTCAAGGATATTTGACCATCCTTCAAAGTTCACTCACACTTTCCTCTTCACACAATCAACACAGTTGCATGTTGCTCATCATTACTTTAGAATTCTCAACTTGACCTTTCATATATACCTTACAAATTTTTAAGTCAGCTTATTTACAAGTTACAATTACCAATAATCATTACCTTAGTCAAATACAATCATTACAAATTAAATAATTAAACTTTATTTCCCAAAACAGCAAAATCCTTCATTGGCCAACCCTACTTGGTAAACATTGTTCTTGAACTAATTTCTAGTGTTAACCAATAGAGGCTTGGTTAACACTGTGAATCCTACAAAATATTTTGGAGACTGAGTGAACTCAGTAAATACTAACTTTTCTTTATTAACCTTGTGAGCTTGGTTAACATTTACTTCTACCACAAAATCCTTCAACACTTGAGTGAGCTTGGTAGATACTATTTCCATAGAGTAATTTCTAGGAATGCTCAATTGAATCTAACATTTTCTTTCCTAACCAACTGATATGACATCTGTGTAACATCAAAGATAACACACAATTAAACAATTGGATCCAATAATCTCCCTCTTTGGAATTCATGGAAACACATGTCGTAACACAATGAAATTTGAAAACAAGTCTTTTTTGATAGAACTCTCTCCCTCTTAGATTTTATGCCACAAACTTTTTCAATGTAGTAATCTCCCTCTATGAAGGAATTACATAACTTCTTTTCAAATAGAAAACTCTCACTCAAATTTCAAAAACAAATTCAAATTTTAGAAAGATATGATAGTAAACTCTCCATCTTTGACAACTCATGCCAAAGACAACACATGTGAAAATAAATAACAATGTACCTTAAGTATTAATTAATATGAAATGTTTCCATGACTATGCTACATCAACTAATAGATCTTCAACTTGGTTCCTATTGTTGCATCACTATAACTTTATTTTAGTGAGCTTTAGATAGTGGAATGACCCATAACTTACCTCTTAGATACAATAATACATCCTTAGGTAATGGCTTAGTGAATATGTCTACAATCTATTCTTTTGTATGGACATATTCCAATCTGATTTCCTTATCCTACACCAATTCTCTAACAAAGTGATATTTTATTGCAATGTGCTTGGTTTTGGAATGCATCACTGGATTCTTTGATATGCTAATTGCACTTGTATTATCACAAAACATAACAACTGGATCTTTGATCTCAACCTTCATACTCTCCAATAACTATTTAAACCAAACAATATTAGAATATTTCATTACTGCTACAACATACTTTACTTCTACTGTAGATTGGGATGTTCAATTTTGATTTTTTCTTATTCAAGATACCAACCTCTTTCCCAAAAAGAATACTCCACCAATTGTACTCTTTCTATCATTAGTGTTTCCTACCCAATCAACATAAATAAACAATTTCAAGTCCAAATTTCTTTCAAATTTATACCCCAATCCATAATCTTCAGTGCCTTTCAAGTATCTCAAGATTCTCTCGATTGCCATCATGTGATTTTCTTTGGGTTTTGCTAAAAAATTTGCCACAACACCAACTACAAGATCAATATCAGGCCTTGGATGAACCACACACTACAATTTTCAAATCATTGATCTATATAAGGTCTGATCTACCTCTTTTGAATCATCATCTTTGGTAAGATTTAGTCTAGTACACATGAGAGTTCCAACTAGTTTAGAATCTTCCATACCAAACTTCTTGAGTATCTCCTTGACATACTTCGACTGAGCGATGTAGATACCATTCTTGCTCTGCTAAATCAAAAGACCAACAAAGAATTTAATCTCATCAAACATAGACATTTCAAATTTCTTATTCATTTGCTCTAAAAATTCTTTGCATAGATCATCATTCCTTATAAACAAAGTAACATTGACAAATATTTTTGCCAAAACAATCTTGTTATCTGGTCCTTGATATACAAACTACTATTATCATTAGTTCTCTAAAAACCAATCTGAAGAGGATAGTTATGCAATCTTTCAGACCATGTTCTAGGAGCTTGTTTCAAACCATACAATACTTTGTGTAGTTTGTAGACCACATCCTTCTTGTCTATATCAAAAAAAGCTTCAGGTTGCTCAATGTAGAATTCTTCATCTAGAATAGCATTGAGAAATGCAGATTTGACATCCATCTGATATACCTTATATCCTTTGTGTGAAACATATGCAAGTAGGGTCCTGACACCTTCCAATCTTGCAACAGGAGGAAAAGTCTCTCCATAATCAATTCCTTCTTCTTGCGAGTAGCCTTTATATACCAATCTAATTTTTTTTCTTGATACTTTACCATCTTCATTCAACTTATTTATGAATACCCACTTAGTTTCAATCACATTTTTATCTTTAGGCCTAGGTACAAGAGTCCATGTTTTTTTCTTCTCTATTTTCTCTATCTCTTCATTCATAGCCTCAATCCAACTTTCATTTTCCAATGCATCTTTGAAATTTATAAGTTCAAAATCAACAAGAAAATAAGTACCATTTAGCTTACTTCTTATCATAGTACCTTCAAATTTGTCTCCAATAATCTAGTCTGGTGCATGATGTCTCCTAACATAATTTGCCAATATAGGTTACTTGCCTTTTGAATGAATTGCATTGTCATCCTCTTGTACTTTAGCTTTAGGTTTTGGCTGCTCAGACTTAATAGGCATTAGCTCTCTGAATGTGACTTGGGTTCCTGCAACTATGTTTGAACTTCTTGCAACTCGATGACTGATGAAGACTTAGGAGTAGAAGTTTCCTAATTGATAGATGTATCTAGCACTATATCAGGTTCAATGAAAACAAATCTCCTATAATCTTCTTGTTCCTTTTTCTTTTTTTCTTCAGTCCTTTCTACAAACTCATCAACTTTCACACGTGCACTTTCTATGATTTTGTAAATAGACAAATTCAAACATCTATATACCTTACTCTTGCAAGAATATCCTAAAAATGTACCTTCATCACCCGTCACATCAAATTTTCCTTTTCTAAATTCTTTCAAGATCTAACATTTACTTCTATATACTTTTAGGTAACTTACATTGGGTTTGTAGCCATACCATAACTCATAAGGGCTTTTGAATAAGTCCTTCTTTAGCTATACTTGGTTCAAGGTATGAACTATAGTGCCGATAGCTTCCTTCTAGTATTTGATAGAAATGTTCTTTTATATCATTAGAGTCCTTGTATAATCTATGATAGATCTAATCCTTCTTTCAACTATTCCATTCTTCTTAGGAGTTCCAAGGGCTGATACCTATATTTTGATTCGTCTTTCAATGTAAAATTTATTTAATTCATGGTAGATGAATTCATCACCTCTGTCTAATCTCAAACATTTTAGTCTTTTCCTTGTTTCCTTCTCTGCTTTGGCCAAATACCATATGAACTTCTTAAATGATTCCAACTTCTTTCTTAGATACATAATAGTTATCATTATAGAGTAGTCATCAACAAAAAGAATGAAGAAATTTTCTCCATTATAGCTCTCAATTCTAATAGGTCCACACAAATTAGTATGCACAATTTTCAAAATATCTTTAGATTGATAGTTTTTACTTTTAAAGCTAGTCTTTCCCATCTTACCAATTTGACAATTCTTGTGTAGACCAACATTAGGTTTCCTTATACTAGGAATGTCTCTTACTTTCCCTAATTTTCTTATCTTTACCATGTTATCAAAATTCACATGAAATAACCTTTTGTGCCATAAAAAACTTTTTTCAACTTGAGCAATAAAACATGAGCATTCACCAAGTTCAAGATAAAACAAGTTACCTTTTGTTTGTATGCCTAATCCAATTAGGTTTCCTTTGTCATCCAACAATCTTGCCTTTCCATACATGAATTCCACCTTGAATCCAATATTTATTAGCTATGCTGCACTCAACATATTATATTTTAGTCCTTCAACCCAATAGGAATTATCATGTACAAGCTCTTTGCTTAGTGAGATTCTTCCTCTTCCTTTCATTCAACAAGGTTCATTATTTCCAAACCTTACACTACCACCATCATAGTCTTCAAAATGCTAAAACTTTTTCTTTTCATTAGTCATATGATGAGAACAACCACTATCTATGATCCATGTATTATTTTTTCTTACATGAGAGATAAGTTCCATCTTATCTTCCTGATCATTATCAGATTCATCTTTCACAACAATGTAAACAATTTCGTGCTCACTATTATTAGAATTCATGGAGTCCTTAGCCATGAAACATGTTTTCTTACCTTTTTCCTTGAATGATTTGAATTTTTTCTTTCCATTTCACTTGTGACCTTTCTTCTCATCCTTGCTTTTCTTGTTTGGGTACCTAGCAACAATATGATCAATTTCCTCACATGAAAAATAGATTAAGGGAACTTTATATTTGTATTTTCCTTTTCCTCTAGGATATTTCCTTGCTAGTATAGCTTCAACTCCTTCAAGATCACTATTAGAACTCTCCTCTAATTCTTCTTCACTTTTTGACTAAGTGTTCTTTATATTTTTACCCTTTTCCTTGAGTGAAAGCTTGGCTTCAAATGCTGATTCAATGTTTTATGAAGTTGGAACATAATTGTCATAGTTATCTAGCTCAAATGTTGTCAACCTTCCCACTATGGCATCCAAATTTATCGTATGATTTGCTTCACATCTTCTTTCTTGAATTAAAGATACTCTAATTGCATAAATGGTAAGTAGAGTTCTAAGAACTTTACTTACAACTATTTTCTCATTTATGTCTCCTGCAGAAGCTTTGATTACACTGACACTTGCTTTGACTCTTTCAACATATTTAGCAATATTTTCATCCTCTCTCATCCTCATCTAATCAAATTGTCCTCTTATACTTTTTTCTTTGGCTCTCCTCACATTATCATCACCTCCATATATTTATTTTAGCTTGTTCCACATTTCAAAGGCAATTTTTAAGTCCTTGATATCATCAAATTCTTCATAGCTTAGGGTTGATTCAATGTCTGTCATCATGGTGTTATGAGTCTTCTTCTTAGCAATGTCATTAATAGATAGTGTACCAGTAATTTCAGTCTTGTATCTCCAATGGAAGCTAGATGGAGTCTCATGAGACCTTGCCATGCTGAAAAGTTATTCCTATTCAGTTTTAGAATTTCCCTCTTGTAAGACATCCTGATCTTTAGCTTAGATCCTTCAAATCCTTCCTACAACCACCAAAAGCTCTAAAGCCAATTTTTGGAAATATAGATGGAGTAACTAAGAGGGGGGGTGAATTAGTTACCACAAAAATAAATCCACAGATCCCTTATATGTCTGATAAAACTAGTTACTGCTATCACTCGATAACCATACAAAAAAATGTTGTAACTCAATAGATGTAGTGTATGTTATCTTTAATAGATCTTTAAGTATTCTTAGTAATTAACGTGCAACCATAAAAGAAATAACATGAACAAATGAGACACCAGATTTAACATGGAAACCCAATATGGGAAAAACTACCAAGTAACTAGCTACTAATTTTTACTCCTTTGAAGTGAGCCATATTAGGATCCAACCTAGTTAAAGGTTACAAAACACATTGTTAGGTATGACCTTGTTAGAGGATTTAATCACCTTGCTAAGAATGGCCTTGCAAAAGGACTTTAAAACAATTCAATAGAACTGTCACCTTGTTAGGGATTTACAAATGGCTATTAAACCATCTTTGTTAATAGATTTAGGAATCACTACTATAATGGTGAGAAAGTAACAATGAATTGACATGAATGAGATGCAACTAAATTGCTGATATAGATCTCTATTCTACTTCACTAGATCCTCTCTAATCAAATATAACTTTGCTACTTCTCAAGGATATTTGACCATCCTTCAAAGTTCGCTCACACTTTTCTCTTCACACAATCAACACACTTGTATGCTTGCTCATCACTACTTTAGAATTCTCAAATTGACCTTTCATATATACCTTAAAAGTTGTCAAGACAACTCATTTACAAGTTACAATTACCAATAATCATTACCTTAGTCAACTACAATCATTACATGAAATAATTAAACTTTATTTCCCAAAACAAAAAAATCCTTCATTGGCTGACCCTGCTCAATAAACACTACTAAACTAATTTCTAGTGTTAACCAATAGAGGCTTGGTTAACACTATGAATCCTACAAAATCCTTTAGAGACCGAGTGAACTTGGCAAACACTAACTTTCCTTTGTTAACCTTGTGAGCATAGTTAACACTAATTTTTGTCACAAAATCCTTTGAGAGTCGAGTGAGCTTGGTAGATACTATTTCCACAAAGTAATTTCTATGAATGCTCAGTAGAGTCTTAAATTTTCTTTTTTGACCAACTAAGCTTGGTAAGTGTTATCTGCCAACTAATATGACATTTGTGTAACATCAAAGACAACACACAATTAAATAATTGTATCCAACATGTACCTCATGAGATTGTTCCCTCATTCTCTATGTGGGACTATACATGAATGGTACTCCAAACTTCTTGGTACTATTAAATCATGGTTAGAGCTAGTAGAAAATTTCACCTCCCATTTTTTCTTTAACATTACAAATGAGGTTATGCTTTTCGATTTTTCCTCAACTAAACAAAAGACAAAAAACCATTTATCACATTCTTACTATGTTGGAGAAGCTTAGTTAGTCAATGCTCACTAGACATCCCTAAAGAATAAAAAGTTAACCTTTGCACTAAAAAGTTAGTCCCCAACTTAATATATGAACTCAAAATCAAAAGTCTAAGCACCATTTCTAAACTGATGAAAAAGGGGCTAGTATTGAAGATGCCCTTATCCATAAGGGAATACTCAAGACAAACAAGGAAAACATAAATACCAACTCATCTAATGACAAGGAAATTTTTTTTTCCAAAAGCAAGAATGTTACTAATGATGGAATTGTAGATGCATGTAAAACACAACCTCAATTGGCTTTGAAAGGTGCAGACCCTATAAATTCACAAACTCCCAATCAATTACCACCTCCACAATAAAAAACTCAGAATTCCACACAAGATGGACCTCAAAGGCATCCTAGAACCAAAGACAGAATATTTACAACATTGGGGATACCTCTTGAGATTGAACTTCAACAATTACTTAGTAATAACTTCATGTATTTACCCCCAATTAAAGATGAGCCACTATCTAGAAAGTACCTTGGTGGGATGGCAAAAAATTCTATGATTACCATTGCACTAAAGGACATAAGACATCATTGTGTTTCCAACTAAAGCATGCAATACAAGACCTTATTGATGATGGTGTAATCATAGTTGATCCATCACTGCTAGCAACTGACTCTGATCAGACTATCTTCAAAGATCCTTTGGATAATCATGACAAAGAGAAGGCCTCCAATTCAAATTCTAACTCACATGGTAATGTGAATTACACACACACTGGGTATGGCTACACCACCAACTGCTTTAATGAGTCAGATTTCCACATATTCACATTCACCTTAAAGGCCAAATACCCTCATTGGATTTTCACCACATGCCATACCAAGATCATGCTACTTGGATCTCCATCTAGACCTACCTCTACTAGACATATTTAGACCTGCTACTCCTACATCATCCAATTATAGCCTTGTTGAATAGCTCAATAAAACCCCTAAACAAATATCCATCTTGGACCTACTACATGTATCTCCCCAGCATTAAAAGATCTTGGATCAAGCCCTTAAAGAATTTTTCATCCCAAATAACATTGATGTTGCCTAGTTCATGCCATGTTGCGAAATCTATTTGCATCACAATATATAACCTTTTTCCCTCAAGATATTCCTAAAGAAAAACCCAACCATAGTGAACCACTTTACCTTGAAGTCTTTGTCCATAATGTTAAGGTCAAACATGTCTTGATAGATGGAGGAGTAGGCGTGAATATTTGTACACTTAAAGTTGTCAAAGGTTTGGGTTATTTTTAAGATGATGTGGATCCCTCTTGAAGAATCACAATAAAAGCCTATGATGATGGTGAATGCTTCTCTATTATGGTCATCATCTTACCTATGAGAGTTGGTCTAGCTACTAAGAATACTTTATTCCAAGTCCTAGATATAGAAATGAACTACAATATGATACTAGGACACCCATGGATCCATGCTATGAAAGCAGTGCCCTCTATATATCACTAGTGCTTAAAATTTTCCTATGACAATGTAGAGGTCACCATCCCTGGTGATCCAAATCCCTTCCAATTCTACACCAATCTTAGAGGAGCCACTATGTACTAGGCCTAAAAAACCATGTAGCAAATCCACTTGAGTCCTCCAAGTATGTTGGTCCCTCGATGCTCACACTTGCATTCAAAGGAAAGCTCAAAATTGAAGACAAAGGTTGTGGTGAGTATTCCATATCCCATGCCTTTCACATTGAGAAACTTCCTTTATCTCCCAAGTCATATGGTAAACCTTAGCTTATACAAAACAAGCCTAAGTTGACATTTTAAAAGAAACCTTCTATGACTTTCACTAGTGGAGGTGGACTACATGAAGAACATGTCTACGAAAACACTTCTACATGGATTGAAAAGGCTAAAGTAGAATAACAACTTACTCCTATATCCCCTAAAAAGTATGGACTTGGATTCACCATCATGCAAAAAATGGGATATTATGGATGTAGTGGCTTGGGACCTCAAAAGTGGGGCATTATTTAGCCCATCACTACATTAGGACTACCTCATAGTTTGGGACTTGGATTCAAACCATTTTTTTTGAGTCTTCCTAATACTAATTCATCCTCATCTAAGGATGTGAATGCTTCAAATGATAAGAATTCATCTAAGAATAGCCAACTCAAACCCACCCAATCTATATCCAACATTGATGATCTTGATACCTCCCTCGGTCTTGATCATATTTTTGTTAACCTTGGTAGCCTACCTATAGAAGATAAATATATAAATCCACCTATCACTTAAACCAATTCTTCACCTTGGATTGAATCATTCTAGGATCCAAGCCCTCCTACTTCTGAATATAATCTTGATGATATCACTAAAGCAGATATCCATATCCATATATATATATATATATTTGACCGAAGCTTATTCAACACTGATGATGGCATTTCCCTAGTTTTCCCTAAAATTATTTATTAGGACCAACAAGGACCACCAACATTTGACTAGTTTCAAAATGATGACACCATCATAGAATTGTTTGAGCTCTTTGAAGATTTACCACATGTCGATCACAAGTCTAGATTCTCCATTGATCTAAACATCATGGCATATTTTGCAGAGTCAACTTCATCTTCCATTCACAAAATTGAGAAAATAACAAAAAAAAGACAGAAGTAGGTCTCTTGGAAAAAACTAAAAGGCACCATTAGATCATGAAAAAGTGAAAATAAAGGATGTATCCAAGGGTGAAAACCTCTCTGAGGCACCCGAGGATGGAAGATTGGACACACGCCCATTAAAGGAAAGATTAGGATTACTTGTGAAAATAATAGAAGAGATAATTTTGGGAACCTGCAACAACCCCAACATCATACATTTTGTAGCTCATTATCACGAGAGGAAAAAGATGAATTTGTCAAAAAATTTCTGGAGAGGCAAATCAACTTCTCCTAGTCTTATGTAGACATGCCTGGATTAGATCCTGAACTAGTCCTTCATCACATACCACTTAAACTAGGAATGAGACTAGTAAAGAAAATGTTGAGAAAGATGCATCCTCAAGTTTCCCTCCTTGTTAAAGCTAAATTGAAGAAATTATTGGATGCCAGCTTCATAACAACCATTAATTATGCCAAATGGGTATCTAACCTAGTACCAATAAGAAAACACTTTGGGGGCATCTAGCTATACACTAACTTTCATGATCTTAACAAGGCATGTCCCAAGGATGATTTTCCTTTATTGAATATAGATATCATTGTAGACATGATAGCTAGATATGAGATTTTATTACTAATGGATGCCTTTTCTAGCTATAATTAGAGAAGAATAGCCCCTAAAGATCAACACAAAATAGCTTTTATATACTATTAGGTAACATACTACTAGAATGTTATGCCATTTGATCTTAAAAATGTTTGGGCAACACATCAAAGAGTAATGACTATCATCTTCCATGATTTCATGCACATCCTCATGGAAGACTATGTTGATTACTTACTTTGCTAATCCTATAAAAGTAAAGATCATTTGGGAATTCTAGATCAAATATTCAATATAATGGAAAGTTATAAGCTCTATCTAAATCCAAAAAAATGTATATTCAGAGTTGTTTCTAGAAAGTAAAAGCCATACTTGAGATGCCTCCTCCAACAAGTCTAAGAAAATGAAGAGGACTACAAGGAAGATTACAATCTATCGATAGATTCATTGCCCAACTAGTAGATAAGTGTCAATATTTCAACATGTATTACATAAGAGAGTATCATTTTAATGGAACAAATAGTGTGAAGAATCTTTCCAATAGCTGAAAGATTATCTTCTACATCCACCAATTGTAACGGCTCCTATTCTAGGAAAACTATTCATTCTATTTATATTTTCTATAGATACAATGTTAAGAGCTCTCTTAGTAGAAATTGATGAACAAGGAAGAGAGTGAGCCATAACTACATTAGCAAAAATTTTGTGGGCTATGAACTAAACTATTCACTCATTGAACGTGCTTATCTTTTTATTGTCTTTGTAGCCTAAAAGCTGATACATTACATGCTCCATCAAAAAAAAATGCTCATCTCTAAGATTGACCCACTAAAGTATTTCCTAAGTAAGGCTGATCTCTCATGATGCTTAGCCAAATGGGTCAAGATCCTTAGTGAATTTGACATAGAATATGTAGATAGAAAGGAAATTAGAGGGCAAGTTGTAGTAGATTAGTTAGCAAAAGCACCTATGATAGATGATCATCCCATGTTGATAGAATTTTTTGATGAAGCCATATTCAACATGGATATAGCTAATGAATGGAAGCTTTACTTTGATGGATCACATACAAGAAATGGTTCAAGATCTGGCATTATGTTTATCACTCCCCAAGGAAACATAATGCCCAAGTCATATAGGATAGCATTCCATTGTACAAACAACATAGTGGAGTATGAGGCAATCATCATAGGACTTAAGATAGCTATCTAATGGAACATTCAACATTTACAAGTTTTTGTTGAGTCCCAATTGGTCATCCACTAATTCAATGATGAATATAAAACCAAAGATGATAAGTTAATGCCTTACAAGCAGATGGTAGACTTCCTTAAATCTAAATTTTCCACTATCCCTTTTCATCAACTACTAAGAATATACAACAAGAAAGCTAATTCTATGGTTATCATTGCTTCTATGATTGATATGCCTCAAAATGTGGAATGTTGTGAATTCCTTGTTGAGCAACTTTTTATTCCAGCATTTGAGCTCCCTTAATCTAAGTCAATACTACCACCCAACTTATCCAAAACTAATAGTCAAACCTTTATCCATTAGGCCACTAGATACATCATCATTGATGACACCCTTTATAAGAGATCCTTTGATCAAACCCTTCTCAGATGTCTTGACTCACAAGAAGCTGAAACTACCTTACATGAGGTTCATGAAGGTATATGTGGAGCTCATTTCAATGGTCTGAGTCTAGCCAAGAAACTTATTAAAGCTAGATATTATTGGCCAACCATGGAACAAGATGCTCATGATTTTGCCAAAACATGCCATAAATGTTAGATACATAGCAATCTGATCCATGCACTAGCACACGAATTACAATCAATCATATCTCCATGGCCTTTTACAATGGGCATTTGATATTATTAGAGCTATTTCTCCTCCTTCCTCTGATGGTCATAAGTTTATCACCACAACAAAAAAATATTTTACCAAGTGGGTTGAAACCATCCCTCTAACTTTCACAACTGGAAAGAAGATTTTGAGGTTTATTCTAAATTACATCACATGTCAATATGGAGTCCCCTTCACTATTATTATTGATCACAATAGTTCATTTCAAAACAAAAATGTGGACAAGCTCTAAGAGAAATACAACATCTACCATGGATATTCTAGTATTTACCATCCATAAGGTAATGGCCAAGCATAAGCATCTAATAAGACCATTGCTAAGATTCTCCAAAAGACTATCAATGATTCTAGTTGAGACTAGCATGTATAGTTAGATCCAACTCTTTTGGCCTATGGAACAAGTGTGTGTGCTCCCACTAGTGCAACACCATACTCTCTTGTCTATGGCACTAAAGCCACACTTCCCATTGAAATTGAAATTCTATCATTGAGAGTGTCTCTACAAGATGTTGTTCATGATGAAAACTACTGCATATCTAGACTCCATGAACTAGAAATGCTTGATGAATAGAGATGAGCTACCTTGAGACATCTTTAAGCTTGCCAAAACTAACTCAAAAAATTTTATAACAAGAAAGTCTAAGGTCATCATTTTGAGATTGGTGATCTCATCCTAAAGATGAACTACAAGACTCAGCAACATAGAGAAAAACAAGGAAAATTTGAACCAAATTGGAAACGACCTTATGTAGTTACTATATCATCTGGGTCCTGAGTATATTTTCTTGTAACTCTAGAGGGTAAACCATTGCCCATGTCCATCAACAACATGCATCTTCACAACTACTACACTTGATTATGTCTAAAAGTCCTCAAAAAATTTCAAAAGAACTGAAAAAGTCTTAAAAAAAAAAAAAGTAGAAGCAAAAAGTCATGCAAAAAATAGATGCCTTGATGAGAACCTAGAAAATAGGTGTCTTGGCATGAAAATTTGAGTCAAGAGAAAAATTTCATCCAAATGTGAGAACCTAGCAACTAGGCACTTTGGGCAAGTACCATGGTGAAAGCCTACCAAATAGGAACCATGATGAATTAGTTTTTGCTTCTCCATCTATTAGGATTCCATCTAGTTTTTTCCCCTTTTTCCATTCCTTGATCATATCCTTCATATTGCAAGACATCTCTGGTCCTTGATCATGGCCCACAAACTAGTTAATATCCATTGTTATCTTACCTAAAGCATCACTAGTTTGTAGAAACCCTATCTTTGGATTTTGTACATAGTTGTGTATTGTCTGGGGGCATATTCTTGAGCACTTTTTATCCATTGGACTTATCACATAATGGATTGGAGCTAACACTAGTATATGCTTTTATGATCCTAAAAAAATCTCAAAAATTCAAATACAATCTTGAAAAAATCCTAAAAATTCAAATGCGATCATAAAAAAATCCTAACAATTCAAATATGATACTAAAAAAATCCTAAAAATTGAAATACGATCCTAAAAAAATCCTAAAATCCATAAAATGTCCTAAAAAAATTGACTAAAAATTGTAAAATGTCTTGAAAAAAGCACTAAAAATCATAAAATGTCCCAAAAAAAAAATTAAAAATCCCAAAACCCATCAAAAATTTATAATAAACCTTGTACATAACCATCCCTTTTGCATAAACACTTGCACTTTTGCAAACTAAAATTCAAAGCACTAGACTTCCATGACAATCACCTATTTGAGCAATGTGGGCCAACAATGAATCCAACATGTCACTATGAACATATCAACTAAATCAACAATTAGAACTATCACATGATCAACCTATCAAACACTATCTAAAGACTTAAAAGACTAGAAGGCAAGTGATAATGAACAAGAATAGTTGTTGGCTTACATAGTTTAGTGAGTGATTTTTTTTTTCTTTCTTTTCTTTGATCAGGTTCCTATAGCACTTGATGATATAAAATGATCTATGAGAGAGGCTATGATGGTTCATGGTGTTTTTATTTTTATTTTTTGTCTAGTACAATGTATCTTTGAGAGTCTAGGGAATGTATATGTGCCTTAGGAAGGACAAGGTCATTTTCTATCTACATCATGATTGTTTACGCAAAAGGTTTTCATTTTATGCTCTAGCCCTTTCTGCCATGATGCATTGCATTCTATTTTCCATATCAAAATACAGCTCCATTTGACATATATTGCACTCTATGAAGAAAATGTCTTCCCATCATACTAACAATTCCTTATCTTATCTCCTCTTTCTTCTCTATCTTTTTCATTTGTTGCCTTGGTCTCATACTCTGATACATCAAAAACATTATTGTCCTACATTCCTACATATCTCAAAAGTCTAAATGTTCCAAAGCAATACACCTTTACCTAAAGATGGCATTTATATTATCTTCACATTTCATTTGGGTTCATTTTACATTTCATTTGCATTAATTTCATATCATTTTACATTTTATTCATTTCATATCATTTTCATTTAATTAGGCATTCATTCATCAGAAAAACATGTGGCAAACATAAAGATGTCATTTTCTAAGCATAACACACGGTAAACCAACACATGATGTCATCATATAAAAGCCCACATAAAAAAGCATAAATGCATCCACATAAAACATATAAAACATATGCATAAAACAATCTCCATATAGTCATCATAACATAGTTGCATCTCATAAACATCTCAAAAATTATCAGAGTATGTGATCATGGCTTACATTAGTACTAATTTCCCATAGGTGTGAAAAATGAAAGAGTATAATAGAAAACCAAAAAATAAAAAAAAAGAAGCCCCTTTGTACATGAGCATGTCAGTGTCCCCATGTGTTCTCCCTAGCCTTGTTACTTCTATTCAACCTCAAGGATGATCCCTCTACTATCTTTGGTGGCCTCATAGGCCCCATCACCCTTGTACTACTCTATGTCATAGGTTTCTAATATGAGTGAGATCTTGATGCACAAATGCTCTCTACTATGTTCCTTGCTGGCACCATTCTCTCATACTAATCCCTCCAGTACTGTATCTCCATATGAGCCCTGGTCATCATCATAGCCATCTCTTAGAAGTTTACATCTCTAATGCTACTAATGAGCTCCTGCACTACCATCTCTACCCTACGCACTATGACATCCCTCTCAACCATAGCCTAATCTCTCTTTGTTGTCACTACATCTCTCTCTCTCTCTCTCTCTCTCTCTCTCTCTCTCCTATCATTGTGTACCTCTCTACTACAACCTAGTCTAACTAACTCTATAGACCTCATACCACCTTTGTTAGCTCTAACTAGCTAGGCCCACACTGTACTAGTACTAGTGTCCTACCAATGTAATCCACTAGATCCCCCTCCACATCCATTATAGCTATATCTCTACCTATGTCATCCTCATCACCTCCCTCACCATCATCATCCCTAGTCTCTCGATAGTCATCCAAACCTCTCCCTCATCACCACCACCAACACCATCCCCACCCCCACTATGTCTACTATCCTCATCATCATCTCCCTCATCCTCTCCCTTAGCATCCTCACCATCATCCCCTGCATCATCTTCAACATCCTCTCCATCCTCATCTCCCTCCTCCACATCATCATCCTCATCACCCCCCTCCTCATCATTTCCCTTATCTCCTCCCTCCTTATCCTCTCCCCCATCCTCCTCCTCCTCATCATGCTCCTTATCTTGATCTACTTGAGACCTTGCTCCAAGTACTAGTACTATTGGATCTATCAAAGGCCTTAGACAATGCTATGCAAACCATCTATTATATGCTTTCATCATACCTACATCCACTACATCTACTACTACTCTCTAGATCCTTGTCTATAAATCCTCTAGCTGTGTATATGCCACCTTTGTCCTAATGGATACTCCCCACTCCTAGACCTCTACTCTGGATCAAGAAAATAATGCCACACCCATTACTACATCATATATCTCACCAATCTATTTGTGTATCTAGTTTGGTAGGTACATTTCTATCACCAAGTGCCTAATCATTGTGAGCCCTATAACACTACTACCTATAGTATGGTAGGTGAATATCATCATCATCCCATCTAGGGAAATCCCTATAAGGTCTCCAAATGAACTATGTCATAGTGTCTAGTTGATGTTAGAAAAATATCACATATCCTAGTAGTCCCCATGTTAGGATGCCTCTATAACTATATGCATATGGTATATCCTCTACTAACTACCTCTCAACAAGTGGCTAGAATACTACAATGTGTTTGTAAACCTAGATCTATAATAATGTACCCCTAGTACTAAATATCAAACCACCTTTGTAGTCTACCTAATGTTGATAGTTATAAAACATCCTTAACATGCATGGGCCCCAAGAAAACATAGTCCCCTCCATCACCATCTGCTCTAACACCTGACCTCATCTGATAGAAAATCCATATCTCCACCTACCCAATATCAATAGCCCATCAATCACCTAGTAGATCACCACTACCAACCACTCATGGCATGCCACTAATAGGTCCCATCCAATCTCATAATCACAGATGCCTAGCTTTTCATCTCCACATCCAAATAATCTATAAAATGATTCTCATCTAGTCACTAGGTCATACATTGCTAGCTACCCATGAATTGGTATCCTTACGATGTGCCATACATACTCTAAGGTTAGTATAGCCTCTCCTATTGGTAGATGGAATGAACTCATCTTTGTGTGCCATCTCTCAGTCAATGTTATCAAACAGGCTCTATTGCCCCTCACCTCCAACATAAATGTAATATAATATAAAGTAATACTAGCCAAGATCCCTTGCTCACTATCTATAATTTGGTGATGTAACATAATACTATATATCCTATCTCCCCCTATCTATAATAGGGGCAACTCCTCCTACATAACCATATAGCCTATGTCAACCTTCTATGGGTTTGTATCAAGTTTACCCTACTTTTGACCCAAGTTTGATATATCTTGACTCTATTTTGACTAAGTTTGACTAAGTAGACTTATTTTTTGAACTCTTTCTACTATTTTGGACATGTTTACCAAGTTTTTAGCCATTTCAAGCTCATTTTCATCATTTTGACCTTATCCTTATCCATCCATGAGTTTTTTTCATCCATCTGAGCTAGGTTTGACTAGGTTTGATTTTTTTGACCATGCTAGCCTCAATTAAACTATGTTTTCAACTCTTCCTATGGTTTTGAACATGTGGTCCATGTTTTGGGTTATTCTAAGTCTATTTGCACCATTTCGAGCCCTTTGCATTATCCTCTACCAATATTTACCTAAGTTTGATCTACATCTACCTTAAGTTTGACAAGGTTTGACAACCTTGACCACCTTTGACTACATCTTAACATGTTGCTAACATTCCCCTATGGTTATGCTAGTCCACCCCAAAATTTGGGTCGATCCAAGCCCATCCAAACCATGTTTGGAGCCTCAGAGCATCCTAGGGCATAGTTGGGGCCCCCAACTCTGCCCATTTGATCATACCAAGTGCACCCAATGCATAGTTGGCTACATTTTTGGGTGCATTTGGGACATTTGGATGCCCTAACCTAGCCCCAAGACCCTTGTTTGACCTCAACTAACACCTAATTGTCTAGAAAAGTAGGGAAAAGCATGAAAGTGCATAGAAAAGTACAAAAAAGCATAAAAAGCATGAAGACAACCTTAATGTACTCACCAAAGGTCTTGCATCTACTCGTTGTTGGATGGTACTCACTCATTCACCATGTAGCTGGTTCATTTTCCTTGCTCTAAAGCTCTTTTCTCCCACAAGTGAAGGTGAAAATTACTTTCAAAACCCTCTACAAGCCCTTTTATAGTTTTTTTCTTCCTAGAAAGATGTGCAAGAGGCCTTTTCTATGTTGGTTATGATTCCATTTTTCACTATGGAGCCCATAACTTTCACATTTTAGCTTTGATTTTTGATCCATCAATTGCTATGGTTTTTTTTACTCATTGTTGATGAAATCAACCTATCATATGCCTATGTTGGTCAATTTCTCAAGGGGTCATAAATATATACCACCATTACTAGGGCATGCTTTTACGACTTTTTTTTAGCATTCTTTGACACAATTCTCTAAATCACATTGTATCAAAGAGGGGTAAAATGTAGATGCTAAAAAATGGTTCACATCTATGGTTTGATTACTTCTTCATACTAATTCATCCCATGTTCTCATTCCACTAACTTTGATGTTTTGGTCAACATGATCACATCTCAATAATGTTTATCATCATTTGTATCCTCTTTTACATCAATTTCATATCATTTTGAAACGATTTCAAATCAACTTAGAATCACCCAAATCTACCCAAAATCACCTAGAATCAATCCGAATCAATCTACAACATGTTAGACATCCCAAATCTATCACCATTTGTCCAATCCTAAGCACTATTTTGGCTTTCAGTGCCTTGGAAACCTATCAATCTATCAAATCTTATCAATATGACCTTAGCACTATCATGGCTCTTAGTGCTAGGTCAAACTATCATTCACATTACCTAATCTTTGACATTGTCAAGTCTCTTAGTGTTGAATCATAGTATTTTCAACCATTTAATAATATTGATAGTGTCTATTGAAGATATTATGATGAATCCTATCAACCAATCTTTATCTTGTAGCATTTTATAATGCAACTTAAATGTTACATATCTTTAATTCATGTCATGTGTCCTTGGCATGTTATCAATTTTGATCAATTCAACCATGGCTTTAGTCCATCAATCATCATCCTAGTTAATCTCCATTATCATCACACTTTATCAAAGGATACTGCCACACTTATTTAATCAAATTAGCCAATCATCTACTAATTTTCTCTATAGGACTAAATAACCCATAATTTAGTCCTATGTCAATTCACTAATAATAATTCTTAACTAACCTTCTCAATTAATTGATATTTTATTAATTAATTGGTTCATCATTCATAAACCATGGAAATTCTTAATTTCCTAACTCGTATTTTACACCATTAATCCCATTTTTACTAATTTCTATTTTTGTGGAATAAAGGATTTTTAATTCAAATATTCCACAAAATATTGACATCATCGTGACACATGGGTGTGACACTTCATTGATTCTCCATTGACACTTGGCTAAGATATTTCATTCTCCATATATTGTTATTCCCTTACACACATCCATATTTAGCTTCCATTGTCACAGATTCTTGGCTTTAAGTGGGTTTGAGGTGTCATATCACACGTCATAGATCCTCTTCCATCTTTAGTCAAGTTTGACTTCCAAGCATCATAAAATCCTACACTTGGCATCTTGTGTCATATGTGTCATAGATTCTCAAAAGAACCTCTTGCCAAGGCACATATCCAAGTTGACAATTCCAATGCTCTCATCTTCCATGTTTACTATAAAATGAGCATTTTTTCTCTCATTTTTTTGCCCTAGCTTTTAGTCTCTCTCTCTCTCTCTCTCTCTCTCTCTCTCTCTCTCTCTCTCTCTCTCTCTCTCTCTCTCTCTCTCTCTCTCTCTCTCTCTCTCTCTCTCTCTCTCTCTCAATTTAAAATCACATCTTTTAGTATTCTCATAGCATTATCCCTATCATAGACTTTTTCTTCCTAATTGTGCACACTATAGGAAATTTGGAGCTACAACATGTAGACAAGAAAGAAGGACATAAGAGGGGGTTTTATAAATTTATGTTTCTTCCCTTTTTTTTATTTAGCTTTCATGGTAGACTAGAGGGTGTTTATGTACATTTATTGAGTTTGTTACTTGCTCATAGTATGTTAGACATTATCCCATTTTTTGGTCCTACACATATATATTATTTCTTTTAAGATTATATATAAAAAAATTATATCTTTGTGTATAAATCAATATAACATAAATAAAATGCCATAAATTCATTTACTTACCTCATTATCACATTTGGGCCTAACTCTCCATATTCTATAGTATCTTATTACTTATTTGACCACCAATTAGGATCTCATCACATGAGTTTTTTTATTCTAGTTGGAGATAACTTAAGAAAAGTAACGCCTCTTATTATTTAATCCCTATAAATTTGGGCCTTTATTCTTTTATTTATTTTGTAGTTTGGATGGATATCTAATTCTCTATATTTTATTAACTCCCTGCCAAAATCTTATATATAGTTTTTAATATATGCACAATTCATTTTTATTGGATGGATTCAATGGCTAATGTCTTTGTCACATAGGTAGGTGACACAGACCCTTATCTTATTTACATCCACTTTAGCCACATAAACTTATTAAATCTTTGGATTCCCATCTTTTATGCTGCCTCAACATCTAAATATTTCTTTAATTTCTCATAGTAGAGGGCATAAGATTTTTAATAAAATACATTTTTAAAACCTAATATTATGTCTTTCCATAACAGTTGGAACTTCTCCTTGATTGTGTACATATTCCATCATCTGAATCCATAATTGCAAGTATGACAAGTCATTTTTGTAAAACCTATCATTTCAAAAATGGTGCATGGACTTCTTGAGAAAGTGAGCTTTTTTTTCTTGATTACTTCATATGGAAGCCACTTCTTCATCCTCTATATGTTGAAGGAAATAAAGAAGAGGGTCACCATGAACATAGGTTTTCATCACCTTGATTAGAGAAGATAAAAAGTCACTTTGGTCATTCATTCATCTCTATTGATCTCTATCTTAAATCAATGTCTATGATAGTGTCCATTAGCACTAAGACAAAGGTTGAGTGATCAAATAAGTCTTGTGCATGTCTTTAATTGATCTATAACTACTAATAAGTATATTCTTTAAAATTTCTAGTGGTTAAAATTTACAAATTCAATTCATTCATTAGGAAATTTATATATCATAGCAATGCCTTTGATGTCTCATATATATATATATATATATATATATATATATATATATATATATATATATATGTATATATATATATATATATGTATATATATATATATGTATATATATATATATATATGTATATATATATATATGTATATATATATATATATGTATATATATATATATGTATATATATATATAAATGTATATATATTGTATATATATATATGTATATATATACATATATATATATATACATATATATATATACATATACATATATATATATATATATATATACATATATACATATATATACATATATATACATATATACATATATATACATATATATACATATATACATATATATACATATATATACATATATATATATATACATACATATATATATACATACATATATATATATATATACATACACACACACACACACACACATATATATATATATGTATGTATATATATATGTATATATATGTATATATATTCAATCTTCACTATAAGATCTGAAATAACATTTTCATGTTAACTACTTCTATAAAAAAGGATAAATAATGTCATCTACTATCATCAATCTATAAGAATATCCCATGTAAATTACAACTCAATGAATGTGCATTTTGCAACCCAAGTCTAGTCTTCCTCTTTTCCTATACAATTAGTTTATTATCATTTTGTGTGGTATCCCTAGTGCTTTCTTACTCTTCATTTTTTGTTTGGCTTATTTAGCTTTCATCATCCTCAAATGTTTTCATAAAGTTGTTCATAAAATTAAAATATATTATAATTTTAATATTCTTTTCTACATTTGTAGCCTAGCTCTAATACCGTGTTAGCTTCCTAGGAATATTGCAAACGTAATAGCACTCCCATTTTGATATGGTATCAACATCATCACACATTTAGTTTTGAGCATAGGAAAAGAATAGACATATTCCTTCATGGGACATGTCTATTCTATATATATATAAACTTAATATCTCATATAAGATCAACACACAAGAATAAAAGATAAATATATCCAAATTGACTAACCCTTCAATTGTTAAGAAGTTACATGTAGATTTGAACCTTATACCCTTAGTTACATATCAGCTTACATATTTCTAGCATTGTTACAATATGTCTTGAGTATTAGAGGGTGAAGGCAGAGCATCATCATCTTGGTGGGCTTCTATAGCCTAATTAGAGTGCTAAGTGGAACTGGGATACAATTTCTATGGAACTTATTAATTATCTTCTAGTGTCTTCCCAACACCATGATGTCATCTTGGTGATGGTCAACACATTGACCAAGCTTGCCCACTTCTTACTTGTATGTACCACTTTCATAGGATTAGTCATTACATAGGTGTCCTTGTGGGATATTATCAAACTTCATGGAATTCAAAGTAAGATCATTTCCCATAGAGACTCTTTGTTCACATCATCTTTTTTAAGAGAATTAAAAACATCTTTGGGCATGGGGCTCAATTTTAGTATGGCATACCATCCTCAGATAGAAGATCATATTGATAGGGTAAATTAGGTATTGGGATATGTGTTGCGCATGTATGTGATGGAACATTAAGTGAAGTGGGAGGAATACCTTTATCCTATTATGTTTTTGTATAATAATGGACATAATTCATCTATATTGTTAGAGTAATAAGATATTTCCTTATTAATTAAGTCATTTTGATTTAATTATTAAGTCACTTATTAGGTCTTCTTTATCTAAGCTAAACTTTAGGCATATAATAATTAATTCTTCTATTATTTATTATCATGCAACCTAGGGTATTCTTCTTTTAGGTTTCTACCTTTCTCATTTTATAAGGATGGTAATTGGAAATCTATTCATTTACTTTTGATAATAGAATTTTCTCTTTTTTCTCTTCAAGAATGATTCATCTATGAATCTAGGAATTCCATCCATTATAGCTTTTTCTTCTCTTACTATGATATGTGTTTTCATGCAGGTGATTCTTGGAAGTTGTGGGTTGATCTTTCATCAACTTCAACATGGTATCAAAGTTCCAAATCTTCATACCCCTATTTTATTTATAAGAGTTCTATCTTGGCTTTTAGATTTGTATTTTTTTCTTTCAACATAGAATCAGAGTTTCATATTTTCATATATATGTTCTACTACATTTTAGGATCTTGTATATTTTTGTGTTTTTTTGTACTTGTACTACATTATAAAGTTCCTTGGGGGGTTTTCTTGATGGCCATATTTTCAATCTTCTTTTGTCAAGTGAGTATTACTTCCACAAAATTAGCCTCATGCTTTTTTAATGACACATGCCATTATAGGTGTTTGTACTTCTTTTGTACTCTCAATGTTCCTCATTCTTCTTCTACAAGAGATATTGAATTTAGTTTCTATGTTCATGTCTTACCTCTAAAAATTAGTTATGCAAATATTACAACAATTTTCAACCTTATTAATCCTTAACCATATGACCAATATAATTAGTAATGATAACAATATACTCACACACAATAACATGAAATACATTAACTAGAAAAACCCTTGATTAGAGGGAAAACTCCAATAGGGATGGTACCCATGAGATAATATACTAATATAAATTTTCCTTGTTAGAGGTTGGACTCTATTAGGAGTCAATAAAATATATTTAGTATAGATCAATCTTTTTTGTGATACTTTGAATCCTTGTTAGAATATTCCAACCCTATTAGAGGATGTAGAAGGTAGATGATCCCACTATCTAAAAAACTTTAGGGGAAAAATCACCATAAACACTACCCAACTAATGTCATTATTTTTCCTTGTAGAATAAGAGAAATTAATTATAATTTACTTCATCTTCCTCTTTCTTATCAACTACACATCTGCTATTTCTAATCTCAATACAATATCACCAACTTCACATTCAATAATCCCTTCTATTGTTTACCCAAATTTGGAAAATACTCTACTTTTTTTCGAACACTTTACCAAAAGAAAAATAACTTTCCTTTATACCATGTTGGCAAAATAATTCCTTGATTTAGCCTTGAGAATTTTTCAATTAATTATAATAGGACCACATTAAGATAATTAATTATTTTTTAATTACACAACACTATTGGTTTATATCCTTTCCAAATTCACGTATGTGTGACTCCAGGCCTTGTGTACTTTCTAATATCACCATCTAGCTATCCTTTGTCACTATCTAACTTTGCATATCATGATTCCATCTCTATTAGGAGATACAATCCATTCATCACTAATTGCTTCTTAGGTACTCTATCTGTATACTACTCTTTATGAATCAAGTATATCTTCTACATGTCTTTGACTTACTTGATGTGCACTTAACCTTGTCATCAAGACATAGTGTAGAACATTGCCTTTACCACACTTCACTAGATCATCAATTCTTTGTCTATATGACCTTGGCCTCTTTTTGCTAGTTAGTCACTCTCTATAAAACCACACTATTTTACATTAATGAAAAACTAATCATGAATGCAACTTGCTACCAATCTCTACATATTCTATAAATTCTTAGGATACTCCCCTAAAGGAATATCATCAACATTCATGAACACAATCTCTCCCTTTGGCATTAATACCAAAACATTACTCTACCACTATAGATAATGTTCCCTTCTTTTCAAATCCTCTTCATCAATAAAATCTAAAATCCTCTATAGAACTACTCTTACTTAGTAACTATTTCTTTAGGATAGACATTAGTTATTCACACAGTAATCAACTTCCATCGATTTTCCACACACTAAAAAACTCTCAACTTCCTCTCATTCAATGTTACTCCCCATTGACATCAATAATATTCTCTCTTATACATTGGATATTTGAATCACTCTATCATACATCAATCTTTCCTCCATTGGAGGAGCTTCCCTACCATACTTGTGTTTCTCTATAAAATCTCTCCCTCATAGTACTAAGGAAATATATTTTGTGTATGGTTCTCTCTCCTATTGAAATCAATAAAAAATGATTCATTATGTTAATCATCTATTTTAAATATTCAATTAGCTCAAGTATCCAAATATACTATTCAATGTCACCTATAAAGAGTCCTTGATGACTCTTCTTATCTCAAATACTCCTCCATATAGGAAGCATCAGTGTTTGATTGAATCAAATAATAGTGCTTTTTACCACTAGACTGATGCATTCTCTGCATCATCTACTCTACAATAGGCACATGCATAACCCCAAGCATACCATACAAATACTCAAACTTGTCATTACGTAAGGACTTATTCAATATGTCTACAACTTTCTCCTTTGTCCTGACATATTCCAATCTGATTTCATTCTCTACAACCTTCTCTCTCAAAAAATGATACTTAATAGAAAAAATTTTAGTCTTAGAATGCAATTCACAATCCTTAGACATAATTACTATACATGTGTTATCATAATGTATTACAAAAGGTTAAAAAAATTCTATCACAATATCTAGCTACAATCCTAATAACATGTTTTATATCTAGTCTATTGTGAGTTAGATATTGCAAACCTCTAATCATTGATTTATACATTTTCTACTAAATTGTAGGTGTCTTGTCTTTTCTAGATAAGTTGTGAGCAATTATCATTGGTGTACCATCAAGGTTACAATTGTCCAAGCCAAATTTTTTGAATAAATCTTTAAAATACTTAATCTGTGATATGAAAAAAGCCATCATTGTTTTGCAAAATATGTAAACCCAAAAAAAACTTCATTTAACCAATCATACTCATCTCAAACTTATTCCTCATTTCTCTACAAAATAAATCACTTGCTTCAAAATTACTTCCAAATTTTATGTCATCAAAAAATATCACTATTATCAGCAAACCATTCTCAATTCCTTTCAAATACAAATTGCTATATGTTGTACCTTTAACAAATCCATGTTTTTCCAAATACTTATCCAATCTCTCATAAAAATTTCTACATGCTTTCTTTAGACCATATCCTTTTCATCTATGAAAGTAAATCCTTTAGGTTGTTTAGTGTAAACCTCTTCTTCAAGTTCTCCATTTAGAAAGGTTGATTTTACAACCATCTGATACAATTTAAAGTTTACAATTGGTGCATGAGCTCAAAACATTCTGACTACATCCATTATGGCTATAGGGGTATATGTTTCATCATAATCTATTGCTTCTTTCTATGAATAACCTTTGCATACAAGTATATTTTTATTTCTCATAAATTCACCTTGCTCATTCATCTTGTTTATGAATACCCGTTTATTTCCTGAAACATTCTTGTCTTGAGGTCTCAAAACTAATTCACATGTCTCATTCTTCATAATTTGATCTATTTTTCCCTTCATTTCTTGAATCCAATCACCATCTTTGCATGCCTCATTTGCACTCTTAGGTTTAACTTGATAAATAAAACATAATTCCTTAGGTTCTTATTAGGTCTAGAAATTTATATCTCAACTCTTATCTCTTTTCTCAGTCTAGATATTTGTTCTCTTTTCTCAACAACTTGTACATAATTTTTCAAGTCATTTTTAGTTTCAAAGAAAAAATCTACATTTTCTTTAACAAATCTAGGATTGTCTCCTTCCCCATCATAATAATAATTCATCATTCTTTCTTTAAATCCAAAATTCTCACCAACTGTCACATTTTTACACTAGACAATTTTCTTAGTTCTTTATTTAAAACATCTATAAGCTTTTATTTTTAATGAATAATCAAATAACATACCTTCATCACTTTTTGGATCATAATTACCAACATCATCATCTCCCTTTATGTGACAATGCCTCCAAAATTTTTGAAATACTTCTTTAAGGGTGTATTACCAAACCATAATTCATAAGGAGTTTTATTTGTACCTTTTCTTATATGTACTCTATTCATGGTGTATACTACTATATTATCTACTTCTCTCCAAAAATTCCTGGATTGATGATGGATTTTTTAGTATGATTTTAAATGTTGATGCAAAAAGTCACACAAAATCTTACCTAGAAGTAGGAATATAATACCATTTCTCTTGTTGCCTCTAATATTGGTATGTTTATATTTTCCACTATTCCATTCTTCTTAGGAGTCTTGGGTGATGATAATTGTCTCTTAATTCCATTTTATTCACAAACATGTTAAACTCTCTAGATGTAAATTCTCCACCTCTAATTGATATCAAAAATTTAATCTTTACACCAGATTCATTCTCAACTCTATTCTTGAATGTCTTAAACTTCTCAAATGCTTCATATTTTTCTTTATGATATTCTACCCACATCATTCTAGTGAAATCATCAACACAAATAATAAATTACCCTTCTCCATAGAACACTCCTTTTCTTGTAGGGTCAGTTAGATTAGTATGAACAATCTCTAGCTTCTTTGTGGTAGTGAACTTCTTGTTGGGAAATGATACTATATCATCTTAAATTGGAAGCACTTCCATGTTAACTATGCTTGTCCTTCTAAGTAAGTGATTTAGGGTAACTAAAAGCACCTTGAATATGTCTTTGCATGGATCTAGCTATTTTCTTATGTTTTGCTTCTCTCCCCCTATTTCCAACCTCTTTCTAAAAATTTTCTTTAAGAAACTAAAGACTTTCTCTTTATGGGTCAATAATGACCTAAAGGGTCAAGGTCAACCTTGAACCTAACCTAGGTCAAGGATAACCTCAACCCTAACCTAGGTCAAGGATGACCTTGACCCTAACATTGGGCATAGTCCACCTCAACCCTAACCCAAGGTCCACATTTCAAGTTCTAGAGGGTTTGGGATATTAGACTATGGAAAGTTTCATTTTCCCTCTTTTGGGTTAGACATACACTCTTATATTTAATTTAATCTAGGTCCATTTCTAGGGGTTAAGTTTAATTCGTATTTAATTCTCCAATTTCATCCTCTCTAAAAGCTTGTGCTCAATATCACTATATAAGGAAGGCTTGTTCTCTCATTTTGACATCTACTATCTATTAAGTTTACATCCATAGTCTACAAAGTTTTGATCTATATATCTATTATCTAATTTACAAATAAAGATGTTATACTAGATGATCAATTATCAAGAATTCAAGCATCAAATTCATTAAGGATATCTATTGTAAGCAATTGAAGAATTTAATCTTCATGGAGCCCTCTTGCTGAAGATTTTTCCATTCACATTCATTCAAGCATCTTCCTATGTTATAGTCCATTCATGATTGCTGTTTAAGATCTAATTCCTTTGATTTGGGACATCCTACATAGAATTCTATAATCATCTAGAGGATTCATACTTGTGGATTCAAGGATTTTAATCCTCCACAAGGATTTCAACATAAGAAAGGTGGATAGTTCCATTTACTTTGTTTATTTATATATCAATTTTAATTACATTTAAAGGTTGATTCAAAACTAAGGTTTTACTAAGGCAAATCCCCCATCAAAACTCAAAATTAATTTTTCTTAAAGGTATAGGTATAGGATAGCAAACTAAAGTTTAGATTTGGTTACCCTTTTTGCCAAACTTTAGAGATCTGTGAACAAAATTTTTGTTGGAGTAGTGTAGGTAAAGGTTGAATTTTTGGGGTATGATTTGTGCCCTGGGGCATGGTTGTGCCCCACTATCTAGGCCAAGGTTGGCCCACCCTTGGAAGGATAAATTTTTTCTAGATTTTCTCTATCCCAACATTTCCAATCTAGAGAAGGATGCACAATTTCTCAAAAGTATGTGCATACATCAGAAATCATCATTTTCTAGTTATTCTCTTCTTTGAGGTTATTGCTCGTCTTGTATTCATTCAATATTTCAAGTATATACTTTCTATAATAGACTATAATATTTCTTCTTTAAGTCATATTTTCCATTATTTGATTCATTGGTGCATTGATCACTTCTTTGTGAGTAATCCTTTTGGATCTTTCCTTCCTATTCATTTTGATAAATACCCTTCTCTTTTTATCTTATTCATTTTGGTGAACTTGACACACTTACCCCCTCTGTTTTGTGTAATTATATGCCCTATTGTATTTTAAGTGTTAAATTTCCCTTCATATTCATTTTGGTGAACTTGACATACTTACCCTCTTTTCTTTTGTGGAGTTAGATGCCCTATTTTTTTTTGTGCTATTAGATTTCTTTTATATTATCCTTTTTGCGATAGATTTGTCTTTTGTGTTAAATATTTCATGATAATTATATTTCTTTCATATATATTACAAAAATACATAAAAATTACAAAATCTTATTCAAAATACAAAAATATTTATGCTTTCTTAGTTTAGTTCATTTGTATTCAATGATTTATGAGCTTTACTACTTCTAGTCCTACTTCTAGTATTTTGGTTACATGAAGTCATAGACTTATGGTTTCTTTTGATCTCGAGTCTTATTTTCCTTTCCTTAGATTCTGGATGATATTTTGGTTAATCATGATTTTAGTCCTATTATGGAGCAAAACTCTTCTCACTTATCTCATGATGACGATGACACTTTAAGTTATACTCCTGAACAAGTCTAAAAACTTTCAACTGAACTTGACAAAATGGGTAATTGGCTTATGCAAGAAAACCATAATCAAGATTTTATTCAGTCAAGGCTCTTAAGAAATTTCTTCATGATAGTGATCAAGGTATTAACCTCTTGCGTGGTATTACTCACCTTGTGCATTCAAATGTTAAACCTTTATCTCAAGAAGATGAAGATTTAGTGTCAATTCCTCATGTCACTAGTGTAGAACCTTCTTCTATCCCTTTACCTAGTATTCCTACATATACTCCTCCAATGATTGTGATGGTTCCCTCTAATCCTTTGACTATTCCTTTTGTGTGCTTACGTACATCACAACCTTCTTATCATAATGTTCCTTTTACTTATTGTATTCCTCTTTACTTATTCTATTCCATTGCTAACTATAGTTCCTAGTGTTTCTCCAACTATGTCTTCCATTCCTATGGCTTCATATACTTTTTCTAGTATTTCTAATGTTTCTATTCCTCCTATTTCTTCTCACAATCAACAATTATCAGTTTGGCTCAAACTATGTCATCTTTACAACAACAACTTGCATTCTTGATTCAAAAAAAGTTTTGTGTTCCTACATGTAACATGGGAAGTCCTTTGTCTTGAGATATTACTCATACTCTCATTCCTTAGCAATCCAATATTCCTCATCTTGAGAATTAAAATGGTAAGGGAGGCCTTGTTCATCATTTTAAAATATTTCAAATCCTTTGTATTGATTATGCTCATGCCCATAGTATTTTACCCAATTTTTTTGCTAGAAAATTTTGTGACAAGGCATTACAATGGTTTATTTCCTTGCCTCCTTATTCTATTGATTTATTTCAACAAATTTCCAATGCTTTTATTCAAAAATTTTAAAACAACATTGGCCCACAAGTGTCTTTGATTTATTTGATGCATTGTAAAAAAGTGCTAGAAAAATGTTTACTAAATTTATTAGTAGATCTAAGCATTTACATGCTCAAATTTCCTATCATGTTCCTGATATTGATATTTAATGTATGTTTATTTTTGGATGTTAGAGATAAGATTATTCTTACTCAATTTACCTATTTTCAAAAAATTTGTGCAATGCTTCATTAATGTCAATTAAAAGTGAGTCAATTTGAGAGAAACGCTCCAATGACTCCTATTCCTATTGATAAAAGTAATGCTTCTTTTAATCTAAATAAATTTAAAAAATTCAACAACTATGTCAAGATAAATAAACAAGCAAGTGTAGTTGTTGATCAAGTTGATGTTGCATCTCAAAAATACACTTCTACATCCACTTCTTATTGATTAACTCATAAATTTGTTCCTCTTTTTGAATCTCTACATTCTATTATGAATAGGTTGTTAACTGCTAATATGATTGCTTTGCCCTTTTTTCAACCTCTCTTACTACTATGATTGTATCTAAAGCTTTTTTCCAATATCATCATTAGAATGGTCATGATACTCAAAAATGTTATTCTTTAAAACATAAGGTTCATGATTTAATTGATTCTAATTTCTTGCCAACAGATAATTTTGATGGTAATGTGAACAAATTTGTTTCTCCTCCTAATAAAAGTCTTCAAATCTATATGAATCATTTACCTCAACATGATACTAATATGATTGCTTAGCCATATTATATGGATATTGTGTATGATTAAAAAATGGATGATCTTAATCACATTGTTAATCAAATGAAGCATGTTATTCAATCTATATCTCCACCTTAACCTCAACTTCAATTTCAAGTTCTAGCTCAACCTCAACTTAAACCAAAATTGAAGACTCAACTTAAACCACATCAACAACCTAAGAATAAAATATCTCAAGAAATTTTGATTACCTTTGATGGTTCTGAGATTATTAAAGCTCGTGATGGTACCCTTTATATTTATCCCAGGATTTCTCAAGTACCTACTTGTGGAATCTACTTGATCCTACATCATTAGTTGATATTATTATTGAAGAAAATATTGTTTATGAAAAGATTGCAATGCAATTCTTATGATAAATTTGATATGTGGATTCAAACTTCTAATGATTTTATTTATCCATCATTTGGTTATATTAATTTAGCAGTTGAACTTTGTGGTAAATTTGTGAACACTACCTTTGTTGTTGTTCCTACTTTTGATTAGTTTTAAGTTAAGCTTGATTCACAATGATTCAACACCATGCATGTTTTCTCTTCACCTATTCATAAATGTCTTAAATTTTTTCATGATGAAGTAAAGATGGTTAATCATATTTTATATCACCCTTCCAGGCCTAGGGATTGTGCTGCTCTTAACTTATTTTGGCCTTCATTACCTAATTCATGTCCTTCTTGACATGATAAGATTTTCCAATCATATCAAGCTTATAAGCATTGTAAGATTCTCAAGTTAAGATTACCTCATATTTATATTAATCATGGTCTACCTACACCTTCCATACCTCCCCTATCTATGGATTTTACATATGCTAATCATAATCCTCCAATTTCTTGTTCATCTATGGATAATCTTATTAATCCTCCTATTGAACTTATGAAGGAACCAATAATTTCTCCTCCTACTTCTCCACACATTTCAAACAAGAAAAAACATAATCAATCTACAATTGAATGTCATAAGAAGCGTCATTTTCAAGATAAAGATCATAATTAATTTCTTAAAAAATATTTATCCTCTTTAGGTAAACCTATTTATGATGTGTTAGAAGAAGCTATTGCTAATAATGATGTTAAGATGTATGATTTTGATTATTCCATTCATATCTTAGATTGAATTTTAATTAATTTAGATGAAGAAGATACTCTTGATGATACTGATGATGTTCATGATGAATATAAAATTATTGACATTGACATTGATCTAACTAATATGCTTTCATCATGATTGACACTTACACCTAGTCTTGAACATTATGATTCTCAAAAGGATCCTTGTTTGGAACTAACTATCATTCATACTATGTTGGTGTTGGAGTTGATGAAAGATAACTTTGAAGATTCCCAAGATCACCTACATGTGAAAACCTGTCAAAGGGAAGCCAAGGAGAGAAGAGCATGGAGCAAGGGAAAAACCCTAAATGGACATGAGAGACCACAAGATATTGAAACACAATGAAATGTATTTACAATGAGAAGTGATATGAAATACAATGAGGGAGCTCGAATATAAAGAGCTCCAAGAATTTTCTAGAACAAGCTAGAAGATGCTAGGAGATAAGTGTGATAACTAAGCATACATCCACATAAGGTGGAAAGTCCTCGAACAATATGAGAGGATAAGTATGACTTAGGATAGAACAAACTCTCGTATTGTCAACAACTTATAAAAACTTCCTAGACTACAACTAATAAATAAAATGTATTTACCTAAGTTGCACTTAAGGGAGAATAGTAATAGGTGTATACAAATAATTATTTTGACTCACTCCTTTTGCAACTTGACAAACTCCACAACTCTTTATAAGTTTTTGAACATCCTTATACATTTGTGGCCAATAATATTTTTCTTTTAGCAAACCCAATGTCATCTACTCTGCCACGTGGTGTCCACATGGCACTACCATGCAACTTCTTTTTTTGTGGCGATGGCCTCCAAGCCATCAATTTTAATGCTGTGACTTGCTAACATTAGCATGACATCATCCTTGCATTAGCATCCTTCTTGCACCTCTCCTTTAGGTTCTATTTTGGAGCTATCTTTGATTTTTTGGCCATAACTTGAGCATACAGAGGTATTTTTCCAATCTTAAAAAAGTGCCAGAAAGTTGGTTTTGAGATGGAGACATTGGTGCAAGTATTTTTAGGTTTTGATGTTTTTTCGTGCCCATTTTTTTAGTTGAAGTTTGAAGTTCTATTTTTGACTCTGGCATGCATATTTTTTTGCATCCCATGCCTATTTTTTGAAAACTTTATATTTTTGGAAAGTTGGTTCTATCACCTTTCCTGAAATGTGGTCCTTTTCTTGAGTTTTTGGCCCCTACTCTTTCTATCATAGTTTTGGCATTTTTCTATATGGTGGATATTTAGAGTGTTTTAGGCCCAAGGATCATTTTCCTGGCATGGTTTCCTTTTTTTTTGGCTATACTTTGTTTTGTTGTAGCTTTTTTTCAGTTTTGATCATTGTAGCTATCATTTTGAAGCACTTTTATGTATCACACTGAGATAAGGTGTCACTCTTGCATTTTGGGGGTCATGAACATTGTTTTGAGTCACTTGTACATGCACTATTTTCATAAAGCACCATGGGAGGGATAGTTGTTTGTTGTTCTAGGCATTCTCCCTTTGTCAATTAAGTGTCCCTTCCATGACATTAGCCCATGCAGAGTCAGTTTGACCATGTCTTTATAGGTGTCTGTACCTCTACCTCTTTCATCGTTCTTGGTTTGTGTATAGGAGACTATCATCACACCCTATTTGCATTAAGTGGGGGTTATAATGTTGTTCTAATGCATCCATGGTTTGATGGTTTGATAGTGTGAACTATGTATTCAATGGTTGATCCTATGTATAAGGTGATTGAAGTGGCTGGCTACCTATGCATTTCAGTGAGATAGATCATCTACCATATAGACATGCTCGGTTCATGCCTTCTTCTTTGATGGAGGTTTTTTAGATCAGCAGTTTGGAAAATTTGCAGCTTCTTCATGCTTCAGTGATTCTCTTTCATGATCACTCCTTATTCCTATTTTAGGGAACATTTCTCTAGTTGGAGACTTCTTCAATTATTCACTAGGTTACCTCTTTTTGGGGAAGGTTTTTTCCCACGTGGTTTTCTCTCTTTCCCTATTTTCAGAGGTTGCATTTCTTTTGCATTTGTACATGGGTACCTAACATGGCCTCATTGCCAGGACCCATTCGACATTTCATCTTAGTTTTGTGAGCTTAAAGCATTTTCCATAGATGAAGCCATGTTGGAGTTGATGAAATACAACTTTGAAGATGCCCAAGATCACTTGCATTCAAAACCTTGTCAAAGGGAAGCCAAGGAGAGAAGAGGATGGAGCAAGGGAAAAACCCTAAATAGACATGAGAGACCACAAGATATTGAAACACAATGAAATGTATTTACAATGAGAAGTGATATGAGATACAATGAGGGAGCCTGAATATAAAGAGCTCCAAGTATCTTCTAGAACAAGCTAGAAGATGCTAGGAGATAAGTGTGAAAAATAAGCATACATCCACATAAGGTGGAAAGTCCTCAAACAATGTGAGAGGATAAGTATGACTTAGGAGAGAACAAAATCTTGTATTGTCAACAAATTATAACAAACTCCTAGACTACAACTAATAAATAAAATGCATTTGCCTAAGTTGCTATATTTGTGCAAGGTGATAAAGGAATCAAACCTATTGTGTGATTCCTCTATATGTATCTTTGTTCTCCCATATGTTGTTTTATGTTATGTTGTACTTGTACTTTTTTCCTTAAATATTTCCTTGGGTGATCTACTTGTATCTATAAGTTGGTAGCACCGATTTATTTTTTCTCCATGTCATGGTCCAAAAATATTTCTCTTCATATCTCTTCTATGATCTTTCCTCCTTTGTGATTGTAGTTCTACTTTCTTTGGGGAATGATGTCTATTTTTTGCAATAATATCACGCACACACGCATGCACGCACTCTCTCTCTCTCTCTCTCTCTCTCTCTCTCTCTCTCTCACACACACACACACACACACACACACACACACACACACACACACACACACACACACACACACAATATTATGATCATACTGACACCATAGTAGGTAGATCCCTTCTATGTTCTATCTATGTTTATGTGGCATTTCCCTTGATTTGTCCTTATCTAGTGGCATTTCTTAATGGAAACTTAATTGGTGGATTTTTTTTATGTTTCCATTAAATCCATTTATATTGTAAAAGTGTTACCAATGAATTTAATATGGGGGCATATGCTATGCTTAGCTATTATACAAACTCTTTTCAATACACATATATTATTTTTCAAGATACCTTTTCTCCCTTTTAGGATTAGTGACTAATCCTTAAAGGATAAATTTATATTTTAGTGTCTCTTCATCCCTCCAATTACAACATTTTTGATCGCTTAAGATCAAAGGTGTCCTTAAGATTTGATCTCTTTAGATTTTTGGTTTTACTCTTATCAAATAGAATATTCTTAAGGGTGAATCCTTCATGGCTTGACTAGTAAGTAGCCACATTCACTAAGAGGTTCAACTCCATCTTTCTAGTTGCTTCATTTCCTTATGTGGTTCACAATGAGACATAAGTTCTCATTGGGTGAGATAATCACACTCTTTTTTTACCTTTCTTTTCTTCTAGAGATGTCTCTCTTATTGTGATCTTGGAGTTGATGAAGACTTGATTCCCTGGGGACTTGAGGATCTCTTTGTCCCTTTAATTTTAATAAGATTATCATTTTATTATGATCTCCTTTACCAAGAGTTTGAATTGAGTCTATCCTCTTGCTAAAGTGGTGGCTTAATGTATCATCTTAAAATGGAAGGGATTCCATGTTAAGAGCATTTATCCCTCTGACTAAGTGGTCTAGGATCATGTCAAGTGCCTTAGATAGGTCTTTGCATGGATTTGGTTGTTTCCTCCTTATTCTGCTTCTCTCCCCTATTTCCAGCCTCTTTCTAACAACTTTCTCTGAGAAGTTGAATATTTTGACTTTCTTGGTCAATGATTACCTTAAGGGCCAAGGTTGATCTTTACCCCACCCTAGGTCAACATGGACCTTGACCCTAACCTAGGGTAGAGTCAACCTCAACCCTAACCCTGGGTCTAAATTTTAAGTTTTGGAGATTTCAAGATATTGGGTTTGAAAATTTTCATTCTCTCACTTCCACATTGGCCAATTTAGGTTTTGGAGTGGTATATGTTAGAGTAATTATTTTTTCTAACTTATTAATTAAATCACTTTGATTTAATTAATTAAGTTGCCAATTACTCTAGTTTTCTTAAGCTATCTTGTAGGTGCATATAATTAATATTTTATTAATTATATTGTGCAACCCTAGCTTTTTTAGGCTTTAGTTTCCCTTTTCGGGTTTCATGATTCCTTTATAAGGATTCACCTCTTTGTATTTTAAAACATTCACTTATTGGATTATATAAGATATTGCTCTTTGCATGTCCATAAGATGGATCTGGCTTTTTGGCCTCCATGATTTTTCCTTGCCTCTGTTCTTTGCTTCATCCATGTGACAGGTTTATCCATGCAGGTGTTCTTGGGAGATTAGTTTTTCACCTAATCTAACATGGTATCAGAGCTAGCTTGCTGCTCATTGTTCGTGGTTTGTTGAAGCGTTTCAGAAGCTGTGATTTTTGGAGCAATGGGAGGTTGTACGGACAACTTTTTTGCATTTTCAGAGGCCCTAGAGGTTTTTTCTCCATAACTTGAGCATACAGACGTATTTTTTCAATCCAAAAATGTGCCAAAAAGCTGGTTCCAAGATGGAGATGTTGGTATAGGTTTTTTTGGGTTTTGATACAGTTTGGTTGCTTTTTATGGCAGTCAAAGTTGGATGTTCTATTTTGCACTCCGGGAGGCATATCTTGAGCTTCCGATCTCCGATTTTGGACTTCTTTATATCGCTAGAAAGCTCTTTCTGTGCTCTTTCCAGTGATACTAGTTGTTGTTCTAGATTCTATTCCAGGCATGTCCTATTTAGTCTTTTGCATTTTAGCATTCTGGTAGATATCATGTTTGTTTCAGGTCCGGGGATCGATTTTGTTGCTTCAGTTGCTTCATTTTGGGCTCTACCTTCTGTTGTTTCAGCCTTATGTCTTTTTTGATCATTTTTGATATTCATTGTAAGCATTTTTATGCAACACACTGAGATAAAGTGCCATACTACATCTATATTTTTGTTTCAGTTGTTTGCCTTTGTTTGCCTTCTGATTCGAGTAGTGTCATCTGAGGACACTCATACAGATTACTGTATTCTTGGGATTCATTATATCTTGTGCCTTATTGTAAATGCACTACTTTGATAAAGTGCCATGGGGGGTTGATGTTTTTGCCTTTGTTTGCCATCTTCCTTTGTCTAGTGAGTGTCCCTTCTGTGACATTAGCCTCATGACGTGTCTGAGATTGATCACCTCAGTACACACAAATGTACTATTTTGTGCATCTTGATCGTGGTTCCTTAACATGCAGTTCTTTTGGCCCACTTTTTTAGGTGCCTGTCACCTCACCCTTGTCTGCATTAGGGGGGGTTCTTTTGTTGTCTCTCATGCTTCCTTGGTTTGATTGATCAGCTCTTCAGGCTTTTGTGTTTCATGCCATCTGTATCTTTGAGTTCAGTTGATTGCCTTTGTGTGCCTCCTGATTCGATGTAGATTATAGTCTTCTCTACCTGGTCAGGTTCTATTTTAGTGGAGGCCTTTCAGATCAGCAGTTACTTTTGATAGAGCTTTGCAACTTCTTCATGCTTCAATGACTCTCTTCTGATCTCTTTGTTCCTTCTTCTGGAACATTCTTTTCTATCTCTTTTTGGAGTAGGGTTTTTCCCATGTGGTTTTCTCTATTTCTCCTCTTTATAGAGATTTTGTTGTGATTGGGTACCTGATCTGGCCTTGTTGCCGGGACCCAATTCTCTTTCATAGTTGTGCTAGGTTAGCTTCCTCCCAAGCTTCGCTTAAGGGGGGGTGTTAGAGTAATTATTTGTTCTAACTTATTAATTAAATCACTTTGATTTAATTAATTAAGTTTCCAATTACTCTAGTTTTCTTAAGCTATCTTGTAGGTGCATATAATTAATATTTTATCAATTATATTGTGCAACCCTAGCTTTTTTAGGCTTTAGTTTCCCTTTTCAGGTTTCGTGATTCCTTTATAAGGATTCACCTCTTTGTATTTTAAAACATTCACTTATTGGATTATATGAGATATTGCTCTTTGCATGTCCATAAGATGGATCTGGCTTTTTGGCCTCCATGATTTTTCCTAGGTAGACCTAGACCTTAAACCTAGGTAGAGTTGACCTCATCCCTAAATCTAGGTAAAAAATTTTAATTCTAGAGATTTTAGGATATTAGGTTCAGAAAGTTTCATTTTCCCACTTCTAGGTTGGCCATTTTAGGTTTTAGAATGGTACACTCTTATATTTCATTTAATATAGGTCCATTTCTATGGTTTAAGGTTAATTAGGATTTAATTCTCCAATCTTAGCCTCTCTAGAAGTTTGTGCCCTAGATCACTATATAAGGAAGCTTTCTTCTCTCATTTTGACATCTACTATCTATCAAGTTTAAATCCATAAACTATGAAGTTTTGATCTATGTACCTATTATCTACTTTTCAAGAGGATACATTATACCATATGATAACCTATCAAGTGCTCAAACATTCAAGCATTCAAGCATCCAATTCATCAAGTAGATCCATTATTAGCCATTGAAGAATTCAATCTCTATGGAGCCCTCTTGTTTAAGATTTCTCCATTCACATTCATTCAATCCTCTTACTATGCTAAGATCCATTCAAGATTGGTGTTGAATATCTAATTCCATTGATTTAAGACATCCTACATACAATTCTACATTAATTTGGAGCATCCATACTTGTGGATTCAAGGATTCGAATCCTCCACAAGGATTTCAACATAAGCAAGGTGAACAGTTCCATTTACTTTGTTTATTTATATTAAAATTATTAGTACAATTTGAGATTGATTCCAATCTAGTGTTTGACCAAGGAAAGCCCCACATCCAGACAAAAAAACTATTTTTCTTCTAAGTATAGATACAAGTGAATTGGAGTTCAGATTTGGATACACTTTTTTGATGGACTTCCAAGATCCATAAAAAAAAATTTCATTGGAGTAGTGTAGGTCAAAGTTGACTTTTTGGGGTAAGATTTTGCCCAGTTTAAGATTGTGTTTCGATATCTAGGTCAAGGTCAACCTACCCTTGGAAGGATTTTTTTTTTGAGTTTTCTCTATCTTGACATTTCTAGTCCAAGGAAGATTGCAAAATTTCCAAAAACTATACATAGACCTTAGAAATAAACATTTTCCATATTTTGTCTACTTTGACATTAGTATTTGTCTTCTATTCATTAAAGATTATAATTATACACTTACTATAATATATTATAAGGTTTTTTTTTTGTCATATTCTCCATCATTTGATTCATTGGTGCATTAATTACTTCTTTGTGAGTAATCCATTTGGATTTTTCCTTCCTATTCATTTTAATAAATACCCTTGCCTTTTTATCTTATTCATATACCATCTTTTCTTCAGCCATGTTACATTCTTTGCAAACAACATTAGTAGGATTCATTATCTTAGGAAAATCTCCAAATGTAAATGTACTTCAAGCCTTCATAATATTATCAAAATTTACATGAAAGAAACTATTAGCCTTTGAATTATCAATTTTTTTATAACCCAATAATAAGAACACATACACCTAGGGGCAGCTAATCCCATGGTCAATGCACCTATCTAGACACTAGGGCCAAACATAAGGCTATTTAATCTCCTTCTTCTCTTCAGGCTTTGTAAGACCTATGTGGGTGGACCTTAGATTCTTTACATGGTACCAGTGTAAAGGCATATAACTAAATCTATATAATAGATAAACCCCCCCCCCCCCCCCCCCCCACCCCACAACCAAATCTTCAATGGTTATGCAAACATTCATGGACATGAAATAGATAATAATAGGATAGGTGAACCTAATAAAATAAGTGAGGGAGTTTCTTTAAGCTTTTTGAACATGAAAGGGAAGAGTTGATTAACCTAGTATGAACAACAAATGCATGCATTTCCCAAGCTAATCAGTCCCTTATCCATTTAGCATTAACTAAGTATTAACATACACATGGATATCCTAATATAATCATATAGTCAGATATTAGATCTATCTATTTACTTTGTAAATACATGTATGTTTTCATAAGAACTCTCATTCTTATTGAATAACCTCATAGTGAAACCTTCAACCCTATCAATGTAAATGAAAATTTACATGGCTCTTTGTTCCAATATAAAATCTATCTAGACATACAACCTTAAGGGATTGTAAAAGGGTCTAAGCTCTTTGTTCTTAAACACAAAACATTGTACACAATAAAGGAACGAGATGAGAACCAAAATGAAACTAAGAAAATGAAGCTTTTGTATTAATCTCATTGAAACCAATATATCATCTGTATGCCAAAACTTAGAGAATATATAATTAATGATTGCATCTTATGGATGTTTCAAAAGAAATTACAACATGTCATTTAGAACATAGAAACTATTGAAAATATGGTCTCATAGTACCTAGGGAGACTCTTGACCCAAAAACTAGAACCCTTACAATGAGATGAAAAGAAATATTTATACAGAAGAAGAAGGCTTATAGATCAGATTCTAATATTAACAACTATCTTGCTAAAAATATTCATTTTGATGCTGTAGAAATTGATCTCCCTTTTCCATCTATGGGAAATCAAGACCTAATTAATACTATTAAATTTTTTTGATGTATCTACTTAAAATAATTAGGAAACTGTTACCAATTTTTGTCCCCTCGCCAAAATTTCAAATTTGTATGCCCAGCCTATCCAATGGTTAGTTCCCAGCTTTTATATTATTTTAATGGCCTAGAAATATTAAAAATGAATGAAAAACCTTATGTTATTTCCTTATTTCCTAAATTTCCTTCTGTTGGCCTACAACCTTGCACATCGTCAAATCTCAGAGGATTGACGGTCGACACATCCCCACATTTTCAAGATGCGAGATGTTTAAAAAATGTGGGAATGCCCCTTTCTGATGCATGGATAGCATGAAATCATGTGATGTCTTTGTCAAGTTTCAACAAAAAGTTTCGACACCAGAGGGCACTATGGCGCTATAAGGAAATTAGTTATTTTCACTGTTAGTGACATAGTGCCTAACTAATAAAAGAATAGACGGTGGGTCCCCCTTGTTTCCTTGTGTTTCTCTGGCACCAAATTTTGATAAGTCCCCAGAGGGCGCTATGGTGCTATCAAAAAATCATGCCCCTCACCATTAGTGACATAGTGCCCAGTCAGAAAATGATACTATAGTGACATCAGGCAGGTGTGGGTCCTACTTCCCTCAGTAGACCACGAATGAAGATTCATCAGATAGTTAGCATGTGGCTCATCCTCATTGGTTGGTGCACTAACAAGTTAGAACCATCTTGCTTGTCACCAAATTTAAGGAACATCAACAGTGAGCATTATGTCGCTATGGGAAGTTGCACAATATATACCCATAGTGACATAACACCTTGGTGAAGTGTGTCCTAGGTGACATGACGAAAAATGGTTGTAGAGGTTTCAGAGTGCATGTTTTGATCACCATCAGATCTTTGAGGATCAAGGGCTGGTGCTTCCCCATATTATCAAGATGCGAAGACTTTAAAAATGTGGGGAAGCGATTTGATGACACCTATCTTAGTTGACATCATGGGCCCACTTTCTTAGAAGGTATCAATCAATAGCTTGTCTTCCATGGTAGTTGTCAGATGAGTTGGAGTATGATGAAGGCATCTCATTGGCCCATCTAGCTTACCAGATATGCAGTTTTATAGATTTTTGAGCACCATCGGATCTCCCCAGATCAAGAGCTGATGCTTCCTTGCATTATCAAGATGTGGAGAAATTAAAAAATGTGAGGAAGTGGTTTGGCAACATGTTTCCTAGGTGATGTCATGGAAGATATTCTCAAAGGTTCAAAAAGTACAAGTTATGATCACCATCCGATGCAGGTAGATCAAAGGCTAACGCTTTCTTGCATTATCAAGATAAGAGGAAGTTAAAAATTGTGGCAAAGTGGGTAGCCACCATGTGTTTTTGAGGGACCAATTTCTCTATAGGATGCCATGTATTTCTAGGTGTGGTATGGATTGTTGAGGTGGCACCAGGTGTAATGGGTTCGAGGCAGGAACAAGTGTAGTACATGAAAGAGTTTCTCAATTGTTGATCTCATGGAGATCAACGATCAACACTTTCCCACATTATGGAACTGTAAGGAAATTTTAAAATGTGGGAAAGTGGGTGGAGGGCATGTTTCCTAGATGACATCATTTTCTCACCCTCTTCGTAGGAAGATACTCGATGAGCCCTCACTGTTTGATGTGATCTGAGTGATGGTAGGTACTATTGCACTATGAGAAGCTGCAAGAATGATACGTATAGAAATATAGCACCCTTGTGCCACATGGATCGATGGGGCCAAAATACCAAGCTGTGCTGAGGTGGTTGCCAGGTGGATTCATGGACCAAAAACCTTATGGAGGCAAGCACGATAATAAGGTGAGTCTTCACGATTGTCGAATCAAGGCAATATAGCACCCTTGTGCCACATGGATCGATGGGGCCAAAATGCCAAGTTGTGCTAAGGTGGTTGCCAGGTGGATTCATGGACCAAAAACCTTATGGAGGCAAGCACAATAATAAGGTGAGTCTTCACGATTGTCGAATCAAGGGAAATCCACAACAGGCGCTATCTCACTATGGAAATCTACGAGAACATTACCCATAGCGACATAGTGCCTAGATGACACATGTCTCTATGAGCTTGACTAGGATTGATAGTCAGGGGCAATGATAGTTAATGTGACTATTGCAGTTAGAATTTGAGGAGCCAACATGGTTAGTGAAGAAATATTGTCAACCATGGGGAGACCTATGAGGTGGAAAAATGAGGTAAATGGATTGGTCTATGTGGCTCATCTTGGTGCTAGGGTGAAATGTCCCTTTTTTGATTTTACATGATATTTCCAACCTCTAATCAGATTTTCAAGATCAAATAACTAATATCACAAAGATCCACCAAATTTCTCAAGAAACCCCAAATCGGGTATGCCAGAAAGAGTGCCAAAAGCTTCACAACTTCACAAATTATTAATAAATCTGAAAGTGGAAATTTTTACAGAAATTTAAGCAGAATAAAAACCTAAAAAATGAAATTTCCAGATCTATATAGCCTTTACACAATAGTTCACAAATGTAGGACAAAAACTATGCTCATCGGGCTCCCAAAATTAACACCAAAATGCCCGGAAACACCACAAGAACACTAATAATCTATCTCAGAAGTTTAATCATGTCCCAATACATATATTCAGATCTATTTTAACAACTTAAAGTCTGAAATACAGTAGCAACCCAAACTGATATGAAATACTCAACTGGAAACACCAAACTCATACCAAAAACACACCCGAAACCCCACAAAATCTGCACTGTTCAGCACAATGGCAAACTCTGTATGAGCATGCACATGGAATGGCTTCAAAATCCCATCCTTAGCCTTCCTAGAAACCTAAAAACTCCCATTCTTGGGTCTCCCTAGAAACCTACAAACTCTCGTTCTTGGGTCTCCTTCTCCACAGGTTTGGCAGCCTCTGAAGAATAACAAAGAATGAGCAAAAATCAAGTTCTGGAATCAGCCCAAAATGCCTCCAAACCCCTTAAAAGAGGGCATAACCATAACTCACGTCCAAGAGAGGTTAATGAAACATATTTTAATAATAATTTCATTTATTAGTCCAACAGTTTCCAAAGATTAACTCCCTTTTTTTGAAACTTCACTTTCTTGGGCTGCCTGCCTTAGCAAAGATTATTATTTTTTTATTATTTGAAAAGGGGACATGACAATTCCTCCCCTCCCAAACATTGCTTGTCCTCAAGAAATGGCTGAACAATAAACCAATCAATCCACCTGGATCCCAAATGTAGTCATGAACTATACTACTACCAATTAACACAGGCTCCTACAATATCCTCTGCAATATGACCAAGAGGAATCCATAATCAAATTGACAATTATAGCTCAACCAAACTCCAAAATCACCACTACCATAGTAGAAAACCCATGAGACACAAACTCTTTGAACATCAGAACCCAAGTAAAGTGGACAAATCAAACTACCAACATAGTAAATACCATCAACGCATCCCACTGGCCTATACGGAATGTACAATCCAACTCTGCAACAATGGTGAATGCTCTCAAATGAAACTATACCATGTATGGAGAATCCACACACTGTACAACTCCTGCAGTCAACACAACTTTGCAAATCACTAGCCACTATCTCATAACCATAACTCCCATGCACTGCTAATGGTGAAAAGACATTACAAGATAAAGAGTAAGAAATGGAATCCAAACCAAATTTGCCTACCATCAACTTCTCAAAACAAGGATCAAATGCTAACTGATGTACATACCCTACAATATAATGTTGATTAAAAAACCAACCTCAGTCAACAGCTCACCATGAACAAGTGATACAACCCACTGTGACTGATCACTAGCTAAGTCAGGAGATGTCATAGCCAAAGGAGTAAAATCAATAACAACACCCACTGAAGCATCACTCCCAAACTCCTGCTCTAAGTCACATATTATCAAGCTATCAACTACAGAACCTATCACCATGTCATGCCCATCACAACTCTCATCTTGAGGCATCAAATTGTCCCATAACTGATGATAAGCACTAGGAACCAAAGTACATCTCTGTATCATTATCTCATCAACATGGTCATCAAAGGTAAATTGATGAGCGTACCTCACAGTGTAATGCTGATAGAATGCGCCAATCTCAGTCAGTGGCTCAGACTATAATCCAGATGAAACTAACTACAATTGATCATTAACCATGTTGGAACTAACTACTACCTCTAAAGATATCACCAGGGGAGTAGTATTACTAGCAGGAACCATGCCAACTGCCAACTCACCAACATCACACATGATCTTTGATACATCTCTAGTCTCTGTGCCATCAATACTAGAGGCCACCACCATGTCAGGCATACCACAATCTGCTACAACACCCAACTCAACTGAACCTGACTCTAGTGGGAATGAACCTGATATGCCAATGTTAGTATCAAGAATGGATGCATCCCCATCTCCACTGTCTCTGACAATCTAAGCCATGGACATCCTCGGATCACCAAACACCACAACTTGTGACTGTATAGAATTAGGTAAAGACTGTAGTCACTCTAACTCAATGGTTGCCTTAGCCAAATGAAACTGTGACTCCTTGAAAGCCAACTGTGTACTCTCAAGAATCTCAGAAGTTACCTCAAGCTGCTCAGTAAGCTCACTCACCTCATCTTCCTTGGCCAACAATGCATCATATGCTGTACTACCCCACTTCATAAGATAATCTCTGTCGGCTACCAACTGCATATAATCCTGTCTCAGAATCTGGATAGCCTCCCATAAAGAGTGGAACTCTGTCAAGGAAAGATAACTGCTTCCCTGCTCATCACTAGTAGGAGAACCCCATCCATAAACTGCTAACAACTAACGAGCAGCATCGAAATGCTGGCAAGTGATAGCAATCTCTCGGTCACTAACTCTCAACTGATTAGACACATTATGGCACTGGCTTGACTGTCTCCTACAAACCTCCTCTGATGACCTATCTAAAGGAGTATCCTCAAAGTTACTAGTCTCTAGAGTATTACCATCCATATCCTGTGAATCAAATCTAAAACTCATATCAACATACGAAGTATCAAAAACATTAGCATTGCTGTCCAACTCCTCTATACCCAAGGAAACTAAGTCTTCAAAACTGCTCATTGCATCCTCCTGGATGTCATCAATGCCAATATGATCCTGGGACTCATCTATACACACTGCCAAATATGAAATATCATCAACACATTCTAGCAAGTATGGTCGATTGGATATATGAACAAAGCCCAACATCGGTGTATAAAAACTAATACCAACATCAGACAAGATACTGGCACAAGAAAAGACAACACCATGTAATCTTCTAATCAAATCCATGATAGCACCTAAACAAACACTGCTGCTAAAAAGTGTTAAAGATCTCTAGTCAACTGAATCCCAAATGCCAATATAACAATCTCGAGTCCATATCTGTAAACTAGAATCAACTGGTAACTCAAGCAAACTCCTCACCTGAGTAATCTGACCAATACCAACTAACCCCACATACCTGTCATGATGAGATAATGAAGTCACAATACTATCTTTGTTCACCTTTAGCTAGTTGGACAAATCATGTGAAGTATTACCAGCCTCAACCTCATGTGATGAAGCATCTAACTGTGCCTAGTACTCTTTCTCAGCAAAGCCATGAATGCTCAATGTCTATAATCATCATAATCATCATTAGCAAAGATTATTATTTTTTTATTATTTGAAAAGGGGACATGACATAGTGTTATGTTGACTTGCTGATCATGTTGATTCACGAGCCAAGAGTAGGGGAAAGCTAGGATTTTACATGAATGTAATCTTCATGATCAATTCCAACCACCAAGGAATGAATGCTAAATGACAAAGAACACTCTACCCCCCCAATCCAATTCATCTACCTGGTCAGAACAGCTTAATGGCACCATTTCTATCTTCTTAGGGCCCTGTTCCAACCAAGATCAAATATCATTGCATCTTGATCCACCTCTAGATCAGATTTTCTCCATGATTGTTCTCTGCAGGACTTAATGGCAGGTAGTTGCGACATAGCTACAATTGGAGGACATCTCAGTTATGCTTAAAATATAAAGGTAGATTTTGTAAATTTTGTAAAGGTCAACCTTTCTCTAACTTTTCTCTACAATTTCTCTTTAATTCTAGTGTAAATTCCCTTGTGCCTCTGAACTGTACGATTCTCTACTTTATCTCCTTCAGCCATTGGTATGAAAGTGCAAGAACTCTTTGCCTTCGCCATTGTTTTGTGAAAGTCTATAGTCTACATGACTATATCTCTTTTGGCCTATGAATGATATATAAGTGAATCTTCTCTTTTGTTGTGTCATTTATCTTGGTCTTCTAATATACATGTATTTATTCGATTAAAGCAAGTCTGAATGTGTATATCCTTAGTTTCATTTTGGTTCAATAGTACATATATAGGCAGAGATTGGTCTGAACACTCTATTTTGGTGCATCACCTCTTTAGATTAGATTAGGTAGATTTTCTTTCTTGCTCTCCTTCTCCCTTTTTCTCTACAAGAGTAGTTAGCTACATCCTAATAGTAAGAGGAAGTCAGCCTTCTTCGGAGACTCAACCTTAGAGTTCAAGTCCTAAAGCTTGGAGGTTGTTTCCATGTTTCACTAGGTTGTCCTCATGCATAGGCTTTGGACAAGGGTGCAAACCTAAGTGACAACAATTTTTGGCACACCTGGTGGGAGAACTTTTTAAAAAATTTCAAGCCTAATAGTGTCAAACGGGAAAATTTCAAGATTAATAGTGAGGAGATAGTACTGGCTTCGGTGTTTAAGCCTTCAAGAGGCTCATTCCTCAAAGTACTTGGCAACTCTGAGCTTCAAATACATCTGGTTCCAGACTAAAGTTGTGGTGATTTATGCCTAGAGCTGAAACAAGGGCATCTTCTAGAGGTAAGTTTCAGTATCAAGAGCATTCATTTTCAAACTCTAGAAGAAGGAAGACTAGAGTATCTTTATCACCAGTTAGGAGTGCAATAGTAACAAATACACCTACAAGATCTATCTCTACTCCTCCTACTGTTAGATCTCAACCTAGACTACCATCAATACATATTAATAAATCACTTGTCTATATGGAATTGCCTAGAGTTCATACTTTTGCCACCTTTAATGGTGGGAGCCCTCTCCTATTAGCTCAAAGACATGATATACCAGTAGCTGCCCTCAAAAGTCTACCAGAGTTTACTAGTGAAACTTCTATCTCTCCCTCAAAACACATTCCAGATGTTGAAAATGTCTGCAATATCCATGGTATTATAGAGGATGATGTTGTAGTTAGGCTCCTAGCCTCATCCTTGAAAGGAAAAGCACTAAAATGGTATAGAGGTTTGGCTCATGGTTCTATAACAGATTGGGATGGATTAGGAGCAAGATTGTCAAACATTTTGAGGATAAAAGTGAATATTTGTCACTTTTAGAATAGTTGACTACTATAAAAAGAGCCCCCCATGAATTTATGACTAATTTTAATTATAGATTTCAAAAGACATGGGATAGAATACCTACTTCAGTGAACCCTACCCTTGGTAATTCCTTCTTGCATTACCTTAGAGCTTTTAATAGTGATATTGCCACTACAATCCAAACTATGGGAGGAGATACCTTGCCTAATGCTTATGACATAGCAATAAAGGCAGAAGATATATTAATATGAGGAGGTAAGTTAGCTCCAAGGCCTCCTATGCCTTTCTTCCCTGATGTTCCAAATCATCAACAACAATGGCTCCTCTCCCCACAACTTTTACATCATAATCCCTTGTCCCAGTCCCTCAAGCTTGCACATCTTCAAATGGGATGGATGAGATCAAAGAGATGATGCAATCTCTAATGCAAAACATGGATAAAAGAGAAAAGAACCTAGAGAAAAGTTTGCAAGATCAAGGGAAGAAGTTTTAGGATCAAGGGAAGAAGTTAGAATATCAAGTAAAAGAGGCTGGAGGATAATTTTTCTATGATGCAGAAAATAAGCAACAAGGTGGTGACTTTAGAAAGACATCAAGCTTAGGGCAGTAAACCTCATCAATTGAAATATCAAGCTCCAAATAGTGGTAGGCCTCCAAATCCTAATCATTGGAACAATACTTTTGATTAGAGTAGGCAGGGTGGCCAAGCTTCAACCTCAAATGTAAACCAAAGTAGGTCCATAGTCCCTCAAAATAATATAGCTCAAGATCAAGATTTTTATCCCTCCTGTAACTACTCTTATGCCTATTGTATGTATCAAAAGGCTAAATCTTTTATGGCTTTGACAATCCAAGAACTACAACAAAACAATCATACAAGGAGGACCAATTTAAAGATGCCTTAGATATGCAAAGATAGGGTGATTGCTCTTTTATGAATCATCAGATGGAGGAGCATTGTAATGTAAACCTAGATTCCATTGCTCATAACAGTAAAGCAAAAGAATAGCTATGGAAGATGCTATCCCTCCTCCTCCCAATCAGGCCTCAACTTCAAATGCAATATCTCATGAGAAAACAACAAATAATCAATCAAGTACCTTTCAATAGTAAAGGAAAAATCATGGCAGAAAAGATACAGGTGATCCTCAAGTTGTTCCATCTCAACCTCATACAATTGCAGCTTCGAAGGCTTCCACCAAAATACCTACTGTGCCATTTAGTGTGGTAGAGAAAATGAAGAAGATAAATGTGAATATCTCCATGTGGGATGTTTTTGTTACTATACCCATGCAAAAGAGGTTGTTGCAGCAAGAATTGGAAAGAATTAAACCAAAGGATCAAACACTCAGCATGGAAAGTGCCACAAGCCTAGTACAACTGCCAAGGGAAGTAGAAACAAGCAGAAAGTTAGACCTCCTCCATTCTATGTTTCTCTAATTATAGGGGCAAGCTAGTCCATAATTGCATGATTGATTTTGGGACTAGTAGTTTAGTAATGCCTAGGTTTATTGCTGATGCTTTGGAGATGAAATATGAGCCCATTGTTAGGGATGTATTATAGTTGGATGGTAGTACTGTCAATACTATAGGGATGCTTAAGAATGTGGAGATGGGCTTACATGTATGCCCTGGTTGTACTGTAACCCAAGATATCTCTGTTGTTGAGGTCAAGCCATATTTTTCCATTTGTCTGTCAAGGGACTTCACTGCCCAAATAGGTGGTTACATATCTTCTAATTGGTCATATATGTTTTTTAGAACAAGATATGGAGCAAAAAATTCAATTAGAGAAAAGCCTCAAGCCCTCCATCAAACTAAGCCCTACACCCCTAATCTCATCAACATGAATTGCCCTATTCTAGAGATAGATGAGAATGACATAGTGAATGAGCCCATCATTCCCTTGGTAGAGATACCAGATTTTCTCTTACATGAATGGGCTAATGCATATCAATTTGACCCTATGTCAAAAATCCTTGAAATAGGTCTTAGTACATATTGTATATTAGAAAAAGATGCTCTAGTTCCCAATCTTGTGGGTGCTAAAGAAGATATGAGTGGGATATGGAGTATGTACTTTGATGGATCAAGGAATAAGTTTGGGTTAGGGGCTGGTGTGATGTTGATTTCTCCTACACAAGTAAGGTATTACTTCTTGTTTAGGCTCCAATTCAGTTGCACTAATAATGTGGCCGAGTATGAATCCTTGATTCAAGGTCTCCTACTTGCTCAAAAAGGAGGAATCCAAGCCTTAAGGGTGTATGGAGATAGTGAGTTGGTGGTTAATCAAGTGAGAAATCAGAATACCACCAAGAATGGTTTGCTCAAGTCTTATAAACATAGGGTATGGGATCTGCTTGAAGGTTTCAATGCATTTAATATTCAAAGCATCCCTAGAAAGAAAATAGACATGCTGATAGACTTGCAGCATTAGGTGCATCTTATGATGTGCTAGGAAATCTTGAGGAGGAGAGGAAGCAAAAAATCAGAGTGGTAGTAAGTCCTACCATCCCTAATAACAACATCCATTGGCAAGTGTTCAAGTCTAATGAGAAAATTGTGAGCTTCTTGCAGAATGAGGCAGAATTTTTAGAGAGGAATCAGGCAAGATTGGAGGATCAGTATGGTGATTAGATCATTTATCTCAGTTCTAACAAATTGCCTAAGGGTCTCATTACCTTAGAAAGCATCTTCAATCCTGATGATCAAGCAAGAGGCAAGGCCATGAACCTAGCTACTGATGAAGGTGACTACACCCCAGTCATGGTTGCTAATGCAAAATCCTTGAACATGGGGAAGGTATGTTTTGAAATTGAACAAGAAAATTTTATTCATCTATGTCAAGAATTTAATGATGTATTTTCTTGGACATATGATGACTTAAAGGGCTTTGACCCAAGGTTGTTTCAGCATACCATAGATTTAGTTTATAATGTCAAACCAGTAAGACAAAAGTAAAGGCTAGTGAATCTCAAGATTGAACCCTTAATGAGAAAGGAGCTATCCAAATTGATTGAAGCCAATATAATTTTCCCTATTAAGCACTCATCATGGGTAGCAAACCTTGTCCGTGTTAGGAAGAAGAATGGGGAAATTAGATTGTGTGTGGACTTTAGGGACCTTAACCAAGCTTCCCTTAAAGATCACCATCCTATCCCTTCTATGGAGTAGATTTTGTCCAAGGTCAGTGGTTCAAAAATATTTTCATTTCTTGATGGATTCTCTAGTTATAATCAAGTGCTGGTTAAAGAGTCTAATAGGTACAAGACTACATTTACCACTAAATAGGGTACCTATTCTTATTGTAAGATGACATTTGGGCTAACCAATGTAGGTGCTACATTTCAAAAGGCAACAGAGATGGCCTTCAAGAATTTGATTGACAAGTTTTTCTTAGTTTACCTTGATGATATCACTATGTATTCAAATAATGTAGATGATCATTTTGATCATCTAAAACAAGTATTCATAATGTGTAGAGAGTTTGGGGTATCCCTTAACCCAAGCAAGTGTGTCTTTGCTACTAATCAAGGAAAATTATTAGGACACATTGTATCTAAGCATGGTTTAACCATTGATATAGAGAGAACAAAAGAAGTACTTTCTCTTCCTCTTCCTAAACACAAGAAAGGGTTGCATAGTTTCCTAGGTAGGATAAATTTTGTGAGAATATTTATCCCTAATCTTGCTACCATAGTGAAACCTCTTACAACTATGCTCAAGAAAGGTATGGTCTTTGCATGGACCAAGGAAGGGAAGGAAAGTTTTGAAGAAATCAAGGCAGCCATAGCCTCAGCCCCTATTCTCATGAATAAAAATTTTGAGAAAGATTTCATCCTTTATACCCTAGGTGGTGAGTCAAGCATTTTTGCTGTCCTGACTCAAACAAATGATAAAGGTGATGAGCTGCCCATAGCTTTCTTTAGTGAAGGGCTTAAGGAATATGAAGATAAGCATGACTATGTAGAGAAGCAAGTCCTTGCAGTCATCAAAGCTTTAAATAAATTTAGACACCTCCTATCTCATAATAAGATTCATTTGTTAGTACCCCATGCTACTGTGAAGGAGTTCCTTTTGAGTAGGAATATTAGTGAGAAAAGAGTTGGCTAGATTACTAGAGTGATGGAATATGATGTTGACATCCAGGTCACTAAGATAGTAAGAGGGAAAGGATTGTGTAAACATATGTTATCATCTTAGGAACCTAATAAGGAAGCTACTATGATACTAATAGAGCAACAAGAGGTGAGAAATGGTGACCCAAGGAATTGGATGGATGACATGAAGAGTTTCTTATTCGGGAATGGATACCCTCAAGGATTAGATAGAACTAAAAGGAGACAGTATAGGCTACAGTCAATTCCTTATGTCATAATTGATGGTATCCTTTTCAAGAGAGATTTTAATGGAACCTTATTGAGATGTATTGATACAGACTAGGCTGAAAGAATGATCAAGGAACTTCGTGATGGTCCTGATGGTGGTCATTTCTCGGCAAGGACAACTGTAATGAAAATCATGAGGGCTAGTTATTACTAGCCATCTCTATTTCATGATTGTCATAAGTATGTGAGGAAATGTGAAAAATGTGCTTTCTTCTCTAGCAAAAAAATACTTGCAGCTCTTCCCCTTCATCCTATGCAAGTGGACCAGCCTTTTGCTCAATGGGGATTGGATTTCATAGGCCCCATTAATCCTCCTTCCAGTTCTGGTCACAAGTGGATTTTAGCTACTATAGATTACTTCACTAGATGGATAGAGGTAGTTGCATTGAAGGATGCCACTGAATCTTTAGTTGTTGAATTCTTTGATGGAATTGTGACTAGGTTTGGTGCCCCTTCAACCATTATTTCATTTAATGCAAAGTCTTTTGTTGGAGCTCAAATTTGTGCATGGGCAATGGACCATAATATCTATTTAAGCACATCCTCAAATTATTATCCTCAGGGCAATGGTTTCACTAAGTCCTCCAACAAGAACCTCATCAAGATCATGGAAAGGGCAATAGAGGATAACCAAAGGTGTTGGCATAAGAAGTTGAAGACTACATTGTGGGCTGATAGGATAACACCTAAAAGATCAATAGGGAATTCACCATTTGTGCTAGTATATGGTAGAGAAGCAAGGCTTTCAATTTCATTAGAGTTCCCAGCCCTAGAGTTAGCTCATCAGTTGGAACTAATTGAAGATGATGCCATGATAGTGAGAGTGGCAGAACTAATGGAGCTGGAAGAGAAAATGAATCAAGCCATGGAGACCCTAGAGGCACACCAGCAGTAGGTCAAAAATAGTTTTGCAAAAAGGGCTAGGGTCAAGATCTTCAGGGAGGGAGATTTGGTTTTGAAATGGAACGCAGATAGGGAAAAACTAGGAAGACATTCAAAATTTGACACACTATGGAGTGGTCCCTACCGAATTGAAAGTTGTAAATAGGCCAGTGCTTTCTAGTTGAGCAAGCCTGATGGTGAAATTCTGCCTATCCCAGTCAATGGGATCTATCTTAAGCAATGTTTTTTACAGGGTTTAAGATTCCATATACATAGTTAGCTTAGTTTTCATTCCAAGTTTTTCCAATTTTCCAAGAAGTTCATCAGCATAGGATTGTCTCTGTGAGATAGCAAGTTTCAAAATTTTGAAGGTTGCAAGAGGAGCTTTGGTCTCTGATTTCGATTGCAGAGACAAGGTTTTCAGGGTTTTCCTCTTAGAGGTAGGGTTAAGGTTTCACAGTGCTCAAAATCTACATATTTTACGACCCTGTAGCCCAATGGGTGCTTCAAGCCACTGGTCTTACGCATAGCTAGCTTGTGTCCCCTGTGAGTTGCCAGAAATGTTACCCATTTTTACCCCTCTTCCAAAATTTCAAATTTGTATGCCCAGCATGTCCAATAGCTAGTTCCCAACTTTTATATTATTTTAATGGCCCAAAAATATTAAAATTGAATGAAAAACCTTATGTTATTTCCTTATTTCCTAAATTTCCTTCTGTTGGCTTGCAACCTTGTGCATCGTCAGATCTCAAAGGATCAATGGTCAACACATCCCCACATTTTCAAGATGAGAGATGTTTAAAAAATGTGGGAATGCCCCTTTTTGACATGTGGATAGCATGACATCACGTGAGGTCTTTGTCAGTTTTCAAAGGAAAGTTTTGACATCAAAGGGCGCTATTGCGCTATTGGGAAATTGGTTCTTCTCACCATTAGCGACATAGTGCTTGACCGGTAAAAGAATAGATGATGGGTCCCCCCTTGTTTCCTTGTGTTTCTCTGGCATTGAATTTTGAGAAGTCCCTGGAGGGTGCTATGGCACTATCAAAGAATCCATGCCCCTCATCGTTAGCAACATAATGCCCAGTCAGAAAATGATACTATGGTGACATTAGGCAGGTGTGGGTCCTACTTCCCTCAGTGAACCATGAACAAAGATTCATTAGATAGTTGGCATGTGGCCCATCCTCATTGGTTGGTGCACTAACAGGCTAGAACCATCTTGCTCGCCACTAGATTTAAGGAACATCAATAGTGGGTGTTATGTCACTATGGGAAGCTACACAATATATACCCATAGCAACATAATGCCTTGGTGACATGTGTCCCAGGTGTCATCATAATAGATGGTTGCATAGGTTTTAGAGTGCATGTTTTGATCATCATCAAATCTTTGAGGATTGAGGGTTGGTGCTTCCCCACATTATCAAGATGCAAAGACTTTTAAAAATGCGGGGAAGTTGTTTGGCAACACCTGTCTCAGTTGACATCATGGGCCCACTTTCTCAGAAGGTATCAATCAATAGCTTTTCCTTTGTCATAGTTGTCAGACGAGTCAGAGTACAATGAAGGCATCTCATTGGCCCATCTAGCTTACTAGATATGCAGTTCTATAGATCTCTGAGCACAATCGGATATCCCCAGATCAATGGCTGGCACTTCCTCACATTATCAAGATGTGACAAAATTAAAAAATGCAGGCAAGTAGTTTGGCAACATGTGTCCCAAGTGATGTCATGGTAGATATTCTCAGAGATTCAAAAAGTACAAGTTATGATCACCATCTGATGCAGGCAGATCAAAGGCTGGCACTTTCTTGCATTATCAAGATACGAGAAAGTTAAGAAATGCAAGAAAGCGGGTAGCTGCCACGTGCTTTTGTGAGACCAATTTCTCTATGGGACACCATGTGCTACCAGGCGTGGTATGGATTGTTGAGGTGGTGCTAAGTGTGATGGGTCTGGGGCAAGAACAAGCATAGTACATGAAAGAGTTTCTCAATCATTGATCTCATGGAGATCAATGATCAGTGCTTTCCTACATTATGGAAGTGCAAGGAAATTTAAAAATGTGAGGAAGTGGGTGGAGGGCACATGTCCTAGATGATGTCATTTGCTTGCCCTCTTCACAAGAAGGTACTCAATGAGCCCTCATCGGCTGATGTGATCTGATCGATGGTAGGCACTATCATGTATGAGAAGCTGCGAGAATGATATGCATAGTGACATAGCACCCTTGTGGCACATGGATCAGTGGGGCCAGAATGCTAGGTTGTGCTAAGGTGGTTGCCAGGTGGATTCATGGACCAAAAACCTTATGGAGGCAAGCACAGTAATACGGTGAGTCTTCATGATCGTTAGATCAAGGGAAATCCACTGTAGGCACTATCTCGCTATGGAAAGCTGCACAAACATTACCCATAGCTATAGACACCTAAAAAATCCTTTAGAAAATAAAGTATTTTTATTTTTTGAAAAAGTCCCTAATGACATCATCATTAATTAATTAATTAATTATTTAATTAATTAATTTATATTAATGCCATTAAATCACTTTATCTTAATTAAAAATATTTAATTAAGGAATCCCTCCCAAAAATGTTTAAATCTTATTTAAACATTATTTCCTTATTAATTAATTAATTAATTAATTAATTGACCAAAAATCCCAAAATAAATAATTTATTTATTTTTTGCCCAAAACTTGGCCAATTTCCTTAAGACCACTAACCTCTTCCAAAATATTCTAATCCTTCTTTAATTTTGATTAAAGGCTAATCCCATCATTTCCTACCCCTATCCCAACTCAAAATATTTAATTAAGATTAAATATTAATCCTCATGTTTATTAAAAATATTTTAATAAATATCTCTTCAACCCAAACCCTTGAAATAAATAAAACTTTATTCATTTCCTAAAAACCTTATTTATCCTCATCCTAGGAAGTTCTAGACTCTTCTAGAAAGTCTTCATCCTCATCCAAAGCCTAGACTCTTCTAAAAGATGTCAATCCTTATCTTTGACCCTAATCCTAGTCCCCCCCCTAACCTTGTCACATTCTCTAACCATGGGTTAAGACTTGCTAACTCAAGCCAAAGCCAACAAATATCTCCTCCTTCACCCACCCTTATTAAATGCCATCCACTTGCCCATCTCTAACAAGCTTAATCTAATCTTACCCCAAGCCTAATCCAAGCCTTAATCATTTTCACATTCCTAAGTCAAGCTTAAGACATTCTTAATCCAACCCAAGTCAAAATATCTCAACTCTTTCACAAATATCCCAATCATAAAACTTTATAAAGCCCACAAAGCCATAAATGACTCTTACAAGCCCATTCATTGCTCTTACAAGCCATTATGAGGGTCTTTATGAACTTTTAGCCTCCTTTGTTGACCCCTCAACTCCTCTTGCTCTAACCAACGACCTTGTGACATGTGTCACTCCTTGATTGACTATAAAAAAACACAATCCATGTTCTCTCCTCTCATTCAATCTAAACCTTCCATAAGCTTTCTCATATCCTTGCATCCTAGCCCTTGATCCCTCAAGCCCTTTGCCTATTTAAGGAATCCTCTCCCAAGCCATCTTAACACAATCACCCATAGTAACAAAGTAATGCCATTTTTATTATGAAGTAAAGCCATTATGCCATTTTACATCGAATCCATTCACCCAAGAAAAATTCCATCAAGAACACCATTGAAGCCTTTGGAGAATCGAGCATACATCCTATCTAATTAGACAAAGCTACTCAACAAGAGAGCTTCTCATTGAGAGAGCCCATTAATGGTTCATATTCTCAATTGAGAGCTCATCTTAGTCTATCTTGAAGTTATGTTTATTTAGTTTTGTGAATTCTTCTGATTTGATATTTAGTGTTCTTTGCATTACTAATCCTTGTATACATTCTGGCATGCTTAGTGGGACCCTACATGGCTCATCTTCATTAGCTTTTTAAATCAAGTTTTGTATGTTATTTGATAATTTTGGCTAATTTTGCTTGTTTTTGTGATTGGTAGGATTGTATAAATTGGTTTTGCAGGTCCACATGAGCATGAAGAAGACAAAGGAACTCATAGTCTATCTCATAGTGTTTGCAAAATTTTCAAGCTTATAGGTAGACGGAGCACTTGGAATTATTCTTCCTCTTCTTGTCTATATTCTTCTTCTATTCCATCTTCTTCTTCTTCTTCTTCTTCTTGAGGGATCTTGGCCTTTTTTTTCAAGGAAGCAAAATCATACCCACTTTTTTTTTCTTTAAGTGCTTAAAATGAACCCCCAAATCATACTTAAATCCATTAAAAACTAAAAATTTGCTAAAAAAAAAATCTTTTAACAAGTGAAACTAAACCAATCCAATCATTTGCATCCTTGCAACATCAAGGTTTTAGATGCATTCATGCAAAGTTAGGAACACTTCATTTTTGAGAATTTAAAAAGAACTTCAAGTTTCCATTTCAAAAGGCTCAAAATCAACACTAAGTGCATACTAAAATCTAAATCAAACTCAAAGCATCAATCAAGGATAAAATGAACCTCATTTGCAAATATTTTAAAGTTCTTTTAAAAATCTTATGAAAACTAAGAGTCCTAAATGGTTGCCAAAATTGTCCTAAAAGCTTTGTTATTTGTTCCAAACAAATGTCTTGTTGCAAAATCTTGAATGTTTCCTAGGTTTTTCATACATCAAAACAATCTAGGAATATCATTTTTTAGGCTTAAAACATGCAAACTAGAACACAAAATCTTGAATGAAAACCAAAGTCCAAAGAGTCATTTTCACTTTTGAGTCCAAAACAATCTTGAATGATCTAAGGTTAAAACAAAGCACTTCAAAGTTCTTAAAACAACACGCAAAATATCAATCTTGAATGCTCAAAGGAAAAAACTTGAATGTTTAATCACTTGTCTTTGAATGCATGTTGCTAAAATCACTCTTGAGTGCTATGGATTAAAAGCAAGTTTTTTTTTTTTTTATAAATGCATGATTAAAACAAAAAATCCAATCTTGAATGCCATAGATCAAATAATTATCTTTTGGAGCATAAAAAGAATCCACATTTTAGAAACTTTCTAAGTTATAAAAACAAATAAAGACACTTTGAGTGAATTTGTTGTTGGACTCACCCTCTTTAATCACCCATCATTCTAACCATTGGTTGCAATATCAACACCATATATGGGGATGGGTCTACCTAAGAAGGTGTTAAGTGCTCCACAAAAATCAAATTCCACTCACTTGAGTTTTTATTGGTTTTTCTAAGATAGAAAATTTCTTGAATGCATATTAGTCTTGCTAACACCTCATTTGGGCATAAAAATTGAACAAATCTTGATGTGGAGGGCCTCCGGGCATGCGCTTCAAATCAAACTTTACACACATCGTTGTTTTGGCCTTAAAATGAACAAACACCAACTCTTGAATGCCTTAAAGAAAATTAATTGATACTTGATGTAGAGGGCCTCCAGGCACGTGGGTTTACTTTCTTGTTGACCCTAACTCTCCTTTTTGTATTCATGCTTTGATCACTTCTCTTTTGTTGATACATTTTAAATTAGAATTGAACCTTTGCATCTTAATCATGTGTGTTTTCAGAAGGTATAGATCAAAAAACTTAAGCGTCAGTTACAAAAGAACTCTATCTTTTAGCCCAAGATCATCCAAGTCTTCTCTCCCCTTGTCATATTTTGAGGCCATCTTGGGTGCATAAGATTAGGATCCAAAATCTTTTTTAAATTTTAGGAGGCCTACTCGAGGATTTCATCACCCCTTGGGATGACCTCAACTCTAGCATTCTGGTGGAGTATAAAGATCAAGAGGTGAATCCAAAGACACCTCTCTTAGGATCAAAATTATGTCACTCGGGCTAAGCCTCAAGGAACTTTATACCCTTGAGAAGTGAAAGAGGAGAAGTAGATTACCGCTCCTCTTAACTGTGTGACATCTTTTTGGTTTCATCTACTAATTTGGGCCTAATTCACCTTGCATATATCAAGGACTCCCTAGCTAAACCAAATTTCATACTTGTAGAAAGCTTCCAAAGATGTTGGTGTGTTTGACGTGCTTGCTCCAAACTTTTTTTTTCTTGTTTGTTCATAGCTTTTGAATGAATGTTTGCCAACTTTGGTCAAAATCCTAGAAAAGAAAAAATCTCCTAGCTCAAGGCATACTTAGCATAGTCATTGCCTCATCAAAAAATCATCCAAGCTCCCCCACTGCAACTGAATCTATCTAGTTCTTTGCTTTAGAACAATCCAAAATCCAAAGTCCATCCAAACCATCCCCCCAGCCAGCTAGCAACCCAATTCAAAATCACCCAAGCCTTTAAGGAATTGTTGTTACTCTACCAGAGTTTGCTATCCAATCAATCTATCCAAATCCCTTAATCTCCCCAAGGTTATCCCTTTGACAGATCTTTTTCTAGGTTAATTTAGCATTGTAAATTGCCATCCCTCATCACCTTAAGCTAAAGGTTGGGATTCACAAGTGGTCAATCTCATGTCATGCCCATAGGATCATTTGTCTATGCTCAAGTTGACACCAAAAGCCACCAATCCTGCACATAGGAAAGAAAAACTCTCACTTTTTGATAGCATACCCTTGAAGTCTTCCATCCACAAGAAAGCCAAAAATCTCTAGCCAATCCTCCTTAAATCTGTCATGCAACTTTGACTCTCCCTAGGAAATCTTTCATTAGCCAATCCAAAATCTACACTTAATCCAAATCCAACCATGAGCTTCCGTGTTCATCCATATGCAAGACCCCATCCCCATCCAAATCATCATCAAAACATGAAATCCCAACCCTATCATGATGATTTTGGTTGCATTGTCCTTTCTCCTGCTACATCCTATTCCAATGATGATAAAAATCTTGTTGACTATGACGGGTATCTTGAGAGCCTTAGATGCCTTCTACCAACCATCCCCCAAAATCCAAGCATTCCTCCAAACTATCTAGTCATCCCATCTCATATCCTAGCTTCTCCTCCATCACCCAATCAACCAAGCTTCCAATCTTCCACCCCCATCACACCAGCTATTCTTGTCAATCCACCACCTCCACCTCTAACACATGAGTCTCCCAGAAATCTCCTAGAGGAAATACAAGAAAAGCCACCTCTAATAGTCGATAAGCCATGTCATCTAATCTAACCATGTGAAGTAGTCAGTGATGAAGCTTCCCCATCTATAATATCACCTCCATCTCCCATAGCTATCATCTACATACCATCCATCAAATTGCTTAAAATATTTCCACTTCTTGCAAGCATCAAAATCCCACCACTTGTCAAATCCCTCCAAATCCTGTTCACATCACCTCCAAGCATTTCCCAAATCTCCTGTAATGACCCTTATGCATCCATCTTCTACTCACCCATCTCCACTACCAAATCTCCCATCTATCCATCTACTACCTTTGAAGAATCCATCCCTTCACCTCCTATCACACCATCCACTCCAATCCAATACTATCAAGATCCTGCCCAAAAGCATGTTGACATCCCCCAAAGAATAAATAAAGATATCATTGTACCATGTCTTCCATCCATAGTGCAGTCACCATCCCCTCCATCTCCAAAACCTCAAGCCATACCTCCTCTACTACAGGATATTTTTTCATCCCATCAGCTAAATCAAGATCCTATCCTACCATCTCCTCCACTCCATGCTTCCATATTACCACCTATCCAAGCTATTCCACCATCTATAATCTACCCTCTTGGTTCACTTACTTCATCCATGGTGGCCCCCTCTCAGCAGAAGAATTAAGAGCAATATCTCCCTATTGTAGTACATCTAATAAAGCACTTCTACCATTTTCTACAAGCAAAAAGTTTCCTTAGCTCGTTCAAATGCTCAATCAATGGCATTATCAAAGTCAAGGTTTAGGACCACAAGAGAAAGGAATCAAAAAGCTTATTATTGGACAAAAGAATCCAAGATTTCATGGTCTTGGATATGTATCCAAAGGCTCACCATCTAAAAGTGTTGGTACATGCCATCCCAAAACCAAGCCTATCTCTAGGCCCACCATGCCATCCTCCCATCACTCCTTCAAGAAATCTTATGTCATCCCCCCTCCACCATCTTTGCAACCCAAAACAACCTACCATATCCCCCCTTCATCCGCTAAATCCATTTTGGGTCCCCATGCCCCAAAATCTACCATCCTCCATCCTCCTATCAGCCATCATAAAAATTCTATTCCCTCCATTCCTATGCAAGATCAACAAAGGCACGTATCAGGGCACATCGTCCATTTTCATCCCCCAAAATGCTCTTCCATATCCTCTCCATCTCACAAAGCCTCTCCTAACCATCTTCCCAAATCTTACCACAAAAATGTGAATGCCAACTTCAAAATGCATAAAGCTAAAAATCCACATCCTAGGCAATCATATGTATATTCTAAAAGACATACTCCAAAAAAGAAAAATCCAATCAAAGAATGCAAAACAATGCAAAAGCCTATGAAAAGAAAATCCAAAACCATGTGGATCCCAAAGAAAAAAGTTGAAACCCAATGCATAATGGCATCTTCCATTGCTAATCCCCCATCTAGTGATTCGTGTCCCCCATCTCCTGACTCCATCTTGGGTGCCTATATCCCCAAGCATGCTTCCACAAATCCTCCATCAAGCCTACATCTACCATCTATTCCCCATATGCTCTTTTCACACCCATCCCAACATGTGTCAATGTTGATCCTGCAAGCATCCCCATCTCATGCTCCTTTCCATCTTTTTCACCCCTCCATCTCCTACCATCAATCCCATCTAATCTGATCTATTGCATAAATCACACATCCGGTGTACCAACAACTGGCAACAAAATTGAACATTCCAACAGCCAGTGAAAAATCCCAAAAAAGCCAAAAATAACTAAAGAAAGCCAAAATCATTCCTACTAAGTCCAAAGTCAAAAAGTTAAAAAAATAAAGAAAAATAAAGCATCCACTGGTGAGAACTTGGCAATTCAAGAACCTTGGACAAGTACCATGATGAAAACTTGGCAAACAAGTGTCATGCATAATCTAGCCATCCCTGGCTTAGCCTATCATCCTCATGCTTTTGGTCGCATCTTGCCATGTAGCTCCATCTTCCAATTTATCCACCTATCTTTCATCCTCCAGATTTTGTCTATCACTATCCACTTATCTTCTGCAACCTCACCCTATCATCCCAGCTATCATCCATCTCCCTAGTGCCTTCAACTTTTCCATCCTAGCTTCAATCCTATCACATCCATCATAAGACCTCCTTCTGCATGTCATCTTCTGACTGGGGGCACTATATTCCTTGGAGATATTGTCTTGTCGATCCTCCCTTGTCATTGGTATCTCACTCTAGGCTATCCTCATGCAAATCTAATGTCATCCTCTCATTAGCCTTTCACTCTAGTGCCATCTATCAGCTCAACTACCACCAACCTTAGAAATGTCCCCATCCTTGGTCACACATCTATCATCATCAATGGATGCATCCTTCCAAATCCATATCTTTTGCTATCACCTCATCCTTAGCTTCTACATCTTGCACCAACTTGAGCCATCCCACTATCTTATCATTTGGAGCTCCTGTATAGCTTGTAAATAATCTTGCATCCAACACTTGTATCATACCTTGTATCATAGCTTGTTTATCCAATCTTGTCCAAAACAACTTGTACATTTGCATATCTTGGTCCATCAGCTTGTACATCCTCATTAGCTTAGTACCATTATATCTATCCAACTTTCATGTCAGTTCATCCTTGATCAACATCTTGCACACATCGGACAAATCTTGGTTAGCTATTCTAATGCATCCTTTAGCTAGATCTCCTTTCACCAAAGTGTTATTCTTCTTAGTTCAGCTTGCTAGATGCATCACTCATCCAAATCCACTAACTTAGGTGCTCTCTGATATATCCTTGTAGGATATAGCTTTCCTCATGTCTGATCTTGGTCCATTAGTACCTCATCCTATCCATCTCATTGGCAAACGATTCTCTTTTGGATTTTTGCTTTCTTTTGATTTGGAATCTTCCCTTTTGGGTCTTGAAGCATCTTTCCCAAGCAATCTTTTTGTTCCCTCCTCAAGGTTTCCACAATCTTCCATATCATGGTATGTTGTGAATGGGGCACTCTGAGCATACATTTTTGATCAAGTCTTTTGTTTGTTTCTTTTTTGCTTGTGGGTTACCCAGTGTCGGTTCCACATTGTTTCCTCTGGGTTTCATGTGTGATGCTAGGGAAATCCTTGTGTGTTTGTCTCAAGTCAGTCCATCAGTCCTCTAGATGGTTGGTGACATGGCTTGATGTTCTTGGTAACCTTGGCAATTAACCAATAGTCCTATAGCAAATCTAGTGCTCACCTACATGGTGGTACTTCTCTTTGAAGTATCCCCCTACTCAAAAAGCTTCAATGGATTCCCTTCATCTCCATTATCCCCCATCCATATCCAACATCTATCTCTCCTACCCCATCTTATGCATCACTATCTCTTTGAATCAATCTTCACTTTTAGCTTTAGGGATACACAATCCTAGTCTTAGGGATCCACCAATCCAATCAATCCACCAAGCCTCATCTTTCGAGATCCACAATCTTAGACCTAGGGATCTTTGAAACCCATCCTCCACCAATCTGACTCTTTGAAATCCTATTGCATCAGCTTTATAATCCCCTCATCCTTCTCTCTATCCTAGATTCCTTTTTATAGTGCTCAACTCCTTCATCCTCCACCTTCCCTAAAGTCTTAATCTTGCTTCCTCTTGTGCATCTGATTCTTCTTTATCATTCTTCCATAGTGAGAGTTTGAGCTAATTCAGCCCCTTCTCTTTGCCAATCCGAGTCTCCTTGCTTATCTCGAATTCTTGTACTTTTCAAGAAGCCGTATAGCCTCATTTTCTCTCCCCGCCACCTTCTTGAGGGGGCATCTCATAGTCTAGCCTCTCCTTCTTATCCAAGACTGGGGAAACTTTGTTGCTAAAACATCTTCCTCATGTCATTTATATTCAAACTTCTTTGAAATAGTGTTATCTCAACACTATGTCAAAGAGGGGCAAAACGTAGACATGGGTTAAGACTTGCTAACCCAAGCCAAAGCCAAAAAATATCTCCTCCTTCACCCACCCTCATTATATGCCATCTACTTTCCCATCTCTAACAAGCCTAATCTAATCTTAACCCAAGCCTAATCCAAGCCTTAATCATTTTTACATTCCTAAATCAAGCTTAAGACTTTCTTAATCCAAACCAAGTCAAAGTATCTCAACTTTCTCACAAATATCCCAACCATAAAATTTAATGAAGCCCACAAAGCCATAAATGACTCTTACAAGCCATTATGAGGGTCTTTCTGAGCTTTAAGACTCCTTTGTTGACCCCTCAACCCCTCTTGCTCTAACCAATGACCCTGTGACATGTGTCACTCCTTGATTGGCTATATGGAAGCACAATCCATGTGCTCTCCTCTCATTCAATATAAACCTTCCATAATCTTTCTCTCATCCTTGCATCCTAGCCCTTGATCCCTCAAGCCCTTTGCCTATTTAAGGAATCCTCTCCCAAGCCATTTTAACACAATCACCCATAGTAACAAAGTAATGCCATTTTGATCATGAATTAAAGCCATAATGCCATTTTTGAGAAGCCATTTTACATAATATATATTCACCCAAGACAAAATCCATCAAGAACACCATTGAAGCCTTTGGAGAATCGAGCATACATCCTATCTAATTAGACAAAGCTACTCAACAAGAGAGCTTCTGATTAAGAGAGCCCATTAATGGCTCATATTCTCAATTGATAGCTCATCTTAGTCTATCTTTAAGTTACATTTATTTAGTTTTGTGAATACTTTTTATTTGATATTTATTGTTCTTTTCATTACTAATCCTCATATACAAGTGCATCCTGATAGTAAGAGGAAGCTGACCTTCTCCAGAGACTCAACCTCATAGTTCAAGTCCCACAGCTTGGAGGTTGTTTCCATGTTTCACTAGGTTGTCCTCATGCATAGGCTTTGGAAAAGGGTACAAACCTAAGTGACAACAGAAACCCCTTTTTGATGAAAGATCTAATATGCATTCAAAAAGTATGTAGGAGTTTGCAATATGATCTTGTTTGTCTTCTTCTCCCCTTACCATGAAAATCCAACTGCCTCCTACCAAAAAAACATATCACTTACAACTTCCCATTTAAAACATTTAATTCCCTTGTTTATGGAATCAATGAATTTGATCTTATCTCTAACCAATCAAAATCTGATATTATTCTATCAGAAATAGAGAATCTACATTATTACTAAGGATGGCCCAAAAAATAGAAAATTGTTGAAAACTTCTACCCCTTGAGACCTACATAAAATTTGATTATAGAAATAAAAAGTTTAGCTTCTCTCATTTTTGGTCATATATAATACTCCATACCATTGATAAAAATGATGCCTTTGAAGTCAATTTGAAAAACCAAGCCTTAGGCCATTAATAAAGTAATTAAATATAAAACTAAAAACTATATAGTCTGCACCATATAATATCATCAAAATTATTTAAAATTTCAACTTTCAACCTTAGATATTTTACCTCCCCAATCATATGATCTCATCTCCAATCATAGCATCTTAAGACAATTTATTTCCTTTCATGATCTTATGTCAAGGGACCTCCATCGTAACATTGTAAGTTTTAATTTTTGGCCTCCTGACTATACAATTTTGGCATAATATCTTAAGCCTTCATCATTCTTCTCTTGTCATAGCATCTCCACTTGAATATTTTCTTCATATCATAACATCTTAAAACTCAATCCTTTAGTCTTCTAATCCCATGATCTTTTGTACCATCTTATTTGACTATTCGTCACATCTTGATCTTAAAATATGATTGTGGCATTGTAAGTCCATTTTGTAGCATCTCTAATCTCATGATGATGTTGTATTATAGCACACCTCTAGTTTTAGATTTATGATCTCACAATTGGCCTTTGTAATATTCCATGTTTCACTCTATATACTTGTTTTGTGTTGACTAAAACTTCCCTACATATCCATCACTGGACTCAATCTGGTAATCTCTATACACTGTCAAAAGCTAACACAACTTTGACACTTGAATACTTTGTCCTGACTTATTTAACCACATTTGAAATACCTCACTTAATAAATGTGGTATAAAACATCAAAATAAAAACTATCTTCAAAAACCTTAAGCATGCATCCATTATCACAATGTTGTTGATCCACATTCCATGTAGTAGCTTATGCCTTATTTTATCGTCTAGCATGTGCATTGAATACTAATTTGAAAATTAAAAACCTCTATTCCCTTTCTAAAAAGTGATTTAGATATCAATCATCTTTCTTCACATTACCCCTCAAATTGATCTTAATTACCACATATTATATAAGGGATCGCCCTCTATTGCTCAGTGTTGATCGATCAAATTTAGCTGCCACACATGGCCATTAAAAGAAAAGGAGCCCATGCATTTACCTTGGGAAAACCTAATCTCCCCTTTGGTCAAAAATGGGGTCAAACTCTATAGTGCATCTTGACTAGGAAGATAGTTCAAGCTATTGGAAATGATTGAAAAGATCTTTGAATGAAGAATGGTGGAATTTGTAAGGAATGCTTTCAATCATTGTTTTGTCATTGATGTCAAACTTGCTACTTGTAGGAATGACAATTGCTTAAGTGATCCAAATACTATCACTTATTAGATTGACAAGGAGGAGTTAATCAACAAGATGCAACTATAATACCTAGAGAAAGGTTGAAGTTATGATGTTGTAATGAAGTATAAGGATCGGCCAAGACAATGATGAAATAATGTATTGATGACATACTCTAAGATACAAGGAATGGAAACACTCAGATAAACTCAAAATGTAAGGTTTAACTAAGTCATTTGTAAAGCATAACTAAGTTCATTTGTGAGAGCCCAACAAATTCTTAGTTGAAGTTGAGCAAGTTCAACTTTAGTGTGTGACGAGCAATTCTTTAGGTGTTAAGCAATTCTTTAGGTGTCGAGAAAAATCTTTAGGTGCTAAGTAACTCAGGAAATGCTTTAAATGTTGAGCATTAGAAAAAAAAGGGGTAATGGATGCCTAGTAAGTCTTCAAGTATCGAGCAAAGTAGAAATGCTACTCATGCTGAGCACTACTAAAACAACAATAGAAGCCGAGTAACCAAGTTAGTGTCGAGCATCAAAAAACCAATGATGCCAAGTTGTTGCATTATTTTTTAAGTCAAAAGAAATTCTAGATTAGTAACAATAAGTTTGTTACATTAAATTTTGTGAATTATTTGGATGATAAGGATGATGAGTAGATGTCACAGAATTCTATGTAAACCATGTAAACCAATTCAAGGTGAATACTGATGGATTTATTATGAAGTTTCTAGAAGAAACAATTAGGAGGGAAAACAATATCATTTTCTTAGATCAATTCAAATTGATGAGTGGGAAATGAAGAATGGAACTTATTTATAAGAAGTCACAGGTTAGAGATCAAAGGAGAGAGGGAGTTGGTCATAAGTGTGGTCATGTAAAGAAGCCAAGAGAAGGTTAGTGCGAAGTGTAAAGAAGAGGACACCGTGAGGAGTTAGCACATAGCATCAAGACTCTGAGTTGATCAAGTGACCATCAAGTGCATTGTCATAATAAGTGGAAGAACTCAAGGAGAAAGATCTTGAAGGGTGAACAAGCTATTAGCACTGCAAGGAAGAAAAGCCAAGTAAAGGAAAGAACTGAAGAGTGATCTAAAATCTACAAGGTTAGAGTTGCAAACTTTTTTAGGTCAAAACCTTTCTAATACTTTCTTACCATTGTATTAGACATTGAAATTCTACATTTCTAGGTCAGCTTAATAGCTAGGTGGATAAGCCTTAGGAAAAGAATAGAAGATCCCTAGGAAAAGGATAAGAGATCCTTAGGAGAAGGATAAGAGATCCTTAGGAGAAGGATAGGAGATCCTTAGAGAGGGATAAAATATTCTTTTGAGAAGGTGACTAGAAATCCCATAGACTTGGGTGGGCCTAATAGCTCTATATATAAATCCTTTAATAGGGTGGCATTCTAAGTTGAATGTTCTTAAGTCCTCTAATAGGGCACACTCCTAATAGGGTGTAAAAATCTTTTAACAGGGTCACATCTAACACTGTGTAAAGCCTTTAATAGGGCAAACCATCAGAAGTAGTTGAAATAAATTGCACAGTTATTTTGTGGGTGTCATCCCCATCCCAATTTTACCTTCTTATTCCTAGAGGGTTTCTGGGTCACCAAAATCTTAAGTGTTATGGGGTGATGCATGTTTACTTTTCATGATTGCTTAATGTTTAATTGCATGCATGAGGATTACAATTATATGCCACTAAGGATTTGACAAGAAAAAGAAAAAAGGATAGTACTTTTGATTCATCCCTATTTTATTAAAAAAAAATTGTATTGGACATTATTGGACATTGAATAACTGATTCACCCCCCCTCTCAATTGTTCTAAAAGAATTCTAACAATTGGTATCAAGGCCTATTGCTGATTTGTTTCAAGGTACTAGTAGTAGGAAGATCAAGATGTCCAAGAGAGAAGTTCCCAAGCTAAACAAAGACAACTTTGTTGCATGGAAAAGTCTAATGAAGTTGTACCATTAATCACTAGGTGACTATGCAAAGACCTCAATCATAGTTGATCATGTAGACCCTGCAAGACCCCTCACTATAAAACACATGAACAAGAAGAAGGAGCACAATCAAGTGATGTTAAAAATTGCTTCAACATTAAGCTATGTCGAGTATGATGACATCAAAGCATGTAGTACTACACATACGATGTGGAAAACATTATCAAGCATCTATGGAGGAGATGATAATGTCAAGAGATCCAAAAGAGATAGCCTAAGAGGAAAGTTAGATGACATGAAAATGGAAGAAGGAGAGAATGCTGCTCAATACGGTGCAAGGATGAAAGAAGTGGTAAGTGCCATAAGAAGTCTAGAGGGATAGTTATTAGAAGAAATAGTATGTAGCAAATACTTGAGAACTTTACTTTCTATCTATGCTATAAGAGTATCAGCCATCCAAGAGCTAAGGTGTGTGCCAAGAAACACATTGTCATTTGAAGGAATAATTGGAAGACTAACTACCTTTGAGCTATCCAACTTTGACAACTACAAGCTAGAAAACTTTGAATCTACATTCAAAGCCAGGATGACAATAAAAGACAATGAGGAGGTGCAAACAAAGAAAAAGAGTGGAAAAGGAAAGTACATATCTAGTGATAGCAAAATCGATGAAGATGATGTAGACCAATTGGAAGCATTGCTAGAAAGAAGATTTCATAGAGGAAGAGGCAAATTCAAAGGCAAGCTGCCAATCATTTGTTTCAATTGTAATAAAGTTGGTCACATTACAACTAGATGCACACAATAGAAAAATTACAAGGATGGAGGCAATCTCAAGAATAAGAAAGAGGACAACAAGGACTACAGAGGTAAAGGTAAAAGATGCTACATTTTTTAAGAAGACTAATGAGAATGATGATGAAGTAGTCTATGTGGCTATGGAAGATGAATCAGATGAAGATGAACAAACTACCCTAGTAACCTACACAAACAAGAATAACAAATGGATCATAGACAGTGGATGCTCTCATCACATGACTAGAGATAAAAGTAGGTTCAATACCTTTATTCAATATGAAGGAAATAGTGTTAGATTTGGTAACAATGCACAATGTTAGATCAAAGGGAAAGGTAGTATCAATCTTACCAAAAAGATATCATGCGATAATGCATACTATGTTGAAGGCCTGAATTATAACTTGTTGAGTGTCTCACAGTTAGGCAACATAGGATGCAAGGTTGAATTTGGAAAAGGAGCTGCCAAGATCTATGATTCTCAAGGAAGTCTAATAGGAAAAGGTGACCAGACTAGGAGTAATTTGTTCTACCTAAACATGGAAGATGATTTTTTTTTTATTGTTCAAATTGATGATGTATGATTATAGCACAAGAGGCTATGTCATGTAAATTTTGACAATTTGATAAGCATCAGCAAAATGAAGAAATTCAGAGATCTACAAAAGTTGAAGAAGCCTAATAACACCATGTGAAAACAATGCCAACTGGGGAAGATGACCAAGTCAACTTTCAAAAGTAAGGCTTATACTTGTAATGAATTATTAGAGCTAGTTCATACTGATTTGTGTGGTCGTATTGAAGTACAAAGCTACAAAGGTGATAGATACATAATGCTATTTGTAGATTACTATTCAAGGATGATGATAGTCATGTTCCTAAAACAAAAATTAGATGCATTCCAAATGTTCAAATGGTAGTTTGCCAGAGTTGAGAAAGAGATTGGGAAAAGCCTAAAATGTCTCAGATCTGATACAAGAGGTAAATTCACATCAAGAGAATTTGAAGAATTCTACAATGAAAGAGGAATCAAAAGACAAAAATTAGCACCTAGGACTCCACCTCAGAATGGTATAGTAGAAAGAAGGAATAGATTAGTTGTTGACTATGTTAGGATCCTAATGATAGAGAAAAATGTTGCACTCAAGTATTGGAGAGAAGCTATAAGTACTGCAGTCTACACACTCAACAGAGTTCAAGTCAAGAAAGGTACAAATGCAAAACCTTTTGAATTATGGTATGGGCATTCTCCTAATGTAAAACATTTCAAAATATTTGGATGCAAATGCTATATATATAAGGAGTCTAGAAATGGAAAGTTTGATGCAAAGAGTGAGGAAGGTACATTTATTGGTTATTCTACTAGAAGCAAAGCTTATAAGTGCTTGAATATTAACACTAACAAAGTAGTAGAAAGCACAAATGTGAAATTTGATGAGCTTGCAAAAATTCAAAGTGTTGAGAACACCAAGAAAGTAGAAGAATACAAGACCTTTGTATATTTTTATGAAGGTATACCTAATAATGGTGAAGTTGCAACTCAAAATGATAATCAACAACAAAATCTGTATCTTTCGAGTCACAGATAGTGAATGCCGAGAAACAACCACATTCAAAAGTTGAGCTATAGAATACAGAGAATGTTCATTCAAATTATGAGAACTATCAACATGAAGGAAATGAAGAAATACCTGATGAAAATACACATGAAGATTCAGATTTTGAAAGAGACAACATGCAAACAAGGAAAGAACTGGTATTGGCAAAGTATGTAAGAAGACATCATTCTGCATATCAAATTATTGGAAACAAAGAGGCAGGACCAATGATAAGTAAAAGACTTAGAAGTGAGACATGTCTACTCAGAAAAATGGAACCAAAAATAGTAAGTGAAGCCATAAAAGATGATTGGTACAATGCTATGAAAGAAGAAATAGAACAAATTGAAAAGAACAAGACATGGACCTTAGTCTCAAGACCAACTGACAAGAATGTAATTGGAGCCAAGTGGGTATTTAGGAACAAGTTAGATGAGAATGGTGAAATCACAAGGAACATAGCAAGACTTGTCTATAAAGGGTATGCACAAGAAGAAAGACTAGACTACGGAGAAACTTTTGCTCTAGTTGCTAGAATGGAAGGAGTAAGGACCTTACTGCCATATGTAGCCTTCAAAAGATTTAAAGTCTATAAAATTGATGTTAATTTCACATTTCTGAATGGTATACTTGAAGAGGAAGTCTACATAGAGAAACTTTAAGGTTTTGTTGATGAAAATAAAAAAAACAAGGTATGCAAATTGCATAAGGCTCTATATGGATTAAAGCAAGCACCTAGAGCTTGGTATGAGAGACTTCACAAGTATCTAGTGCAAATAGGATTTGAAAGAACTAATGATAACAAAAAGATGTACATCAAATTAGAAGAAGGTAAGGATATCCTTGTATCTAAAATCTTTGTGGATGACACAATTTTTGGAGGAAAGGAAGTGCTTTGCAAAAGTTTTGCTAACAAAAAGAAACATGAGTTTGAGATGTCTATGTTTGGAGAAATCAAGTTCTTTGTTAGATTGCAAGTACATCAACTAAAACATGGTATATTCTTGACACAATCAAAGTACATCAAAGAGATACTCAAGATGTTTGGATTGGAAGATTCCAAACCTGTCAACACACCAATGGCAACAGGACATAAGCTATCCAAAAATGATGAATCAACTGAAGTCAATCAAACAATGTAAAAATCCATGATTGGAAAACTAAAATATGTTGTACATAGTAGACCAAACATAGCATTAGTAGTTCGAATAGTGGCTAGATTACTTGCTAATTCTAGAGAAAATCATCTCATGGTAGTAAAAAGGATAATGAGGTATCTCAAAGGAAATGATGATTTTGGCCTATACTTCAAAACGAATGAGAAGTTTGAGCTAAATGCCTATATAAATGTAGATTGGGGAGGAAACATTAATGATAGAAAAAGCACAAGTGGAGGAGCACTATTCTTAGGTAAAAGGCTAGTTACATGGACCAGTAAGAAATAAACCTACACATCACAGTCCACTGTAGAAGCAGAATATGTGGCAGCAATAATCAATTGCACAAACATTGTGTGGGTCAAACATCTATTGAAAGGAATGAAAGAAGAGGTAAGAAAACCTGTGATATTGTATTGTGATAATACAAGTGTTATAAACATATCCAAGAATCCAGTAATGCATGCAAAAACCAAGCATATTGCAATCAAGTATCACTATGTTAGAGAATTGGTGGAAGAAAAACAAGTGAAGATGGAGTACATTCACACAAACAAAAAAATTGTAGACATCTTCACAAAAACATTGCCCAAGGATGCTTATGAATATCTTAGAGGCAAGTTGGGGGTAAAGCCCCTAACTCAAGTAGTCTAGAGCATCAAAGAAGCTACCCTGCATCAACAAGAGTAGATCATTGAGATATCAGAAGAATGATGCAGAGGATGCCAACAGGAACAACAATTCCAAATCAGTCACAAGCATAGTGATAGAGGAATACCAAGCATGTTGAAGATGCTATACCTTTTGCATTTATGTCAAAGAGGGAGATTTATAAGAAACTAATCAATATGATCAATAAAAGGTAAGGGGGAGATGTATGAGAATGTATGAGATCAAAAAAAAAAAAAAAAAAGATGAAAGAGGGAGATTCAAAAGAACTAAGAAATTGATCAACAAGCAGCTATGAAGGATCAAGAATGCATAGTAAGGATGCAACAGTAAAGAAGGAGAAGTAGAACAAAGAATTTAGTTTGTATCAGCAAAAGAGGGAGACATAATACAAAAAGGAAGATTTGCAATAACAAAAATTTTTCTATTTGGTATATAATTTTGGTGGTAACTAAATTTATCAATTTAATCAATTGATCAGTTTGGTTTGCCATCAATGCCAAAGAGGGAGATTGTTGGAAATGATTGAAAAGATCTTTGAATGAAGAATGGTGGAATTCTTAAAGAATGTTTTCAATCATTGTTTTTTCATTGATGTCAAACTTTCTACTTTCATGAATGAAAATTGCTTAAGTGATCCAAATACTATCTCTTAGTTGATTGACAAGGAGGAGTTAATCAACAAGATGTAACTAGAACACCTAGAGAAAGGTTGAAGTAATGATGTTGTAATGAAGTATAAGGATCAGCCAAGACAATGATGAAATAATGTATTGATGACATACTCTAAGACACAAGGAATGGACACACTCAAATACACTCAAAATACAATGTTTAACTAAGTCATTTGTAAAGCATAACTAAGTTCATTCATGAGAGCCCAAAAAAAAATTAGTTGAAGCTGAGCAAGTTCAACTTTAGTGTGTGCCGATCAAAATCTTTAGGTGTCAAGTAACTCAAGAAATGCTTCAAGTGCCAAGCATCAAAAAAAAAAAAGAGGGGGTAATGGATGCTGAGTAAGTCTTCAAGTGCCTAGCAAAGCAAAAATGCTACCGGTGTTAAGTGCCTGTAAAACAACAACAAAAGCTGAGTAACCTAGTTAGTGTCAAGCATCAATAATCCAATGATGCTAAGTTGCTACATTATTTGTTAAGTCAAAAGATTCACCAGATCAGTAACGATAAGTTTTTTACACTGAATTTTGTGAATTAGTTGGATGATAAGGATGATGAGTAGATGTCATAGAGTTCTATGTAAACCATGCAAACCAATTCAAGGTGAATACTGATGGATTTATTATGAAGTTTCTAGAAGAAACAATTAGGAGGGAAAATAATATCATTTTCTTAAATCAATTCAAATTGATGAGTGGGAATATTTGAGAGAGAAATGAAGAATGGAACTTCTTTATAAGAAGTCACAGGTCAGAGATAAAAGGAGAGAGGGAGTTGGTCATAAGTGTGGTCATGTGAAGAAGCCTAGACAAGGCTAGTGTGAAGTGTAAAGAAGAGGACACAGTGAGGAATTAGCACAGAGCATCAAGACTCTGAGTTGATCAAGTGACCATCAAGTGCATTGGCATAACAAGTGGAAGAACTCAAGGAGACAGATCTTGAAGGGTGAACAAGCTATCAGCACTACAAGGAAGAAAAGCCAAGCAAAGGAAAGAACTGAAGAGGGATCTAAAATTTGCAAGGTTAGAGTTGCAAACTTTATTTGGTCAAAACCTTTCTAATACTTTCTTACCATTGTATTAGACATTGAAATCCTACATTGCTAGGTTAGCTTAATAGCTAGGTGGATAAGCCTCAGGAAAAGGATAGAAGATCCCTAGGAAAAGGATAAGAGATCCTTAGGAAAAGGATAAGAGATCCTTAGGAGAAGGATAGGAGATCCTTAGAGAGGGATAAAAGATTCTTTTGAGAAGGTGACTATAAATCCCATGGACTTGGGTGGGCCTAACAGCTCTATCTATAAATCCTTTAATAGGGTGGCATTCTAAGTTGAATGTTCTTAAGTTCTCTAATAGGGCACACTCCTAATAGGGTGTAGAAATCCTTTAACATGGTCACATCTAACAATGTGTAAAGCCTTTAATAGGGAAAACCATCAGAAGTGATTGAAATCAATTACACAGTTATTTTGTGAGTGTCATCCCCACCCCAATTTTACCTTCTTATTCCTAGAGGGTTTCTAGGTCACCAAAATCTTAAGTGTTATGGGGTGATGCATGTTTAGTTTTCATGATTGCTTAATTTTTAATTGCATGCATGATGATTACAGTTATATGCCACTAAGGATTTGATAAGAAAAGTAAAAAGGCTAGTACTTCTGATTCATCCATGTTTATTAAAAAAAAATTATATTGGACATTATTGGACCTTGAATAACTGATTCACCCCCCCTCTTAGTTATTCTAAAATAATTCTAACACAAGCTACTTTCTTCTTTCTTGGTAGGTGGAGCTTTACCATAATGGTTATACTTCGTAGGACTTTTTTTCATAAACTTGATGGATGTAGGCCTCTTTTCCTTCACATGCTTGGTCATAGTAGTAATAGTATATATTATTTTATTTTTTTAACCTTGTAGGTAGATTCATTACTAAAGTTGGTGTCCCCAATAATTGGTACTATTTCTTCTCATTAAAAGAGTTTTGAAATATAGTTAATTAATTCCCTTAGGTTATCAATCCCCACAAATAGCATAATTTACCACTACATAAAATTGAAATGTGTCTTTTCTGACATCATATATAGGTCAAAGGGAAACCTCAATTTTTAAAGGTACCTTGTAATATTTTAGATTCAGAAGAAAGGGCCAATGTTGCTATACTCTAGCAGTTGCAAAATTTTTGTCACTTAGATATGCACTTTCTCTTGCAAATATTGAGTGATAGATCACTATACCAATAGGTGGGCCAACCATAAACTCAATTCTTCCACTTTGAGCCTGGGTAGATTATAAGAGAGGGTTTATAAATTTTCTCAACGGTAAAACTATTTAATAAAATTGAGCATCTTTAGATGAGAACAAGAATTATGAATCAATTCTTTCCTTTCTTATTCACTGTATGTATAATCAACATGTCTTTTGATCCCAAAAGGAAAAAAATAACCATTTTTTGAAAACCACTAACATCATAACTTCTATATGCATCATTTGACTACCCAAACACCTTCCCCATGTCCTAAAAATAATCAGGCCCCAAATTGGGTCCAGCTAAAAAAAATTCAAATTAAAACACTTGATTCCTAGAATTTATCCATTGAGATTTTGGTACTAATTGGATTCAAACTTGAGCACTGATTAAAGCTTTAAACACAATTATCCTATTTCTACAAACTATGAAATTCATAGTAAGAGGTCTTTTGACTAGCCTTAAAAACTGATAGAAACACCTAACTAAGCCATGGGATTTGAGATACTAGTTCTTTGTTCTACATCTTTGCACCTTGTCAAATCTCATCTGATGACAACTTTGGGGTCAAAAGATATTGACCATCAAATTTGCCTTACTAAACCTACCTACAAACATGTCAGTAAACCATAAAATGCACTTGGTTCTACCTTCAAAAATAGGTCAAATAGATACTTGGAAGCATGAAAATAGGGGTGTTAGTTCACTATTGTGAGGGGAATATAATTTTGTGATTTGGGTTCATGAAGAATAACAATGCAAATTTGGAAAGCATGCAAAGTGAGGTACTTCAATTTGCAGAATTGGAAACATTAGTAGAATCATGGTTTTCACAAATGGAATGGACCTAGAAAAGTGTGTAGATGGATTCATCAAGACATGAAAAATGGCACACTTAAAAGAATTTTTGGAGTAGAACACAATGGTATAGACCACTTGATCTCATCATTCATGGATTCAAAGTTATGACATCCCAAATAGTGGTACAGATCAATCTACTTTTCTTGACACTAGTAAAAAGTTATAAATTCCATCTGGAATCATGTTTGAAAACTTATCAAATAGATTCATCATAGGCTCAAATCTAGAACATAGCAAGTGTGTGACCTCTAGAATACAATGCAAAAGGAATTTTTTTTATCATGGTCAATTGGGTAAAAGTTATATAAGGGATTCCAAACCTTGTCAAAACATATTGAAATGACTTGAAAATTGAAACATAAGTTATTTGATATACATACTAAACACTCCCAAATAAGAGAGTCTTGAAATATTAATAGATACAAGATATTCAAATGCAAACTAGGCCTTCTATCATTGTTTGACACTTGAGCAAAGAAGCAAATATGAACAATGCTAAATCTGAAACTTCATAGAATGACAACTTATCATTATAGGATGCATGGATATATTGAATTGAAGGTGTTAGAAACATAAAATGTCTCATAGACCTCAAAATTTCAGCTATGTACATAAGCATCAAAATGCGCTTATAGGGCTCAAAATGAGTCAAAATTTTAGAATGGTACTCAAAACAAGAAAACAATTTTGAGTCCCAATAGTAGTTCTATCTAGGGATGCATGCCCCTTGTAGGAAGGCAAGGATTTAGATCTCTAGATAAAGTAGACCACTCCAACAAAAAAATTTCTTAATCAACTTATTGAAATCAGGAAATCTACTTTAACTATACAAGATGATGTCCCAGAGCCACCAAAACTTCTCAAAACTTCTTACCCCAGTCAAAAACATGATTTTGATTTACATCTCTCTAACATAAGTTGCAAGTATGTTTTCATTAGTTTCACCACACACATTAGAGTTTCTCATTATCTGATTAGGTGAAACAAAACCATTCTCATAGTGCATATCAAAATTTTAATTTCTTTCTTTAACTCGCTCACTATGAAAATAAGGGTTATGATGCTCATTGGAATTAGGATCAAACTAAAAACCTTTGGTTACATACTAATGGATAGTATCAAGAGGGAACACAAAGTGTTCATTTTTTACTTTGTTCACCAAGTTACACATGTTAAGAAAATGCAACTCACCTTGTGTATCTGGGTGTGAGGAGTATGCAAAATTTGATTCCTTACTACTTAAAATCATGTTATTCATCAAATCTAATTTATCATTTGCTAAAACCTCTTTACACTAAAAAAAGAATGTAGTCACCAAGTTTGAAAAGTTTTCATGAAAATGTTGATCTAAAATATGCTTAAGGCGTAAAAGTACAAAATAGTGTCATTTTTTAAGCTGACTAATCAAAATGATTGAATTTGAGTATTTCTATCTAAATATCAATTTAATTCAAACATTTGATCTAGACAAATTCATTCTAGATAAGTTATATATGGTCTCACACTTTTCCAATTGGAAATGTCTATTGAATGTATATTTTATAATAGTTTGTATCCAATTACTAAAGAATTATAATTATTTTAGAAAATTGGCATTTCAATAACTCTTACTATTTTTTATGATTTTTTCAATAACTTATAAACACCATTTTATAGAGCCGAAAGTCAAGAAAATTATCATATAGTGTTTATAGTGGTCAAATTATATATATATATTAAAAAAACCTATAGGCACATATTTCAACACTTGAAAGATGTCAATTTTGAGAAAGAAAAAATATTAAATCATATGAAAAAATTTGGAAGCTATATGACATTCTAGAGAAGGGAGTCCTCTTCTAGAATGTATAATTTATATTCTAATCAAAATATATTTGTTTTAAAAGATCTGGTGGGAGATGAAAACCATCAATTTAATAGCGAGTTGAAAATTGAATCATTATAAAAGAGAAAATATAGGTCTAAAGCCAACTTTTGTTTTTGAATGTTTTAGATATTTATGTGATCTATAACATAGTTTTAAATCAAAGGGAAATAATTGTATTTCCATATAATATTGTGGTGGGAACTTGACCCCTAATTTTCAATGTTTTTTAATAGCTAAAAAATTACCTATAAAAATTATAAAAATATATCAATTCTTATTCCAAATAATTGTAAAAAATTATAATCCTAAACTTGATCAATTTCTACACATTTCAGTAGTTTACATCATTTTCAAATTCTAAAATAGTAATACTAGTTTTATATCATTGAAAGTGGCGAGTTATGCTTTTTTTAGACTTTTCCTTTACAAAAGGGTGACACAAGTTTGCAATTTTACTCTATAAAAATATTATCTTCATCTAAAATATAATTAGAATGAACCTTGAATTTATATATACAAGACTTATCAGCATACAAAGAAAATCTATAGTTAGATTGACAACTTTGACTACTTTCCTCTTCATCACATGAAGCACAAAAACTTATTGTAGTAGAACTAGCATGAAAAGAAACTAAATTAGTGTTAAATTTCCCTTCAATCACATCCCTTAAATCATATAAGTGATCATGTATAAAGAAATTTTAGGTATTGTCATATGCACCTCCAAGTGACAAAGATAGTTTGGATTCTATATTATTTTCCACATCAAACTTTGGGAAGTGACTTGAGTAAATGAAGAAACATTATAAGGGAAAATATGAACATCCTTAGAGGAACTTAAATTTTTTCAAAATCATGAGCTAAAATAGTTGAAATCTAAACAAGGCTCAAGAAGATGCCTCACAAATCTTCTCCTGGTTGTGATTATTATGTGGATGACATGAAGAACTCACAACAACAAAGCCATTAGTAGGACAATCTAAAAATCCAAAATCATCACTATACTCATTTTTAGCATGGTATGAATTACCTCTACTATTTTATATACTTCTTCAATCTCTTATTCACTATCACAAGACTCATTTTCAGTTATATATTTGTCTTCCTCATGTTTTTTGCAATCATGTGATTCACAAAAAGTTGAATACATCTCTTCACATTCAAAAGATAGATTATCATTATTTATGGATTCATTACATTCACTATTATATTTAGCACACTTACTAACTAAATTAGAAAATATAACATGAACTCTATTGATATCACATTCCATCTTCTTAATGAATTCCTCAACTTGCATAAGATCATGTAATCTTATAGATGTTTCCTAGTTAACTGAATTAGGCACAAGAATATCTAGAAAGAAACTAGGTAGGAAAAATTGCTCAGGTTTAGAAGGAAAAGGAAACTTCATGATTAATGATATAAATTTTATATAAACTTTCTCAACATTTAGACCCTCAGTACTTCCTACTCCAATTCTTATAAAATTGACAATCTTATTATGGATTCACTTGTTCAAAATTGCAATATTACTAACCACAGTTTAATAACTTTTAGAACTTGGAAAAATAACCTCATCTATTTGAGATTTGAATCCATTTTAAAATTAAATTTATACCTCTTTCCCTAGTGCTAATAATAACTAAAATGAGGCAACCATTTCTAACACCTAGTATTCCATGATAAGAAAACTCATGAGAAGAAAAAATATCTTTTAGTGCTAATGCAAAACTTTCCTCTACTAATTTGGCATGAGTGTGAACTAAAACTCTTTCACACCATTGATCAAAACCCTATAGATTTGCCATCTCCTTAAAGAGGAAAAATAAATCACACCTACAATTCACCTTCAAAAATTCAAGATCTTATAAAAATAGAAGCAAAAACACTCAACTTTAATCAATAATGAAAATTTATTTCCATGAATGATTTTCAAGAGCTTCAGATCTACATATACAAATTGAAAGTCCTTTAAAATTTACAACATGAAATCAACTAGGGTACACTATTATAGAGATACAAAGTCACCACTCACACTTATTAGAAATTAAACATAATTTGTTGCTTGAAAAAAATTGAACTAGACCTTCAATTGTAGGAAAGATGCAAATCATCAAACCACTCATGTAGATTTACAAACTTGAAATAGAGAATTAATTTTATTATTCATTCTTGACTCTGAACACTACAACACTTTGAAAACACATCATGACTAAACTGATTGATGATGAATAACTAGTAATATAAAAATGTCCGTTCAACCTTCAAAGCTATTGTTGTCCTGGATAAAACACTACTAGGAGGCATGAAACTTCACCATGAGCTTGTTTCTTTGCACATGCATTTCTTCTAACTATATCGAATCACCTTTTAGATTCAATACTCCCTAATGTAGTCACCATTTTTTTGGCTTCCAAATTAATGGTTTTTGAGTAATCCAGTTATAAGAACAAATACTCCTACAGGTAGATAATTCCCATGAACAATGCACCTATTGATACACTAGGGCCAACTATAAGGCTATTTAATCTCTATCTTATCTTTAGGCTCTGCAAGACCTAGATAGGTGGATCTCAATCTCTTTATATGGTACTAGTGTAAAAGCATATAACTAAATCTATATAATAGATAAAAACCCTTGAATCTTCCATATTTATGCAAACATTCATGAACATGAAATAGCTAACAAATAGGACACATGAACTTGATAAACTAAGTGAGGGAAACTTCTTTAAGCTCTTTTAGAATGAATGAGATGATTTGATTTTTGATATTTAAATATTAACATTAGCCAAGTATGAACAACAAATGCATGCATTTTCCAAGCTAGTCAATCCCTTATTCATTGGGCATTAACTAAGTCTTAACATGCACATGGATATCCTGTTATACTCATATACTTAGATATTAGATCTATATATTTACATTGTAAATAGACATCTATTTTCATAAGAACTCTCATACTTATTAAATATCCTCCTTGTGAAACCTCCAACCCTATCAATGTACATAAGCATTTACATGGCTCTTTGTTGCAATAGAAAATCTATCCAGACAACCTTAAGGGATTGTAAAAGGGTCCAAGCTCTTTATTCTTAAACACAAAATATTGCAAACAATAGAGGAAGGAGATAAGAATTAGAATAGAACTAAGAAAATGAAGCTTTTTTATTAATCTCTATTGGTGTAAATACATATTTACTATTCACACTTACTTAAGTTTACTTAAGTTAATGTATTATTTTATTATTTATTTATTAGTCTCCTAGGAGTATGTGCACTCTTGTGAGTTGTCATGTTGACAACATAGGAGTTTGCACCTCTTTTATGCACATGGTGTCTACAACATCTCCACTTAGGATATACCTCATCATTCTAATCCTATTATCTATAATGATGGATAATATGTGTGCTTAGTTGCCATGCTTATTTTATCTCTTGGTTCTTTCTAGAGACATTTTAGGTGCTTCCTAAGAGGCCTTTATATATAGGTACTCCTAGAGTGTAAATTCATCACATATATTATAGAGCAATTTATGAGGATATACTCTGATATATTGATCATACTCTTTTTTGGAGGTGTGATATATTGATCATATTTTATTTCATCCAAATTAGAAATTTGAGGCAAAATCTAGAGCCATTTGAATTTTGGAGGTGTGACAGTAGTGATTTAGAAAAATAAACAATAGTAGCAATTTTCAAACAATGATATCTCCCTCATACAAACTCCTTTTTGTGAGAATTTTTTTTTTGTTTTGGGGTAGAATTTCACGATCTACACATTAGTACTGGTTGTTTGAGATCTTTGTTCTTGAATTTTTCTATAACTCACAAATCCCAATTTTTGCCACTTAAAATGCTTAGTATGGGCTCATCTGGACTCTCAATTAGGTTCCATTTTTTTTGAAAGTGCATTTTTTTTGTATACTTTCCAGATCTGTAATCATATTATAGGTTCTATGGATAGAAATACTACTTTTAGAAATAGGCCCTAAATTGGCAAGTGGCTACCAAGTGCCTAAATAATTCATTAGGGGGGGTTCTTTGATTCTTTGGGGGTTCATCGATTAATCTCATGGAGTCTTGTTACATTTGTTAGTCTGGTATTAAACCATAGTTGACAACAAGGAACTATCACTTATCTCTATTTATTACCACCATATTTTAATTGGAAACATCTTGTGAAAATTTGTTGCTTTCTATATAACAATATGATTAAGGAATCTTTCGCTCCTCTTAGAATGGAAAGTTTTCTTTATGATATTTGTATGTCTATTTGGGAAGCATATGGAGATCCATGTGTTCCTCTACCTCTAGAGGACATTCTATATCCAGTCACTCTAGCTATGATTTCTTCAACTCTTGATGTGATCACATGTCCAAATTCTCTTGTTTCCCCTCTTTATCCTATTTTAGCCATAGATGCTTTAGATACAATGCAGTAAGACACTTCATGTCTTCCTACTTTATCTTCATTTGATCACTTCCTACCAGAAATTGCACAACTATTTATAGAGTCTTAAATTAAAGATGTGGGAGACATCCTTGATGACATTCATCATCTCTTTGAGGTGAATTCTTCATCTATTACCACAATGACAAATTCATGTACTTCAGAACAACATGGTACACTTTGTCTTCTAGTTCTAGCCTTAAGTGATGACTTCTTGACTAACATTTTAGGTTTGTTTGTAGAGTCACACACAACAAATTTGGGAGACTTCTTTGATGATCTACTACTTCTCTTTGCTAAGGATGATCCTTCTACAATTTTTATGTGGGCCCACTCTAACCCTCATGTCCATTCTCTACATGATCAGTATTTATAGGCTAATGTGGTTATGGATCCTTATATACAAATTTTTTTGGAGGTCTCTTTGTAATTTAATGAGATAGCTAGTTCTTTGAAATAGGTTCTACATCACTCCTTGCTAGATTTTCACTTCTTCTTAGTAGTTTTTGAAGTATCCACCATTAGTATCGACACAATGATAGTTGAGTAGGTTTTAGAGGCACCATTCATCTTTTTGATTCTTTCTACACATAGGGGAAGTATCTCACCTATACTTCTACCATTGTTCCTTCCAAAGGGGAGGAACATCATTCAATGTTCATGCATCAACTTCTACATTAGAGAATTTCTCACTAGTTGGAACCTTACCTCTAAGTGGGGGACTACCTTATCTCCTTCTTCTTCTTTTTTATGGAGGAACTTTTTCCTCTTAAGGGGTTTTCTCCTTCTTCCATTTCTCTCTTCTATATACTTGATGTATGTCATAATGGGGGGTCTTGATTACTCCATCGATCTATGCATCTTGATTTTACATCTCTCTTTTTGGGGGAGGGTTTTTTCCATGAGGTTTTCCCTCTTTCTCTACTTTATGAGATATTTCATTTCATTATGTACATGGGTATCTAATATGGCATAGTAACTAGGACCCATCTTGCATTTTATCCTAGTTTTTGTAAGCTTAAGAGAATTCCCCTAAGTTGCACTTAAGGGGGGGTATTGGTGTACATACATATTTACTATTTACACTCACTCAAGTTTACTTAGGTTAATGCATTATTTTATTATTTATTTCTTAGTCTCCTAGGAGTCTATGCACTCTTGTGAGTTGTCATGTTGACAACATAGGATTTCGCACCTCTTTTATGCACATGTGTCGATAACATAGGAGTTGGAACACTAATTAAGCACATGGTGTCTACAACATCTCTATTTGAGATACACCTCATCATTCTTATCCTATCATCTAGAATGATGGATAAGACGTGTTCTTAGTTGTCATGCCTGTCTTATCTCCTGGTTCTTTCTAGAGACATTCTAGGTGCTTCCTAAGAGGCCTTTATATACAAACACTCCTATTTTGCAAATTCATCATATAAAATATAGAGCAATGCATGAGGACATACTCTAATATATTGATCATACTCCTTTTTGGTCTATAGTTGTGCTTATGTTTGAGTTTTTATTTCATGGGTGAATTTTTTCCTAAGGAAAATTCTTACATGGTATCATAGCTATACCAAATTCTTATAATCCCATTGAAACCAATATATCATCTATATACCAAAACTCAAAAAATATTCAATCAACAACTATATTTGATGGATGCTTAAAAAAAAACTGCATGTTCAAACTAGAGAAAATACTAAAATTGGAACCCTTACAATGATAGAAGAATAAAGATTTATAGAGAAGAAGAAACCTTCTAGATTAGATTTTGAAATTGATAATTGTCTTGGTGAAACTCTTCATTCTGATGTTGTAGAAACCAATCTCTCTTTTCCATCTATTAGAAATCAAAACTTGATTAATGTTGTTGAAAAATATTTAATGCGTCTCCTTAAAATAATGAGGAAACCACTTTTTTAAGGAAAATATGATACACATCTAGAAAGTATGCAATAGTTTGCAATCTAATCTTTCATGCCTTCTTCTATGCTTGCCATGCAAATCCAACTACCTACTACTGACAAAACATATCACTTGTATCTACGCATGTGAAACATTCAATTCTCTTATTTATGGTGTTAGTGCATTTGATCTTATCTCTAACTAATCAACATCTGGTATAATTCTATCAGAAATAACAAATCTACATTATCACTAAGGATTACCGCAAAAACACAAAACTACTCATACCTTCTACCCCTTGAGACCTATGCAAAATTTGATTGCAGAAATAAAATTTTTATCTTCTCCTAGTTCTATGATATGTGATACTCCATATCTTAGATAAAATTGACGCCTTTGAAGTCAGTTTCAAAAGCCAAGCCCCATGCCATGAACAAAGTAAGTAAATAGAAAAATGAAAAACTTTATATTTTGCACCATATAATATCATCAAAATTATTTAAAATTTCAACTTTCAACATTATTTTACCTGCCCAATTATATGATCCCATCTCTAATTGTAGCACCTTAAGGAAATTTATTTTGTATCATGATTTATGTCAAAGGGCCTCCATTGTAACATCATAAGTTTTATTTTTTGGCTTTTCAACTATATGATTTTGGCATAATATCTTAGGCCTTTATCTTTGTTCTATTTTCATAGCATCTCCAATTAAATATTTTCTTTATATCACAACATCTTAACACTCAATACTTTATTCTTTTGATCCTACAAACTTGTGTACCATCTTATCCCACCTTTCTTTACATCCTAATATTACAATATGATCATGGCATTATAAGTGTATTTTGTAGCATCTCTAATTTCATGATTATATCATAATATTGCACACCTCCAATTTTAGATTTACGATCTCATGACTAGTGTTGGAAGATGCCATGCATCCCTTGATCTAGTTTATTTTTGTTGACCAAAACTTCCCTATGTATCTGTCACTAGACTCAACATGGAAACCTTTGTACACTATCAAAAGCCAACATGACTTTGACAGTTATATAATAAGTGCTAAATTATTTATGCATATTGGAAACAACCCACTTAATAAATGTGGGACATAACATCAAAATAAAAACTATCTTCAAAAACTTTGTGCATGCTACCATCACCTCACAATATTGTCAATCCACATTCCATGCACTAGATTATGCCTTATTTTGTTGTCCAGCACATGCATCAAATACTAATTTTAAAATTGAAAACATCTATCATATTTATAAAAAGTGATTTATCAGCCAATCATCATTATTCACATTCTCCCTTGAAGTGATGTTAATTCCCACATATTACATAAGGGCTCTCCCTCTATTCCTTAGTGTTGACCAACCAAATAAGTTTCCACACATTTCTATTGAAATTATAGGAGCCCATGCCTTTACCCTAGGAAAACCTAATCTCTATTGGGGTCAAAAAAGGGGGCAAACTTTGTAATGCATCCTGACTAGGGAGATGGTTCAAGCCACCTTCTTCCTTCTTGGTAGGTGGAGTTGTACTAGTAGGCTTAGACTTTGTAGGACTCTTCTTCATGAACTTGATGGATTTAGGTCTCTCCACCTTCACATGCTTGGTCACAATAGTAATAGTATATATTATTTATTTTTTGTTTTATCCCTATAAATGAATTCAAGATTGAAGGTGGCATCCCCAATAATTAGTAATGCTTCTTCTCATTGAAAGAGTTTTTAAATATAACTAATGAGTTCCCTTAGGTTATAAATCCCATCAAATAGCATAATTTACAACTAAAAAAAATTGAAAATTTTCTCTTTAGACATCAAATATAGGTTAAAGGAAGACCCTAGTTTTTAAATGTACCAATTAAGATTGTAGACTTAAAAAAAGGGCCAATATTGTTATGCTCTAGCAATTGCAAATTTTTTGTAACTTACATATACACTTTCTCTTGCAAATATTGAGTGATAGATCACCATACCAATATGTGGGGCAACCATGAATTTAGTTCTTCTAATTTGAGCTTGCATGGATCATAAGAGAGGATTTGTAAACTATCTCAAATTTATAACCATATAATGAAATGGAGCATCTTTAGATGAGAATAGGCATTGTTAATCAATTCTCTCCTTTATTACTCACCTTATGTATAACCCACATGCCTTTTGATCCCAAAAGCATAAAATATAACCATGTTTTGACCCCCACAAACATCATAACTTTTGAATGCATCTTTTGACCACCCAAATACCTTCCCCATATGTTAAAAATAGTTAGGCCCCAAAGTGGATCTAGCAAAAAAATTTCAAACTAAAACATTTAATTCCTAGAATTTATCCACTAGTATTTTTGGCACTAACTAGATTCAAATTCAAGCACTAAATAAAAATTTAAAAATCAATTACCCTATTTCTACAAATTGTGAAATTTGTACTGAGATGTCCTCTCACTAGCTTGAAAAATTGATAGAAACACTTGACTAAGTCGTGGGATCTAACATACTAGTTCTTTGTCATGCATCCTTGCACCTTGTCAGATCTTGTCTTATGAAAACTTTGGGGTCAAAAGATATTGATCACCAAAGTTACCTTCTTAAACTTATCTACAAATAAGATGTTAGGAAAACATGAAATACACTCACTTTTAGCTTTGAAAAGAGGTCAAATGAATACATGGAAGCTTGAAAATATTGGTATTAGTTCACTATCATGAGGGGAATATAATTTTGTGATTTGAGTTCATGATGAATAAAAAAATAAGAGGGAAGATTTGGAAAGCATGCAAAGTGAGGTACTCAGATTTGTAGAACTAGAAACATTAGAAAATTTTCAATTTTCACAAATTGAATGGACGTGGGAAAGTGTAAAGATGGACTTGTGAAGACATGAAAATTGGTGCTCTTAAAGAATTTTTTGGAGTAGAGAACAATGCTATATATTATTTGATCTCATCATTCACAAATTTAGAGTTATGTTTCCTTGAATAGGGTAATTGATCAATTTTCCTTTCTTAACACTAGTAAAAAGTTATAAATTGCACTTGGAATCACATTTGAAAAATTATCAAAAAAAATCATCATAGGCTAAAATCTAGAACATAGTGAGTGTGTGAACTCTAGAATACATATCAAAAGTACTTTTTCTAGTATGGTCAACTTAGTAAAAGTTATAATTAGTCAAATAGGGCCTCCTAGAATTTAGGGAAATATGCATTTGCATGATAGAGATAATTAACCAACTTCGAGGGATTCAAAACCTAGTTAAAACATATCAAAATCACATGAAAATTGAATCATGGGTCCTTTTGTATGTGTAATAAACAATACCAAACTAGTGAGTCATGAAATATCATTGGGTACAAGATATTCAAATGAAAGCCAGGTATTCTATCATTATTTGACACTTAAGCAAAAAACTAGATCTAAAGAATGTTCAATATGAAACTTCATAGATTGACTTGGAATGATAATTTATCATTATAAGATGCATTTATATGATGAATGAAAGGCTTTAGAAACATAAAACAACTCATAGAACTCAAAATGTTAGTTAGGTACATAAGCATTGTTTAAGGAAATTTTCCACAGAGAATATAACCATTTCCACATAATTCATAATAGATCTAAAATAAACATGTAATTGAAATCCACATGCAAGAGAATATAAATCATACCCACAAAAATTGTGACCCAAGATATAGTCTCCTAACTAGCCTCCAAAAGCATCAATTTTAATGTATTACTTAGTAAAAAACATCATTGGAATACAACCATGGAAGCCTTCAAATCCATAGCCACAACTAAGCAATCAATCTGAACAAGCATGAATCCATATGTCCCATGCCATGCTTCATACCTTCACAAATGTTCCCTCGGTTAACCTATGAAGCCTTATCATGCTTGACTCTTACTTTTTTGCCTTTTGTCTTCTCTCTCATACAACAACTACACTTGTGGCTACTTATATAGTAGTAAGTCCCACAACCACCAAGTGGTATAACATAAACCATGCGCTACCTAACCCATTGACCCCACATTTAATATTGCAAATTTAATTATTTTTCCTAATATTGAAATATTACATAAAATATTATGATAATGTTACAATATAACTCATCAATTATATCCCATTGGAATCTTTACACATGGCACATCCATCTAGGTGAAACATTACATAATAAAATAAAATAATACAATATAACAATATCATGAAATGTGCAACACCCATTATCTTGACAATCTCCCACTTGTTGTATACACTGCATAGGGTCAATCTATAGCCACATAAATGAACATGAGAACAATCCCTCCTAGTATATCCACCATCATGGATCAAAGTACACCATGTTCTCCATCCTAATACCCACAAGAAAATCAAAGTACTCGGTGTCTCAAACATGAATGATATCACCTCCTATTATGCCACTACCACTAAACATACATAGAAGCCATCCAAAGTGAAAGCCACCCAACGTATCACATTAGATGATTATAAAATCTTCTACCAACTAAAATTCCAAGCACAAAAAAACTAATTCAAACATAATCACAGTCAAAATATAAATAGCTGAAACAAAACCCACACCAAGTGCCAACCCATCCAACTATTGATACCTCCAAAGTTATACCAAGTGAATCTTCACATTATCAATATATCCAATCTATAACCTAAAATCAAAAGCCTCAAGAGAAATACCTACCACATATATACAAAGAACATCCCATTGCAAAAGATAATGTCAAATCTATAACCAATCCACTCACAACATCTCAAAGAAGTGAATTCATGTAGTGTCAAGGACATCTACAACACATAAACCAATAACTTGCAAGAACAACTCTGATAAAAATATCCAATTATTTCCCAAGCTCTCCACAACCAATAGAGGAAAGAGAAAAAGAAATAACCATGTCATCTCTCACATGACATACATGAGAAAAAACCAATGATTACAATCTCTAACCACCCTCAAATCCAATGTAAGTGAAACTAAACATCTAGGAAGATAGCCAAGACAAAAGAGAAACCATAAAAATCATATCTTGTATCATGTCATTCTACAAACACCTCTAGATGTAAATTGTGCAAGTATGATCTCCTCCATAGAACCCCAACCAAGAAGCCACAACAACACCCAAACCATACCATATAACTAATCATGGATGTAAGCCTCTCACAAGAAGATCAAACTCATAGAGCATTCCAAAACCAAGGAATAACCATTCCTAATCCAAGTTATATGTCTAAGATAAAACCATCTCCCAAACTCAAATAGCATAATGAAAAAATATACAAATGGAGATAACCAATGCTAAACCATCTCTCAAATGAATCCTCCAAAACTAGCTCCTGTACCTTAGCCCAAAATCCATATCCATGAAAGACAAGCATAAACATAATGCACCTAAGAGAAACAATGGGCTATACCTCTCAAGTAGATAACCACCAAGTAGACCAAGAGTGGGGAATGAGAATTATTATCAAGATATCCAAGTCTCCAACCAAGACTCATCTAAGAATAATCTCCTTATAGATTCATATCAGGTGAATGCCCCTTAGAATTCCTATTGAAACCATCAACCATCCCAATAAATACTTCTCTAATCCAAGAGAAATCAACATCACCATTGTTTCTAAGTATCCATGAGCACCTTAATCAATAAATCCATGCTAACTAAAAAAGAAACATAGCAATATCATAAAGTATCCAACTTATGTTCAATGTACTCAATACCAATAAACCAAACCAAGATCATTGTCAAAGTTCCAACCATTGCCTTAGGAACACAAACCTGAAAACATGCTTCATATGAACATACTATAACATGTCAAACCTCTAAATATATATCAAGACTATACCATGACATAAAAATAAAACCATCTTGACACCAAGGATAAGATGGTAAATGAAAGCATAAACTAGACCTTTACTAATCCTTAGGATGCAACCATCTCTACACACCATAAAGAAAACCATCTTCACATACCATGAAGAACCATCTCCACACATCATGAAGATAACCAAGAACTCCATGAGTCCTTGAGATCTAACCATCCTCACACACCATAAATATAACAAGTTCATCATGAAAATGTTAAAAATTCTTCTACAACAACAAGATCTAAGACAAACCTTCAACATCTACAAATACTAAATGAGTATATCAATGCCAAAAAATGCCCACTCAATTATGTTATTGAGTAACCCATGACATCATAAAATTCATCTCCTACATGAATATTCTCTAGGTCTACACTCACACAACCAAAGTTTTAGTACCAAGTAAAACCAAGATCTCCAAAGCCAAGAAGATATAAACCAAACTAAAAACTAATCCTACACTATCACCCCATTACTGTCACAAGATCACACTAAATGATGTACCAATTATGAAAAAATCCATCCTCTAACCATGAGAATCAACCAAGTTATCAAACCATCAAAGAACTCAAAGTGCACATCATGTGCTCCTCAAAAGAAACCAAGTAACCATGATACTCAACCAAGAAGATATACCACCATAACCAAATCAAAAATTCATACAAATGAACACCAAGGATGTACCTATATATCCAATCATGTCATGCCAAAATCCATGGCACCATGATCACATCCATGAACTAAGAATCTGACTCTCAATATGTCCAACCTATCAGGATAAAATAGTTAAACACAATCCTCCACCATGACTATACTTGGCAGCAACATCTCATCAACAAATCATGTGACATAGGGAATAGATAATCCATATACAAGTCACCAATCTAAATATGCATCAATAATGAAATATCAATGGGCAAAGACAACCCATAAATAAGCCATAAATGCAACTTATAAGTATAGAACACTTAGAACACTACACAACTTGTAGATCCAATAAGTCATCATACATATCCAAACCAAATAGTGATAACCATATCATCACGAGACCAATCTAAAATATAAGCTTAGTACACAATGACATCAAATCTTAAATCTCCAAACATACAATGTCATAAACTCACAATGCTACCATAGTCAATATATACCATAATTTTTTTGTATTAATATATTACCAAATAAACCATTTCAAACATACACCAAATCTAAACTAATGTTTAGATCTCAACAAGAGATTTTCATTGACTACTCGAAGTCAAAAACTTGACTCTATACCCCAAGTTATGCACTAATTGGTGCTCAAAATAAATAACATCTAACTTTCAAGCTCTTAAACCTTGATAAAATTTCAAAATTATAGAACTGAACCTACACCAAGTTTTAGTCCTCTTAAATTAGCTTTCCAACACCTATAAGAAGCCTAAATTTTGATATCACAAGAAAACATGATGGTCATTTTACTAAGATAGTCTTTTTACCATTTTCACTATGATTTTTTTTTTTGTTATAAAAATTCCAACAAGATTAAATTTGATTTTCATCATAGGCTAAAACTAAAAACCTCTTTCATTTCCTTTGAACATGGCCAAACTAGGGCATATTATATATCAAAATTTATGAAAACATCAACCTAGATCCAATTAGCTAGGAGGTAATTTCTACAAGCTCCCCCTTAAAACCCTCATTTAAATGAAACATCCAAAAAATCCATTTGTCCAATAATTTCAGATGCCCAAAATTTTCCAACATCCTATCATAATAGCAAAATGAAAACCCTCATATCTATAATAAACAACTCATATATCTTGCCCTTTTTTATCCTCTCATGGATTCCCATGGATTCAATCTTGGCTTACAATAACACAACCATAGATTTGATACCACTTGTAAGGAAACTTATTGTAAAGAAAATAACTATTTTCACATAACCCATAATAGATCAGAAATAAATATGTAATTAAAATCCACATGCAAGAGAATAGACATCTACCCCTAGAACCCCTCCACAAAAGATAGACATCTTCCCCTAGAACCCCTCCACAAAATGAAATAGCTAAAAGAAGGAAAAAGTTTGTAATGGATTGTGCTAGAAGACTCATGATGGAGAAAAATGTTTCTTTAAAATATTGGAGAGAAGCTATATGTACAATGATGTATACCTTGAACCATGTACAATTCAAGAAACGTATTCATTCAACACCATTTGAACTATGGTATGGATACTTACCTAATGTGAAATACTTGAAGGTATTCAAAAGAAAGTGTTACATTCTTAAAGACTTTAGGAATGGTAAACTACATGCAAAAAGTGAGGAAGGTATATTCTTAGGCTATTCCACAAGTAAAACTTATAAATGTTTAAATACTAACACTAACAAAGTTGTGGAAAGTACAAATGTAAATATTGATAAATATACAAAAGTGTATGAGGCTGAACCTATTAAAGAATCAAAAGAATACAAATCATTTGTATAATATTATGATGGTTTGCCTATTGAGGAAGATGTTGAAAATCAAGCTACAAACCAACAACGAGTTTTAGTGACTCCCAAGTCACACACCATGAATGCCAAGTTGCAATCAGGAACTAAGCTACACTAAGAAACTAAGTTATAGAATGAAGTTGAAGCAAATTCTAATTCTCAGATTAGTTTACATGAAATAGTTGTTGAGCTACCTAACAGAGATGTACAAAGTGACTCTAAAGTTGAAAGACAAATTGAAGACACTAGAGCTAAACCAAGATTGTCAAAGTATGAAAAGAAAATACTAAATTTTTTTGGATTGGAGGGTTCCAAAAAAGTAAGTACACTTATTGTGATAGGACACAAGTTTTCAAGGAATGATGATTCAGCTAAGGTGAATCAAACACTATATAGGTCTATGATTACAATATGTAGTACATAGCAGACCTAGAATTGCATTATCTATAGGGATAGTTGCAAGATTCTTAGCTAATCCAAGGGAGAATAATTTTATGGTTGTAAAGAGAATAATGAGATATATGAAAGGAATAGAAGAGTTTGGTCTATACTATAAGAAAAATGAGAAATTTAAATTAAGAGCCTATATTAATGCTAATTGGGCTAGAAACATTGATGACAAAAAGAGCACTAGTGGAGGAGCATTTTTCTTAGGCAAGAGGCTAGTTAAATGGACTAGCAAGAAACAAAATTGCATCTCACAATCCACTATTGAAGTTGAATTTGTTGCTATTACTGTAAATTGTATAAACATTGTATGGATCAAATAGTTACTTAAAGGTATGAAGGAAGAGATCACAGAACTAGTAACAATTTATTGTGATAATACAAGTGTTATAAATATATGAAAGAATCATGTAATGCATACAAAGACTAAGCACATTTCAATAAAGTATCATTACTTGAGAGAGTTAGTTCAAGATAAAGAAGTGAAAATGGAATATGTTAACATGAAAGAGAAAATCACTCATATCTTCACAAAAGTTTTACCTAAGGATGCTCATGAGTATCAAAGAGGTAAACTAGGGGTGATACTCCTATAAAATTCTATCTAAATAATAAAAGGAGTTCCCTACATCAAGCAAGGTAAATTTCATATGTTAGAAATTGATGCAGTGGATCTTTCTTTAGGAGCTGCCCAAAGTAATCAAAGAGCTAGAACTTTAAATCAGTCACAAGTAAGCTGACAGAGGGAGAAACTAAAAAAGTTTATATTCATATGTTAAGATGACAAGACTTTGGCATTGTTGTTAAGAGGGAAATAATAATAGATGAAGATAATTGTTCATCAAGGTAAATAAAAGAAAGAGTGAGATAGTTGTTGATCCAAATAATAAATAAAGAGAATCCTAACATCTACTTAATAAGAGAGAGATACAAGAATAAATTCAGATGGAGTTATAAGGAAGAGTTTTGTAACATATTTAGAAGATGGAAGTTGTTGATAGAGGGAGATATTTCAATACAAGGAATTATTTTCTTTTTGGTATTTTATTGGTCTTACTATTTTAACCTAGTCAAATTTGGTTAATCAATTTGGTTTTCCATCAATGACAAAGAGGTATATTGTTCAGAATAGATTGAAGAAGCTAATAAAAGAGGGAGATTGTTGAGAACATACAAGTATGACCGATATGCTTTAATCATTGTTTTGTCACTAATGTGAAACCTACTATTCACTTGTAAGACAACTACTTATATGATTTAAGTACTATCACTTATTTGATTGATGAAGAAGATTTGATCAAAATATGTAACAATAGCACCCAAAGGAAAGGTTGAGTTATGATTATGTAAAGGAGTATATAAATTAGTTAATATAGTGAGAACATGATGTATTGATAATTTACTTAATTTTACAGAGGTTGGTTACACTAAAAAAGTTTAGAAGAAAAAGTTACACAAAGTTTGTCTACATAGCTTGACTAAGTGGATAGTAGGTGCCAAGCAAAGTTAGTGCAAGATGAGAAAAAAAATAGTTAGAGCCAAGAAAATTTTTATTGTAGTATATGTTGAGAAAAATAGTGGATGCTGAGTAAAGTTTAGTTTATGTCAAGCACCAATAAACTTTAGTTTATGCCAAGTAATTTCACAAAGGACATCAAGTAATGTAGTATGTGTCAAGCATTAGAGGCCAAATAATGCTAAGTGGCTACATTATTTGAAAGATCATGAATTTGATGGATCTAAGCTAACAAGTTTGTTTTCTTGGATTATGTGAACCAAGTGAAAGGTATGATTGATGAGCTAGAGGCATAGAATTCAAGGTAAACCATTTTTAGGTGAATTCAAAGAGTATTCAAGGAGAAGTTTCTATAAGAGATATGAAGTGATGGGTAGATTCATTGTATCCTAACTAATTCATCCTAACCCTAAATTGGATGATAGAGAATGAGCAACAAAAGATCTTCATTTCCCATTTATAGGAATGGCTAGTAAGAATCAAAGGTTTTCATGTGTGAGAACCTAATGAGGACAAGGAGTCAAGGGTCTTTCTTCATCAAGTGACCTAAGAGAAGAGACAACATTGGTATGTTAAGAAAGAAGACTTAAGGGTATGAATTCTTGAAGGGTGAACAATTTATTGAAGTTGCAATGAGTAAAGGTCAAATAGAATGGAGGGCTGAAACAATTATCTATAATCTACAAAAGAAGTTGTAAGTTACTATTAGATCAAGACTTACTATTACTCTCTAAGAATTGTATCAATCTAGGGTAAATCCTTTGGATTAAGGTTGACCTAATAGTCATTTATAAATCCTTTAACAAAGTGACATTCCAAGTGAATGGTCTAAAGTCCACTAACAAGGTTTACTCCTTATAGGGTGGTTGAAATCCTTTAACAAGGTCACATTTAATGGTGTGTATTGTAACCTTTAATAGGGTTGGTCTTTCACAGGGCATCACTTCAAAAGAGTGAAAAAGAGTAGCATGTTACTAGTGGTTTTTTCTCAAATTGGGTTTCTATGTAAATCATTGTGACAAGTGTGTTGATGAATGTGTTATGTTTCTTATTTACATTTATACAAGTTAATTTGGTGGTAACCTACAAGTTTTAAGTGATTGTATAATCTTATGGATGGATGCATGATGATAAATGTTTAATGGGTTCACTAAGCTATGAAATTTTTTACTTATACATCTAGACCTTGGATAATTTATTCACCCCTCCCCCCCACCAAAGTTATTCTAAAGTATTCCAACATAATATTGGAAATTTAATTATTTTCCCCAATATTAAATAATTACATGAAATATTATCACAATGTTACAATACAACTCATCAAGTATATCCCATTGGAATCTTTATATGTTGTGCATCCATCTAGTTGCAACATCACATAATAAAATAAAATAATATATTATAACAATATTATACAATGTGTGAAACACCTATTATCTCAACAAATTAAAACGTTCTTGTAGGACTCAAATGTTGGAAAATGAGAATGGAGTGACTGAGAGGGGAGGGGTGAATCAGTTACTCCAAAAAATTTTCTCACAAGTCCCTTAAGATGTCAAAGGAAATACTCATTGCTGATATTCATATGATCAAACTGAAAACACAAGAAACAAGAAATAAGAGACACCAGTTTTAACGTGGAAACCCAATATGGGAAAAACCACCAATGTAACTAGTTACTATTTTTCACTCTTCTAAAGTGAGCCCTGTTAGGAGCCAACCTTGTTAAAGGTTACAAAACACACTGTTAGGTGCGACCTTGTTAGAGGATTTGATCACCCTGCTAGGAGTGGCCTTGCTAGAGGTCTTTTAGATCAATTCAACTAAATTGCCACCTTGTTAGAGGATTTTACAAAAGGCTGTTAAACCCACTCTGTTAAGAGATTTGAAAACACTGTTACAATTGTTAGAAAGTAACAATGAGTGATCTGAAATAAATACAACTTATCTTTGCTGATACAGATCTCTGTTCTGTTCCTCTGGATCTTCTCTGATCAAATGCAACTCTGCATCTCTGATCCTTCAAAAATTTGCTCTGATCTTCCTTATAATTCACATATTAGATATTCAATCATATCTGCTAGCTTTTTCACATTCATTCTTTCATACTTGAATTCGCAACTTGATCCTTCATATATACCTTTCAGATTATCAAGTCGGCTCAAATACAAGTTACAATTATAAATAATTGTGCTATAAGTCGGCTTTATACATTACATAAAGTAATTAATTTTAATTACTTAACCTTCGAGAAATCCTTCGTTGGCCGACTTAACTCGGTAAATACTGCACAGAAAATAATTCTTGTGTTAACCGACTGAGCTCGGTTAATACAGAGAATTTCGTGAAATCCTTCAGTCGCCGAGTGAACTCGGTAAACACCGATTTCTCCGACTTTCCTTTGATGACCGAGTGAGCTCGGTTAACACTTTCTGTTACTTTTCTTCGATGACCGAGTGATCTCGGTTAACACTGTCTGCTACTTTTCGTTGTCTGCTACTTTTCTTTGATGACCGAGTGATCTCGGTTAACACTGTCTGCTACTTTTCTTCGATGATCGAGTGATCTCGGTTAACACTGTCTGCTACTTTTCGTTGTCTGCTACTTTTCTTTGATGACCGAGTGAACTCGGTAAATATTGACAACCTATCTCATATCCTTTGTTTACCGAGTGAGTTCGGTAAACACTGAACTTCCTTTGTTTACCTTGCAAGCTCGGTAAACTCTGTCAACAACTGTACTTACCTTCAGAGCTCGGTAGACTCTGTCTGATGACTGATATGAAATTTTGTGTAACATCAAAGACAATCATGCAATTTTCAATTGTATCCAACAATCTCCCTCTTTGGCATTGATGGCAACACAACATGTCATAGCAGAATGAAATTTGAAATCAAGTCCTTATCAGCACAATGTGTCAACAAAACAATTTTCCTTCTAAGATGATAGACTCTCCCTCTTTCAGTAATCTCCCTCTGTGAAAGAATTTCATAAGAACTTTCTTTTTCACACAAATTTCAGAAAGATAAATTTCAGAAAGATATGACAGTAAATCTCTCCCTCTTTGACAACAGATGCCAAAGACAATAGAACTTAAATGAATTGTAATGTACCTATAGTACTGATTCATATGCAAGGCTTCCAGATTTGACTGCATCAACAGATAGATTTTCATTTTGGTATGCATTGATGCATCACTAAAACTTGTTTTTAGTGAATTTCGGATAGGGGTGTAACCCCTAACTTACCTCTGAGATACAAGAATGCATCCTTAGGTAGTGGCTTTGTGAATATGTCAGCAATTTGTTCCTTTGAATTGACATATTCCAATTTGATCTCCTTGTCTTGTACCAATTCTCTGACAAAATGATATTTGATTGCAATATGCTTGGTCTTAGAATGCATTACTGGATTCTTTGATATATTGATTGCACTAGTATTGTCACAGAACATAACAACTGGTTCTTTGATTTCCATCCTCATTCCTTGCAATAACTGCTTAAACCAAACAATATTTGAACAATTTACTGCTGCAGCAACATACTCTGCCTCTGCTGTAGATTGGGATGTACAATTCTGCTTTTTGCTTGTCCAAGAAACCAATCTCTTTCCAAGAAAGAATGCTCCTCCACTTGTGCTTTTCCTGTCATTAAGGTTTCCTGCCCAATCAGCATCAGTAAATACTTTCAAATCCAAATTACCTCCAAATTTATACCATAGCCCATAATCTTTAGTTCCTTTCAAATATCTCATTATTCTTTTGATTGCCATTATATGAGTTTCTCTTGGTTTTGCTGAAAATCTTGCTACAATACCGACTGCAAGGGCAATATCTGGCCTAGTATGTACTACATACTGCAACTTTCCAATCATAGATCTATACAGTGTTTGATCCACTTCTTTGGATTCATCTTCCTTGGTAAGTTTCAATCCAGTACACATAGGGGTTCCAACTGGTTTACAATCCTCCATGCCAAATTTTTTAGTATCTCCTTGATGTATTTTGACTGTGTGACGAAGATGCCATTCTTACTTTGTTGGATTTGAAGACCTACAAAGAATTTAATCTCACCAAACATAGACATCTCAAACTCCTTGTTCATTTGTTCTGAAAATTCTTTGCATAGATCATCATTGCCTGTGAAAACAGTGTCATCTACAAATATTTCTGCCAAAACAATCTTATTATCTGGACCTTCTTTTATATACAAGCTACTGTTATCATTAGTCCTTTGAAAACCAATCTGAGTAAGATAGTTATGCAATCTTTCATACCATGCTCTAGGAGCTTGTTTTAGACCATACAGCGCCTTGTGTAATTTGCAGACCATGTTCTTCTTATCTGGATCAACAAAACCTTCAGGTTGTTCAATGTAAACTTCTTCATCCAGTATTCCATTGAGAAATGCTGACTTGACATCCATCTGATAAACTTTGAATCCTTTGTGAGCAGCATATGCAAGTAAGGTTCTTACACCTTCCAATCTTGCAACAGGAGCAAAGGTTTCTCCATAGTCTATACCTTCTTCTTGAGCATATCCTTTGCATACTAGTCTAGCTTTGTTTCTTGATACCTTGCCATCTTCATTTAGTTTATTTCTAAATACCCATTTTGTTCCAATCACATTCTTATCTTTGGGTCTAGATACAAGAGTCCATGTTTTATTTTTCTCTATCTGTTCTATTTCTTCATTCATAGCCTCAATCCAACTATCATTTGCCAATGCATCTTTGATATTTCTGGGTTCAAAATCAGCAAGTAAACAAGTGCCTTTTAACTTACTTCTTGTCAGAGTTCCTTCAGATTTGTCACCAATGATTTGATCTGGAGCATGATGCCTTCTGACATATTTAGCTAACACAGGTTCTTTACTTCTTGAATGAGTTTCATTGTTGTCCCTTTGTATTTCAGATTCTTGCTGTTCTGGCTCGGTAGATTCAGACTTGGTAGATACTTGCTTGGTAGAGTCTGAAAGTGACTCGGATTCTTTTAGCTTGGTAAAAACTTCCTGTGTCTCGGTTTGAACTTCCTGCAACTTGGTCATTGATGACTCGGGAGTTGAGGATTCCTGATAAACTGGAGTACTTGGTATAGTATCAGGTTCAATGTAAATAAATCTTCTGTAGTCTTCAGGAACCTTCTTGCTTTCTTCTTCTGATTTCTCTGCAAACTCATCAACTTTCACATGTGCACTTTCTATGACCTTGTGAGTAGATAGATTTAAACATCTATATGCTTTGCTTTTACAAGAGTAACCTAGAAATATTCCTTCATCTCCTTTTACATCAAATTTACCTTTTCTAGATTCTTTCAGAATATAACATTTGCTTCCAAATACTTTCAGATAACTTACATTGGGTTTGTAGCCATACCATAATTCATAGGGAGTTTTGAATGAGTCTTTTTTTAGTTGTACTCGGTTCAAGGTATGAACTGCAGTGCTGATAGCTTCCTTCCAGTATTTGATAGCAATGTTCTTTTCAATCATTAGGGTCCTTGCACAATCCATAATGGATCTATTTCTTCTTTCAGCTATCCCATTTTGTTCTGGAGTTCTTGGTGCTGAAACTTGTCTTTTAATTCCTCTTTCAACGCAGAAGTTATTAAACTCATGTGAAATGAATTCACCACCTCTATCTGACCTTAAGCATTTCAATCTTTTCCCTGTTTCTTTTTCTACTCTTGCCAAGTACCATTTGAATTTCTCAAAAGCTTCTGATTTATTCCTTAGGTACATAACAGTCATCATTCTTGAGTAATCATCAACAAAAAGAATGAAGAACTTTTCTCCAGTATAACTTTCAATTCCAATGGGTCCACATAAATCAGTATGCACAATTTCTAATATATCTTCAAACTGATAGCTTTTACTTTTAAAACTAGTCTTTCCCATTTTTCCAATCTGACAATTCTTGCATAAGCCGACCTCAGGTTTCTTTATATTAGGAATGCCTCTTACCTTTTTGAATTTTCTTATCTTCACCAGATTATCAAAATTGACATGCCACAACCTCTTATGCCATAACCAACTTTCTTCTATTTGAGCAATAAAACATGAGCATTCACCAAGTTCTAGGTAGAACAAGTTACCTTTAGTTTGTGTGCCAGATCCTATCAGCTTTCCTTGCTCATTCAACAGTCTTGCCTTTCCATGCATGAATTCCACCTTAAATCCAGTATTGAGTAACTGTGCCACACTTAGCAAGTTATGTTTAAGACCTTCAACCCAATAGGCATTGTTGCATATAAGTTCTTTGGTTAGAGAGATTCTTCCTCTTCCTTTTATGAAACGAGGTTCATTATTACCAAACCTTACACTGCCACCATCATAATCTTCAAACTGATCAAACTTAGTTTTATCACCAGTCATATGATGAGAGCAACCACTGTCTATAATCCATGTATCATTCATACTTATATGAGAGATAAGAGCCACTTTATCTTCCTCATCACTATCAGAATCATCTTTCACAACAATATAAACAATTTCATCTTCACTGTTATCAAAATCCTTAGAATTTTCAGCCATGAAACATGATTTCTTACCTTTGTTCTTGAATGATTTGTAATCTTTCTTTCTATTCCATTTATGACCCTTGTTTTCATCATTGTTCTGCTTGTTTGGGCACCTAGCTGCAATATGACCAATTTCTTCACATGAAAAATAGATTAGAGGAACTTTACCTTTATATTTTCCTCTGCTTCTGGAGTATTTCTTTGCCAGTAGAGCTTCAATTACTTCAAGATCACTGTCTGAACTTTGGTCTGATTCATCATTGCTTTCTGACTCTGATTTCTTTTTGCCTTTATCTTTGAGTGAAAGTTTGGCCTCAAATGCTGACTCAGTGTTTTTGGAAGCTGGAACATAGTTGTCAAAATTGTCTAATTCAAATGCGGTTAGTCTTCCAACTATAGCCTCCAAATTGATATTATGATTTGCTTCACACCTTCTTTCTTGAATTGCAGAAACTCTGATTGCATAGATGGGAAGCAAGGTTCTGAGAACTTTGCTTATAACCGTCTCTTCTTTGATATCACCTCCAGATGCCCTGATTGCACTGACACATGCTTTGATTCTATCAACATATTTTGCAATGTTTTCATCCTCTCTCATTCTCATTTGGTCAAATTGTCCTCTTAGAATTTCTTCTTTTGCTCTTTTCACATTGTCATCTCCTCCATAGATTTCTTTCAGCTTGTTCCACATGTCAAAAGCAGTTTGGCAATCCTTGATATCATCAAATTCTTCATAGCTTAGTGCAGATGCAATGTCTATCATCATATTGTTATGAGTCTTCTTTTCAGCAATATCATTGACAGATAATGTGCCGGAAGGTTCTTTGTATTTTTCATCAAGATATTTCAGTCCTATATCACCAATAGTAGCCAAGTGAAGTTTCATCAATCCTTGCCATGCAGAGAAGTTATTTTTGTTGTCTTGGAATTTCTCTCTTGTAAGACATCTTGATCTTTGGCTTAGATCCTTGAAATCTTTTCCTGCAAGCACCAATATGCTCTGATACCAATTGTTGGAAAATGAGAATGGAGTGACTGAGAGGGGAGGGGTGAATCAGTTACTCCAATCTCATTTTCCAACATCAAAATGACTCAAAATTTTGGAATGATACTCAAAATTGGAACACAATTTATAGTCCTATCAGAACCTTCTATCCTATAGCCAATGTTTGTCCACTTTTGCAATGAAACATATCATCGTGTTGGGATTTAATTGAAATACATTACCTCTAGACCTTGTACTAGATCCAATTAGCTTACGATACTTATCTTTAATAATGGAGGTCTTCTCTACAAACTGCAATTGATAACCTTTCTCAACTAATTACCTCAACAAGTAATGCTTTTAAGCATCAACAAAATAAACATCATCAGTGTTTTTCTTTTGATCATTGGTAATAAATCATATCCCTATAATGTAACAAGTCACATTGTTTCCAACTCTAAAAATACATCCATCATGATTTTTGAATTTAACAAAAATGTTCATATCACCAATCATATGAAGCCCACATCCACTATCTATAATCCAATCTAATTTATTTTCAACATGGGAGACTAGAGCCTTCTCATCTCCAATTTTTTTTTATCAAGATCATCTTCTTTTTGTTAGACTATATGGTCCACCAATATAACTAAGAGGGGGGAGGTGAATCACTTATCTAACTATTATCATAATTATCAACCTTAGAAAAACTTAACCATATAAGCAATATAATAAGAAACCACAAAAAGATACTCATACACAATAAAACCAAAGATGTTAACTAAGAAAACCCTTCATCAGACAGAAAACTCCAGTAGGGATGGTACCCACAAGATGATGTACTAATGTAAAAAAATCCTTGCTAGAGGATGGACCCTATTAGGAGTCTATAACAACATTAGGTACATATCAATCTATGTTAGGAAATTCCAATCATGTTAGGAGTTGTGGAACATAGTTGGACCCACTGCCCAAACAACTTCAAAGTTAAGATCAATGAACCCACAATCCAAATGATCTTTGTTCTTTTCCTTTCAAAATAATAGAAATGAAATTTTCTTTATTTCTCTTCCATTTTCCTATCAACTAGACTTTTTCTCCTTTTGATCTTATATCAAGATCACAAAACTTGCATCCAATAATCCCTTAGATTACTTATGTTGGTATTTTAAACTACCTAGTAGTAAAATACCTAATACCAAGATAGTGAATAGAAATTTAGTCTAAGGATTAGCTATTCCCTATACTCAACTAAGAGGTCTTTAGATCTAGACCCAACTTCAACAAAATCCTAAATATTTTCTACTGTTTAGCCTCTGCAAAACTAAGGTGGATGCACCTAAGGGATAGAAAGATACAAAAATTGATGCTATATTCATGCTTTGTTCATTCAAAAACATCTTATTACAATACTCATCCCCTATAGTAGAAGTTTAGTCATAATTATTCTTAGATTTATAGGTAATTATGGGTAACAATAGCTAAATAAAACACATAGATTAAAAGCAAACAAGTATTGACCAGCTATAATACTCTTCATACATTTAAGTAAAAGTAATTTTCATTTTAATATTTTTCTTGATGCTTATTCATGATCTCTTCATATTCATACTGAAATAATTGATCAGTGCCTCATCCATCTACCCAACTATTGTGACCTAATTAATTGTATTACAATAAATATTATCAACAATTTTACCTAAAAATCATTCTTATGTACATCCTTTTTACTATCTATAAATCCTGTCATATTCATTGAAGCATTTACTTAATTCATTGAATTAAAAGAAATAGTGAATTAACATACACCCTATCCTAGTTGCATTAAATTGGACAAGCTTTTCCCATACAATCTCAAATTAACTAGTCAAAAAGAAAGGAGACAAGCCTCTAAGAAAAAAAGATATGCTAGTGATTCATCTTTATATTAATTTTCATTAAAAATTATATAACAGTTGCAATAAAACTCAAAATAACTCGAGACAAGACAATATGATCTTCAAATGATCTTCAAACTTGTAGAGAAAATGTATCATAAAATTTATATCAAGAAAACTAGATTGAATAAAACTAGCAAAAACTAAAATTGCACAATAGTTCAAACCCCCTCTCTAGCCTTGTAATCTCATTTATATAGTATGAGATGCAACAACCATTAGGCTAGAGAGTACTGACAATTGTCCATAAGATAAAAAGATATTTACTAAAGTTATTTTCATAAAAGAAAAAAATTGGTGCAACAAAATAATTTGTGTCATGAATATTCATTTTGTGAGGACCACTTTTGTTGCACTTATTTGTTGAGGATTTCATGATTAGCTTTGTCATAATTTTCATTCCTCAGAGCATGTGGCAATTGGACTTGCCTATGATGGACCCTGTTCTAATATTTGAAAACTAAGCTAAACTCGAGGTTCTCCATCCATGTCATCTTGTACTTACATACATATAGCTACACTTGATTCTCCTACTACCAAGTCATTAGTTTGGACCTCTATGCTTATTACTTTAGTTCATTGTTAATCTTTTTCTTTGTCTACTTTGACCAAGGCATCCGTTGTTTGCAACTCATCTTGTTCCATTTTATCCTTTTTGGTTTTACCAAGCACTAACTATTTTGAATGTACAAAATCTTCCATCCAGTTGTCAAAAAGTGTATCATCTTGCTAATTAAAACTTAGAATCTCATGTTGTTCCTTCAACACATATTCCCCTAGTTTATCTATTTCAATAAACTCTTATCTTAAAGAATCATAAATATTTGAACTTTAACAACTTCTTAAGTTGTATTTGCCCACCATGCATTTCCTTTTCAATTTATGACCCTATTCATCCTAAGTCATAATAGATCATCCAATTCCTCTGTGCATTCCTTGTTATCTTTTTATTCTATTCTTTTTGTTCAACACATTGGGGAAGAGTTCAAAGTTTCTACTCCTATATTTTGAAAGATAGTTTATGATTCTCCTCCATAGTGCAATTCTTTTATTATCAAACTTAGAGAGATCATTAGTCAAGTCAAAAGTCTTTTCTATTTGCTCACAAGACAAATTGATAACTAAAAAACATAAAAGAGTGACATCTTTGTCCATGTTGTTCCATTTATTGGCAATTGGCTTCAAATCATCCTCATTTCCTTTCAGCTCATTCCATAGATTTATTACTTTTTCCAATTTTTCATAGAGTGTAGGCCAACCAATTTTGTCTACCAAGTACATAATTGCTTTCCTGAACTTGTACTTAGACTTGATATCTAGTTCTACATGCAATGCCCAAAGTTTGCTCTTTTCTTCTTCAAAATCCTTTGTAATATATTATTGAGGTCTTTGCGGGGTGTTTGGCATTTATATATGAGGATTTGAATTAAAAGACTCAACTAGAGGATGAGGATAAGTAACTCTAGTTCTACTAGACCATCCTATCATCTTATTCATAAGCTCCATTCTCTTTTTCACTTCTTTATTATAAGCCCCATAATGTATTTAGATTTTTATTGTAATTCTGATCTTTTCATTTTCTCCTTTCTAGTTGTAGCTAGGGTGAGGTTGGTTGTTCCAATATTTAGCTCTACAACCTCCTCATTTGGAGTATTATCTACCCTTTTTACAATTAAGTTTCCTATCATGTTAGCATCATCAAGTTGAGAGAAGTTGGCTCTAGATTCTCTTCTCATAGACCAAATCACTAAGGCAACATGATCTTAACTAAAATTATCACCTCTTAGCTCCTTTTTCACTTTTTTATCTGTACTTAACTACTTTGTAACAATGTTAAAGACCATGGCATCTACAATGTCCCAATTTGGCAAAAGCAAAACCCTAGACGATTTTATCATTCTTCTTGCTTCTTCAAGGGTCAAACTTCTAAACTTTTGCATCATCTCATCGTTTATTTGATCTTGTATAGATGCTTCTTCCATTTCAAGATTATTTTCCTCCCTCTTATTACACCTTTCTTCAAATAGTTCAATACTTATTCTCCATGTATACTAATAAAAAGCTCTTGATTCAACAAAATTTTCATTAGAAAGAAATTCATGACTCGCTTGGTCTACCATAGGGTCCAATTCCCTTCTTTTGCAATTAACAACATTTACCTCAAGCTAGGCATGGGAGGCTCTTGAGGATTTCCTTCTTCTAATTCTACAATAGTAATAAAAACTCCCCCTTGGGATCCTAATTTCTCCATTTTCTCCTTAGGAAATTGTTCATGTAATGCATGCAATGGGGATTGAGTGAGTGAGTAGTCTTCTATTTGGATAATTATTTTTCTTCTATCTTCTGCCTCTTGGGCTTTGGCTCTTCAAGCCTCTCTTCCAAAATAGTACTATTTGATCCAATCATCTATTTTCCCTTGTCAACTACATGCTCTTTATTTTTAATGATATTGTAGCCAGACCTCCTCTAAATAACCAATTTCCCTAATCCTATTGCAAGGGTAAAAGATATTTTTTCATTATTTCTTAAGCCTTTTCATGATAAGAATTGATAAAGAATGTCTTCTTTTCATTCATTGCCTCCATAATCTCTAGAAAAGTGATCATTAACATATTCAACTTATTTGCCTCTATCTTTACATCTTTTAAAGCCTTGTAATCTTTATCAAAATAATTAATAAACTCTAAAACCCTAGAATAAGAATTCCACTTCCCATTTTTGATCTCTTGTTTTTGGAGAGATAATTCATTTCTTATTATAGCGTATGTGTAGGATCATGTTGTGCCAAAAAGTGGCGACTTGAAAAATCTATAGTTCTAAAATATTTCAAACCATTTCAAAACCTATTCCAACTTTTTTCCCACCCACCCTGATACTAAATGAAAACAATTAATATCTTTATAAGGTCTACTATATCTCTTGATACCAAACCTATATGATCAACTTTAAAAACATCTTAGAAATGTACTTTTGGCCTATTTTTATGTGATTTGATGAAATGAAAAGGTTTTATTAAAAATGTTCTTATATTTCCATAAATGTAAAGTTTGTCAAATTATGAGTTTAGTAAGTAATTATTACCCATTTTCTAATTGAATTACATATAAAGTGCTGACTAACACACTACTTGAAAAACAACTATAACTTTCAAATTGTACAACATTTTTTAAATGCAAAAGATACATCGCATTCTATGTTTCTTCTACTATAAGGAAAAAAAAATGAAATTTTTTTTTTGCAAAGTTTTGAATTAGTTAAGGTGGTCAGACACAAGATTTTTTTAATTCCAAAAATAATAAAGTCAAAAAATAATTATTAATTATTTGTTTAGAATAAAAATACCCAAAAATATGTGCCACATCTAGACATGAGTCTACTACTTATATCTAGAATATTATTAAAAAAATATTATCATTTGATTTTGATTAAGGTGGTCAAACATACATCTACTTCTTATTTTTGTTCTAAAATGTTTGTAATATTGCATTAAAATTCAAAATTTTGACTAATCAATTTTTATTTTCTTGAGATAAGTCCTAGTAGTATATAAACTAGATTCAATTTGCTAGAGATTATTTTCTCTCAACTCTTTCATATAAAGTTAATAACAAATAGAAAATTAAATGTTGAGTTGACATAACCCTAATTTTCTAATTTTTTATTACCACTTAAGAGCATAGTTTGGTTGACCATGATCCTGCACATACCTTATATCTTTAGGAAAGTAGGGTTGATTTTTTTTTTCTCTAGTCTTAGCCCTCTATTTGAATATTTCAAAAAATTCCTTCACTATCATTGAAATGATCATGATAGACATCCATATTGTATGGGTCTAAAAATTTATATAGAAACAACTAGCCACCTTTTGTGATTATGAGCTGATGTACAACTATGCAAGATGGGAAAATAGAGCCCCTAGACCAACCAATCAATTTTGCTTCCTCCAATTCATGTATCTGCCATAAAATTTTAGCTATTAAGGTACTACATGTGGATGTCCTTGGAGTCCATATACTCTAAATATTGTTGACACATGGTATGGTAGGATATCTATCTACATATAGGAAACTTTAGACCAATAGGGTTATCCATAGGCCTAATGAAGTTTAGCAATTCCTTAGGTACCCTAGGGTTATCCTTTAACAATAGACTCCTCAACCTAGATGCAAAGTATCTATCAAATCTCACAAAACTAGCCTCCTCTACATCTGAGGTCATATCTGCACTCTACAATTGAACTAAAAGAGATTCTCCCTCATATTCTCTTGTTTAATGCCATTTCATTTTCAAGGAAAGTAACACTTTTATACAAGAACATATGCATTAATAAAGAATAGTAGCCAAAGATTTTATCAATTTTACCATTTAAAATTTCAGTTAGACCTATGAAAATTTCTTCTGCTAGATAGGATGCAAAATCAAAAATAATATCCACATAAAAGGAAGAGATCTATGCCATCATATACATGAACTTTATTGACATAAAATCTTGCTCATCTTCACCAAAGACCTTGCACAAAGTCATGTAGATGTCTATGGTCCTAGAATTGAAAAATTGTTTCTTTAAAGGCTCTTTAGTTGATGTTGTATCAAAAATTAAATTACCAAGTGTGGCCAAGCATCCTCTCAATGCCCCTTGCATAACGTAAATTTTATGAGACAATAATTCTTTCACCAATCCATAAAATCAATAACCTTATGATAGTTTTTGGTTGGCTCCATTCTAAAAGCTTCTTGAATTTCTTCTACAATAATTTTCATGAAACATTCCTATCTATTCTCCTTACCATCCTAGCTACTAGGGAATAATTTTAGGCTACATCTATGAGAAGGTCTGAATCCATAAAAATCATTGGAACTACTAACTTACCTAAATCAAAATTCCAAATATTCCTATGGGAAGGAAACAATTTCCACTCTAAGAACCATTTCCTAAACAATTGGAGCCTTGTTTTAGAAGTTATTGCATCACTAGTTTGATTCCCTTTTTTAAACAAGCCATCTACAACTCAGAGTCTAGGGTTTATAGTAACTATTTTCATTGTTTGTGCTGATTCATTTAAAAATTCACTGAGTTATTCCAAAAAATCATCATGGATATTTCTACTAGCATATTCTACCTTCCCAAAGAAACCCTTTTTTGGAGGCATATTGGACAATAATGAAGAGAAACTAGAATTCTTTAAATTATATGTAGACTAAGATACTTACTTGTCTTTCTTTTTTCTTCTCTAAAAGTTGCAAAAAATTATTGATATGAAAATTTTTATGATTCAAATAGGTAGGAAAATAGCTTCTCCAATTGGTTCTAGCTCTAGAAAATCAAAAATACATTTGCATGAATAAATTCTCGATTGTATGAACTATATTACTTGTTTTATTTCGCACGAGAATATTCAATTCTCAAAAATGGATCACAAAGAAAAATAGTGGCATCACCATTCAAATTTGAAAATAGGCTATCAATTTTTGAAAAATCTAACAATTAAGGAATAAAAGATTTTATGACTCAGCTTCAACCTTCCTAGTTGGCAATCAATCCAATTGAATCCTTTCATGTGAGCTTTTCCTTCATTGTTGGAAACTTACATAGGACCCATTTATGCCTCTAGACATGTGTGAGGTTCTCACTATGTCACCAAGGGTAAAAGTTGAGAAACTTCCTTTGGCAACAAAGTGGCCACTATTGATCATGAGAGGACCTAACAATGAGGACCAATGTCTTATTTCCTTCAAATAAATCCCTTGTGGTACTTGGAATCTAACATCTTGACAATCCTTTAATGACATGGAACTCACGACACCTTCCTCAAGTGTTGGTCCAACCACATATCCATATGGAAGGCTATTGCTATGTTGCCAAGGATATAAACCTTGTGACTTCCTTTGGTGGTAAAGTGACCACTATTGATCATGAGAAGATCTGACAATGTAGTCTTTATTCTTGAAAATTTACTTCTACTGAGTGGGTCTCATAGATAAGTATTGCCTTGTCACTATGTCACTAGGAGTAAATAGCTTCTAATTTCTTTTGGAGACAAAGTAACAACCCTCAATATTAAGGAAGATCAAGGTTTATCATTACTTAATCAATTTTTTAGACAAAAACATAAATTGATAGAATATTAAAATGAAAGCTTGGGTTAAATTATTTGAAATACTTTAGAAAATGTTAGATAATGTAACAACTTTTTAAGAGGTACCTGGGAAGAAATAAAAGGGGTATTAAAAATAGTTTTGCCACAGATGATTTTCTTGTTTGAAAGGGCATGCTATGTGAAATAATCCAAAGGCTTTCTAGGGAACCACTTAGTGAAACAAAAATTAGGGTTCTTCTAGGGGTAGAAAACTAAAATGTAAAACCTTAATTTTCTCAAAGGTAATTAGAATATTCACTTAGAGATGCATTAGGATAAATTTTAAGTGAAAATTAGGCCAATAGTGGCTCTGTCTAGTGATGATGATGAATATGCAATTTCATACAAGGGCTTAAAATCCTTGAAAGAAGGAGAACACATACTTGACCAATTTTTTATGATAACTCTATAAGAGAAATGAAACATGAAGGAAAAACTATACAAGGTTATAGAAGAATCTACAAAGATTTATAGAATATACAAAAAAACCTAAACTATTGTTCATGGAAGATAAGTATTTTCATCAAAAATACCTCTTAAGGAACTATCCATGAATTGGTAGTTCAAGAATATTTCCTGATAAATTTTTCAAAATATAAGAATCTTCTCTCTATGTAGCTTTAAATAGATAAGGACCTAGTTATATAGGACCAAACTTTTCACACTTCCCTATATCTTCAATCCTAGCATTCCACATGAGAACTAGCCCCTCAATTTCAAATTTATTATTCATTGTCTTTCTATTCAAATAACTACAATTTTGCATTTCTAAGAGAGGCTCCTTATCTAGTGTCTATTAATCCTATTGATTCATCCATTCTTTCTTGCATATCATCAATGACATCTTCATCATAGATTTGAATGTAATTATATAGGCCTACTAGATTATTTTGGGGCATTCTTGCTTGGATTCCATATACCAAATCAAAAGGAGCCACACATATTGCTTTCTTTATTTTTACCCTATTAGCCTATATTGCCAACTGTATTTTGGAATCCCATGCCTTTTTGTTATCATCCAGAGTCCTTTTTATGACTTTTACCAAGATCTTATTAGTAGATTATGCTTTTTGATTTCCTTGTAGATGATAAGGTGAGGATGTTGACCTCATTTTGTAATATTTATCATAAAATTTTATGAATTCTTTTGACCTAAAACACATTGCATTGTTAGTTACAATCCTGTGAGGGAATCCAAACTTTGTAAGGATATTATTCAAGAGAAAACTATTAACCACCTTACTAGTAGTATTTCTTATAGGAATGGCTTCCACCCACTTTGTAAAATAATTTGTGGCTAGCAAGATCCATGAGTAAGTAGTACTTGACTTAGGGAAATTTTTTCTTATGAAATCCATACCCCATTGTCAAAAAGGTATCTAAACTTCAACTAGTTTTAGAGGAGTATTTCCAAAAAAAATTATCTTACCTACAAATATCTGACATGAATCACATTTTCTAAAAAGTAATTGTGCATCTTTGAAAAGAGTAGGCCAGAAAAATCCAACTCTCATTACCTTATGAGTAGTAGTTTTAACAATGTACTATTCTCCACATATTCTTGAATGCATCTCATTTAATATCTCCTCAGATTTTTCTTGATCAATGCACTTCAATAATACTCCTTCAAATTTTCTCCACCATAAATTATTTCTAACAATAATGTATCGTACTACATGCAATTTTGTGCTTCTCATTTTATTATCTATTAGATAGGGTGGATCTTCCATGTGTTACAAATAGTATATGACATTGGTGTACTAGTCACAATGATCTATATCACATAACCTTCACCTTAAGTCATCTATTATAATGTTTATTTGATTGGCATCTAGGTTTGATTGAGCCATGAGTTTTGCTAATATTTGACCCTTACCAATTTAATAATTTGGATGTCAATGTTAAACTCCTAAATTCTATTGATTCATCTGCACCTCCTACCAAATACATCCTATTGAGAAAAAGTTTCCTTAACAACTACATATGATACAAATGCTATAACACTGACACCTACAAAATAAAACCTGAAAGCTTTGATAACCTTTACTAAGGCATAAGCCTATTTTTCATTTATCTCATATTTCAATTTAGCAAATTGAAGGGATGAACTAAAAAATACAATAGGTTGCTCATATCCTTCCTCATTTTGTTACAACAAAATTGCTACCATAGTATGAAAGGATACAAAGGAAAACATATGCATTGGTTTTGTATAATGAGGAGTCCTAAGGACTAGGGTATTTTTTATAGCAGTCTTGATGTCCTGAAATGCTTTTGAATATTCATTGTCCCAACTAATAATAGCTCCCTTTTTGAGGATTTTAGATACTACTCTAATTATCTCAAAAAAATTAGTAATAAATATTCTTAAAAAGTTTACTTGCCCAAAAAATGATTATATTCCTTTTACATTCTTTCGCTTGAGAACTTTATCAATGGTAGCTACTCTTTTAGGGTCAATCTATGATGTCCTCATTCTGACATGTAATGTAAATAATAAAATTAATAATAATATTAAAGTAATAATATTTTATAAGTAATATTATATAATATCATTGCATTATAATAGCAATATGAAATTATAATCTAATATAATGATATTATAATAATTAAGATATGATTTAATATAAAAGCACTATTAATATAAACAATTATGCTATAGTAATAAAATTTATATAGTTGAAATATTATTAAAATAATATATGTTATAATATAATTATTATTAATACAATATATCTTATGATATTAATTAATATAATCAAGGCTTTTTGATGTATAAATATATAATTAATATAATTATATAATTATTATTATTAATGTAATATAATTAACATTATTGAAAGGGAATGTCTCTATGAAAGCCTAAACCCTAAACCCTAAACCCTAAACCATCTATATATATCAAATATCAAATTTTCAGAAGATATCATATGTATTATTATAAAAGCCTATAGAAATAAGAAGGGAATAAATAAATGTCCAAAATGGGATATTACAAGTGGTATCAGAGCATGATCTTGCCATCCTATAAAAAATTAGTGAGTGCAAACATATGATAGTGGAGAATAGGGAAACACATAAATGAGAGTGGAAAACCATTAAAGTACAAAGAAAGTCAGAAGAAAAAGTATTATGCTGAATGATTGTAGAAGATAGTGGATACAAATACTTCAAAGATAGATTATTCCAAATATTGGAGAAACAAATTAGTTAACGCATTCAAATAGGGATTTGTTGCTCTTTATATAATATAGCCCACCTAATATAAATACAAATCAGCATTTGCAAAGGATAGAAAATAAACAAGAGACTTCATAATCAAGATTCAAGAATTTAGAGTCTAGATTTAGGAGAGTATCTAATACATAAAAAGAAGGATTAGAAATCAAGTTCAAATAAAAGAACAATCTGGGGAGTTTGGATAATTTAGGAAAAAAATAAGAGAATGATATTTATTTGTATGAGATCTTAATAATACGGACATAAGTCTCACAATTCTGATCTGTAAGAACTTGTAATGGAGATAGCAAATGGAAGGAACAACATTGAAATGATGCCTAGATAAACTATACCTATTAGTTAATAAAGCTATTAAAATCAATATTACCATGAGTTACAAGTAGCAATAGTATCATTTGTCAAACATGACATCTACAAGCCCAATTTGAGAGCTTTATTATTCTGAAAAAGGCCTATATGAGAGAGATATTCCTTTGCATTATACTATTCAATGATTAGGAAAGGTAAGAAACATGAAACCCTATTTAGAATGAGATAGGATAAAAGAATAGCTAGAGAAAAGGGCAGGTGAAGAGAACAACACTTGGAAAATAGAGATGTGGGGGAATCAACTTATGAAAAAAAATAGAGAATAACATATATACAAAGAGAAACCAAATACACAATAACCTATTGGGAAGAGTATGGATCACACACTAAAGATTAAGGGACCTACATGCAAAAAAAAAGATAAAAAATATTGATTGAAAGTCTATTGGTCAAAATCCTTCATTATAGATATAACACACAATGACAATAATATGATGAACACATAGAGGTGGCCTAGTCAGAAATCACAGACATAGATTAAAAATGAAAGGTTAAGTGTAGTTAGAGGAAAACACGAAAGATATTGGGAAACAATGATAAAAGTATTTATATTGGTAGACAATAGACACATGGAGGATAATGTTTGATTGAGCATGGAAAATATATAATAAACAATAAATTCACATGGAGAAAATATAGTGAAAAATTAAACCATACATCCAAGGATGATGGAATACAACTAAACCTAGTTAGCAACAAAGAAAATGGGAGAATAAATTTGCAATTACATGTCATATGTGATGGCCAGATTGGAGACGTCTTCAAACATTTTTCAAACAAGATGTAATTATAATAATGTCACTTTGTATTAGTTTTCACTACCTACATAATCGACATAGTGACATCCTTAAAGGTTGGACTATGCCAACAGATTTTTTCTTGATATGAGACATTCCACATGGACTCCAAACTACCATCAAAAAATAAAATGACTTCCTCACTCATTCATTATCAAGTTCTTAGATGGACAACAACCACGAGAGAAGTCCATTTAGAAAGAATGGAGATAACATTGATTGAATTTATCTTACCATGTCAAAGTTGGACTATAATCAACATATAATCAAAGGCTACAGGAATATCAAGACAAAGGCTGGGAGATATAAGGAATAAAAAGATATTAAAATACAAAGGTGCTTCTCTTAATTTGACCCACTTTGAATTGGAGTTTAAAAAGAATAAGTTGAACACCTTAATGACTCCACTTGCCTATATATATATATATATATATATATATATATATATATATATATATATATATATATATATATATATATATATATATATATATATATATATATATATATATATATATATATATATATATATATATATATATATATAGTTGAACCATACTCAAACTCTATTACCACTAGCATATAAGAGGATTCAATGTGTTGAACATTACAAATTGATAAGGAGAATGAGACCACCACAAATGAAGGTAAGAAAGGTAAAAAGCATAGGCATGCAATGAAAAATGATAAACCCTCCTCTGCATGGTGAATCAGAAAACTATCTCCATATCTACTATGCTTATTGATGTAAAGGAGGACAACTATTTGTGTATGGAAGGAAGAAAAGAAAAGAAAACCATTATTCACAAATACAAATCTTACATCTAGTGTGGTCTAGTGGTGAGAAATACATCAAAGAATAATTTTAATATAATTATGTAACAATCATGCATATATGGTTTAATTAGATGGATTATGAGCTGATTCACACCATATTATAATTGACTTACAACTTTATCACCACCCAAGATAATAGATTTGGACATTAATGATAATCACTTATAGTTATATTAGTATTAAAAATGATAATTAAGATTAAGCAAAGGAAGTATGATCATACAAAGTTGGAATAAAAATGAAAAGAGTGATGAAAATCATGTGTATGAGAATTGGAGAATAATGGAGGAAAATGGCCATATCTATTGAAAAGGATGTCTTATTAGATAGAAGTATAAATGGCAGTTGTAAATTATTGAAGAAAGGAGATATCCACAACATAATCTAAATAATTTGATCAATCTAAATTATTAGTCAAATATATTGAGTACATATAGTGATCATGTGTAAAGGTTCACTAAAGATTCTTAGGGAAGAATCATTGAAGATTTAACAACAATGCAAGTACTTATATTTCTATGGGTTGGGGAAGGTGATGCAAGTCTTTCCATTAAGAGATATAGACCCAAAAGGGATAAAATTGAAGAGGCTACCAAATATTGCATATTTCAATCAAGATAAGTTCATCTTTGATTTATTTTGAATTTTAAGATGAAATTACTAAATTCTTTTTATTTTGGGATTCTTATCTAAGAATCAAATTGTTTTTAGTATTAAACTAGAGGAAGACCCTTAAGTAGATATGAAGATTACTTCATACTCCTAAATTATGACTTCAACACATTAAGGTAATAAGGAAAGTTATATATTTTCTTCATATATTTTATCATGAAATAATTTTTATTGAACTTATGATTGACAAATTTTGTTATTAAGCTAAATATTGAATATCCTAATACCTACTAATCAAATAGTTACAATGAAATGGAATTGATTTTAAAGTTGATAGATAATGATCAGAGAATGTTGTTAAGTAAAACTAATTAAATTATCTAAGATCATAATTCCCTAATGATGAGATAAGGCCTATGGTGGAATGGGTTGGGTGACACCACTCAGAGGTACTAGGTAAAGCCTACAGGTACTAGGTAAGGCCTACAGTGGAGCAAATATCCCATGGTAGATCATACAAGGGCACCATCTTAGGAATGATGATTGGGATAATAATTAATAAAACTTAACTTTCATAAGATCATAATTCTCCAAAGATGAGATAACGCCTGTGGTGGAAGGGGCTAGGTGACACCACTCGAGGTATTGGGTAAAGCCTATGGGTATTGGGTAAGGCCTACAGTGGAGTGAATATATTAGGGTACATCATACAAGGGCACCATCTTAGGAATGATGATCAGAGAGAGATAATAATAATGAAAGAGAATGGTGAGGCCTGTGATTGGGTAATAGGGAACCCTATTATAGTTTCTCCTCCCATACTAAGAAAATGATGAGTTGATATTACAATGAACTATACTTTGATTGAAAAATCACTATAAGATCAATTTTCTCTAAAGTGAGACTATAAATACCTTATTAGGGGATTGATATAAAGAAATCCTTAAAAAGGAGAATTTATATATAAACATGTACTAATGGTGTTTTGTGGTTGCAAGTTCAAAATCAAGGAATTGCATAATGTGTGTTTTCATCTATCTACATTGTGTTTTCTTTGTGTCTTCATCTATCTACATTATGTCTGCTTCATATTTTCATCTGTTTACATCGTGTCTACATTGTGTTTTCATTTATATATATTTCATAAATATCTCTAGTCATTTGAATGCAAATATGTTTTGTGTCTACAACAAATCTTGTGTGTGAAAATTTTTGCTTGAGGGCAAGCAAATTCAAGAGGGGAGGACTATAATGTCCCCATTCTAACATGTAATGTAAACAATAATATTAATATTAATATTAAAGCAATAATATTAATATTAATATTAAAGTAATAATATTTTATATGTAATATTATATAATATCATTGTATTATAATAGCAATATTATATTATAATCCAATATAATGATATTATAATGATTAAGATATGATTTAATATAGAAGCACTATTAATATAAAGAATTATAATATAGTAATAAAATTTATATAGTTAATATATTATTAAAATAATATATGTTATAATATAAGTATTATTAATATAATATATCTTATGATATTAATTAGTATAGTCAAGGCTTATTAATATATCAATATATAATTAATATAACTATTAATATAATATAATTAACATTATTGAAAGGGCATGTCTCTACTATATATATATATATATATATATATATATATATATATATATATATATATATATATATATATATATATATATATATATATATTGAATATCAACTTTTGAGAAGATATCATATGGATTATTATGAAAATCTATAGAAATAAGAAGGGAATAAATAAATGTCCAAAATGGGACATTACACAATCTTTATTGCATCCTTTGACAATATGTGACCTAACAACCTTCCTTATGTTACTTTAAATGTACATTTATTTGGGTTTAGGGAAACTCCATATTCTAACACTTTCATTAAAATTTTCTCCATATGTTTACATGGTCTTCAGCCTTTTTAGAATATGATGTAAGATCATCATGATACACTACCATAAACTTATTAATGTATTCATGAAAAGCTACATCCATGGCCCTTTGAAAAGTTTCTCCTACATTAATTAACCAAAATGAAATTCTTACATAGACATATGTGCCCCATGGAGTAGTAAAGGTTGTCTTAAACTATTCCTTTTCATTTAGAAGAACCTAGTTGTAACTTGAGAATTTGTCTATCATAGACATCAATTTTGAACCAGTCACTCATTGTAGCATGGCTTCCATTTTAGGAAAACCATAGTTATCTTTCAAAGAAGAAATATTTAGGTTCCTAAAATTGACACAAAGCCTTATGTCTCCATTTTCCTTCCTAATAGGTACTAAGTTTGATACCCAAGTAGAGTGTCTAATTGGCTTAGTTATTCCTCCATCCCTTAGCTTTATTAACTCTTCTTTCATTTTAAGAGCTAAGGTAGGATTTATTGGTCTCTTCTTTTGTCTAAAAGGTTTTCCATTCTACTTAAGTGGTATAACATGCTAAAATAAGTCTTCTCTATAGGCTTTAAGGTCATCATATGACCATGCAAAAACATGTCTATAGTTTCTTAACACATGAATAAGAGGCTTTCTAATCTCAGCATATAAGATTTGACCAAATATAGGCCTTCTTTGGGGATTTAGAGGTACCAAGATTTTTCTCTTAAAGTTCTTGTGGTTTGTGAACCATAACCCTTGACTTCACTCTATCTTGGTTATCAAACATGTCTTCTAAAACTACCAATCCTTTGGGTACTTTGTTAGTTCTCAACTACAAAATTTCTTGGCCAAAGATTGTCTCCTTTCCATCTATTGTTTCAATTAGAGCACTATAGTCTAGTTCTTGGCCATGATATTTATCTTCACTTGATAAAAAGTTTATAATATCTCTATCATCTTCAAAAATTTTCCAATGTTCTATATTATCAAGGATTGAGGGTTGGTTTTGTAATTCAATTTATGAAATCTTAGCAAATGATATACCCTTAGGCTTAATAGCCACATTTTCCAAAAAAATGGCCATCTTGTTGTAACTCCTCTCCATCTAAGAGATACCAAAGGCATAAAAAAACTCAATATAGTCCCATACAACACTTTTGTATTGCTTCAATCTCTTATTCTTCGATGCATAAGTCTCTCTTACTTGGGAGACTCCTAATTCAAAATCATCAATAACATGTAACATTTTTATTCCATGATGAGTTGTAACTCTTAATCCTAGTAGGAGTGCTTCACATTTAGCTATGTTATTAGTAAATGAAAAGTTTAGGGTGAATGAATATCTAAAAGTGTTCTTCTCTAGAGACAAAAAAACTACTCCTCCTCCTAAAGCTTCTTTAAAACTTGTCCCATCAAAATACATAGTCCAAAAAACTTTTGAATCCATGCAACATTCTGCCTAATGTGCAATCAAAGCTAGGAGTTTCTCAACTTCTTGGATAATTGGATTTGCTCTAAATGCATTTACATTGGTATTTAGAAAATAAGAGGAATCCTTATCAACAACATCTCCAAATATATGGTTAACTCTTGGCTCCTTTTCTACCCTAACATCCTTGTCACCTATATGAAAATTAGCGTAGGATAAGTCACATTGTAGAATACCTCCCATAGAAATGCTCCATTTTCTTGATAGAAACATCCCATAATGTGGAGGAATATCAACTTCAATGACTAACATTATCAATTCTACATCCAGGTATGCAACTAATTTGAAGGGTAATGCATTGATAGTACCTATGATAGGCACTTCCCTAGCATCCATACCTCTAAATCTACATTTTTTTGTGTCTACTTGTAAACCTAGGGCTTTTGTGACTTTAAAAGACATTATAGTATTACAAGATCCTAAATCTGTCATGTAATTCTTTAGAGTTCTTCCTTTTATAAAAAATTGAGAAAGAATGGGTTAATATCCTGTAAATAAGCTACAAATGAATCATCTAAGAACATTTGAGAAATTTTTGACATTATTTCACTATATTCAACTACTACTCTGGTTTTCATATATAATCCTTTGTTCAATAGTATTATTACAATTGCATATCCCACCCAACCATGATAAAGCTTTACTCTTATGTTCATCTATTCTAAATAACTTAGATAAAGGCACTTTGACAATTATTTGAGACAATATAGATATCATGTCAATTGGGTCACATACAATAGGTTTTACAAGAATATCTGGAGCTAAGGTCTTTTGAATAGCAAGCATAGCTATTTTCTTAGTAATGTCAGATCCTATTTTCTTCTCCTATCCACTTACCTTAACTATCTCATTTGTCTTAAACTAGAGCTTCTTTTTGGGCTCCCACTTCTTGGTCTTATTATCTTTGGCCTTTTCTATTTCTAAATTATCTTTCTTATTGTCACCCTTCATCTTATGAGTAATATCTTTTATAAAGATACTAGAAGGCTTACTAGTTTCGTCGTTAACCATCCTACTTCTCAAATTATAATTAATATGAACTTGAGAGACCATTTGTTCTATAATTCCATTAGTCTCCTCTTTAGAATGATTTGTTAGATTTATATGACCAACATTTGAGGATGTAGTACATACCTTATTTCATCATAGTCTGCATTGTCTAAAAATACTTGTTGATGGTGTCATTGGCAAACAAATTTTTGATTATCAATTTCATTTTCATGTTCTTCTAGGTCAGAGTCTTCATAGTCATCACACATATTAACCATATTGTAGCTTGCAAAATCATGGTTCCTTTCTTTTTCTTTCTCCTTATTCTACACATTCTGATTTGAAGCAAATGATTGAGCTACTACACAATAGTCTAAGGAAGGAGGTGATTGGCATATGATGCACCATGTCACATCATCAATCATGTTGATGAAACTTCTATGCAGAGGGTTAAGGATACCCTTATTTTTCATATTTTGAGTCTAGTTGGGAATAGTGTTACCATCTTTGCATTGAGTAGTGTATGAATTGTTTTGCATTCTTGGTTGCCTATTGAAAAGAATTTTGTTCAGCAGGGATTTTTCAATAGCATTATATTTGTTTGCATTGAAAGTTGTTGGGTTCATCATATTTAACAAATCCAACACTTGAACCATTGTGTCCTCCTTAGGCTTCTTACATGTAGGACATATTGTTCTTAAGATTGAACAATTTTGAGTCATTTCTCCTTGCTTGCTTACCAAGATGTGTTCTTATTAATCTCAATATTCATAGCTATCTTGTAAGCATCCCTTAAATTTTTGTGATCTTTGTCTCTCAAATGATAAGACATTTTACTATCAAAGGCATTGAAGTATGTTGTATGACATATATCTTCATTTAATCTCATGACTTGAAATAGCTTATACATTCCCTTCTAGAACATTACATTGAAATTAAAGGTTGATCCAGTACAATTCCTTTTAATATTTTTAAAATAATTCAACATGAAGCCAACTTTGTTGTTATCTCCATACTATTCTTTGAATTACTTTTCCAAATCACTCTATGAACTAATGCTATCATTTGGTAGTCTTCTAAACCAGCCCCTTGTATCTTTAGTTAATGTATCCACAAACAACTTCATCCCTACATCCTCATATTCTACTTCAAAATCATTAAAAATGTCTATAAAAATTATTAAATGTTCCTCAACAGTAACAATATTATTCCCTGAAAACTTCACAACCTTGTCTCTTAAGTCAAATGATATTGGATGTGGAAAACTAGGAAGACCTAAGAATAACATTTTTTTAAATTTATCCATGCATATAGGTTTCTTCTATTAAAAAAAAAAGCATTTTATGTGCTTGCTACATTGGTCTGGTTATGGACAATACTTTTAGACTTATGTATTTGAACAACAGGGATCTAGGTACTAGTGGTAGATGATGAAGCAAGGGTAGATTGAGACACATTTTGGATAGAGACTACTGATCCATAGTTATAAATAGAGGTTGTGGATTGGGTAGATAAATTAGGCCATGAGGCTAAGGTAGAGTTGGACTTAATTAATTGAATCTTCTTTCTACTACCTAGGCTACATTTTAAACTTTCTCAAGCTCCTTTTTCAGATCCTCCTTCTCCTTTTTGGCCTTTTCTAGATCCATATCTAACTAAGACATAAGAGTGTTTATAGATTTATTTGGTACAACTTGAGGTTCATTTATCTAGATCCCTACAACCTTACCTTTTCCTTTATCTATTGGTTTCATAGTAGGCTCTACCTAATCTATTTGACAGGTTTATAAGGTTGAACTTGGGATATAATAGGTTCTTGCCTTTGGCTTATGAGTCTTTCCTATTCTAACACCTTGGATCTAAAATTATCTATATGCCCACAAACATCAGCATGAAGAATTGAAGTCCTTTCTTCCAATTTTTGTTCTGCTCTTTTACGATAGCAATCCTCTTGAGAAAATTATCTCTGTCAATGAGAGCATTCAAAGTGGCTTTCTTTCTTTGTTTCCAAATTAGAATGTTTGGCTTCTTCTTCTGCAACCTATTTATTTAAAATTCCTATTTTAGAGTATACTTCCTTTGGATCTATAAAGTTTCTTTTGAATTACTAGGATCATCAAGATCTATAAGGTTTTTCTCTATATATGGTGCTATTTTTGGATTAAAAGGATCTTCCATAACATTCTTATATATCATCCTACGATTCATTTCCTCTATCACATTTGGTCAATGCAATGCATCTCCAATTGAAGAAATATTTTTTATCCTAATAGGCTCTCTCTTCTTGTAATGGGGTATTAGACATTCCTCCTAAGAGTCTTGTGGTTTTTTATTCAAAGCTTAATGAAGAAGATTCTCTCCCTACCATAGGTTGATATTGAGAGTTTACTGATACACTACCCCTTAGTTTCCAAGTATGATTTAAATCTACTTTCTTCTTGTTTGGGTTCTTCCAAACACCTTGAGGTAAATTAGTATACAATGGTTCTTTTGGATTGGCTCTTGTATAAGCTCATGTACTTTTTCTCTTATCTTCCATTTGTAGAAATTACTTGTCAATAGGCACTAGTTTCAAAACCTTGACTGAATCGCACTGTATTCTAGGGAAAATATAATATGAAATAACTTTTGACTTATAGAATATATCATAGGATTACATAAGATAGATTTGACATATAAAGAATCCAATTAGAAAGAATTTGAGATTGTAGCTCTTGCTTACTAGATAAGACACTTTTGTAAGGGTAGTATACATCAATCTACACCTGTGGTACTAGGAATTTATCCTCTTTTAGATTCTCAAGGTTTGTCACTATAAAATTCCAATATAACCGTGGGAAATATATTGAAAGAAACAAAAAAGAACATATACATATAACATCAAAATCTGTAGTATTTTCACACATCAACATGTGTTAAAAGGCTCCCAAATATAGTCATCATTTTGTTGGTGTTTTAAATTACCAAGTATAAAAATACCTGGTACCAAGATGGTGAAGAGAAATTTTGTCTAAGGATTAGTTATTCCCTATTCTCAACTAAGAAGTCTTTAGATCTAGATCCAACTTCAACAAAATCATAAATTTTTTCTACTCGTTAGGCTTTGCAAAACCAAGGCAGGTGCACCCAAGGAATAAAAAGATTAAAAACTTGATACTATCTTCACATTTCATTCATTCAACAACATCCTATTACAATGCTTACCCCCTATAGTGGATTTTTTGTCACAATTTTTCTTATATTTATAGGTAATTCTTAGTAACAACAACTAACTAAAATATAGAGATTAAAAGGGAACAAGTATTGACCTGTTGACATTTAAGTCAAGTTTTCTTATTAGTGACACACACTTATTTAGATGGTTAGTATCTAGTGACGATATTATATAGTTAATAGTATTAACCAAGTAATTTAGGCTTTATCAAGTTCTATAGTTGCTATCGTATACAAGAACAATATTTAATTTGTTCTAAGCAGTTTCTAGGTTAGTCATTATCAGTATAAATTGAGCTTCTTAGTGTTTACCAAGTTTCCTAGTGAAAACCAAGTTCTTAAGTGGTTACCAAGTTTGTAGATTCAATAATGTGAATCCAATGTTGACTGAGCCACATAGTGTCAAACAAATGATTCAACTTATACTAAGCTTGCAGTAATAGCATTGACCAAGTATGGAGTGTGAATCAAGTGATTCAATTTATATACTGATAGTATTCACTCAGTCACCAGTACAAATTGAGTATAAACTACTTAGAAGTGATTAGTATGGAATGAGATTCTATATCTATCAAGTGCATGCCAATTTTGAGCATTGACAATGGTTGCCAAGTATTAGAACCTCACTGAGTTTATCTTCAGAACCTAAGTTCTTGTTGTTGGGCCAACTTTGTGTATTTTGGTGAAACTTGTATTGTAGCCAACTTTGATGAATTGTAATTTGGATTGGTATACATGTAATGCATTATATCACTTTTACAATTTGTTCTATCGGATTCAATATCTTAATTTTGCATTTGGAATTTTTATACCCTTGTCTCTTGTATTTATGACATTTTCCTTCAAATTTAGGTTTCTTTTTGCATACATTAGCTCTCTGACCATGTTGATTACAATTGTAGCATTTTCCATTGAATTTAGCTTTATGGTTGATCCAATAGTTGTTTGAATGGGATAGAAGGAGTATGAAGATTAGTTGTGTTATTGATATGGAACTAAAATTTGGAATTAAGTTAATTGCACACAAGATATAAAACTCTATTAGACTCAATAGTGTATCATGTAAAGCTATGGATCTCGGTTTCAAAGTGGTCAAGAACAACATGTCCTTTGACCTTGCTAAGTTGATGTTGAACTAGTTCAACAAACATATGAAAAGTGTCAGAGCTTCAAAGAATAACCCTTAAAAGTTTAGATCACTCTCAACCTATTTATTTTTCTTTGTGCTAAAGTTTTTCCAATCAAAAGTTATAGTTGTATAGAGAAAAGATGTACCTATTCTTTATCAAATCAATGAATATATAGTAGAAAAGGGAGAAAATTATGTTAATATCATGCATAACTATTTTGATGCATTTAAGAAGAAGATGAAAAATAGATTTAGGATACCAAAGAAACTTTTAGAAGACTACAAATATGATATTTTTTTATGGTTGATTGTGATAAAGTGTATATTCAAGTAGTTAGACCAAGAATTGTATAGGTCAAGCCTCTAGGTTATGAGGTTAACATTGATGAAACCAAGGACATCATTGAAGAACTATTAAATGAACTTGTGGATCTAAAGGCCACATATTTTGGAACACATGATGAAGCTAAAGCTAGAATTGAATTAGAGATGAAACTTCCTCAACCAGTCAATAAAAGTAAAAAGATGATAGCAAAATTGAAACAAACTAGTTCTACTCTCTTGTTGACAGAAGGTAAAGGAGATGACATGGAAGAAGATGAAGAAGATGAAGAAAAATTAGAAGAAGAAGAGCTAATAAATAATAAAGGTAACATTATTATAACCAAACCTACCAAGATATCTACTGTAGTGTTTACAAGAAAGGCATCTAGGAAGAAACTAAATTGGGTGAAGAAGCAATAGATATGATTTTTAAATGGCCTCCACCCACATTTCAATCTATATTGAAAGAAATTGATTCTAATGATGACATAATTTTTTAAAGATCATTGAAGTATAAAATTAGAAATGTAGAGGAGAAGTAGAAAGTTGAAGAAATGGTCATATCTAATCTGCGTAAATGGAGATACTCTCCAAACCAACTTGCTCAATAGATTCCCAATGAACTAATGGAGAACATTTGGCCAAGATGGGAGTATTCAAGGACTATATATATATATATATTTACATATATGAGTAGACTTTAAGGTAACTCATGTCGAGTCTAACTGATAAAGAAGTGAAAGAATCCATCAAGAAGAAAGAAAAAAAACTTACAATTCAACACTTTATAGATATTGATCAATGACATTCAACATGTGGTAAGGAATGTGACTAACACATGGAAGAAAATCTATAATCTTCATAAGTAGAGTGATTTTTCTATCAATATTAATAATAAGGATGATGATGGTGAAAATGATAAGGAAGAGGAAATTAATGTTGAAGAAGTGTCAAATTATGGCAATATAGATAATGAGGAACAAGAACACGAAGCCACTAAGGAGAATCTCCCTAAGATTTACAGCATGGAGGAGATTGACCCTAAGAAGATTACAGTAGTGGTGATAGCCTCAATTCCTAACTCTCTGAGCACAAAATTAAAGACATCAAGCTCAAATAATGCTACTATAGAGCTAGTTGTGTCAAACACTAAAAATCCAAGCACTTAGCCAATCCTTACACCTGTTTAGCTCAATACTTCATTGATAGAAGTGACCAACAGTTCATCTACTAAGTTTCCAATACTTCCTCCTCTATCAATTTTGGTCACTCAACAACAAGGTATTTCTTCAATAAGTCCAATATCTACTTTAACTATCAATCCTTCTATTTCTACTATTCTTTCTATTCCAAGAATGCAAATAATAAGTACCAATACACTTAAGAAAAAGCCTCAACTGAGTACAAAAGTGTCTAACAAAGGCAAGAATAAGGAAGAATAATTTATCTAGATGAGGATATAGTTTCCTTGAATTGGGATATTTCTTGATAAGATGCATATATTAGGAGAGCTTCTAAAAATAAAAGCTTAGCAATAGAGGCTCAGAGAAGAAAGGAACAAAGAATTTCAAGTGCTTGAAGATGCAAAGAACATTCTTGTAGAACTTCTTAGCACTGAGTTTAACACTTCTTAACCTATTTTTTCTTAGTTAGCAGAAGGGATCTAGAAATTCAATGAAGATTTAAATGGACAATAGAAATTGTTATAGAGTGTAGAGAAGGAATTTGAAAATAAAGTATTGGAGCTAATTACACAAAATATTGCATTACATCAAGTATACTTCTCTAATATTCTTATCTCATTGGAAACCTCTACCATCAATGTCACTTCTCTATTTGGTAAGCTCTATGACACATCAATTTTCACACAAGAAATTAAAGGTAAATTTTCCAAGATTGATGAAAATCTAAAGGCATGTGCACATCAATTGTCACTTGACCTGAGCTATAATTTTGTTCACTATATAAAGATCATATTTCTAACTAATATGTAGGTAGACTTGGTAAGGGAAGAAGCTAGGGTAAGGGATACACTTGTAGATATATAAGGCATGATTCTTACAAACATGGATGCATTGTAGAAACATATTTCACATGCTAAAACACTCATCCATGATAAAAAAATCTCCATTATTGATCACATGATAGAATTATTAGTAGAGGTTTAGATTACATTGTACAAAAGCAAGGTGTTGTAAGAAAACTGGGACAAGACAATGCAACTAATTCTTAAGGTACATTCTAACTTCTTATCACATTTTGGAATAACCATGTAAAATACACATTTGGAATTTATGTCAAAAATGGTGAGAAGATATATATAAAATGTAAATTATATTGTAAAAGGGGAGAAGATATAATATAAGATGTAATATACAAAGGGGGAGAAGATGTGATAGAAAGGGAAAGAAGATAAGACATGAGAAGATATATATAATGTGTAAAGGATATTGAATATATGTGTATGGGGGAGCATCATCATATTAGATATATGTATAGATATTTATATTAACATGTCTTACAAAAGAAATTTTGAAAATTCAAAAATAGAGTATGGCACCGAGTTGAAGACACAAGATGAAGACTTAAGATCATTTGAAATTTTTTGAGAATTTAGTTTTGACTAATAAGTGTTTTGTCACTAATGCCAAAGGGGGAGATTATTGACATTTTAGTCATGTTTTTTTTGTCGTGACACACACTTGTCCCAAAATAACTCCAATAATGGGGTTATTATACTATTATAGTGATTTATTATCAAGATAGGAAAGGCAGAGTAAATCTACTCAAGATAGGTAGATCCCAAGAGGGGTAAGGACATGGGTTCCAATGTATTAAAGAAAGATTCCAAGATAGATGAGGACATGGTTTCAAATTCTCTAAGGAAAGAGTCTAAGATGGGTAAGAAAATGATTCCAAAGTCCTTGAGGAAAGAGTCCAAGATAGGTATGAACATGCAGTCCCAATAGCTTAGGGGATTCTTCTTGTAGATGAGTATCTAGCACCCTACAACATTAAAATTAATGTCTTTCTCAAAGAGGTGAAGAAATGACCAAAGAGAACTTGAATTCAATATGATAACTATCAAAGATATTAAGAATTATTCAGCATCTTCTTAAAATTGATTTGATCTTAAATACATAAATTCATCTTTCTATTTGAGAGGATTATCAAATAAACCCTAAAAAGATTTTAAAACTATGAAGACCAATCACATCATATCTTTTGATTATAAAGTCAATAGTGAAGTTATGCTTAGAATAATTTGGGAAACTTATTGGAAATATAAGATGAGTAACTAAGAGGGAAGGGGTAAATTAGTTACTACTAAAATAAATCCTAGATCCCTTAGATATCAGTACAGAAAACCAAACTAAAGACTAAATACTAATGAAGCTCAATAAACACACATAAAATGTTGCAACTCAATAATAACTAAATAAGCTTAGTAAATGCTTAACATATAAACTTTAGATGTTATTTTTCATTACCATTACTTTAACATAGTTGCAAACGCATAAAATAAAATAGCTTGAATATAGTAGACACCAAGATTTAACGTGGAAACTAAATTTGGGAAAAGCCACCAATTGCAACTAGTTACTATTTTTCACTCTTCTAAAGTAAGCCCTATTAGGAGCCAACCTTGTTAAAGGTTACAAAATACACTATTAGGTGTGACCCTATTAAAAGAATCAATCACCTTGTTAGGAGTAGCCTTGTTAGAGGCCTTGAGACAATTCAATAGAACTATCACCTTGTTATAGGATTTGCAAATAGCTATGAGATGACATGATTTGAATGCAACTAATTTTATAATTATAGATCTCTATTTTGGCTTGTATGTGATCCTTCCTAATTGAATATAGAGTTCTACTTCACAAGGATATTCTACTTTTCCTTAAAATTCACTTCCTCTTCTCATCATTAGATCTTTAATAACATCTTCATGCTTTTTCACACATGCTTTGAAATCACAACTTGACCTTATACTTATATCTTCCACTTTGTCAAGTTGGCTCAAATACAAATTAGAATAATTAATATTCATCACCTTACTTAGTTGGAATCAATAGATAAAACAATTTATCTTAATATGCCAAAATAAAAAAATTCTTCATTAGCTAGCCTAGCTTGATAGAAACTGACTTAGAAATGATTTCCTTTGTTAACCAATAGGAGCTTGGTTAACTTTGCAAACTTGAAAAAATCCTTTGGCAATTGAGTGAGCTCGTTTAGCACTAGTTCCATCCAACTTTCCTTCATTAACTAAGTGAGCTCAGTTAAGACTCATCTTTTACATATTTTCCTTTGATGCTAGAGTGAACTTAGTAGACATTGCCTTTTGAACTAGGAAAACACAAGAATGCTCAATAGACATAGAAAATTATCTTCACTACAAGAGTGAGCTTAGCATATACTAACTAATAATGATTATGACATTTATATAACATCAAAGATAATACACAATTAAACAATTGTATCTAAAAATCTCCCTCTTTGGCATTGATGAAGGCACAACATGTCATAGCACAATAAAATTTTGGATTGGTTCATTGAGAACTCCCTCTATGAGTATGAAATCTTTCATTCACTATATTCTATTTGCAACAATTGCTACCAAGTTCATTTAGAATTTTCTCCCTCTTTTAGAAAACTTCTTTTGAAAAATCCCCCCTCTTTGGTTTCTTACATTTATTCTAGTTTGAAAAATTTCTTGGAGATATTGTTGGTGTTTTTTTAGATGTTAAAACAGTGCTAAAACTACTAAGCGACAAAAGGCTTAATACCTAGATATCAGTACATACACAACCTAAAGAATAGCCAATTCTCATTATCACTTACATATGCAAAGTACTAGGACCCAACTTCAACAAAACCTCAGACGGTTTTCTACTCTTTTGGCTCTGTAAAAACTAGGGCGGGTGTACCCGGGGATGGTTCAAAAATGGAACAATTGTATGAGAATTATTCTTAGTTTCATTTTGATTCTCATTTCTAAATCCTCAAACATATACATAACTCTTACCAAATTGGTAAATACATCCCTTGAACAGATATGGCCAAGAAATCTTCTATAGATCTGTAGATGTTTTCAACAACAATGGCTAAATGAAGCTAAAACATTCCATGCAGGCAAGTGCTAGCCAACTTTGAATATCTTATAGGAAATAAAAGTAAAAATTGATTTTATGATGTATTTTGAAAAACCCAGTCATAATATACTTCTCTTTTGGCTGAAATACTTTCGACCAGTGCCTAATCCATTGGGGTTCAGAGTCTATAGTAAATTCTTAGATCTAATTTGTTGCTTTGCAACAAATTCTTATCAACAATTCTTATCAGAATTTATCATTCAAAAATCCTTTTCAATACCTAAGCAACCTCATCACATTCATCAGAGCCTTTATTTAATCCATTGAATTAACAAAAATAACAAATGGATGTACAACCCTACAATATTGCAATCAATTGCATAAGCTTTTACTCACACAACATCAAGGTAGCTAAGTATTTAAAAGGAGACAAAATTTAGAAAGAACTGATATGGGGACAGTTCATAATTTGTATTCATTTCCTTTGAAAATGGTATATCCTTTACAATAGACCCAGAAAGACCTTCAGAAAAGAAGCACAGTTCTTTCTACATTCATGTATATCTCAAAAATTTTGACTAAAAAGTATACTACAAACTTGCTTTCCAAATGTTTGGACCAAAAATAGGACTAAGCACAATACTTAGTAAAAACAGAATTCAGACCATTCTTTAGCCTTGGGATCTCACTTAAATAGTGTGAGATGCAACAAGCTTCAGGCTAAAGAAGGTGACAGGTGTCCTTTCAAAAGAAAGACAAAAACAAAATAATAGAAAGATTAACAACATTTCTTAGTGGGTTCCTTTCTGTTATGCTTCTGAATTGTTGAGACAAGAGCATGATCTGACCTTACAATCATTCTTCACTTTTGGAGTACATACCCATGAGGTCTGTTAGTGATGTATCATCTTCTGTTACCTACAAACTCACTTTAACCTTGGGATTTTCCATGTCATCATTGCTGATTACAAGGGTAACTATTACTTTTGTATCTTCTTCCTCATTGTCTCCTGACATCTGTTCACTAAACTGATTATTCCATTTATTAAAAGTATCATCATCTGGCCAATCAAAACTTAGAGTTTCTCTTTGTATCTTTATTAAAGAATTTGCATTTTTCTCTAAATCATCAAATTCTTTTCTCATAGCAGTATAATACAATTGTACTTTTACCAGCTCCTCATTTGTCTTTGCCCAAAACCAATGGCCAGTCTCACTGCTGATGTTTATTATTTTTTTATCGAATAATTCATCCATTTCCTTTTTCCATTTTTCTTTTTCCTTTACTGTATCAACAGATTCTAAAGCACAAGGAAATAGGGTGAATTTTTCAGCAAGATATTTTGAAAAACAGAGTATCAATCTTCTCTGTAAAGAATCTCTTTCATCCTCAAAATTTTCTAACTTATTCAATAAATCAAAAATCTTATCAACTTGATGATAAGGCATTTGGACTACAGATATACATGTAATTGTAATATCATTATTTCTCTGTCTCCATTTCTATGCAAGAGAATCTAGTCCATCCTTTTCTTTATTCAACTCATCCATGAGGGTTACAATCCTTGTCAACTGATCATAAAAAGTTGACCATTGTATTTTATCCCTCAAATATGTCACACCCTGCTTCCATTTCTCTTCCTGCTGATTTCTAAATTCTATCTGCCACTCATGTAATTTGGTTTTTTCTGCTTCAAATTCCTCTGCAGTATAGAATTGGGGTCTTTTAGGGGTGTCAGGTATTTCAATGATAGGGGTTAATCCAACAGATGAATGTGGAGGATATGCAATTCTCAGTGTACTGGATTCTCCCACTTTCCTTTTTCCAAGTATCTTCTCCAATTGAGACACCCTGTTTTCCAGCTCAATTATCCTTTTTACCTCTTGATTATAAGCATCCACCACTATTTCATATTTACTATGCATATCAATCATTTCCTTCTCTTCTCTTTGTGCAGTGGCCAAGGCAAATTTAGAATAATCCACATTCATGTGGGCTGCCTGTACATTTGAAGTATCAGCAACTCTCCTTACAATGATACTCCTTGTTAGTCCTGAATCATCAGGCTGTGATGAAGTAGTCCTGGATCCTCTTCTCAGGGACCACATAACAAGGGCAGCTTGATCATTGCTGAATGTTGTACCCAAGAATTCCTATTTATTTGGATCCTATAGTCCTAAATTATTTGTTACAGAATTAAAAATTAATGCATCAGCAATATCCCAATTGGGCAATAATAAAATATTTGCATTTTTTACCATCTATCTACCCTCATCAGGGGTTATATTCTAGAACTCTTGCATCATTTGTTCCTTTATTTGATTTTGAATGGAGGCCTCATCCATTTCTGGATGCTCTATTTTCATATTCTTACACCTTTGCTAAAAAATGTGCATGTTTACCCTCCATGCAAACTGATGGAAAGCCCTAGATCTTACAAAACTGTCATCAGACAAAAAATGCTGACTAGCTTGTTCCAAAATAGGGTCCAATTCCCTTCCTCTGAAATTTGCTAGATTTAATTCAAAACTTGGCACAGGAGGTTCCCTTCATCAATTTCTGCTTGTGTAACAAAAATTTCTCCTTGTGACCCCATTTGTTCAAATTGCTCACTGGTGAGCTGCTCTTCCTCAATTCTTATTGGAGTTTGAGAAGGTGAGTAACCTTCATCAGGGGATTCTTCTTCCCTTATTATTTTTCTTCTTTTGGGAGAAGGTTCAGGGGGTCTTTCTTCCAGGACAGTACTGGTAGATTCAACTAACTATTTTTCTTTGTGTACAATGGGCACCTACTGTCCAACAATAGTATATCATGTCTTCTTTCGTACCACTAGTGGACCCATTCCAATGTTGGGGGTGAAACCCAATTTTCTCATAACCTCTCTGGCTTTATCTAGAAAAGAATCAATAAAATGCTATTTCTTCTCATTCATTACTTCCATTATCTCAGAGAAAGTATTGATGAGCTTATTTATCTTATCTGCTATGGTTGCAACATTACTAAGAGGACTCTAATCTTTGTCAAAACAATTAATAAACTCCAAAACTTTTGAATAGACTCTCCATTTTTCTTTCTTTATTTCTTGCTCATGGAGAGAATATTCATTTCTCATTATATCTTCAGGAAAATAGAACTCATGCTGAACTGGACGAAGCTTGATTCTAAGTCTAAGAGCAGAGTTAAAGAAACCTTCTGTATCACAAAAATGAGCATGAGACACTGCCATCTTATATTGATCCAAAATTTTGTGGATAAAAATCCACCCTTCTTTAGTTATCACAAATTGGTGGGCTATAGTGCAAGTAGGAAAAATTGATCCTGTTCCCCTTTTATGCAAAAAGGCCTCCTCCACTCCTCCCAACTGCCATAAAAATTCAGCTATCCCTACCTTTAAGGGTACCTGATAGGGTAGTACATGGGGTGTTCCTTTGAATCCATAGACCCTAATGAAAGTTGAGACTGAATATGGGATAATATCTCCCCAATTATGTGAAACTTTTAGACTATGGGGCTTGTCCATAGGCCTAAAAAGATGCATTAGTGCCTTAGGAATTCTGGGATTGTCACTCAATATGAGGCATCTTAGTTTGGAGGCAAAGTGCCTATCAAATCTAACAAAGCTAGCATTTTCTGCTTCCCAAGTCATGTCTGCACTCCATAATTGGATGGGCAGTGCCTCCCCCTCTTGTTCCCTATTTAAAACCATTTCTTTACCAAAATTAGTGGCCCTTTTAAAAAGAAACATATGCATCAATAGGGAGTACTGACCCCAAACCTTTTGCACCTTGCCCTTTGCAATCCCCACCAATCCCTGGTGAATCTCATTAGCTGAGTAAGATGCAAAATCAAAAATTATTTCCACACCAAAAGAGGAGATTTGGGTAATCATATACATGAAGCTCACAAGAATAAAGTCTTCTTCGCCCTCTCCGAAGACTCTGCATAGGGTCCTATATATCTCTACTGCCCTGGCATTAAAACATGATTTCTTGAATGGTTCTTTAGAAGATGATGTTATGGTTGGGAGGCCTCCAATCTGGCCTATGTGGGCTTTCAGTGCACCTTGTCTAACTACATCCCTTTTGGACATATATTCTTTTTCTAACTCTATCAAATTAATGGGCACATTATACATAGTGAGAGGTCCCAGACTGAAAACCTTCCTAATCTCCTCGAGACTGATGGTAACTAAAGCCTCACCATCCATTCTTCTCACTACCTTAGTGGCTTGGTCATAATTTTTTGCTATAGCTTCAAGCAGGTCAAAATCCATAAACACCCTGGGGACAACAAGCTTTCCAAGATCAAAATTCCATATATTGGCATGAGGGGCATATAACTTCCTTTCTGCAAACCATTTTTTGAATAAACTCAAACCAGTTTGAGAAGTTTGAGCATCCTGATCCCAATTACCCTTATCATACAATCCATCGGCTATCCTTAGCCTAGGGTTCAGTGAGGTTAACCTCTTAACTTGCACTGTTTCTACAGTAGACTCAGGAAGCAACTCAAGAAAATTGTCATGGACATTTCTATCCAAGTAGTTTATTGCACCTAAAAATCTCTTCTTCGGAGGCATCTTGGGCTATCTTTTTAGAACTTAAAAGCTTACGAAGATTATGGTAGTATTACTTACTTGAATTCTCTCTCTATTTTCCTCTGTATTCCTGCAAATTTTTCGCGAACAGACAACTTTACAATTTTATCAGACCTTGGCATTCTTTTCTTTCAGTAATGGCTTCTGCACAAGAATGGCTCCAAATCTTTGCTCGCGTGAGATGAAACTGATGAAATCTCTCTGTATTATACTCTATTTTTCCTCACGGACAAAGCTTTCTTGTCTAATTAATATAGAGAGTGGCACTACATTTTTCATTTAAAACTGCGTCGTCGATCTTCGAAGATCCTACGATCATGTGGTGCAGAGAGAACAACTAGGAGTTGTATTTGACATGTCAGTTATTTTACCCAATGAGAACTTGCCACGTACAAAATTCTTTCTTTGATGGCATTTATATTTGGACCCACTAATGACTGAGAACACGTGTCAGCACATCGCTACTTCGTTATGCATAAAGAACGAGCACCTTGCCATGGCGAAGCGGCGACAATTGTTGATCTGACCCAAAAATGATCGAAAGATATGCTACAAGGCTTCTTAAGAAGGAATGCGGCAGGCCCAACTCACCATGTCACTATAATTATCTCCCTTGAAAATCTTCATAACGAGGAGATGACAGCCGTTGATCACTTACCAAATCAAAGGTGAGGAAAAAGCACAAGATCTCCTGATTTATATTTGCTATGTCGCATGGCTTAACAAGCATGCAACTTGTCATAGCGAGGTAGCGAGCTCTGTAGATCCACTTCAAGCTGACGTTCAGGATTTTTTGTACATTTAGTCAGATAGGCATTAATGAGAATCAGATCTTTGCATAGTTGGCACATGTCAAAATTTACCATAGTCATTTATCATTCCATGTCACCAAAGATCTTGCCGATCTTTTACCATTTTACGGGGCCTTGCTAACTCACTAACAGTGAAGCACCTAAATTTTTTGATAGCGAGGTAGCGAGCTCCGACACTTAAAAGGATTTCGTGCCAAAAAATGCAAGGGTTACCCAATAATCACTTCTGTCAATTAAAACTTATTCTGACAACGGTATTTATGACTGGTCATGCCACCTGGTGTAATTATGATACAAGCAAGATGCAATGTCATCATCTTCAGATTTTCATGTGGCCTCGCTACTTCGCTAATGGCGAAGTGCCTAATTTTTCCGATAGCGAGGTGGAAAAAAGTCTGAAAAAACCATCATTCCGGCTCTGATGTTAGATATTCTAGTGGGTCCCTATCCCTTTTTGGACGGTAACTTACAAAGTGTACCTGCACAATAAATCATTTAATAAGCAAATCTTCGATCGCCATATCTTCACTTTACGGTCCCGCCTCTTAAAATACTCAACACTCGTTACCTTTCCATACTTAATAAGCATGCAACTTGTCATAGTGAGGTAATGACAATGGTAGATCTAGTCAGATCTGACGGTTGGGACAAATAGGAAGAAAGGTAACCCGGGAGAAAGGAAAAGGAATATGACAGCATATTCGTCTCTTTTGAAAATTCAAAATTTTGCGCCCAACAATTTATGAATAGAGATGATATAGGTTTTACATGATGATTATTTCTTATGGATGGATTATCCAAAATCCTATGCTTCACTTAGGAATAGAACATTTGACTTTTCTATGATTTAACAGAAAACTTCTACTACACAAAAAGTTAGACCAACAGTGGCTCTGTCTGGGGATGATAGACTACTTGAGTCTATGCAAGAATTTAGAATCTATGGGAGAGCAGACCACACATTCGATAAGGTGACAACTTCTTCAGAGAGCACAAGGCAACACACAAAAACAAAAACCCAGACTGTACAAGGATTTACAGAAAACAAGACGACAGGAAACCTTAAAGCTACTGCTCATGGAAGAAAATAAGTATTTTTTCAAGAAAAATACCTCTTCAAGAACTGTCCATGAACTGGCAATTCAAGAATATTATAAAATATATCTTTGATTATGTAAGAATCTTCACCCCAAGCATTCTCAATGAGATATGGGCCTAACCAAATGGGATCAAATTTGCCATGTTTTCCTTTATCTTCAATTCTGGCATTCCACATTAAGACTAAGTCTCCATTTTCAAATTTCTTGTTTACAGTTCTTTTGTCATAGAGTGTTTTGACTTGCAACTGCAACTTTTGGTTTCTCAGAGATGCTTCTCTTCTGGCTTTGGTCAATCCTACCAATTCATCCATTCTTTCTTTCATTTCATCAGTAGTATCTTCATCATATGACTGGATGTAATTGTATAGTCCCATCAAGTTGTTTTGGGTCATTCTAGCTTGAATTCCATACACTAAATCAAATGGAGCTACCCCAATTGCCTTCTTTACAGTTACTCTGTCAGCCCATATTGCCAACTGTAACTTGGAATCCCATGCCCTTTTATTATCATCCAAGGTTCTCTTAATGATTTTGCATAGGCTTTTATTTGTGGACTCAGCTTGTCCATTCCCTTGTGGATGATATGGAGCAGATGATGATCTTGTCATTCCATATTTATCACAAAACTTGATGAACTCCTCAGACCTAAAACACATAGCATTATCTATGACAATTCTTTGTGGACATCCAAATCTAGAAATAATATTATTCAATAGGAAATTATTTACCACTTTACTTGTTGCATTTCTGGTAGGGATAGCCTCTACCCATTTTGTAAAGTAGTCAGTAGCAACCAGAATCCAAGAATAGCCAGTGCTAGACTTGGGGAAAATTTCTCCTATGAAGTCTAGACCCCATTGTTGAAAAGGTGCTTGAGTTTCAACTGGCTTCAGCGGAGTATTTCCTAAGAATTTCAGCTTTCCAGCAAACCTCTGACAAGGATCACATTTCTTAACCATAACTTGAGCATCTTTGAACAAAGAAGGCCACCAGAATCTAGCCCTCATTATCTTATGCGCAGTAGTTTTGGCCATGTAATGTCCTCCACATACTCCAACATGCATTTCTTTCAAAATCTCTTTTTCCCTTTCTTTGTCAACACATTTCAACAGAACTCCCTCAAAGTTTCTCCACCATAAGTTATTTTGATCAATTACATACCTGATGGCTTGCAATTTATTATTCCTTTTTTCATTATCAGGTAGATGGGGAGGAACTTCCATATGTTGCAAGTAATGTATAACATTGGTGTACCAGTCACACTGGTCCATGTCGCAAAAGTCAGCTCTGAGATCATCATTTACCAGGTTTATCTGATTAGCTTCTAGGTTAGTTTCGGCCATGAGTTTGGCCAAACCTTGACCTCTTACTAACTTAGTTATCTTCATATCAATGTTAAATTCTTGGATTCTATTGATCCATCTACATCTCCTTCCTGACACTTCCTGTTGAGAGAATATATCCTTAATTGCAGCACTAGGTACAAAAACAATAATAGTAGCACCTACCAAATAACATCTGAATGCTTTTACAGCCTTTACCAAAGCATATGCTTGTTTTTTATTTATTTCATACTTCAGCTCAGCATGTTGCAGGGATTTGCTGAAAAAGGCAATAGGCTGCTCATATCCTTCTTGATTTTTCTGTAATAAAACTGCAGCTACAGTATGGAATGATGCAAAAGAAAAAATATGCATGGGTTTTGCATAATCTGGGGTCCTCAACACTGGAGCATTCTTTATTGCAATTTTTATATCTTGGAATGCCTATGAAGGTTCACCATTCCAATCTATGATAGCTCCTTTCTTGAGCATTTTTGAAATGGGTCTACTAATTTCAGCGAAATTGGTAACAAACCTCCTCTTTCACATTTTTAGGTTTGGGGATTTTATCAATAGCTATTACCCTTTCTGGGTCTATTTTTACCCCATCCTTAGACACTATGTGTCCTAATAACTTTCCTTCTATGACCCCAAATGAGCATTTCTTTGGGTTTAAAGATACCCCATATTCCAAGGCTTTTATAAAAAAAATTTCCAAGTGTTTGCAGTGATCTTCAGCCTTGTTAGAATACGCTGTAAGATCATCCTGGTACACAACCATAAATTTGTCAATATACTCATGAAATGCTACATCCATGGCTCTTTAGAAAGTAGCTCCTGCATTAATCAAGCCAAAAGGCATCCTCACATACACATATGTTCCCCAAGGGGTTGTGAAGGCTATTTTGAACTGTTCACTTTCTTTTACCAGAACTTGATTATATCCAGAAAAGCCATCCATCATTGACATCAATTCAGAGCCGGTCACTTGTTGTAACATGGCTTCCATATTAGGTAAGCCATAATTATCTTTTAGAGATGCAATGTTTAGATTTCTAAAATCAACACAAAGCCTAATATCTCCATTCTTTTTTCTCACAGGAACCAGGTTTGAAACCCAAGTGGAATGCCTAATTGGTTTGATTATTCCACCATCTCTCAGCTTTGTCAATTCTTCCTGCATTTTTGGGGCAAGGGTAGGATTGATTGGCCTCTATTTTTCCCTAAAATGTCTTACATTTTCCTTCAACGGTATGACATGCTGGAAAAGATCCTCCCTATAAACCTTAAGGTCATCATATGACCAAGTAAAAACATGCCTGTACTTTCTAAATAGGTCAATCAATGCTTTTCTAATTTCAATAGGCAAACCTTGGCCAATGTAAACCCTTTTAGGAACTTCATCCATACCCAAATTTATTTCTTCTAGCTCCTGGGGTTTGGGGTCATTCACTCCTGATTTTACTCTGTCTTGGCTATCAAAAATATTTTCCAAGACTACCAACCCCTTCAGCATCTTATTTGTTTTTAATTGTATTATTTCTTGACCAAAAATGGTTTCTTTCCCATTTATGGTTTCAATCAGTCCATTGCAGTCCATCTCCTGACCATGGTACTTGTCTTCATTTAGCAAAAAATTTGTAATATCTTTGTCATCTTCAAACACCTGGCAATTTTCAATGTAGTCAGGTATAGAAGGTCTGTTTTAGACCTCAATCTGGGAGATTCCTGCAAATGATATTTCTTTTGGTTTGATGGCTACATTTGCCAAAAGATCAACCATCTTATTTTGGGTCCTATCTTTCCATGAGATCCCAAATGCATCAAAGAATTCTATTTGATCCCAGACTGCATTTCTATATTGTTTTAATCTCCTATTTTTTGAGGAGTAGGTTCCTTTGATCTGAGAGATGATCAGTTTAGAATCCCCTATTACACACAATTTCTTAATTTTGTGGTGTGTGGCCACTTTGAGTCCTAGCAGCAATGCTTCATATTCAACGATGTTATTAGTGCAGGAAAACTTCAAGGTGAATGAATACCTAAAGGTGTTATTTTCAGGGGACACAAAGACTACACCTGCCCCTGCACCCTCTTTAGAACTAGCCCCATCAAAGAACATTGTCCATAATTTTGGTGAATTCATGCAACATTCAACCTCATTTTCAATGATAGCAGGCAAGTTTTCCACTTCCTGAATAATTAATTCAGCCCTGAAAGCATTAATCCCAGTGTGTAGGAAACAAGTGGTATCTTTATCAATTTCTTCACCTAAGATGTGGTTAACCTTTGGTTCCCTATTTACCCTGACAGCCTTGTCCCCTATATGGAAGGTGGCATAAGTAAGGTCACATTGTAGGCTTCCCCCCATGGCAGCACTCCATTTTCTGGAAAGTAGCATCCCATAGTGTGGAGGTATATCTACCACAAGGACAGACATGGTTAATTCTACCTCAAGAAATGTAGCTAGTTTGAATGGTAAGGCATTTATAGTACCTATTACTGGAACCTCTCTAGCATCCATCCCTCGGCATCTACCTTGCTTAGTATCCACCTTCAATCTTAGGGCTTCCATTACTTTGAAAGGCATTATAGTGTTGGAAGCTCCAGAGTCTATCATACAATTTTTTAAGGTTTTCCCTTTTATGATTAGACTAAGGAAAAAAGGATCAATATCTTCTATGAACGCAACTGATGAATCATTTAAAAACATCTGAGGAATTTGGGATATAATACCATTGTCCTCTATTATTAATGGGGTCTGTTGGGCTACAGGTTGATCATCAATAATATTGTTGTTTGCTATTCCACCCAACCATGACAAAGCCTTATTCTTATGCTCTTCAATTCTAAAAAGCTCAGACAAGGGCACTTTTATAGTAATTTGAGATAACATGGCAATCATATCAATAGGTTCAACCATAGTAGGTTTTACAATAGTACCTGGAATCGAAGTCTTTTGAGTAGTAAGCACCACTTTTTGCTTGACAACATCCGGTTCTAATTTCTCTGGTTGCACTACTATTTTTGTTGCTTCACCTATCTGAAATTGAACCTTCTTCTTTGGTTCCCATTTCTGACCCTTGTTCTCCTTGATCTTAGGCACATCTATACTGACTTTCTTGTGTTGATCATTTATCTTATGAGTGGTGTCTTTGATGAACACACTAGATGGCCTTCCTGCATCATTATTTATTGCTCTATTTCTCAAATTATAATTACTATGGACTTGTGAAATCATTTCGGTTGTAATTCTATCAATTTCCTCCTTGGAGGGGATTCTTAAATTTGTGAGACCTATGTTAGAAAATGTATTGCATACCTTATTTGTATCATTCTCTTCATCATCTAAAAATATTTGCTGATGATGTAACTGGTAAGCAATTCTCTGGCTAGTAACATCATTCTCAGGTTCTTCTAAATCAGAATCTATCAAATCATCACATGTGTTCACCATATTGTAGCTTATATCATCATGGTTTTTCTCTTCAGTTTCTTCTTCTGCTTGCACTCCTTGAGCTTGGGCGAACAACTGGGCAACAACACAATAATTAGCAGAATGAGGTGATTGGCATATAATGCACCATGGTATATCATCATTCATATTTACAGTGTTCCTTTGCAGGGGGTCTGGAGTACCCTTATCTTTCATATTTTGGGTCTGGTTGGGAACTGGTTTACCATCTTTCCACTGACTGGTGTAAGGGTAATTCTGCATCCTAGGCTGTCTATTGAAATTGTTGTTATTCACAGGGGTTCTCTTAGCAACATTTGGCTTATTGAAAATAGTGGGATTCATCTTCTTGAGCATTTCTAAAACATGGCCTATAGTAGGTTCTTCAGGCTTTTTTCCTATGGGAGTTTTGTCACCCTCCCTTTTATTATTATTCTTAGGATTGAAAAGCTTAGGATCATCCCTCCTCCCTAGTTTTCTAGATGCCTTTCTATTATGTTCTATATTCACTGCAACTCTATAGGAATCTCTTAAAGTTTTAGGATCCTTATCTCTTAGTTGATAGGCCATTTTGCTATCAAAAGCATTGAAATAGGTTGTGAGACAGACGTCTTCATTTAACCTCATAAACTAAAAAAGTTTGTACATCCCCTTTTGAAATTTCACATTGAAATCAAATGTGGATTTATTTGGATTCTTCTTGATATTGTTGAACTCATTCAACATGAATCCTGCATTAGTATTGTCCCCATATTGCTCTTTGAACAATTTCTCCAAATCACTCCATGAAGTAATACTATCATCAGACAACCTCCTAAACCAATCCCTTGCATCCTCTGTTAGTGAATGCACAAATAATTTCATCACCATGTCCTCATGTTCAACTTCATAATCATTCAGCATGTCAATGAAAATCCTCAAATGTTCTTCACCAGTAACAACATTATTTCTAGAAAACTTAACCACTTTATCCCTTAAATCAAAAGATATGGGATGGGGGGCACCAGGAATACTGGCAAATGATATTTGTCTATATTTATCGAGGTATATAGGTTTCTTCTGGAAACCAGGAACATTAGAAGTACTAGCTATATTAGCTTGACTCAGGGGAGCAGCTTGGGACAGCTGTGGTGGGACAAATGGGACTTGAGTGCCAATATTAGAAGATGAGGTAGGAGCAAATTAGGGTACTTTCTGAGTCGGGATTATGGGACCACTAACTGGTGTAGGATTTGTAGGTGGGATAGACAAACTAGGCCATGAATTCAATGCAGAATTAGACTTTATGAATTGGATTTTCCTTCTGGTTTCTGCAGCCTGAGCTTCATTTTCAACCTTCTCAAGTTCTTTTGCAAGGTCTTCCCTCTCTTTTCAAGCCTCCTCTAGATCTAGATCTAATTTAGATATGGAGGGTTGTGTAGGTTTGCTCGGTATAGCTTGAGGCTCATTTATTTGGATTCCTATAGCCTTGCCTTTCCCTTTATCTAGAACTATTCCAGTGGGCTCTATTGGATCAACTTGAATGGGTTTATAAGCTTGAACTTGAGCAATAATTGGTTCTTGCCTTTGATTTAGGCATTTCTCCTATTGTTGAACTTTAGCTCTTAGATTATCAACATCTCCAAAGACATCCTTATGGAGAGTTGTGGTATTCTCTTCTAATTTTTTATTTTTCTCTTTCAAAGCAGCCATCCTTCTTAGCAGAGTATCTCTTTCTATTATTGCATCCAAAGTGGCTCGCTCCATCTCCTTTTCAAGAAGAATGCATTTAGCTTCTTCCTCAGCAATCCATTTCTTCAAAAATCCTATTTCAGATTGCACTTCTTTAGAGTCTGCAGAGGTTGCCTCAGAATCAGCAGGGTCATCCAGATCTATAAGGTTTGGTTCCATATAAGGGGCTACTCTGGGATTAAAAGGATTATCAGATGAACTCCTAAATCCTAGCCTACAATTTATATCTGCTATAGGCTCTGGTCTTAATGAAGCAATTCCCATAGTAGATACATCCTTGTCTTGAAAAAATCTCTCATCTGGTAATGGGGTACTAAAAATACCTCCTAAGAGTCTTGTAGTTTCGAATTCAGAGCTAAGCGAAGATGACTCTCTTCCTATTATTGGTTGATAATGGGAATTTACAGAGGCATTACCTCTAGGCTTCCAAGTAGGATTTGGATCTGTTCTTTTCTTATTTTGGTTCTTCCTACAACCTTGGGGTAGATCAGTATACATTGATACATCGGGATTGGCTCTCATGTAAGCCCTTGTGTTTTTTCTCTTGTCAGCCATATTCTTCTTTTGTTACGATAAGCACTAGCTTCAAAACCTTGACTGAGTCGCCACCATCTTTCGGGAAAAAATATAATAACACTTTTACTGATGGAAAGAAAACAATACACAAGTAGGAACAAAAATACGGCACAGACAGACCAATCACTGATGTTGTAAGACTGCAACTCTTGCTTGTTAGATAAGACACTTGGATAAGCTGGATGCGTTAGTGTGTAGCAATGGTATTTGGGTTATATCTTCTTTTAATCCTTAAGGTTTGACACTAAATATTCGCTTACAGCCATGGGAAAAATAAAGATCACACGACACACACGTACATAGTAAGACTAAAGACAACTACAATACTTTTTACAGATGTGTTAGACAGTCCCTAGCAGAGTCGCCATTTTGTTGGTGTTTTTTTAGATGTTAAAACAGTGCTAAAACTACTAAGAAAAAAAAGGCTTAATACCTAGATATCAGTACATACACAACCTAAAGAATAGCCAATTCTCATTATCACTTGCATATACAAAGTACTAGGACCCAACTTCAACAAAACCTCAGACAGTTTTCTACTCTTTTGGCTCTGTAAAAACCAGGGCGGGTGTACCCGGGGATGGTTCAAAAATGGAACAATTGTATGAAAATTATTCTTAGTTTCATTTTGATTCTCATTCCTAAATCCTCAAACATATACATAACTCTTACCAAATTGGTAAACACATCCCTTGAACAGATATGGCCAAGAAATCTTCTATAGATCTGTAGATGTTTTCAATAGCAATGGCTAAATGAAGCTAAAACATTCCATGCAGGCAAGTGCTGGCCAACTTTGAATATCTTACAAGAAATAAAAGTAAAAATTGATTTTATGATGTATTTTGAAAAAACCAGTCATAATATACTTCTCTTTTGGCTGAAATACTTTCGACTAGTGCCTAATCCATTGGGGTTCAGAGTCTATAGTAAATTCTTAGATCTAATTTTTTGCTTTGCAACAAATTCTTATCAGCAATTCTTATCAGAATTTATCATTCAAAAATCCTTTTCAATACCTAAGAAACCTCATCACATTCATCAGAGCCTTTATTTAATCCATTGAATTAACAACAATAACAAATGGATGTACAACCCTACTATATTGCAATCAATTGCATAAGCTTTTACTCACACAACATCAAGGTAGCTAAGTATTTAAAAGGAGACAAAATTCAGAAAGAACTGATATGGGGACAGTTCATAATTTGTATTCATTTCCTTTGAAAATGGTATATCCTTTACAATAGACCCAGAAAGACCTTCAGAAAAGAAGCACAGTTCTTTCTACATTCATGTATATCTCAGAAATTTTGACAGAAAAGTATACTACAAACTTGCTTTCCAAATGTTTGGACCAAAAACAAGACTAAGAACAATACTTAGTAAAAATAGAATTCGGACCATTCTTTAGCCTTGGGATCTCACTTAAATAGTGTGAGATGCAACAAGCTTCAGGCTAAAGAAGGTGACAGGTGTCCTTTCAAAAGAAAGACAAAAACAAAATAACAGAAAGATTAACAACATTTCTTGGTGGGTTCCTTTCTGTTATGCTTCTAAATTGTTGAGACAAGAGCACGATCTGACCTTACAATCATTCTTCACTTTCAGAGTACATACCCATGAGGTTTGTTAGTGATGTATTATCTTCTGTTACCTGCAAACTCACTTTAACCTGGGATTTTCCATGTCATCATTGCTGATTACAAGGGTAACTATTACTTTTGTAACTTCTTCCTCATTGTCTCCTGACATCTGTTCACTAAACTGATTATTCCATTTATTAAAAGTATCATCATCTGGCCAATCAAAATTTAGAGTTTCTCTTTGTATCTTTATTAAAGAATTTGCATTTTCCTCTAAATCATCAAATTCTTTTCTCATAGCAGTATAATACAATTGTACTTTTACTAGCTCCTCGTTTGTCTTTACCCAAAACCAATGGCCAGTCTCACTGATGATGTTTATTATTCTATTATCGAATAATTCATCCATTTCCTTTTTCCATTTTTCTTTTTCCTTTACTATATCAACAGATTCTAAAGCACAAGGAAATAGGGTGAATTTTTCAGCAAGATATTTTGAAAAATAGAGTATCAATCTTCTCTGTAAAGAATCTCTTTCACCCTCAAAATTTTCTAACTTATTCAATAAATGAAAAATCTTATCAACTTAATGATAAGGCATTTGGACTGCAGATATACATATAATTGTAATATCATTATTTCTCTATCTCCATTTCTATGCAAGAGAATCTAGTCCATCCTTTTCTTTATTCAACTCATCCATGAGGGTTACAATCCTTGTCAACTGATCATAAAAAGTTGACCATTGTATTTTATCCCTCAACTATGTCACACCCTGCTTCCATTTCTCTTCCTGCTGATTTCTAAATTCTATCTGCCACTCATGTAATTTGGTTTTTTCTACTTCAAATTCCTCTGCAGTATAGAATTGGGGTCTTTCAGGGGTGTCAGGTATTTCAATGATAGGGGTTAATCCAACAAATGACTGTGGAGGATATGCAATTCTCAGTGTACTGGATTCTCCCACTTTCCTTTTTCCAAGTATCTTCTCCAATTGACATACCTTGTTTTCCAGCTCAATTCTCCTTTTTACCTCTTGATTATAAGCATCCACCACTATTTCATATTTACTATGCATATCAATCATTTCCTTCTCTTCTCTTTCTACAGTGGCCAAGGCAAATTTAGAATAATCCACATTCATGTGGGCTGCCTATACATTTGAAGTATCAGCAACTCTCCTTACAATGATACTCCTTGTTAGTCTTGAATCATTAGGATGTGATGAAGTAGTCCTGGATCCTCTTCTCAGGGACCACATAACAAGGGTAGCTTGATCATTGCTGAATGCTGTACCCAAGAATTCCTCTTTATTTGGATCGTGTAGTCCTAAATTATTTGATACAGAATTAAAAATTAATGCATCAACAATATCCCAATTGGGCAATAATAAAATATTTGCATTTTTTACCATCTGTCTACCCTCATCAGGGGTTATATTCTGGAACTCTTGCATCATTTGTCCCTTTATTTGATTTTGAATGGAGGCCTCATCCATTTCTGGATGCTCTATTTTCATATTCTTACACCTTTGCTCAAAAATGTGCATTTTTACCCTCCATGCAAACTGATGGAAAGCCTTATATCTTACAAAACTATCATCATACAAAAAATGTTGACTGGCTTGTTCCAAAATAGGGTCCAATTCCCTTCCTCTAAAATCTGCTACAGTTAATTCAAAACTTGGCATAGGAGGTTCCTGGGGGTTCCCTTCATCAATTTCTGCTTGTGTAACAAAAATTTCTCCTTGTGACCCCATTTGTTCAAATTTCTCATTGGTGAGCTACTCTTCCTCAATTCTTATTGGAGTTTGAGAAGGTGAGTAACCTTCATCAGGGGATTCTTCTTCCCTTATTATTTTTCTTCTTTTGGGAGAAGGTTCAGGGGGTCTTTCTTCCAGGACAGTACTGGTAGATTCAACTACCTGTTTTTCTTTGTGCACAATGGGCACCTGCTGCCGAACAATAGTATATCCTATCTTCTTTCGTACCACCAATGGACCCATTGCAATGTTGGGGGTGAAACCCAATTTTCTCATAACCTCTCTGGCTTTATCTGGAAAAGAATCAATAAAATGTTGTTTCTTCTCATTCATTACTTCCATTATCTCAGAAAAAGTACTCATGAGCTTATTTATCTTATCTGCATTGGTTGTGGCATTACTAAGAGGACTGTAATCTTTGTCAAAACAATTAATAAACCCCAAAACTTTTGAATAGACTCTCCATTTTTCTTTCTTTATTTCTTTCTCATGGAGAGAATATTCATTTCTCATTATATCTTCAGGAAAATAGAACTCATGCTGAACTGGACGAAGCTTGATTCTAAGTCTAAGAGCAGAGTTAAAGAAACCTTCTGTATCACAAAAATGAGCATGAGACACTGCCATCTTATATTGATCCAAAATTTTGTGGAGAAAAATCCACCCTTCTTTAGTTATCACAAATTGGTGGGCTATAGTGCAAGTAGGAAAAATTGATCACGTTCCCCTTTTATGCAAAAAGGCCTCCTCCACTCCTCCCAATTGCCACAAAAATTCAGCTATCCCTACCTTTAAAGGTACCTAATAGGGTAGTACATGGGGTGTTCCTTTGAATCCATAGACCCTAATGCCAGTTGAGATTGAATATGGGATAATATCTCCCCAATTATGTGAAACTTTTAGACTATGGGGCTTGTCCATAGGCCTAACAAGATGCATTAGCGCCTTAGGAATTCTAGGATTGTCACTCAATATGAGGCATCTTAGTTTGGAGGCAAAGTGCCTATCAAATCTAACAAAGCTAGCATTTTCTGCTTCCCAAGTCATGTCTGCACTCCATAATTGGACGGGCAGTGCCTCCCCCTCTTGTTCCCTATTTAAAACCATTTCTTTACCAAAATAAGTGGCCCCTTTAAAAAGAAACATATGCATCAATAGGGAGTACTGACCCCAAACCATTTCCACCTTGCCCTTTGCAATCCCCACCAATCCCTGGTGAATCTCATTAGCCATGTAAGATGCAAAATCAAAAATTATTTCCACACCAAAAGAGGAGATTTGGGTGATCATATACATGAAGCTCACAAGAATAAAGTCTTCTTCGCCCTCTCCGAAGACTCTGCATAGGGTCCTATATATCTCTACTGCCCTGGCATTAAAACATGATTTCTTGAATGGTTCTTTAGAAGATGATGTTATGGTTGGGAGGCCTCCAATCTGGCCTATGTGGGCTTTCAGTGCACCTTGTCTAACTACATCCCTTTTGGACATATATTCTTTTTCTAACTCTATCAAATTAATGGGCACATGATACATAGTGAGAGGTCCCAGACTAAAAACCTTCCTAATCTCCTCGAGACTGATGGTAACTAAAGCCTCACCATCCATTCTTCTCACTACCTTAGTGGCTTGGTCATAATTGTTCGCTATAGCTTCAAGCAGGTCAAAATCCATAAACACACTGGGGACAACAAGCTTTCCAAGATCAAAATTCCATATATTGGCATGAGGGGCATATAACTTCCTTTCTGCAAACCATTTTTTGAATAAACTCAAACCAGTTGGAGAAGTTTGAGCATCCTGAACCCAATTACCCTTATCATACAATCCATCAGCTATCCTTAGCCTAGGGTTTAGTGAGGTTAACCTCTTAACTTGCACTGTTTCTACAGTAGACTCAAGAAGCAACTCAAGCAAATCGTCATGGACATTTCTATCCAAGTAGTTTATTGCACTTGAAAATCCCTTCTTCAGAGGCATCTTGGGCTATCTTTTTAGAACTTAAAAGCTTATGAAGATTATGGTAGTATCACTTACTTGAATTCTGTCTTTGTTTTCCTCTGTATTCCTGCAAATTTTCTGCGAACAAACAACTTGACAATTTTATCAGACCTTGGCACGCTTTTCTTTTAGTAATGGCTTCTGCACAAGAATGGCTCCAAATCTTTGCTCACGTGAGATGAAACTGATGAAATCTCTCTATATTATACTTTGTTTTTCCTCACGAATGAAGCTTTCTTGTCTAATTAATATAGAGAGTGGCACTACATTTTTCATTTAAAACTACGTCGTCGATCTTCAAAGATCCTATGATCATGTGGTGCAGAGAGAACAACTAGGAGTTGTATTTGACATGTCAGTTATTTTAACCAATGAGAACTTGCCACATATAGAATTCTTTCTTTGATGGCATTTATATTTGTACCCACTGACGACTGAGAACATGTGTCAGTACATCGCTACTTCGTTATGCATAAAGAACGAGCACCTTGCCATGGCAAAGCGGCGACAATCGTTGATCTGATTCGGAAATGATCAAAAGATATGCTACATGGCTTCTTAAGAAGGAAGGTGGCAGGCCCAACTCGCTATGTCGCTATAATTATCTCCCTTGCAACTCTTCATAGCGAGGAGACGATAGTCGTTGACCACTTACCAAATCAAAGGTGAGGAAAAAGCACAGGATCTCCTGATTTATATTTGCTATGTCGCATGGCTTAACAAGCATGCAACTTGTCATAGCAAGGTAGCGAGCTCCGTTGATCCACTTCAAGCTGACGTTCAGGATTTTTTGTATATTCAGTCAAATAGGCATTAATGAGAATCAGATCTGTGCATAGTTGGCACATGTCAAAATTTACCATAGTCATTTATCATTCCACGTCACCAAAGATCTTGCCGATCTTTTACCATTTTACGGGGCCTCACTAACTCGCTAATGGTGAAGCACCTGAATTTTCCGATAGCGAGGTAGAAAGCTCCGGAACTTAAAAGGATTTCATGCCGAAAAATGCAAGGGTTACCCAGTAATCACTTCTGTCAATTAAAACTGATTCTGACAACGGTATTTATGACTGGTCATCCCACCTAGTGTAATTATGATACAAGCAAGATGCAATGTCATCATCTTCAGATTTTCACATGGCCTCGCTACTTCGCTAATGGCAAAGTGCCTAATTTTTCTGATAGCAAGGTGGCAGAACATCCGGAAAAACCATCATTCTGGCTCTGATGTCAAATATTCTAGTGGGTCCCTATCCCTTTTTGGAATAACTTGCAAAGTGTACCTGCACAATAAATCATTTAATAAGCAAATCTTCGATCGCCATATCTTTACTTTACGGTCCCGCCTCTTAAAATACTCAACACTCGTTACCTCGCCATACTTAATAAGCATGCAACTTGTCATAGTGAGGTAACGACAACGATAGATCTAGTCAGATCTGACGGTTGGGATAAATAGGAAGAAAGGTAACCCGGGAGAAAGGAAAAGGAATATGACAGCATATTCGTCTCTTTTGAAAATTCAAAATTTTGCACCCAACAATTTATGAATAGAGATGATAGAGGGTTTACATTATGATTATTTCTTATGGATGGATTATCCAAAACCCTATGCTTCACTTAGGAATAGAACATTTGACTTTTCTATGATTTAACAGAAAACTTCTACTACACAAAAAGTCAAACCAACAGATATGACATTAAACTTCTCCATCTTTGACAACACATGCCAAAGACAATAATTTTGTAAATACAAATGTACCTTAAGTACTAATTCATTTATAATATTCCATTGCTAATTCTTCACTAATCGATTGATCTTTAGTAGGTACTAGTTGATGGATCACTAAACATCATTTACTAAATTTTAGATAGGGGAATGACCCCAAGCTTACCTCTTAGATATAGAAATGTATTCTTAGGTAATAGCTTAATGAATATGTCTACAATCTATTCCTTTGTATTAACATATCCTAATTTCTCTTCTTTTTCTTGCACCAATTCTCTTAAGAACTAATATTTTATTACAATGTTCTTTGTTTAAGTATGCATCACTAAATTCTTTGATATGACAACACACGTCTCATTCCTTACTAGGAATGAGGACCCCCTACTTCTTTTGACTCCTAGACTCATAGTTCGAGAGTTGGGAGAAGAAAGTTTTGTTAGAGTTAGAATTTTAGAGTCAACATTCGGAAAAAAATACAAAAAAATAAAAAATTTGAAAATTTGAAAAAACACAAAAACATAGAAAAAATTAGGAAAAACACAAAAAAAAAAAAGTCAATTTAAAAAAAAAAAATGATAAATAAGCACATGCCATAAATAGCTATGCATATGCCTGAGTGCTACATGTGCCAAAGGGTTGTGCATGTGCCTGAGCATTGCCATGCATGCTACAAATGGCCATGCATGCCAAAGGGCTACATTCACCAAAGTGTCACATGTGCCAAAGGCTATGCACACTCCCAAGCATTGCACACACACAACAAAGGGCATTGTGCATCACAACACCACAAAGGACCATGCACCGTGGCACCACAAAGGGCCATGTGTGTGCATGCCAAATGGCATTATGTGTTACAACACCACAAAGGGTCATGCACACATGTGTCAAAGGGTCTCATGCACTGCATCACCATAAAGGGCACCTCATGCACACACCTAAGGTCCGCACATGCCCAAAGGCCACATGCTACTCTCAAGGGTCGGACACATGTGCCAAAGAACTACACACACCAAAAAGGGCCATGCATGCCATAACAAGTTGGATGCTCACCTGCACACACCGCACACTCTGCGCGAGTGCCATGCTACCAATTCATTAGGGTGTGTCTTAATTAAGTATTTTTCAACTCTATGGACTAATATTTGCTTCTTTTTGTAGGTAAAAAAAGTATCCTTAACTTGTTGGGGTCATAACTTTTGACTTAGAGCTTAGAATTTAGAACTATTTACATCGTTGGAAAGAAGAATTGAAAATCTAATTTCAGTCCCTAAAATAGGGAGCCTTTGGCTACCCAATTTTAGGGACCAATGAAGGTTTCAAATTGAAATTTTGAGTAGAAGACCTTTGAAAAAGCCATTTAAAAATGCCTAGAAAAATTTGCGAAAAAATATAAAAAAGTTTCAAACATTTGATCATCTAGATCACTTGATTTCTTGTTAGGAAGGATAGGGAAGTTGGAGAGAATACAAAGGTTGAAGATAAAAATTTTGGACTCATGAAGTAGAATAGGTTCCTCATCTTATGTAGCTATTAATGACAAGATTCAACATAGGTGTTGTGGGATTTTAGATCAATGAAGCAAAAGGAGTTCAAGTTTGTGAAAGTGATCAGCCATAGAGAGGGTATAAATCATCAAAAAGGGGAAAAGAATGTACACAAAAAGTGATCTAAAACTACATTTGAGAAAAACTTAGAAACCATTTTTAAAATTAACAACTTTGATTTTTTGGTGATTTGAGTTATCGAGGTGTGTAGGTCCAGAGCTCCACATTTTTATGCAACTTCATAGCTCCATAGCTCTATAGGTCTATAGCTCTACATTTTCATGTAGCTCTATAGGTTTGTAGCTTTGTATTTTCATTTAGCTCCATAGGTCTACAACTCTACAATTTGGAGGTGCACTGACAGTTAACTGCTAGTTCCAAAAATAACATTTTCCATACATTGAGAGCGCATTCTGATTGTAAGTTAACTTCGACACACACCTAGTGAAGGGCCAACTTCTATTTTCAATGCCTCCATGCTTCAACTATTGGGAGTGAATTTTGATGGTAAGTTAACTTTGACACAGACCTAATGAAGGGCCATCTTCAACTGATGGCTTCCTGCTACTTTCTCTCTCATGCTTTCATTTTTTTTGACATGTAAAGGGCTCATGCATCCAAATAATGAGTAAAATATGGATGGAGTCCCTCTAAGCACTAGATTAGTGGTTAGCTTGTATATATTTAGTTTGTTTTAATATTTTAAAAAATTTATTGCATGAAGATATCTCTCACTCTCAACACAAATTGAGGAGATGATTTCTTATAAATACCCCATTGTAAAATATAATAAGGGTTATCATTATTATGCAATAAAATTATGCTTTGAGTTCTTGCATTTGTAGTGTAGTGATTCTTGCTTGAATGTGTCATATTTTTGTGGATTTTATTCATGAGATTGTGATTGAGCCAAAGGTTTATTGCATTGTTTCTGGTTGTTTGATCTTTTAGTTCTAGTGTTTGCTATAGATTGATGAATTACACCAATGTAACAAGCTTGAGGAGAGATCACAAATTGTGCTTGCATAGCTTTTTGTCTCCCATGAGCACACTTTCTGTGGCCTTGCAAATTGATGAAGAGTGAAACATCATTTGGTTACTAAAATTACCCATCAATAATTGCATCAATGGATTCTAGGAAGTGCTACTCCTATTTTCATTGGTTTCCTACTATTTGTTTGAAAGTTTAACTCACAATGTGTTGTTTTCTATAGCTTATGTTCATTTCGAATTTCAATTTCAAGTCATTTGATTTCATGTTATTTTCTTTCAATTTTTTTATTTTCCTTTACTAACACCTTATTAGAACAGGACCTCATAGTAGTTGCATTGTTAGAGTTGCATTCATTGAAAAAAATAGAAAATATGAAAATATTGTTCTCTTTGGTGTGTTATTTTGAGATAGTCAATAGATTTACTTTGATTTTGAGACAAAAACTATTTTTAGAACTAGCAAAGGCCTCCTTGTTAACAATTGCATTTATCTTCAACTAAGAAGATTTTGGTGTGTCACCTAGACAAACAAGGAACCTTGGAGTTGATCTCAAAGGGATTAGCTTTTCAAGAGAGGAATTATGCAATAGATTCCTATCATTGGCCTTGTGCAAAATGAGCCCCCAAAATTAATCACACTGGTGTTATCATAGTTTATGACTATTGGATCCTTGATCTCTATCTTCATTCCTTCCAACAATTGTTTAAACCAAACAATATTAGAACAATTAACTACTACTACTACATATTTTTCCTCTGCTATGGATTGAGATGTACAATTATACTTTTTTCTTATCCAAGTCACTAGTTTTTTATCAAGAAAGAATACTCCACCACTACTATTTTTCCTATCATCAATACTTCCTTCCCAATCAACATCAGTAAATACTTTTGAGTCAAAATTGCCTTGAAGTTTACACCATAAACCATATTCTTTAGTAATTTTAGATATCTCATGATTCTCTTGATTTCCATTATGTGATTTTTTACAAGATTTTCTAAGAATCTTGCCACTATTCCAAATACTATAGCAATATCAGGCCTTGTGTGTACTACATATTGCAATTTTCTAATCATTGATCTATGTGTGGTTTGATCTACTTCTTTGGAATCATCATTTTTTGAGAGCTTATGTCTAGTAGACATAGGGGTTCCAACTGGCCTTGAATCTTCTATTCCAAATTTTTTAAATATCTCCTTGATATACTTAGATTGAGTAATGTAGATACTATTTTTGTTCTGCTACATCTACAATCCAACAACGAATTTTATCTCACCAAACATGAACATCTCAAATTATTTACTCATTTCTTCTAAAAATGTTTTTCACAAGTCATCATTTCTTTTAAATAGAGTACAATCAACAAATGTTTCTACCAACATAATCTTCTTGTTTGGTCCTTCCTTGATATATAGACTACTATTATCATTTTTTATTTGAAAGCCAATTTGTACCAAGAACTTATGAAGTCTTTCATACCAAGCTCTAAGAGCTTGCTTGAGACCATACAATGGTTTGTGTAACTTACAAACCATGTCTCTTTTTCTATGATCTACAAAACCTTTTGGTTGTTTAATTTAGACTTCTTCATCAAGAATTACATTCAAGATTGTAGATTTGACATCTATTTGATATACTTTAAATCCTTTATGTGTTGCATATGCTAGTGAAGTTCTAACACCTTCTAGTCTTTCCATAAGAGAAAAAAAATCACCATAGTCAATACCTTATTCTTGATAACAGCCTTTGCACACCAATCTTGCTTTCTTTCTTAAAACTTTTCCATCTTCATTTAGCTTATTTCTAAATACCCACTATTGGTCTAATTTTCCACAATGCAGAAATTATAGAAAAATTTAGTGAAAAATCATTTGAGTCTTAAAATTTTGCACATTAGGGTTTTGTTCCTTGTATTTTTCAAACTTTTAGATTGCCCTAGTAAGGGCTTGTGAAAGCATGAATTATTTTGTTTAATCTTATGTGGTTGTGCTTGGCTTGTAAATTTCTTAATCATTCAATCAACAAATACCTCTGATGACACAAAGTCTTTATAATCATTGAACTTGTTCAGATCAACGAGTATCACATGCCTGCAATTTCAAGATGCAAGGTTTATAAATAATGTGGGCATGCGACTTGGTGAAACATAGCCCTTGCCTTTTTAAAATTCCAATGAACCACAAAAGCAGTCATAAGCTATCAAAAACTTTTGCAAGGTTGTCAATTATTTTAATGCATGTTCTAGATTTTCTATGATGTCATTGGTTGAGTTACTAGTGGAGCTATGCTTTTTACACCAAGAAGCATCAACCATTTATTTCATTTGAATCAAGGGCTAGCACTTTCCCACAAGAAGGAGATGCTCATGAAATAAATAATGTAGGGAAGCATCTTTATGACATGTGTCACATTCTGACAAGATGGGCCCACAGTTCTCAAAGATGATGATGAGATGTCCTCCATGGTGTGTGTCAGATGAGTTGGAATGGATGGAGGTACTTTATTTGTCACTATAGCCAATGTGGTACTCAAATTGCCCGATTAAATAACTATTGATCTATCAAAGATTAAAGGCCAGTGCATGCCCACATTTTGAAGATGCATGAGAGATAAATAATGTGGGCAAGTGGTTTATTAACATGTGGCAAAGTGGGGTTGAGAAGTTTTAACTATATGCTATGGTTTGCCACATTGTAAAGTTGATCACTGACATGTATTGCCAGATGTGCCACTGAGGAAGTTTGTCTACCAAATGGAAGTGAAGCCTCATTAGCCATAGATCTTTCAAAGATTGAGGGTTAGTGTAATCCCACATTATGAAGCTACTAATCAAATAAAGAATGTGGGTATGTGCCTTTGTGATGCATGTCTCATTTGGGCCAAATTATGAAGGAACACAGAGTCAAGCCATGTAGTTTGCCACTTGTTCCTAGATGGAAATACTTACGATGTGGGCACAAAAAGTTTCAAAAATTAATGCAAAAGTAAAGTGAGTTAGAACATGTGGATTGAAAGAAATCATTTCATTGGCCCAAGAGGATGATGTGATTATGAAGTGCAAAAATGTTTCACGCTATTTATCTTGTCTTGATCAACAAAGGATGCTTTTTTGCATAAAAAATTTGAGTGAAGTTTAAACAAAGTGGGAATGCGCCATGTAGACAAATGTCCATGGTAACATCACTTTTCTCATCTTGTAAGGTTTAAAGATTTCTAGTAATACCACCATTGATCTTCCAAAGATTGACGACTAGTGCAAGCCTACAATTCAAAGATGCTTGTCAGATAAGAAAAGTGAGAATGTGCCTGCTTGACAAGTGGAAAAGATAACGTCAGCTACCAACTTGCTCAAAAGAAGATATGGAACCCACTGGGGTGGAATATTGTTAGAAGGTACAAACTCATATGAAGGCTTCCTATTGGTCAATATAGCTGATCAGACTTTGTTCAAATATAAATTAATCTAATCGTTGATCTTGTCTTGATCAACAAGTGGTGCTTCCCCACAATTCTAAGGTGCAAGAAATTTAAGAAATGTGGGCAAGAAATATTGTGACACATTGCCCTATTTTTTAAAGCCAAAAAGCTAGTTGCCTTTTAAATCAAAGCCATCTAATCTGGTGGAAATCTATGAATGGTTATTGAGAGTTAATATGGTTCAGATTTCATTCATGCGATCTCAATATATGAAAAGAATTCAAGATCTCACCATTAATGAATCACCAAAGTGTAGAAAAGACATCAGGGCATACAAAAGTTTAGAGCTAGGGCACACAAATTTCATTTAGCAATCTAGTAAAATTGCAAAGGAAATCACACATTGTAGAAGTGTGAGTTCTGGTGGGTAAGTACTCTGTGACTCTCTAAAAATTCAAATATATGCTATTGTGAAAGTCCTACGGTTTTTTTTTTTCAAAATGCCTCCCCAAAAATAGTTGACTTGGAAAACGGATTATTTGAAACATTTTGTGCATGATGGTTTTTTTGAACAATTCCCCTTATCAGTACATGAAATAACTAAGGGAAGGGAAGTCATCCCAAAACACCTGAGAGTAGCTGTAGCAAAAGTTTTCTATGACAAAGAAAATTGGGTAAAATATGCCCAGGTTTCCATGGGGGGTCTGGAGTTGTTTAAGAAATGGTTTTTAGAGTGAAAATTGGACACTCCTATGAGTAATGTATATGAGTTTGACATTGGTAAATTAACAAGCCTTCTTTGATAGTGATTTGTTGATGGATTCGGCCAAGAAGTATGATCCAATTACAAGGTCGGTAAAGAACCATGCTAGAGTGAATCATGTTAGAGTTTTCCATGAATTAATTAGAGAGGTTTTTAACCTTAATCCTAACCATTCTATGCATGAAACTATTGATATGGATGACCTTCAAGCAAGGTATGATGCACAAAGAATTTACCTAAGAACAAGGCCACTATAGGAGCATGCTGCCAAAATTGGCACCTTGCCTGTGATTATAGCCAGTACCCTAGAGCCATTGCTAAGAAGGCACTTCAACCTTAGAGCTCAAGCATTATATTTTTCTCTTTGCAAGATTTTTGGGATGGATGAATCTAATCAAGTCCCAAGTTCTATTGTCCTTATCATGGATCAAACTCTTCAATTTGGGATGAGTACCATTCTAGATTTTGCTACTTTTCTTGCAAAAGAGATTTAGAATGGTCTAGTAGTTATAACATGTGGCAAATTGAACAAACCATTCTATTGGTATTCATTTCTTATGCATGTGTGCTTGTACAAGGGATTCACCTTTTTCTCCAAGGGTATGGAGGTGGAGACAACTAGGGATAAAGAGAAGAATCATGTGTAGTTGTGGAGTGTAGACATGACTTTTGAAGCTACAAATGCCAGTTATGTGAGATTTGATAGATACTTTGCATCAAAGATTAGGTTGCCTTTGAAAGGAGATAGTCCCAGAATTCCACAAGCAGTGCTAGAATTGGTCAAACCCAAGGACCATGCATAGAGACTATTGGTTAGTCATAACTAGGGGGATATAATAACTTATAATGTCTCAAAAGTGACAAGAGTATATGGCTTTTTGAGAAAGCATCATGTTCTACCTTTCCATGTGCCCTTGAAGATAGGAATAGCTGTGCTCCTCTGGTAGATAGGTACTATAGATGAGAGGGAATTGTCTAAGAAGGGTACTTTCTTTCCAATTGTTATTATACTGCATGGTTTTGTTTTTGTGAAGAAAGGGTGGAAGCACCTGAATCTATTTCCAGATAAATATAATATGGAAAAATCTCATTCCAAATTTATTGATTCTAAAGGATTCTATGACCTCTTAAGAGAGAGGGTGAAAGCTTCTTGCATGGTGCAACAAGTTAATTATCAAGAGGACATAATAAAAAATGTTTTCACCTTGCAGGAACAAGAATTGAGGAAACAAAAATGGATAGTATTCAGAAAAACCCTAGAATTTATTAATTCTTTTGACCCTCAGTATGACCCATTGAAAGACAAAAAATATTGGGGAGCTAAAATGAAAACATTAATGAGTAATTTTTCTGAGATCATCCAACCTATGAATGAAAATAAAGCCACATACGTTGAGACATATCCAGACAAGGTTATAAAAGTACAAAGGAAGATAAGCAACAAAAATATAGTGGCTCTTGGCTAGAATACATTGTAGAGAAGGGCAAGTTATGTCATGGTTCAAAGTGTGCAATAGGCACCCCTTCATCAGAGGCCAAGGTCAAGAAGTCCATCTGTAGCCAGCTCTCCAAAAAGGTGAAAATTAGAGCAGGGGTCTTCTTCCTCTCAAAAAGAACAATACTTGCCAAGCCAATCCCCAATCCAAATAGATGATAAAGCATCTCTAAAGGAGAAACTTAGAAAAATTTGTAGAGAATGGGATGTAATTGTTACTCACATAGATTTGGAGAGTGGGAAACCAACAGAATCTCCCATGCCTTGCTTGGATTTAACTATTGCTAATTACCAAGGTAAGAAAATTGATCCAATAGTTGCTCAGGCCTATAAAAGATTTATTAATGATGAAAATTTTGTAAAATCTAGGGCTTTTGCTCAATTTTTATGGAGATTAAATATGGAAAATTTTGAGAAAGCCTGTGAGAAGATCAAGGCTGAGCAACCAGACAAAACTGATCTAGTTATTAAGAAAGAGGTGAAATCTAAATTTTTGAATGATTTTGTTAAATTTACTCCTTAACTTGGGAGACAAATAGTTAGGCAGTCAGGAGTCCTCCTTTTTCCAGAATGGGATATAGCAAATGCTATTATTTTTTATTCAGTAGGGAAACAAAGGGATGTTCAACTAAGGACTACTGAAGAAATACAATAGGCTCATAGAGGAGTCAAATTTAGTGATGAACACAAGGCCCTTGTTATTAGGTCCATGGAAAAAAGGAACAATACTAGAATGCATGAGATTCCAACTACGAAACATACATATGCATTGACAGTATTCAGGGCTGGTGAGGTAAGTAGTAAACAAGTAATTGGGATGGCATTAGAGATGCTAAAATTTGGTGGCATGGTGTGTAGCCAGGAGGAAGAAAAAATTTCCCAACTCAATGCTAGATTTGAAGAGGTGTTGAGAGCATATGAAGAGAGAGGTATGCAAATACAGTCATTAGAAAATAAAGTAACTCGAATGGAGAAGATTCTTAGGAAAAGAAAATTAGGAGAGACTAGTAAAACTAGGATTGCATACCCCACACGACCACCTATTGAGCCTTTTAAATCAACACCAATTATTCAGATGTCTGATACTCCAAAAAGGGCTCAGTTCTATACTATAGAGGATTTTGAAGACGAGAAAAATAAGTTATATACAATGCATGTAGAACTTAATAATCAATATGAAGATAAATTGAGGCAAGGTATCATTTATTTAATAGACAGGATAGAGTGGCCCACATTTTTTATCAATTAGTGATGATTTCAGCTCTTAGGGATGAATTGAAACAAAATGAAGCTATATTCAAACCCATTGTACAAAAGTGGACAGAGAAAAATTCAGATATCACTGCTATGTGTATATCTATTATTCAGCTAACATATCATCAGATAGAGGGTATTTTTGACTTACTCAATAAGTTGTAAGGTTTTGATGATGAGAAAGATTCATTCTATAGAAGATTAACTATTTGTTTTTCTAAGTATTTTGTAGAAAATTTTGATTTATTCCCTTGTGCTCTACAAAGAATTGATAAAGTAAAGGAAAAGGAAGAATGGAAGAGGTAGCTAGATGAAGTCTTTTGTGAAAGAATGAATAAGGTTATAAATGAAATGGGTAATTTGGTATTGGCACTAACAAATGAGGAGTTTGTGAAAGTACAGTTGTTCTATAATATCATCAAAAAAGATTTTGTTGATATAGAGGCAAATGCAAATTCTTTAATAATTGTACAAAGAGAAGTTCTAAATTTTGATTGGTTGGAGGACACTACATACAACAAGCTGAAGGAAGACTTTATATCTATAGAAAAAATTGAGGGAGATGATGACATGGAGGATGATGATAAAGAAGAAGGTACAAAAGTAGAAGCCACCTCTACCACTGATGATAAAGATAAAGTGGATCCTCAGTTAGTAGGAGATGATTCATCACTGACACATTTGATGGCCACCTATCCTGAGGAACTAGAATGATGAAGACCTACGATCATAATATTTTGTCTTTCCAAAGGAAATAAGATAAGTAGACCCACAAAGGAATGTTCAATGTACCAGTCTTTCTATTATTCATAGTTTTGTCTTGTTGTGATCGATGTATGTAAAACTTTTTGAAGGACGCCTGTCAATTTCTCTTAGCCTAAAGCTTGTTGCATCTCACACTATATAAGTGAGATATTAGGTCTAGAGAAGGGGTTTGATTTATATTGTTTCTAGGTGATATACTTAGTTTTATTCTCGGTTCAATATTTGAGCAAGTTTGTGGTGTATTTTCTCTGATAGTTCTTAAGAATACATGAATATAGAATGATCTTTGTGTTTCTTCTTAAGGTTATTCTGAGTCTAATTTTAATGTATACAATTTTAAAAGAAAATGAATAAAAATTATGGGCTGTCCCCATGTCAATTCTTTCTAAATTTTATTTCCTTTTGATTACTTGGTTACTTTGATATTGTATGAGTAAAGGGCTGGTGCAATTGAATGCAATCCAATTAGGTTGCATATCTATTCATCACTATTATTAGCTCAATGGATTAAGTAAAAGCTTTGGTGAATTTGATAAGGTTGTTGTAGTAGTGGAAAGGATTTTGAATGATGGATTCTAATAAGAATTGCTGATAATATTTGTTGTAAGGCAACAAATTAGATCTAAGGATTTGTTGTAGACTCTGAACTCCAATGGATTATGCACTAGTCAAATTGATGAAGTTGAAGGAGAAATATGTCATAAATGGTTTTCAAATATAGAATTATAATCAATTTTACTTTTATTTCTTGTATATCTTCAAAGTTGGCCAGTACTTTTTTGCATGGAGTGTTTTAGCTTCAGTTAGTCACTATTGCTAAGAGCCATTGTAGACCTATAGAAGAATTTTGGCTAGATCTGTTATATGGGATGTGTTTATCAAATTGTCATGAATTATGCATGTATTTGAGGATTTGAGATGAGAATCAGAATGAAACTGAAATAACCCTCATATAGTACTTCCTAGTCTTGAATCATCCCTAGGTATACCCACCTTGGTTTTGCAGAGCCTAAAGTAAAAAACCACCTTTGGTTTTGTTAAATTTGGGTCCAAATGGTTTGCACATATAATTGTTGATCAAAATTGGATAGTCCTTAGATTATGTGAGTGATGCCATTTTGGTATTGAGCATTTTGTTGCTTAGTAATTTATCAAAACATGAACAAAATGGCGACTCTATTCAGGAGTTGTCCAACACATCTGTGAAAAGTAATGTAGTTTCTTTGGTTCTGTTGTGTATGTATGTGTCAGGTTATTTAAGTTTTTCCCATGGGTATAAGGGAATATTTTAGTGACAAACCTTGAGAATTAAAAGAGAGAATAGCCCAAGTACCATAGCGACACACTGACATATCCAGCCTATCCAAGTGTCTTATTTAACAAGCAAAGAGTTGCAGTCTTATGATCTTAGCGATTGGTTCATCTATGTTAGATATTTTTATTTGTGTGTTTTTTCGTTGGAGTTGGGAATAATTTTCATTGTGTATTTTTCCAAGAATAGGGTAGCAACTCAGTCAAGGTTTTGAAGCTAGTGCTTATTTTAACAAAAGGTGAATATGGCTGGCAAGAGAAGGAACACGAGAGCTTACACGAGAGCCAATACTAATGTACCAATGTATGTTGATTTTCCCCAAGATGGTAGGAAGAACAAAAGTAAGAAAAGGATAGATCCAAATCCCACCTGGAAACCTAGAGGTAGTGTATCTGTTAATTCCTAGTATCAGCCAATATTAGGGAGAGAGTCTTCTTCACTTAGTTCTGAATTCAAAACCATGAGACTCTTAGGAGGCCTTTTCAGTACACCAGTACCTGATGAAAGAACATATCAAGATAAAGATATGGCTCATGTAGGAAATGCTTCACTAAGGCCAAATTTCATATAAGATATGAACTATAGGATAGGATTTTGGAGTTCTTTTGATGGTCGTTTCAATCCTAGAGTAGCTCCATATGTGGAGCCCAATCTTATAGATCTAGATGATCCTACTTATTTAGAGGCTACTTCTGCATATCCTAAAGAAGTGCAATCTAAGATAGGAGTTCTAAAGAAATGGATTGCTGAGGAAGAAGAAAAATGCATTTGTCTTGAAAAGGACAAGGAGCAAGCCACCTAGGATGCCATAATAGAAAGAGATGCTCTATTGAGAAGGATGGTAGCCTTGAAGCAATAGAATAAAAGGTTAGAAGAAAAAAATATGACTCTCCATACTAATTTTTTTGGAGACATAGATAGTCTAAAAGCTAAGGTTCAAGAACAAGAACAATGCCTAAATCAAAAGCAAGAACCAATTATTGCTCAAGTCCAAGATTATAAATCTTTTTAGGTAAATCTTGTAGAACCCACTGCAAAATCTATAGACAAAGGAAAAGGTAAAGCCATAGGAATCCAAATAAATGAACCTCAAGCTCTACCAAGAAAATATATAAACCCTCTCATGTCAAAATTAGATTTAGAGCTGGAAAAAGCTAGAAAGGAGAAGGAAGATCTTGTAAAAGAACTTGAGAAGGTGGAAAACAAAGCTCAAGCTATAGAAACTAGGAGAAAAATCTAGTTTCTTAGGACTAATTCCACATTAGCCTCATGGCCAAATTTATCCCTCCTAGCTCCAACTTCTATACCTCCCTTTGGACCAACAATCCTAGCTCAAGGAATATATTAGTCTGCTCTTGCCTCATCATCTACCACTTATACTTAAGCCCCTATTATCCAACTTCAACAATCATAAAATGTTCCTCTAAACCAAGCTAATATAGCAAGTACATCAAATTTTCCTAGTTTCTAGAAGAAACTTGTATACATGGAAAAGTATAGACATATATCATTTGTAGGAATTCCTGGTGCTCCACATCCCCTATCTTTTGATTTAAGAGATAAAGTGGTTAAGTTCTTTGGAAATAATGCTATTACTGGTGAAGAAAATTTGAGATTTTTTATAGACGTGTTGAATGATTATGAAGTTGAACATGAAGATGTGGTCATGAAATTATTTGTTCATTCACTAACTAAGGATGCAAGGGATTGGTTTAGGAGGTTGCTTGATGACAATATTAGCTCTTGGAGTGACCTAGAGAATTTTTTCAAGGAGCAATATGGAGACAACACTAATGCAAGATTCATGTTAAATGAATTCAATAACATCAAGAAGAATCCTAATGAATCCACTTTTGATTTCAATGTTAGGTTCTAGAAAGGTATGTACAAATTGTTTCAAGTTATGAGGTTGAATGAAGATGTCTATCTCATGACATATTTTAATGCTTTTGATAGCAAAATGGCTTATCAATTGAGGGATAAGGATCCCAAAACCTCAAGGGATGCCTATAAAGTTGCAGTAAATATAGAAAACAATAGGAAAGCATCTGGAAAAATGGCTAGGAGAGATGACCCAAAGCTTTTTAATCCCCAAAATAATAACAAAAGGGAGGGTGATAAAAATCCTAAAGGAAAGAAGCCAGAAGAACCTACTACAGGCCAGGTTTTGGAATTGCTAAAGAAGATGAATCCCACTAATTTCAATAAGCCAAATGTATCTGAGAAAACCTTATGAAAGTAACCTTATGAAATGTATCTAATAGAAATTTCAATAGGTAGCCTAGAAATCAAAAGTACCCTTACACAACCTAGTGGAAAGATGGTAAGCTAGTTCCTAACTAGACCCAAAATGTGAAGGATAAGGGTACCCTAGATCCCTTGCAAAGGAACACTGTAAATATGAATTATGATGTACCATGGTGTATTGTATGTCAATCACCTCATTCTCCTAATTATTGTGTTGTTTCTCAGTCATTTGCCCAAGATCAGGGCATGCATCTTGAAGAAGAAAGTGAAGAGAAAAGCCATGATGATATAAGTTGCAATATGGTAAGCATGTGTTATGATTTGATAGATTCTGATTCTAAAGAACCTAAAAATGATATTACCAGTCAGAGAATTTCTTATCATTTACATCATCAACAAGTGCTTTTAGATGATGAAGGTTATGATGCAGATAAAGTATGTGTTACATCTTCTAATGTATGCCACATAAGCTTAAAAATTCCCTCCAAGGAGGAGATTGATAGAATTATAGCAGAAATGATTTCCCAAGTCCATAGTAACTACAATTTGAGAAATATAATGGTAGATAATGATGCAGGAAAGCCATCCAACGTAGTCATCAAAGATATCACCCATAAAAATGAATGATGAAAATAAGAAGGTCAACATAGATGTGCCTAAGATCAAAGACAACAAGGTTATGAAGTGGGATCCAAAAAAGAAGGTTCAGTTTCAGAAAAATGAAGCAAAAAATGTAGTCATGCAACCAAAGAAATTAGAACCTAATAATATCAAGCAAATAGTGGTGCCTGTTGATCCAAAGACTTCAACTCTAGTTACTCTTGTAAAACCCACTATTTTTGAACCTATTCATATGATATATATGTTGTCCCAAATAATTGTAAAAGTACTTTTGTCTGAACTTCTTAGAATTGAAGAGCATAAAACTAAGGTGTTATCATGGTTCGGAGGGATAGGAAACAATAATACTATTGTAGAACAAACTGCTATCCAACAAACCCCATTGGTAGTAGAGGATAGTGGTATCATATCCTAGATTCCCCAAATGTTTTTAGATGATTACTTGGTGGCATTTATAGAAGATATTGACCCTTTTTTACTCAGTCTGATCATAAAAGGCAAGACCCTAAAAAATAACACGATAGATTTAGGAGCTTCTAACACCATAATGCCTTTCAAAGTAATGGAAGCCTTAGGGTTGAAAGTGAACACCAAATAGGGCAGATGCAGAGGAATGGATGCTAGGGAAGTCCCAATCAGAGGTACCATAAATGCTTTATGTTTCAAATTAGCTACATATCCCAAAGTAGAGTTAACCATGTCAGTCCTTGTAGTGGATATACCTCCACACTATGGGATGTTGCTTTCTTGCAAATGGAGTGCTACTATGCAGGGTAGTCTTCAATGTGACTTAACCTATGCTACTTTCCACATCAGGGATAAAGTTGTCAAGGTAAATAGAGAGCCAAGGGTTAATCACATCTTAGGGGAAGAAATTGACAAAGATGCCACTGGTTTCTTAGAGACTGGTGTTAATGCTTTTAGAACTGAATTGATTATTCAAGAAGTTGAGAATTTACCTACTATAATTAAACATGAAGTTGAATGTTGTACCAACTCACCAATATTATGGACAATGTTCTTTGATGGGGCTAGTTCTAAAGAGGGAGTAGGGGTAGGTGTAGTTTTTGTTTCCCCTAAGAAAAATACTTTTAGATACTCATTCACTTTGAAGTTTCCTTGCACAAATAACATAGCAGAATATGAGGCCTTGTTGATAGGATTGAAAGTTGCTACACATCATGGAATTAAGAAATTACATGTCATAGGGGATTTTGAACTAGTTATCTCCTAGATAAAAGGAACCTATTCATCCAAGAACAAGAGATTGAGACAATATAGAAATGCAATTTGGGATCAGATAGAATCTATTGATGCATTTGGTATCTCATGGAGAGATATGACTCAAAATAAGATGGCTGATTTATTAGAAAATGTAGCAATCAAGCCTAAGGAGATATCATTTGTAGGAATCTCTCAAACTGAGGTACAAAATAGACCTTCTATACCAAATTAAATTGAAAATTGGTAAGTCTTCAAAGATGACAGGGACATTATAAATTTTTTGTTAAATGAAGATAGATACCAAGGTCAAGAAATTGTTTGTAGTGATTTAATTGAAACCATCGATGATAAGGAAACCATTTTTGGCTAGGAGATTATGCAATTGAAAACCAATAATGTGCCAAAGGGGTTAATGGTCTTGGAAAGTATCTTTGATATCCATGATAGAGTCAAACTAGGAGTTAAAGACCCTAAGCCATAGGAATTAGAAGAGATAAACCTTGGTACTAATGAAGCTCCCAAAAAGGTTTATATTGGACAAAATCTACTTGCTAAAATTAGAAAACCATTGCTTGACTTGCTTAGGAAGGATAGACATGTTTTTGCATGGTCATATGATGACCTCAAGGCTTATAGGAAAGATTTGTTCCAACATGTCATACCACTAAAGGATAATGTAAAACCTTTTAGATAGAAACAAAGACCAGTAAACTCTACCCTAGCTCCCAAAATGTAGGAAGAGCTGATGAAACTAAGGGATGGGGGGATAATCAAACCAATTAGACATTCTACCTAGGTTTCAAATTTGGTACCTGTTAGAAAGAAAAATGGAGATATAAGATTGTGCTTGGATTTCAGGAATTTGAACATTGCATCCTTGAAGGATAATTATGGATTACCAAATATGGAAGCCATGTTGCAGCAAGTGACTAGTTTTGAGCTAATTTTAATGATGGATGGTTTCTCTAGGTACAATCAAGTTCTGGTAAAGGAAAGTGAACAATTCAAGATAGCCTTCACAACCCCATGGGGAACATATGTATATGTAAGGATGCCATTTGGATTGATTAATGTAGGAGCTACTTTCCAAAGAGCTATGGATGTGGCATTTCATGATTATATTTAAAAATTTATGGTTGTATACCAAGATGATCTTACAACATATTCCAAGAAAGTTGAGGATCATTGCAGGCATTTGGAGAAAATCTTTATCAAAGCTTTGGAATATGGAGTATCCTTGAACCCAAAGAAATACACATTTGGGGTGATAGAAGGAAAATTACTAGGACATATAGTGTCTAAAGATGGGGTGAAAATAGATCCTGAGAGAGTAGAAACTATTGATAGAGTCCCCAAGCCAAAAAATGTAAAAGGAATTCAATCCTTCTTTGGCCAAGTTAATTTTCTTACAAGGTTTGTTACCAATTTTGCTGAAATTAGTAGACCTATCTCAAAGATGCTCCAGAAGGGAGCCACTATAGATTGGAATGGTGAGCCATCACAAGCATTCCAAGATATTAAAACTACAATAAAAAATGCTCCAATACTGAGAGCTCCAGATTACACAAAGCCTATGCATATTTTTTCGTTTGCATCCTTTCACACTGTAGCCATAATCTTACTGCGAAAAAATGAAGAAGGATATGAATAGCCCATTGCCTTTTTCAGTATGTCATTGCAGCTTGCTAGATTGAAATATGAGATAAATGAAAAATAGGCATATGCTTTGGTAAAGGCTATAAAGGCTTTTAGATTCTACCTAGTAGGTGCTACTATTATTGCCTTTGTACCTAGTGCTGCACTGAAAGATATATTTTCTCAATAGGAAGTATCAGGCATAAGGTGTAGATGGATCAACAAGATCCAAGAATTCAATATTCAAATATAGATAACCAAGTTGGTATGAGGTCAAGATTTGGCTAAACTCATGGCTAAATCTAATTTGGATGCCAATCAGATAAATGTGGTGGTTGATGACCTCAGATCAGACTTATGTGACATGGGTCATTGTGATTGGTACACCAATGCTATATATTACTTGCAATACATGGAAGCTCCTTCCCATTTTCTTGAAAATGAAAAAAGGAGTACTAAATTACAAGCCGTTAGATACATAATTGTCCAAGGTAGTTTATGGTGGAGAAATTTTGAGGGAGTGTTGCTAAAGTGTATTGATCAAGAAAAGGCAAAAGAAGTCTTGAATGAAATGCATGCTAGATTGTGTGGAGGACATTATATGGCCAAGACCACTACACATAAAGTGATGAGGGCTAGATTTTAGTGGTCCTACCTTTGCAAGGATGCTCAAATTATGATTAGAAAATTTGAACCTTATTAGAGATTTGCTGGAAAATTGAAGTTCTTAGGTAATACTCCATTAAAGCTAGTGGAGGTTCAAGCACCTTTTCAACAATGGGGTATGTATTTCATAGGAGAGATTTCCCCCAAGTCTAGCACTAGCTATTCTTGGATTTTAGTGGCTAATGACTACCTTACAAAGTGGGTAGAGGCTATCCCCACAAGAAATGCGACAAGTAAATTTGTTAATAATTTTCTACTAAATAATATTATCTCCAAATTTGGTTGTCCTCAAAAAATTGTAACAGACAATGCAATGTGCTTCAGGTCTGAGGAATTCATTAATTTTTTTGATAAATATGGAATAACAAGGTCATCATCTTCTCCTTATCATCCACAAGGAAATGGACAAGCTAAATCCATAAATAAGAGCATGTTAAAGGTTATTAAGAGGACCTTGGATGATAATAAGAAAGCATGGGATTCCAAGTTGCAGTTAGCAATATGGGCTGATAGGGTAACTGTGAAGAAAGCCATTGGTGTAGCTCCATTTGATATGGTGTATGGAATTCAAGCAACAATGCCTCAGAACAACCTGGTAGGTTTGTATAACTACATTCAAATGTATGATGATGATATCATTGATGATATGCAAGAAAGATTGGATGAACTAGTGGGGCTAATTAAGACCAGGAAAGAAGCATCAATCAGAAACCAAAAGTTGCAATTATAGGTTAAAGCACTCTATGATAAGAGGACAGTAAGTAAGAAATTTGAAACTAGAGATTTGGTCCTTATGTGGAATGCCAAGATAGAAGATAAAGGAAAACATGGCAAATTTGATCCTATTTGGTTAGGCCGTTATTTGATTGAAAATATTTTGGGTGAGGATTCTTATATTCTCAAAGATTTTTCAGACAATATTCTTGAACTACTAGTTCATGGATAGTTCTTGAAGAGGTATTTTTATTGAAAAATACTTATTTTCTCCATGAACAGTATTTTTAGGGTTTCCTAGTGTTTTTGAACATTTTTTATATTTTGTAAATTCTTGTAAATATCCCTGTGTAGTCTTGTTTCTTGTTTCTATGTGTTGTTCAGTGTTCTTTGAAGAAGTTATTTTTGTACCAATTATGTGGTTTGCTCTCCCAAAGATTCTAAATTCTTGCATAGACTCAGGTAGTCTATCATCCTCAGATAGGGCCACTATTGGTCTAATTTTTCACAATGCAAAAATTATAGAAAAATTTAGTGAAAAATTATTTAAGTCTTAAAATTTTGCACATTAGGGTTTTGTTCCTTGTATTTTTCAAACCTTTAGATTGCCCTAGTTTAAAAAACCCTCAAGAAATATTCTTAGAAAAATATTTTTAATGGTATATATTTTTACCTAAGGAAGGGCTTGTGCAAGCATGAATTCATTATAATTTTGTTTAATCTTACGTGGCCATGCTTGGCTTGCAAATTGCTTAATCATTCTATCAACAAATACCTCTAATGACACAAAGTCTTTATAATTGTTGATCTTATTCAGATCAATGGGTATCATATGCCTACAATTTCAAGATGCAAAGTTTTTAAATAATGTGGGCATGTGACTTGGTGACACGTAGCCCTTGCCTTTTTAAAATTCCAATGAACCGCAAAAGGAGTCATAAGCTATCAAAATTTTTTTGCAGGGTTGTCAATTCTTTTAATGTACATTTTGGATTTCCTACAATGTCATTGGTTGAGTTACTAGTGGAGATATGTTTTTTACACTAAGAAGTATCAACCATTGATTTCATTTGAATTAAGGGCTAGGACTTTCCCACAAGAAGGAGATGCCCGTGAAATAAATAATGTGGGGAAGCATCTTTATGATGCATGTCATAGTCTAACAAGATGGGCTCGCCATTCTCAAAGATGATGATGAGATGTCCTCCGTGGCTTGTGTCAAATGAGTTGGAATGGATGGAGGTACTTTATCCATCACTACAACCAATGTGCTACTCAAATTTCCTAATTTCATAACTGTTGATCTATTAAAGATTAAATGCCAGCACATGCCCACATTTCGAAGATGCACGAGAGATAAATAATGTGGGCAAGTAGGTTATTAATGTGTGGAAAGGTGGGGTCAAGAAATTTTAACTATATGCTATGGTGTGCCACATTATAAAGCTAATCACTAACATGTACTACCAAATGTGCCATTGAGGAATTTTTTCTGCCAGATGGAAGTGAAGCCTCATTAGCCGTAGATCTTTCAAAGATTGAGGGTTAATGCAATTGTGCATTATGAAGTTGCTAGTCAAATAAGGAATGCGGGTATGTACCTTTGTGATTCATGTCATAGTGGGTTAAAATTATGAAGGAACATAGAGTCATGCCATGTGGTCTGCCACTTGTGCTTAAATGGAAATACTTATGATGTGGGCATGAAAAGTTTCAAAAATTAATGCAAAAGTTAGGTGAGCCAGAGCATTTGGATTGAAAGCAATCATTTCATTGGCCCAAGTGGATGATGTGAGTATGAAGTGAAAAATTTTTTCACACCATTGATCCTATCTTGATCAATGAAGGATGCTTTTCTGCATAGAAAACTTGAGTGAAGTTTAAACAAAGCGGGAATGCGCCATGTAGACACATGTCCATGGTAACATCACTTTTCTCATCTTGTAAGATTTAAAGATTTTGAGTAATACCACCGTTGATCTTTCAGAGATTGGCAATTGGTACAAACCTACAATTTGAAGATGCTTGTCAGATAAGAAAAGTAGGAATGGTCCAACTTGACACATGGAAAAGATAAAGTCAAGCACCGGCTCGCTCAGAAGAAGATATGGGACCCATTGGCATGGAATATTGTCAGAAGGTACAAACTCATATGAAGGCTTCCTATTGGTCAATACAACTAATTGGACTTTGTTCAAATATGAATTAATCTGATTGTTGATCTTGTCTTGATCAATGAGTGGTGCTTCCCTACAATTCTAAGGTGCAAGAAATTTAAGAAATGTGGGCAAGTAGTATTGTAACAAGTAGCTTTATTTTTCAAAGAAAAAAAGTTAGTTGCCTTTTAAATCAAAGCCATTCAATCTAGTGGAAATCTATGAATGGGATTCAAATTTGGTTGCAATTTGGGGGTAACGATTACTGAGAGTTAATATGGTTCAAATTTCATTCATACAATCTCAATATATGAAAAAATATCACAATCTCACCATTAATGAATCAGCAAAGCACAGAAAAGACATCAGGGCATAAAAAATTTCAAAGCTAGGGCACTAAATTTTTATTAGCGATCTAGAAAAATTGTAGACAAAATCACATAGTGTAGACGTGGAAATTCTGGTAGGTAAGTACTTAGTGACTCTCTAAAAATTCAAATATCTATTATTGTGAAAGTCCTAGGTTTTGTTTTTTGCAAAATGCCTCCCCAAAAAGAGTTCACCAGGAAAATGGATTATTTGAAACATTCTATGCACGATGATTTTCTTGAACAATTCCCCTTATTAGTACATGAAATAACTAAGGGAAGGGAACTCATCCCAAAACACCCGAGAGTAGTTCTAGCAAAAGGTTTCTATGACAAAGCAAATTGGGTAAGAGATGTGCAGGTTTCCATGGGGGGTCTGGAGTTGTTTAAGAAATGGTTTTTAGAGTGAGAATTGGACACTCTATGAACAATGTATGGAAGTTTGACATTGGTAAATTAACAGTCCCTACATTTTTCTTTGATAGTGATATGTTGATGGATTTGGCCAAGAAGTATGATCCGATTATAGGGTGGGTAAAGAACCATGTCAAAGTGAATCTTTTTAGGGTTTGCCTTGAATTAATTATTCAGGTTTTTAACCTTAATCCTAGCAAGGTATGATGCACAAAGAATTTACCTAAGAACAAAACCATAGCAAGAGCATGCTACTAAAATTAGCACCTAGCCTATGATTACAACTAGTACCCCAGAGCCATTGGTAAGAAGGTACTTCAACCTTAGAGCTCAAGCATTATATTTTTCTCTTTGCATGATTTTTGGGATGGACAAAGATGATCAAGTCCCAGGTTCTATTATCCTTATCATGGCTCAAATTCTTCAATTTGTGATGAGTTCCATTTTGGATTTTTCTACTTTTCTTGCAAAAGAGATTCACAATAGTCTAGTAGGGATAGCAAAGGGAAAAGTGAACAAACCATTCTATTGGTATTCATTGCTTATGCATGTGTGCTTGCACAAGGGATTCACCTTTTTCTCCAAGGGTATGGAGCTGGAGACAACTAGGGATGAAGAGAGCTATGAATGAAAAGAAAGCCACATATGTTGAGACATATCCAGACAAGGCTATAGAAGTACAAAGGAAGATAAGGAACAAAAATATAGTGGCTCCTAGCTAGTATACATTGTAGAGAAGTATAGGTTATATCATGGTTCAAAGTGTGCAACAGGCACCCCTTCATGAGAGGCCAAGGTTAGGAAGTCCATCTGCAACTAGCTCTCCAAAAAGATGAAATTTAGAGTAGGGGTCTTCTTCCTCTCAAAAAGAACAATACTCCCCAAGCCAATCCCCAATCCAAATAGAATATGAAGCATCTCTAAAGGAGAAACTTAGAAAAATTGGTGGAGAAGGGGATGTAATTGTTACTCCCATAGATTTGGAGAGTGGAGAACCAAAAGAACCTCCAATGCCTTCCTTGGATTTAACTGTTGTTGATTACCAAGCTAAGGGAATTGATCCATTAGTTGCTGAGGCCTCTGAGAGATTTACTAATGATGAAAATTTTGTAAAATCTAGGGCTTTTGCTCAATTTTTGTGGAGATTAAATGTGGGAAATTTTGAGAAAGCTTGTGAGAAGATCAAGGATAAGCAACCAGAAAAAACTGATCCAATTATTAAGGAAGAGGTGAAATCTAAATTTTTGAATGATTTTGCTAAATTTACTCCTTAACTTGGGAGACAAATAGTTAGGTAGTAAGGATTCCTCCTTTTTCCAGAATGGGATATAGCAAATGCTATTGTTTTTTATTTAGTAAGTAAACAAAGGGATGTTCAACTAAGGATTGCTGAAGAAATACTACAGGCTCATAGAGGAGTCAAATTTAGTGATGACCACCAGGCCCTTGTTATATGCTCCATGGAAAAAAGGAACAATACCAGAATGCATGAGATTCCTACTATGGAGCATATAGGTGCATTAATAGTATTTAGGGCTAGTGAGGTAAGTAGTAAACAAGTAATTGGGATGGCATCAGAGATGCTAAAATTTTGTGGCATGGTGTCTGGCCAGGAGGAAGAAGAATTTTCCCAACTCAATGCTAGATTTGAAGAGGTGTTGGAAGCATATGAAGAAAGAGGTATGCAAATACAATCATTAGAAAATAAAGTAACTCAAATGGAGAAGATTCTTGGGAAAATAAAATTAGGAGAGACTAGTAAACCTAGGATTGCATACCCTCCATGGCCACCTATTGAGCCTTTTAAATCAACACCAATTATTGAGATGCCCGATACTCTAGAAAGGCCTCAGTTCTATACTACAGAGGATTTTGAAGAGGAGAAAAATAAGTTATATGGAATGCATGTAGAACTTAATAATCAATATGAAAAAAAATTGAGGCAATGTATAATGTATTTAATAGACAGGATAGAGTGGCCCACATTTTTTAATCAATTAGCAACGATTTCAGCTCTTAGGGATGAATTGAAACAATATGAAGCTATATTCAGACCCATTGTACAAAAGTGGACAGAGTGAAATTTAGATATCACTACTATGTGTATATTTGTTATTCAGATTACATATCATCAGATAGAGGACATTTTATACTTACTCAATAAGTTGCAAGGTTTTGATGATAAGAAAGATTCATTCTATAGAAAATTAACTTTTTTTTATCCAAGTATTTTGCAGAAAAAATTGATTTATTCCCTTGTGCTCTAAAAACAACTAATAAAGTGAAGGAAAAGGAAGAATGGAAGAGGGAGCTAGATGAAGTCTTTTGTGAAAGAATGAATAAGGTTATAAATGAAACAGGTCATTTGTTATGGGCACTAACAAATGAGGAGTTGGTGAAAGTACAGTTGTTCTATAATATCATCAAAAAAGATTTTGTTGATATAGAGGCAAATGCAAATTCTTTAAGAATTGTACAAAGAGAAGTTCTAAATTTTGATTGGCTGGAGGACACTTCATACAACAAGTGGAAGGAAGAGTTTATATCTATAGAGAAAACTGAGGGAGATGATGAGGTGGAGGATGATGATAAAGAAGAAGGTACAAAAGTAGAAGCCACCTCTACCACTAATGATAAAGACAAAGTGGATCCTCAGGCAGTAGGAGATGATTCATCACTGGCACATTTGATGGCCACCTATCCCAAGGAACTAGAATGATAAAGAAATATGATCATAATATTTTGTCTTTCCAAAGGAAATAACATAAGTAGACCCATAAAGGAATGTTCAATGTACCAGTCTTTCTATTATTCATAGTTTTGTCTTGTTGTGATTGATGTATGTAAAACTTTTAGAAGGACACCTATCAATTTCTCTTAGCCTGAAGCTTTTTGAATCTCACACTATATAAGTGAGATCCCAGGGCTAGAGAAGGGGTCCGATTTCTATTGTTTCTAGGTGATATACTTAGTTTTTTTCTCGATCCAATATTTGAGCAAGTTTGTGGTGTATTTTCTCTAACAATTCTTGAGAATACATGAATATAGAATGATCTATGTGTTTCTTCTTAAGGTTATTCTGAGTCTACTATAAATGTATAAGATTTTCAAAGAAAATGAATACAAATTATGAGCTGTCCTCATATTAGTTCTTTCTAAAAAAATTCTCATTTTGATTACTTGGTTTCTTTTATATTGTATGAGTAAAGGGTTTGTACAATTGAATGCAATCCAGTTAGGTTGTATATCTATTCATCACAACTATTAGTTCAATGGATTAAGTAAAAGCTTTGGTGAATTTGACAAGGTTTTTTTAGTAGTGGAAAGGATTTTGAATGATGAATTCTGATAAGAATTTTTGATAATACTTGTTGTAAGCCAACAAATTAGATCTAAGGATTTGCTGTAGACTCTAAACCCCAGTGGATTAGGCACTAGTCAAATTGATTAAGCTAAAGGAGAAATATGTCATAAATGGTTTTTAAATGCATAATTATAATCAATTTTACTTTTATTTCCTATAGATCTTCAAATTTGGCCAGTACTTGTTTGCATGGAATGTTTTAGCTTCAGTTAGCCACTATTATTGTGAGCCATTGTAGTCCTATAAAATAATTTTGGCTAGATCTGTTATATAGGATGTGGTTATCAAATGTTCATGAATTATGCATGTATTTGAGGATTTGAGATGAGAATCAGAATGAAACTAAAATAATCCTCATACAGTACTTCTCATTCTTGAATCATCCCTCGATATACCCACCCTAGTTATGTAGAGCCTGAAGAGTAAAAAACCACCTTTGGTTTTGTTAAAGTTGGGTACAAATGGTTTGCACATATAATTGTTGATAGGAACTGGCTAGTCCTTAGATTATGTGAGTGATGTCATTTTGATATTGAGCATTTTTTTGCTTAGTAATTTATCAAAACACCAACACCCACTTTGTGCCAATTACATTTTTGTCCTTGAGTCTAAGAACATGAGTCCAATTTTTCTTCTTTTCTATTATTTCTTTCTCTTCATTCATTGCTTCAACCCAAATTTCATTTTCTAGAGCATCTTTAACACTTCTGGGTTCAAATTCAACAAGTAAACATGTACCTTTTAATTTGCTTCTTGTCATTATTCTATCAAACTTCTCTCCAATGATCTGATCAAGTACATGATGTTGTCTAACATATCTTGCTAACATAAGTTTTTTTTCCCTTGAATGAGTTCCAACATCTTCATCTGAAATTTCAATTTCAAGCTTAGGTCCTATTTGTGACTCAGGTCCATCAGGCTTGGTTTGAACTAGCTTAATAGTCTCTAATTGTGACATGGGTCCTTTAGACTGTATCTCAAGTTACACTATCTGTAACTTGATAAATGTTGGTGATTTGGGGACTAGAGAGATGAATCTTCCTTTCTCTTAGATTTTTTAGGGTATTAGGTTCATAATAAACAAATCTCTTGTAATATTTTAGCTCCTTATTGCTTTCTTTTTCTCTGTTTACTAAAAACTCATTAATTCTAACATGTGCACTTACTTCAATCTTGTGAGTAGACAAATTCAAACATTTGTATACTTTACTTATGTTGGAATATCCTAGAAATATGCCTTCATCTCTTTTTACATCAAATTTGGCTTTTTTAGATTCTTTTAAGATATAACATTTGCTGCCAAATACCTTCAAGTAACTTACATTAGGTTTATAGCCATATCATAGCTCATAAGGTGTTTTATTTGAATCTTTCCTCAACTATACTCTATTCAAGATATGAACTACAATTCTGATAGATTCTTTCTAGTATTTGAGAGCAACCTTTGTTTCAATCATCAAAGTTCTTGCACAATACATGATAGATCTGTTTCTTCTTTTAGCTATACCATTTTGTTGGGATGTACCAAGGGATGATACTTGTCTTTTGATTCCTCTTTCAATGCATAAATTATTGAATTAATTGGAGATGAATTCACCACATCTCTTTGATCTTAAGCATTTCAACCTTTTTTGAGTTTCCTTTTCTACTCTTGCTAGATACTAGTTGAATTTTACAGATGCTTCTAATTTTTCTTTTAGACACATTACTGTCATCATTCTAGAATAATCATCAACAAAAAAAATGAAAAACTTTTCTACACTATAGCTCTCTATTCTAATAGGTGCACATAAATCTATATCAACAATTTTCAAGACTTCTTTTGATTGATAGTTTTTTTTTTTGAAGCTAGTCTTTGCCATCTTACCAATTTGACAATTCTTGCATAGACCCATGTAAAGTTTCTTCAAATTAGGAATACCTCTTACCCTTTTATGTTTTCTTATCTTAACCAAATTATCAAAGTTTACATGACATAGCCTTTTGTGCAATAACTAGTTTTCCTCGTCTTGGGAAATAAAACATGAACACTCATAGAGATCAAGATAAAATAGATTACCTTTTTTTTGCTTGCCAGATCCAAGCAGATTTATTTTTCAATCTAGTTGTTTGGCCTATCCATTCATGAATTCTATCTTGAAACCAATGTTATTTAACTATGACACACTCAGTGTATTATGCTTTAATCCTTCAACCCAATAAGCACTATTACATAGAAGTTCTTTTGTTAATGAAATACATCCTTTTCCTTTTACGTTACAAGATTCATTGTTTCCAAATATCACACTACCTCCATCATAATACTCCATGTGCTCAAATTTTGTTTATTCACTAATCATTCACTAATCATATGATTTGAATAGCCACTACCAATAATCCATATATCATTTTTTCTAACATGAGATATAAGTGCCATCTTATCACCTTCATCATCAAATTTATCTTTTATAGCAATATATCATTTCATCTTCATTGTTATTAGAATCTTTAGCTATAAAACAAGATTTCTTACCTTTGTCCTTGTAGTTTTTGTAGTTCTTGGAGTCCTTGTTGCCTTGATGCCTATTTCTTTTCTTTTCATCTTTGATTTCCTTATTTGGACACCTAGCAAAAATTATTCACAAGAAAAGTAGATCAAAGGAACTTTACCTTTGCACTTTCCTCTTCATTTGGAATGTTTCCTTGCAATTAGGGCTTCAAAAACTTCAAGATCACTACCAAAACTTTCTTTTAATGTTCCTTCTTCTTCATTTTTTGATTGACTAGACTTTGATTTATTACCTTTTTCTTTGAGTGAGGGTTTAGCTTTAAAGCAGATTCAATAACCTTTGAACTAGGAACATAGTTATCAAAGTTAACTAACTCAAAAGTTGTCAATCTTCCAATTAGAGCATCCAAAGAATTTTTTTATTTGGATCACATCTCATTTCTTGAATATTAGATACTCTAATTGTATAAATAGGAAGAAGAGTTCTTAGTACCTTGCTTACAACTATTTTTTCGTCAATGCCTCCTCTAGATGCTTTGATTGCACTTACACTAGCCTTGATCCTTTCCACATATTTTTTCATCTCCTTTCTTTCTCATTTGGTCAAATTTTCCTCTAAGGATTTCTACTTTAGCTCTTCTTATATTATCATCTTCTCCATAGATATCCTTCAATTTTTTCCACATTGCGTGAGCAGTTCTGCAATCATTTAACTCATCAATTTAGCATAGATAAGAGCAAATGCAATATCAATCATTATGATATTATGATTCTTATTTTTAGTAATATCTCCAACTAATAATGTTCTAGTATGATTTATGTATTCAGCATCAAGATATTTTCAACCTGAATCACTAATAGTAGCAAGGTGTAACCTTATAAGTCCTTACCATGTTGCAGGATTATCTTTGTTTAGCTTGGAAATTTCTTTTTTCTAGGACATCTTGATCTTTAGCTTAGGTCCTTGAAACATTTTCTACAAGCACCAAAATTTCTTATACCAATTTTTAGAAATATAGGAGTAACTAAGAGTAGAGGGGTGAATCAGTTACTACTAGAATAAATCCCAGATCCCTTAGATGTCAGTATAGAAAAGAAAATTGAAGATTGAATACTGTTGAAGCTCAGTAAACAAACATAAAATGTTGTAACTTAGTAATAAATGAATTAGATGTTATCTATGATTACCACTACTTTAACTTAGTTGCAAACACATAAAATAAAATAGCTTGAAAATAGTAGACACCATGTTTTAATGTGGAAACCCAATTTGGGAAAAACTACTAATTACAACTAGTTACTATTTTTCACTCTTCTGAAGTGAGCCCTATTAGGAGCCAACCTTATTAAAGGTTACAAAACACACTATTAGGTGTGACCTATTAAAGGATTTAATCACCCTATTAAGAGTGGCCTTGTTAGAGGTTTTGAGATAACTCAAAAGAACTACCACCTTGTTAAAGGATTTGCAAATATCTATTCAACCAACTCTATTAAGAGATTTAGATCATTTCTACAATGGTTAAAGAATAACAATAAGATGACCTAATTTGAATACAACTAATTTTTTGATTACAAATCTCTATTCTGGCTTGTACTTGATCCTTCTTGATCAAATATAGCTTTGATGCTTCATAAGGATATTTAGCTTATGCTTCAAATTTTCTTCCTTTTCTCATCATTAGATCTTCAATAACATCTTCATGCTTTTTCACACACACTTTGAAATCATGACTTGACCTTATACTTGTATCTTCCACTTTGTCAACTCAGCACAAATACAACTTAGAATAATTAATATTCATCACCTTAGTTGGCTAGAATCAATAGATAAATCAATTAAGCTTAATATGATAAAACAAAAAAATCATTTAGCAACCAAGTGACCTCAGTTAGCACTAGTTCCATTCAACTTTACTTCATTAACTAAGTGAGCTTTGTTAACACTCATCTTCTGTATATTTTCCTTTGATGCCCGAGTGAACTTGGTAGACACTACCTTCTAAACTAGAAAAATACAAGAATGCTTGGTAGATAGAAAAAACTATTTTCACTTCCCAAGTGAGCTCAAAATATACTAACTAATAATTATTATGACATTTTTGTAACATAAAATAAAATACACAATTAATTAGTTGTATCCCACACAACCCACATACTTTGACATCATGAAATATCATCAAGAATGAATCAATCATACAAATTTGAATAGCTCAAAAAATGAAATTTTCAATTTATCATACAAATTTTGGTTATATTTTCAAATTCAATCTTAGAAATGGAACAATTTGTATAACAAAATATAAGGGTTCACTAAGATCTAATGAATCAAATGATAATCACAATTGTTTGAGGACAAGCAATTTTGAGAGGGTAAGACTATAATATCCCCCTAAAAGGAACCAAATAATATTTAGTGGTATCTTAGTTTATAATAAGAATTTAAATTAAATAAATAAATTATTAAAAAATAAAATAATAATACACATATATATGAAATGACTAATCGATTATTACATGCTTAGTTACTAATAAAAATATATATTGACTAAATGTTGAATTATAATAAAATAAAGAATATAAATATAAACCCAATTAAATTATTTCATAAAAAATAATTATTAGTTACTAAGAAAACTAATAAATACAAACAAAAAACTATTGGATACAATTTTTCAATTGTGTGTTGTCTTTGATGTTACACAAATGTCATATCAGTCAGCAGACAATGTCTACCAAGCTCAATTGGTCAGCAAAGCAAATTCTAGAGTCTACCAAGTGTTCCTAAAAATTACCCTATCGAAATAGTTTCTACCAAGCTCACTTGGGTGTTGAAGGATTCTGTGGTAGAAGTCAATTGTAACTAAGCTCGCAAGGTTAACAAAGGAAAGATAGTGTTTACCAAGTTCATCAATCTCCAAAGAATTTTGCAAAGTTTACAGTTTTGATTGAGCTTCGGTTGGTTAACACTAGAAATTAGTTTTGGAGCAGTGTTTACTAAATAGGGTTGGCCAATGAAGGATTTCATTATTTTGGAAAATAAATTTTAATTATTTCATGTAATGTTTGTAGCCAATGAAGGTAATGATTATTAGTAAATGTAACTTGTAAATGAGATCACTTGACAATTTGTAAAGTATAAATAAAAGGTCAAGTTGTGAATTATAAAGTATAATGAGTGAGCATGCAAGTGTGTTGATTATGTGAAGAGAAAAGGGTGAGTGAATTTTGAAGAAGAATCCGATATCCTTGAGGAGCAGCAAAGTTGTATTCAATCAGAGAGGATCTAGTGAATAGAATAGAGATCTATATCAGAAATTCAATTACATCTCATTCAGTTCAACTCATTGTTACTTTCTTGCTATTGTAGCAGTGATTTCAAAATCTCTTAACAGATTTAGTTTAATAGCCATTTTATAAATTCTCTAACAAGGTGAGAGTTCTATTGAATTGTTCTAAAGTCCTCTAGCAAGGCCACTCCTAGCAAGGTGATTAAATCTTATAATAAGGTCACACCTAACAATGTGCTATGTAACCTTTAATAGGGTTGGCTCATAATAGGGCTCAATTTAAAAGAGTGAAAATTAGTAGCTAATTACTTAGTGTTTTTCCCATATTGGATTTCCACATTAAATTTGGTGTCTCGTGTTTTCATGTTATTTCTTTATGCATGCATGTTAATCACTATGAATGTTTAAGTTCTGTTAAAGATAACATACATTACATCTATCAAGTTACATCATTTTTCTATATAGCTATCAAGTGATAGTAGTAACTAGTTTATAATAAGACATCTAATGGATCTATAAAAAAAGAAATTTGATAATTGATTCACCCCCCCCCACCCTCTTAGTTACTCCATCTATATTTCTAACAATTGGTATAAGAGCTTTTGGTGCTTGTAAGAAGGATTTCAAGGATCTAAGCTAAAGATTAGGATGTCTTACAAGAGAGAAATGCTAAGGCTTAACAAGGATAAATTTTTAGCATGGCAAGGTCTCATGAGACTCCATATGGCTTCCATTGGAGATATGGGATTGAAATATCTTGATGAAGAATATGTAACTCCTTCTGGTCCATTATCTATGAATGACATTTTTGAGAAGAAGACTCATAACACCATGATGATAGACATTCCATCTGCCCTAAGCTATGAAGAATTAGATGATATCAAGGACTAGAAATCTATCTTTTCTATGTGGAACAAGTTGAAGATATCTATGGAGGTGATGAAAATGTGAGAAGAGCAAAACTAGAAAGTATAAGAGGACAATTTGATTAGATGAGGATGAGAGAGAATGAGAACATTGCTAAATATGTTTAAAGAGTCAAAGCAAGCATCAGTGCGATCAAGGCTTTTGGTGGAGATATCATGGAGGAAACAGTTGCAAGTAAACTTCTTAGAACATTGCTTCCCATTTATGCAATTAGAGTTTCTATAATTCAAGAAAGAAGATGTGAAGAAAATCATAAGATAAATTTAGAGGCCATAGTAGGAAGATTGACTATATTTGAGCTAGTTAACTATGAAAACTATGTTCCAACTTCCAAGAATATTGAATCAACATTTGAAACCAAGCTTTCACTCAAAGAAAAAGGCAAAAAGATAAAGGATTCTCAGTCAGAAAGTGAAGAATAATCAAAATAGAGTTCTAATAGTGATCTTGAGGTGGTTAAAGCTCTACTTGTAAGGAAATATTCTAGAGGTAAAGGAAAATACAAAGGTAAGGTTCCTCTAATCTATTTTTCATGTGAGGAAATTGGTCATATTGTTGTTAGGTGCCCAAACAAGCAAAAAAAAAGATGAGAAGAAAGGTCACAAGTGCAATGGTAAGAAAGACTTCAAATCATTCAAAGAAAAAGGTAAGAAAACATGTTTCATGACTAAGGATCCTAAGGATTTTGATAATAGTGAAGATGAAATTGTTTACATTGTTGTGAAAGATGAATCTGATAATGTTGAGGAAGATAAGATACCACTTATCTCTCATGTAAGCAAAAATGATAAATGGATCATAAATAGTGGTTGTTCTCATCATATGACTAGTGGCAAAACAAAGTTTGAACATTTTGAAGACTATGATGGTGGTAGTGTGAGGTTTAGTAATAATGAACCTTGTTGTATAAAAGGAAGAGGAAGAATCTCACTAACCAAAGAGCTTGTATGTGATAATGCCTATTTGGTTGAAGGACTAAAACACAATCTATTAAGTGTGGCATAGCTAATCAATATTAAAATTGATGCATGAAAAAGCAAGACTACTGGATGACAAAGGAAAGCTGATTGGATCAAGCATATAGACAAAGGTAACTTGTTCTATCTTGAACTTGGTGAATGTTCATGTTTTATTTCTCAAGTTGAAAAAAGTTGGTTATGGCACAAAAGGTTATGTCATGTGAATTTTGATAACCTAGTAAAAATAAGAAAATTCAAAAAAGTAAGAGGCATTCCTAGTATAAAGAAACCTAATGTTGGTCTATGCAAGAATTGTTGGATTGGGAAGATGGGAAAGACTAGCTTTAAAAGTAAAAACTATTAGTCTGAAGAAATTTTGGAAATTGTGCACACTGATTTGTGTGGACCTATTGGAATTGAGAGCTATACTAGAAAAAAATTCATCACTCTTTTTGTTGATGACTATTCTAGAATGATGAATCTCATGTATCTAAGAGAGAAGTCAAAAGCATTTGAGAAGTTCAAATATTATTTGGCTAAAGTAGAAAAGGAAATAGGGAAATGACTGAAACATTTGACATTAGATAGAGGTGGTGAATTCATCTCCCATGAATTCAATAACTTTTGCATTGAAAGAGGAAGCAAAAGACATGTATTAGCACCTAGAACTCTCGAGCAAAATGAAATTTCTGAAAGAAGGAAGAAATCTATCATGGATTGTGCAAGAACTCTAATGATTGAAAAGAACATTGCTATCAAATACTGGAAGGAAGCTATCAGTACTGTAGTTCATACCTTGAACCAAGTATAGTTGAAGAAGGACTCGTTCAAAACCCCCTATGAGTTTTAGTATGGCTATAAACCAAATGTAAGTTACCTAAAAGTATTTGGAAGTAAATGTTATATTTTGAAAGAATCTAGAGAAAGAAAATTTAATGTGAAGGGTGATGAAGGCATATTTTTGGGATATTCTTGCAAAAGTAACACATATAGATGTTTAAATTTGTCTACTCACAAAGTCATAAAAATTTGACATGTGAATGTTGATGAGTTTGAAGAAAGGACTAAAGAAGAAAGCAAAAAGAAACTAGAAGACTATAGGAGATTTTTTTTTATTGAAATTGATATAGTGCTAGATACATCTATCAATTAGGAAGCTTCTACTCTTGAGTCTTCAATTACTAAGTTTGCAAGAAGTTCAAACTGAGTTGCAAGAACTCGAGTCACAGTCTGATGCTACCAAGTTAGTGCCTACCAAGTTTGAAGGACCTAAGTAGTAGATAGATCAACTAGACCCAGAAACTAAAATTCAAAATGAAGATAGTGCAACTTAGTCAAAAGGCAAGGAACCTGTATTACCCAAGTATGTTAGAAGACATATTGCACCAAATTAGATTATTAGAGACAAATTTGAATGTAGTATGACAAGAAGTAAGCTAAAAGGTACTTTTTTACTTATTAATTATGAATCTAGAAATGTCAAAGATGCATTAGAAAATGAAAATTGGATTGAGGCTATGAATGAAGAGATAGGGCAAATAGGAAAAAATAAAACATGGACTCTTGTACCTAGGCCTAAAGATAAAAATGTGATTGGAACTAAGTGAGTATTCAAAAGTAAGTTGAATGAAGATGGTAAGGTATCAAGGAACAAAGCTAGACTAGTATGCAAGGGCTACTCTCAAGAAGAAGGAATAGACTATGGAGAGATTTTTTCTCCTGTTGCAAGATTGGAATGTGTCAAGACCTTACTTGCATATGCTACATAAAAAGGATTTGATGGGGACACAACCCAAGAATAGAATGGACACAACAGAAAAGGGAAATTGTATTAACTGAAAAATAAGCTAGTACATTCAGTACACAAAAAATAAACTTCAAAACAAACCCTAAGGGCTTACAATAGTATAAATGTGGAGATAATTTCTCCTTTCAGTACCTCCTCTCAAACTCCACTCCGAACTCTTTCTACAATGCCAACAATCTCCTTAAATAGACCCTGAAAGGTTAAGGACTAGGACTACATTATAGAAAGTGCTAGTAGGCATCCACCAACCAAATACAAGGTTCTAGAAGCTGTGTTAGAAGTCGACGCAAATCTAGAAGAATCCAAAAATGGTAACCAAACTTTCAGGAGGCATAACTTTTGAACCGTAGCTCCGATTGACGAACCGTTTACATTTTTTAAAAGCTCTCGAAGTGCTCCATAGACCTATGGAAATGCTTTGCCTATCCCCCATTTTTTGGCCCTTTTTGAGGTCATTTAATGCTCCTAACCTAACTTTGAAGCCTTCTTAGGAGGTCTCCAAAACCCGAAAAATTGCAATAACTTTCAAACCGTGGGGCCTTTTGACCTGATTCTTTTTCTGAAATGGTCTAAATTAAAATTAAATTTATCTAGCCAATTTACACCTACTAGTTCACCAAAATGATGGCTCAATTACATACTCCTATTTTTTTGAGATTTACATGAACACTGATAGTGCAACTGTGAGAGTTGGAACCTTTATCTAACCCAAATGGGTATCCAAAAATAAAAACACATGAAACAAAAACTAAGTCTAAGTATATTTTTTTGGGTGACATAGGATTGCCCTTATACCTCTGGATGCTCCTACATCAGACACCTAGGGTAGATTGAAAAGTGACCCTGTCACTTTATGAATGGTAGAGGGAATCCCAAATGGGAAACCTCAGCTGCTGAAATCCAAGTTGAATCCTCGATTGGTCACCCTTTCCATTTGACCAAATACTCTTCATACTACCTATTTTTGGTAGTCCTACCTACACGATGATCTAGAATGTCTTCTATCTCCTCCTTCTTAGAAGAAAGAATTGGACATGGCTCTAACACTAGCTCCTCATCTATACAATCATCATGATACTCTGTTAAATCTGCAATGTTGAAAATGGGAGAAATGTGAATACCATCTAGCAGCTCCACTTCATATGCATTTCCTGAGTCATGTTTCTTCATAATTTTGCAATGGCCAAATTTCTTCATTTTTAGCTTGTTCTAAGTACCAGCTAGAAATCTTTCTCTTCGTAAGTGCACCATGACTAGATTCCCTACTTGGAATTCCTTATGTCTTCTCCTTTGATCAGCCCTAGCTTTATACTCTAGATTCATCTTGGTAATGTGTGCTTGAACCTCCTCATGTAGATGCTTGATATGTTCAGCAAATTATTCCACTTTAGCACTTGTCCTCTCCCCTTGTTCTATCTTCCTCAATTCTCGTGCAGTCCTTGGGCTATTCTCATAGAGAATTTGGAATGGTGATTTTCGAGTACTCCTATTTATAGAGTTTTTTTAAGCAAACTCTGCTTGTGGTAGAATCAAATCCCATCCCTTGGGCTTATCCCCAACTAAAAATCTTAGCAAATTATCTAGACTTCTATTTACCACTTCTATTTGGCCATCAGTTTGTGGCTGATGCGTGGAACTGAATTTCAAGTCTGTTCTCAAACTTTTCCACAATGTCCTCCAAAAATACCCCACAAATTTAGTATCTCTGTTAGAAACTATACTCCTTGGAAGACCATGTAGTCTTACCACCTCTTTGAAAAACAAGTCTACAATATGGACAACATCATGAGTTTTGTGGCATGGAATGAAATGTGCCATTTTGGAGAACCTATCAACCACCACGAATACTGAGTCATTACCCCTTTGTGTCCTTGGCAATCCAAGAACAAAATCCATACTTATGTCCTCCCATGGCCTCGATGGAATAGGCAATAGCTAATATAGGCGCGTATTGTGACCAAACCCCTTGGCAACTTGACAAACTTGGAAACTCTATACAAACTTCTTCACATCCGATGAAATTTGAGGCCAAAAATAATGTTCTCTAAGAATGGAAATGGTTTTATCTTGACCAAAATGTCCTACCATCCCTCCCCTTTGTTTCTCCTTAATCAGATTTTCCCTCATGGAACTCCTTGGAATGCACAATTGACTACCCTTGAACAACATGTCATCCTGAATCAAATAGTCTAACCACTTGGTTCTATCTAAAACAACAGGTTCTTTACAAGCTTTCCATGCTTCAGCAAAATTAGGATCCTCAGGAATCAAATTCTTGAGTTCATCAAACCCAACTACTTCAACTTGCATTACTGTAAGCAACAACTGTCTCCTACTTAATGCATCTGCAAACATGTTAGATTTTCCACTTCTATGCTTCAACACAAATGTATAGCTCTATAAGAACTCTACCCACTTCATATGCCTCTGATTCAATTTACCTTGGCTATTTAGGTACTGTAATGCTTGATGATCAGTATAAAAAACAAATTCCTTTGGAAATAAATAATGCCTCCATTTTTTTAAGGCCTGAATTATTTCATAGAACTCTTGATTATAAACAGAATACTTCTTCTTTGCATCACTCAATTTTTCACTAAAATATACAATAGGCTTACCTTCTTGGCTTAATATAGCCCCAATAGTGCTGCCACTGGCATCACAATCCACCTGGAAAACCTTTCTAAAATTTTGAAGTGCCAACACAGGTTATTATGTTACCTTATTCTTCAGCAATTCAAAACTTCTCACAGCTATTACAGTCTATTTGAACTCTTTTCTATCCCCTCTTATTGTATCAATTAGGGGTGCACATATGCCACTAAAATTCTTTAAAAACTTCCTGTAAAAACTAACTAGACCATGAAATGATCTTACCTTAGTAGCAGACCTTGGAGTAGGCCATTCCAAGATGGCTTTTACCTTCTCTAGATCCATTTTGAGACCTTCAAGTGATATAACAAACCCCAAATAGACTAACTCCCTTTTTGCAAAGATACACTTCTTCAAATTTATTAACAATTTCTCTTCCCTTAGCCTTTCAAGGACACTAAGAATATGCAAAAAATGTTCTTCCAAAGTCTTGCTGAAAATTAAAATATCATCCAAATAAACAATGACAAATTTTCCCAAGAACTTCTTAAGTACCTCATTCATGAGCCGTATAAAGGTGCTTGGGGTGTTCGTCAATCCAAAGGGCATGACTAACCACTCATAAATACCCTCCTTGGTCTTGAAGGCTATCTTCCACTCATCTCCTTCTCAAATACATATCTGATGATAGCCACTCTTGAGATCTATCTTTGTGAAGTACTGAGCTCCACTCAAGCAATCCATAAGATCATCCATCCTTGGCAAAGGAAATCGGTACTTGATGGTTATCCTATTTATAGCTTGAGAATTTCTACACATCCTCCACTCTCCATCCTTCTTTGGTGCGAGTACTATAGGTATGAAACAGGGACTCAGGTTCTCTCAAATCAAGCCCTTCCTCAACAACTCCTAAACCTGTCTATTTAACCCTATCTGGGTCCCTAATATCCTCATACTCAAAGTATTCTTCCAGTTCATTGATCCAATCGATCAACTCATCTTGTTTCAAATTTCTTGAAAATACACCCACTTCAATTGTGGGTCTTTTCCCAAACTTAGTAATGGCCCTAAAAAGACTTTCCTCTGCATGATTCAAAACTTCCCTGTCAAATTCAAATTCTAGTCCTATTTCTTCTTCTTCATTGTCATCCTCACTGTCGTCACCTGTGGCAACATTTGCTCCTCTACAGAGCTCCTCTTGAAATATTTGTACCTACCTTTGGAGGGCTCTAACCTCCTCAAGATTAATATCTCTGGCCCTTTCACCATGCTCTCTTCATGGAGGCATCTTCTAACTCAAACCCACAACCACACAGTCCTGGTGATAACTGCCTCACAGTCGGCGCTCTGTCTACACACTCAGGAAAACTAGCTCTAATACCACTTGATTGGGACACAACCCAAGAAAAAAATGGACACAATAGAAAAGGGAAATTTTTGTTAACTAAAAGATAAGCTAGTACATTCAGTACAGAGAAAATAAACTTCAAAACATGCCCTAAGGGCTTACAATAGCATAAATGTGGAGATAATTTCTCTTTTCAGTACCTCCTCTTAAACTCCACTCTGAACTCTTTCTACAATGCCAAGAATCTCTTTAAATAGACCCTGGAAGGTTAAGGACTAGGAGTATATTCTAAAAGTGCTAGTAGGCATCCACTGACCAAATAGAAGGTTCCAGAAGCTGTGTTAGAAGTCGACGCAAATCTAGAAGAATCCAGAAATGGTAACCGAACTTCCGAGTGGCATAACTTTAGAACCATAGCTCCGATTGACGAACCATTTACATTTTTGGAAAGCTCTCAAAGTGCTCTATAGCCGTATGGACATGCTTTCCTTGTCTCCTATTTTTTCCCTTTTTGGGGTAATTTAATGCCCCTAACCTAACTTTGAAGCATTCTTAGGAGGTCTCCAAAAGCTGAAAGACTGCAATAACTTTCAAATCGTGGGGCCTTTTGACCTGATTCTTTATCTGGAATGCTTTAAATTACAATTACATTCATCTAGCCAATTTACACCTCCTAGTTCATGAAAATTATGGCTCAATTACATACTCCTATTTTTTCAAGATTTACATGAACACTGATAGTGGAACTGTGAGAGTTGGAATGTTTATTTGACCCAAAAGGGTATCCAAAAATGAAAACACATGAAATAGAAACTAAATCTAAGTATATTTTTTTTAATGACATAGGATTGCCCTTATACCTCTGGATGCTACTACATTAGACACCCAGGGCAGATTGAAAAGTGACCCTGTCACTTTATGAATGGTAGAGGAAATCCCAAATCGGAAACCTCAGATGCTGAAATCCAAGTTGAGTCCTCGATCAATCATCCTTTCCATTTGACCAAATAATCTTCATACTACCTATTTTTGGGATCTAGAATGTCTTCTATCTCCTCCTTCTTAGAAGTAGAAATTGGACATGGCTCTAACACCAGCTCCTGATCTGTACCATCATCATGATACTCTGTTAAATCTGCAATGTTGCAAATGGGACAAATGTGAATGCAATCTGGCAGATCCACTTCATATGCATTTCCTAAGTCATGTTTTTTCATTATTTTGTAGGGGCCAAATTTCTTCATTTTCAGCTTGTTGTAAGTACCGGCTGGATATCTTTCTTTTCGTAAGTGAACCATGACTAGATCCCCTACTTGGAATTCCTTATTTCTTCTCCTTTGATCAGCCCTAGCTTTATACTCTTGATTCATCTTGGTAATGTGTGCTTGAACCTCCTCATGTAGATGCTTGATATGTTTAGAAAATTCTTCTACTTCAACACTTGTCCTCTCCCCTTGCTCTATCTTCCTCAATTCTAGTGCAGTCCTTGGGCTATTACCATATACAATTTGGAATGGTAATTTTCCAGTACTCCTATTTATAGAGTTATTGTAAGCAAACTCTACTTTTGGTAGAATCAAATCCCATTCCTTGGGCTTATCCCTAACTAAAAATCTCAGCAAATTGCCCAGACTTCTATTTACCACTTATGTTTGGCCGTCAGTTTGTGGGTGATGCGTGGAACTGAATTTCAAGTTTGTTCTCAACTTTTTTCACAATTTCCTCCAGAAATACCCCACAAATTTAGTATCTCTATTAGAAAATATACTCCTTGGAAGACCATGTAGTCCTACCACCTCTTTCAAAGACAAGTCTGCAATATGGACATCATCATGAGTTTTGTGGCATGGAATGAAATGCGCCATTTGGGAGAACCTATCAACCACCACGAATATTGAGTCATTACCCCTTTGTGTCCTTCGCAATCCAAGAACAAAATCTATACTTATGTCCTCCCATGGCCTCGATTGAATAGGAAATGGATGATATAGTCTAGTATTGTGACTAAACCCCTTGGCAACTTGACAAAACCTGGCAACTCTGTACAAACTTCTTTACATCTTGTGAAATTTGAGGCCAAAAAAAATGTTCTCTAAGAATGGCAATGGTCTTATCTTGACCAAAATGTCCTGCCATCCCTCCACTTTGTTTCTCCTTAATCAATTTTTCCCTCGTGGAACTCCTTCGAATGCACAATTGACTACCCTTGAACAACATGCCATCCTGAATCCAATAGTCTAACCACTTGGTTCTATCTACAGCAACAGGTTGTTTACAAGCTTTACATGCTTCAGCAAAATCAGGATCCTCGGGGTACAATTTCTTGAGTTCATCAAACCCAACTACTTCAACTTTCATTACTGTAAGCAACAACTGTCTCCTACTTAGTGCATCTGCAACCCTGATAGATTTTCCACTTCTATGTTTCAACACAAATGTATAGCTCTGCAAGAACTCTACCCACTTCATATGCCTCTGATTCTATTTACCTTGGCTATTTAGGTACTGTAATGCCTGATGATCAGTATAAAAAACAAATTCCTTTGGCAATAAATAATGCCTCCATTTTTTTAAGGCCTGAACTATTGCATAGAAGTCTTGATCATAAACAGAATACTTCTTCTTTGTATCATTCAAGTTTTCACTAAAATATCCAATAGGCTTACCTTCTTGGCTTAATACCGTCCCAATAGTGCTGCCACTGGCATCACAATCCACCTAGAAAACCTTTCTAAAATTTGGAAGTGCCAACACAAGTTGTTTTGTTACCTTCTTCTTCAGCAATTCAAAAGTTCTCGCAGTTGTTGCAGTCTATTTGAACTCTTTTCTATCCCCTCTTATTATATCAATTAGGAGTGCACATATGCCACTAAAATTCTTAATAAACTTCTTGTAAAAACTAACCAGACCATGAAATGATCTTACCTGAGTAGTAGACCTTGGAGTAGGCCATTCCAAGATGGCTTTTACCTTCTCTGGATTTATTTTGAGACCTTCAGGTGATATAACAAACCCCAAATAGAGTAACTCCATTTTTGCAAAGATACACTTCTTCAGATTAATTAATAGTTTCTCTTCCCTTAGCCTTTCAAGGACACTATGAATATGCAATAAATTTTCTTCCAAAGTCTTGCTGAAAATTAAAATATCATCCAAATAATCAAATAACAAATTTTCCCAAGAACTTCTTAAGTACCTCATTCATGGGTCGTATGAAGGTGCTTGGGGCATTCATCAATCCAAAGGTCATGACTAACCACTCATCAAGACCCTCCTTGGTTTGAAGGCTATTTTCCACTCATCTCCTTCTCAAATCCATATTTGATGATAGCCACTCTTGAGATCTATCTTTGTGAAGTACTAAGCTCCACTCAAGCAATCCATAAGATTATCCATCCTTGGCAAAGGAAACTGGTACTTGATGGTTATCCTATTTATAGCTCGGGAATTTGTACACATCCTCCACTATCTATCCTTCTTTGGTGTGAGTATTACAGGTACTACACATGGACTCAGGCTCTCTCGAATGAAGCCCTTCCTCAATATCTCCTGAACCTATCTATTTAGCTCCTCTATTTCAGAAGGAGTCATCCTGTGAGCAGCCTTGTTAGGCAAACTAGCTCCTTGAATCAGATCTATCTAATGACTAATTTGCCTTACTGGTGGCAATCCATCTGGAACATTATCATAGATAATATCTCCAAATTCCCCTAGTAAATCTAAAACTTCAAGTGGTATTTCACTACGACCTTCTTTATCTTTCCTAGGAATCAAAGCATAGCACATATGTTGATGTTTCATGCCATCTAAAAACTTCCTTCCATCAACAAGACAAATCCTAGCACTGCTACATACCTTTTCACCTTCCTTTTTCATGGGCTTCAATTTGTGGTGAACTCCATCCTTTGTCAGAGAGTATGTGTTTGCATGTCCATCATGTACTGCATGTCTATCAAACTGCCATGGTCTACCCAAGAATAGATGGCAAACATCCATCGGAATAACATCACAGAGAACTTCATCATGGTAACTCCCAATTTTGAATTTCACTAAACATTGTTCACTTACCAGGACCTTATGATCATCTTTTACCCAAGCAATCTGATAGGGTTGGGGATTTTTCTCCCTCTTGAGCTTTAGCTTAGAGGCCATCTCTTCTGATACCAAGTTATCAGTGCTACCACCATCAATGATCACATCACAACATTTATCCCCACACTTGCATCTGGTACAGGAAAAACTCCTCCGTTGTCCTAGTTCAATCTCACCACTTACTAGGACTCTTTAATTTACCAAGGTCTCTCCTCTTTTTGCATCCTCTAAATTTGATGATTGTGCATCCTCATCCACATGAGCAACCCTAGCTTGGCCCTTAGCTCTCCTATCTATCCTTCCTTGTCGTTGAGGGCATTCAAAGGCACGATGACCTTCTTCATTGAAATGGAAACATGTACCATGGAAGCCTCCTCTTTCTTGTCCACATCCTCTACCTCTTCCTCTCTGATTCCCAATGTCTTCATCACAGGAGCGGTTGAAACCCTCATTCCTCTAGTTCCTGCTAGTACCCACATCTTAATTTTTCTTTTGGGTTTTATTGCGGCTTCTAGATGATCTACCGCTTCCCCTTCCTCCTTGACCACACCCTCTTTGTCTTCCTTCATACCTTTTAATTAGCTTCTCTTCAACTTGTAGGGAAAATTGGTATGCCTCTTCAATGCTTCTCATTTGTACCTGACTTAATTCCTCCTGGATGCTAGGTCGCAACCCACTGATATAACGAGCAACCTTCTCCTTATTTTCTTCTGCATGCCCCGCTTGAATCAAGAGTTGGTAAAATTCCTCTATATATTCTTGGACTGATCTTCCTACTTGCTTTAACCCATGCATCTTCTTAAACAAATCAAGCTCATAGTCCACAGGAATGAACTGGTTCTTCAATTTGTCCACCATGCGATCCTATCTTGTGATCTTCTCCTTTCCTTTTCTGTTTCTTTCCAATTGAACCTCTTGCCACCAAATTTTGGCATGTCCTTTTAGTTTGACCTTTGCAAACTTAACCCTATCTGGGTCCCTAATATCCTCATACTCAAAGTATTCTTCCAGTTCATTGATCCAATCAATCAACTCATCTGGTTTCAAATTTTCTGAAAATGCATGCACTTCAATTGTTGGTCTTTTTCCAAACTTAGTAATGGCCCTAAAAAGCCTTTCCTCTGCATGATTCAAAACTTCCCTATCAAATTCCCCTTCTAGTCCCATTTCTTCTTCTTTATTGTCAACCTCACTCTCATCACCTGCGGCAACATTTGCTCCTCTATAGAGCTCCTCTTGCAATGCTTGTACTTGCCTTTGGAGGGCTCTAACCTCCTCAAGATTAATAGCTCTAGCCCTTCCGCGATTGCTCTCTTCATGGAGGCATCTTCTAGCTCAAACCCACAACCACACAGTCCTAGTGCAAACTACCTCATAGTTGGCACTCTATTTACACACTCAGGAAAACCAACTCTGATACCACTTGATGGGGACACAACCCAAGAACAGAATGGGCACAACAGAAAAGGGAAATTGTATTAACTAAAAAATAAGCTAGTACATTCAGTACAGAGAAAATAAATTTCAAAACATGCGCTAAGGACTTACAATAGCGTAAATGTGGAGATAATTTCTCCTTTCAGTACCTCCTCTCAAACTCCACTCTGAACTCTTTCTACAATGCCAAGAATCTCCTTAAATAGACCCCGGAGGGTTAAGGACTAGGAGTACATTCTAATAAGTTCTTGTAGGCATCCACCGACCAAATATAAGGTTCTAGAAGTTGTGTTAGAAGTCGACGCAAATCTAGAAGAATCCAGAGATGGTAACGAAACTTCTAGGAGGGATAACTTTTGAACCGTAGCTCCGATTGGCAAACCGTTTACATTTTTAGAATGCTCTCGAAGCACTCTATAGCCCTATCTACATGCTTTGCTCCTCCACCATTTTTTGGCCCTTTTCAAAGTCATTGAATTTCCCTAACCTAACTTTGAAGCATTCTTAGCAGGTCTCAAAAACCCAAAAAATTGCAATAGCTTTCAAACCGTGGGGAATTTTGACCTGATTCTTTTTTTGGAATGCTCTAAATTACAATTGCATTCACCTAGCCAATTTACACCTCCTAGTTCACCAAAATGATGGCTCAATTACATACTCCTATTTTTTCAGGATTTACACAAACACTGATAGTGGAACTATGAGAGTTGGAACCTTTATTTGACACAAATGGGTATCCAAAAATGAAAACACATAAAACAGAAATTAAATCTATGTATTTTTTTTAAGTGACACAGGATTGCCCTTATACCTCTAGATGCTCCTGCATCAGACACCCAGGGTAGATTGAAAAGTGACCCTGTCACTTTATGAATGCTAGAGGAAATCCCAAATGGGAAACCTCAGTTGCTGAAATCCAAGTTGAGTCCTCATTCAATCATCCTTTCCATTTGACCAAATACTCTTCATACTACCTGTTTCTGGTACTCCTACCCACATGATGATCTAGAATGTCTTCTATCTCCTCCTTCTTAGAAGCAGGAATTGGACATGGCTCTAACACCAGCTCCTCATCTGTACCATCATCATGATACTCTATTAAATCTACAATGTTGAAAATGGGAGAAATTTGAATACCATCTGGCAGCTCCAATTCATATGCATTTCCTGAGTCATGTTTCTTCATAATTTTGTAGGGGCCAAATTTCTTCATTTTCAGCTTGTTGTAAGTATTGGCTGGAAATATTTCTTTTCGTAAGTGCACCATGACTAGATCCCCTACTTGGAATTCCTTATGTCTTCTCCTTTGATCAGCCCTAGCTTTATACTCTTGATTCATCTTGGTAATGTGTGCTTGAACCTCCTCATGTAGATGCTTGATATGTTCAGCAAATTCTTCTGCTTCAGCACTTGTCCTCTGCCCTTTCTCTATCTTGCTCAATTCTGGTGCAGTCCTTGGGCTATTCCCATATACAATTTGGAATGGTGATTTTCCAGTACTCCTATTTATAGAGTTATTGTAAGCAATCTCTGCTTTTGGTAGAATCAAATCCAATCCCTTGGGCTTATCCCTAATTAAACATCTCAGTAAATTGTGCAAACTTCTATTTACCTCTTCTGTTTGGCCATCATTTTGTGGGTGATGCATGGAACTGAATTTCAAGTCTATTCTCAACTTTTCCACAATGTCCTCCAAAAATACCTGACAAATTTACTATCTCTGTCAGAAACTATACTCCTTGGAAGACCATGTAGTCTTACCACCTCTTTGAAAAACACTTCTGCAATATGGACAACATCATGAGTTTTGTGGCATGCAATGAAATGTGCCATTTTGGAGAACCTATCAACCACCATGAATACTGAGTCATTACCCCTTTGTGTCCTTGGCAATACAAGAACAAAATCCATACTTATGTCCTCCCATGGCCTCGATGGAACAGGCAATGGCTGATATAGGCCAGTATTGTGACTAAACCCCTTGGCAACTCGACAAACCTGGCAACTCTGTACAAACTTCTTCACATCCTATGAAATTTGAGGCCAAAACTAATGTTCTCTAAGAATGGCAATGGTCTTATCTTGACCCAAATGTCCTGCCATCCCTCCATTGTGTTTCTCCTTAATCAAATTTTCCCTCATGGAACTCCTTGGAATGCACAATTGACTACCCTTGAACAACATGCCATCTTGAATCAAATAGTCTAACCACTTGGTTCTATCTACAGCAACAAATTCTTTACAAGATTTCCATGCTTCAACAAAATTAGGATCCTCATGGTAAAATTTCTTGAGTTCATCAAACCCAACTACTTCAACTTGCATTACTGTAAGCAACAACTATCTCCTACTTAGTGCATCTGCAACCCTGTTAGATTTTCCACTTCTATGCTTCAATACAAATGTATAGCTCTACAAGAATTCTACCCACTTCATATGCCTCTGATTCTATTTACCTTGGCTATTTAGGTACTGTAATGCCTGATGATCAGTATAAAAAACAAATTCCTTTGGCAATAAATAATGCCTCCATTTTCTAAATGCCTGAACTATTGCATAGAATTCTTGATCATAAACATAATACTTCTTCTTTGCATCATTCAATTTTTAACTAAAATATGCAATAGGCTTACCTCCTTGCCTTAATACAGCCCTAATAGCACTACCACTACCATCACAATCCAACTGGAAAACCTTTCTAAAATCAAGAAGTACCAACACAGGTTGTTTTGTTACCTTCTTCTTCAGCAATTCAAAACTTCTTGTAGCTGTTGCAGTCTATTTGAACTCTTTTCTATCCCCTCTTATTGTATCAGTTAGGCGTGCACATATGCCACTAAAATTCTTAATAAACTTCTTGTAAAAACTAACTAGACCATGAAATGGTCTTACCTCAGTAGCAAACCTTGGAGTAGGCCATTCCAAGATGGCTTTTACCTTCTATGGATCCATTTTGAGACCTTTAGGTGATATAACAAACCCCAAATAGACTAACTCCCTTTTTGCAAAGATACACTTCTTTAGATTAATTAATAGTTTCTCTTCCCTTAGCCTTTTAAGGACACTACGACTATACAATAAATGTTCTTCCAAAGTCTTGCTAAAAATTAAAATATCATCCAAATAAACAATAAAAAACTTTCCCAAGAACTTCTTAAGTACCTCATTCATGAGCTGTAAGAGGGTGCTTGGGGCGTTCATCAATCCAAAGGGCATGACTAACCACTCATAAAGACCCTCCTTGGTCTTGAAGGCTGTTTTCCACTCATCTCCTTCGCAAATCCATATTTGATGATAGCCACTCTTGAGATCTATCTTTGTGAAGTATTGAGCTCCACTCAAGTAGTCCATAAGATCATCCATCCTTGGCAAAGGAAATCGGTACTTGATGGTTATCCTTTTTATAGCTTGAGAATCTACACACATCCTCCACTCTCCATCCTTCTTTGGTGTGAGTACTATAGGTACTCCACCTGGAGTCAAGCTCTCTCGAATCAATTCCTTCCTCAACACCTCCTAAACCTATCTATTTAGCTCCTCTATTTTAGTAGGAGTCATCCTGTGAGCAGCCTTGTTAGGCAAATTTGCTCCTAGAATCAGGTCTATCTGATGACTCATTTTCCTTACTAGTGGCAATCCATCTGGAACATTATCAGAGATAATATTTTCAAATTCTCCTAGTAAATCTGAAACTTCAAGTGGTATTTCACTACGACCTTCTTTATCTTTCCTAGGAATCAAAGCATAACACATATGTTGATGTTTCATGCCATCTAAAAACTTTCTTCCATCAACAAGACAAATCCTAGCACTGCTACATACCTTTTCACCTTCCTTTTTCATGGGCTTCAATTTGTGGCGAACTCCATCCTTTGTCAGAGAGTATGTGTTTGCTTGTCCATCATGTACTGCATGTCTCTCAAGCTGTCATGGTCTACCCAACAATAGATGGCAAACATCCATCGGAATAACATCAGAGAGAACTTCATCATGGTAACTCCCAATTTTGAATTTCACTAAACATTGTTCACTTACCAGGACCTTATGATCATCTTTTACCCAAGAAATCGGATGGGGTAGGGATGTTTCTCCCTTTTGAGGTTTAGCTTAGAGACCATCTCTTCTGATACCAAGTTATCAGTGCTACCTCCATCAATGACGATGTCACAACATTTATCCTCACACTTGCATCTGGTACGGAACAAACTCCTCCATTGTCTTGGTTCAATCTCACCACTTAGTAGGACTCTTTCATTTACCAAGGTCTCTCCTCTTTCTACATCCTTTGAATGTGATGATTGTGCATCCTCATCCACATGAGCAACCCTAGCTTGGCCCTCAGCTCTCCTATCTATCCTTCTTTGTCATTGAGGGCATTCAAAGGCACGATGACCTTCTTTATTGCAATAGAAATAAGTACCATGGAAGCCTCCTCTTCCTTGTCCACATCCTCTACCTCTTCCTCTGTAATTCCCAAAGTTATGATCATGGGAGTGGTTGAAAGCCTCATTCCTCTGGTTCCTGCTAGTACCCACATCTTCATTTTTCTTTTGGGTTTCATTGCGGCCTCCAGATGATCTACCACTTCCCCTTCCTCCTTGACCACACCCCCTTTGTCTTTCTTCAAATCTTTTATTCAGATTCTCTTCAACTTGTAGGGAAAACTGGTATGCCTCTTCAACACTGGTCATTCTTACCAGACCTAATTCCTCCTAGATTCTAGGTTGCAACCCATTGATATAACGAGCAACCTTCTCTTTATTTTCTTCTCCATGCCCCACTCTAATCAAGAGTCGGTAAAATTCCTCTTTATATTCTTGGACTGATCTTCCTCCTTGCTTTAACCCATGCATCTTCTTAAATAGATAAAGCTCATAGTCCACAAGAATGAACTACTTCTTCAATTTGTCCACCATGTGATCCCATCTTGTGATCTTCTCCTTTCCTCTTCTATTTCTTTCCAATTGAACGTCTTGCCACCAGATTTTGGCATGGCCTTTTGAGTTTGGCCTTTGCAAACTTAACCCTAACTGGGTCCCTAATATCCTCATACTCAAAGTATTCTTCCAGTTCATTGATCCAATCGATCAACTCGTAGTGCAAACTGGTATGCCTCTTCAACGCTGGTCATTCTTACCAAACTTAATTCCTCCTGGATGCTAGGTTGCAACCCACTGATATAATGAGCAACCTTCTACTTATTTGCTTCTGCATGCCCTTCTCTAATCAAGAGTTAGTAAAATTCCTCTATATATTCTTTGACTAATCTTCCTACTTTCTTTAACCCATGCATCTTCTTAAACAAATCAAGCTCGTAGTCCACAGGAATAAACTGCTTCTTCAATTTGTCCAGCATGCGATCCCATCTTGTGATCTTCTCCTTTCCTCTTCTATTTCTTTCCAATTGAACCTCTTGCCACCAGATTTTGGCATGGCCTTTTAGTTTGGCCTTTGCAAACTTAACCCTATCTGGGTGCCTAATATCCTCATACTCAAAGTATTCTTCCAGTTCATTGATCCAATCGATCAACTCATCTAGTCTCAGATTTCCTGAAAATACACCCACTTCAGTTGTGGGTCTTTTCCCAAACTTAGTGATGGCCCTAAAAAGCCTTTCCTCTACATGATTCAAAACTTCCCCATCAAATTCCTCTTCTGGACCCATTTCTTCTTCTTCATTGTCATCCTCACTGTCGTCACCTACAACAACATTTGATCCTCTACAGAGCTCCTCTTGCAATGCATGTACCTGCCTTTTTAGGGCGCTAACCTCCTTAGGATTAATAGCTCTGGCCCTTTCACCATGCTCTCTTTGTTGAGGCATCTTCTAAATACCAGCTTTGATACCACTTGATGGGGACACAACCCAAGAATAGAATGGACACAATAGAAAAGGGGAATTGTATTAACTGAAAAATAAGGTAGTACATTTAGTACAGAGAAAATAAACTTCAAAACATGCCCTAAGGGCTTACAATAGCATAAATTTGGAGATAATTTCTCTTTTCAGTACCTCCTCTCAAACTCCACTCCGAACTCTTTCTACAATGCCAAGAATCTCCTTAAATAGACCCTAGAGGGTTAAGGACTAGGAGTACATTCTAGAAACTGCTAGTAGGCATCCACTGACCAAATAGAAGGTTCCAAAAGCTGCATTAGAAGTCGACGCAAATCTAGAAGAATTCAGAAATGGTAACCAAACTTCTGGGAGGAATAACTTTTGAACCGTAGCTCCGATTGACAAACCGTTTACATTTTTGGAAAGCTCTTGAAGTGCTCTATAGACCTATGGAAATGCTTTGCTCATCCCCCATTTTTTGGCCCTTTTTGGTATTATTTAATGCCCCTAACCTAACTTTGAAGCATTCTTAGGAGGTCTCCAAAATCCAAAAAATTGCAATAACTTTCAAACCGTGGGGCCTTTTGACTTGATTCTTTTTTTGGAATGCTCTAAATTACAATTAAATTCATCTAGCCAATTTACAACTGCTAGTTCACCAAAATGATGGCTAAATTACTTACTCCATTTTTTTGGGATTTACACGAACATTGATAGTAGAACTGTGAGAGTTGGATCCTTTATTTGACCCAAATGGGTATCCAAAAATAAAACACATGAAATAGAAACTAAGTCTAAGTATATTTTTTGGGTGACATAGGATTGCCCTTATACCTCTGGATGCTCCCGCATCAGACACCTAGGGTAGATTGAAAAGTGTCCCTATCACTTTATGAATGGTAGAGGAAATCTCAAATGGGAAACCTCAGCTGCTGAAATCCAAGTTGAGTCCTTGATTAGTCATCCTTTCCATTTGACCAAATACTCTTCATACTACCTGTTTCTAGTACTCCTACCCACATGATGATCTAGAATGTCTTCTATCTCCTCCTTCTTAGAAGTAGGAATTAGACATCTCTCTAACACTAGCTCCTCATCTGTACCATCATCATGATACTCTGTTAAATCTGCAATGTTGAAAATGGGAGAAATGTGAATACCATCTGGAAGCTCCACTTCATATGCATTTCCTAAGCCATGTTTCTTCATAATTTTGCAGGGGCCAAATTTCTTCATATTCAGCTTGTTGTAAGTATCAGCTAGAAATATTTCTTTTCGTAAGTGCACCATGACTAGATCCCCTACTTGGAATTCCTTATGTCTTTTCCTTTGATCAGCCCTAGCTTTATAGTCTTCATTCATCTTGGTAATGTGTGCTTGAACCTCCTCATGTAGATGCTTGATATGTTCAGCAAATTCTTCCACTTCAGCACTTGTCCACTCCCCTTGCTCTATCTTCCTCAATTCTGGTGCAGTCCTTGGGCTATTCCCATATACAATTTGGAATGGTGATTTTCTAGTACTCCTATTTCTAGACTTATTGTAAGCAAACTCTTCTTGTGGTAGAATCAAATCCCATCCCTTGGGCTTATCCCCAACTAAACATCTCAGCAAATTGACCAGACTTCTATTTACCACTTCTGTTTGACCGTCAGTTTGTGATGGATGCGCGGAACTAAATTTCAAGTCTGTTCTCAACTTTTTCCATAGTGTCCTCCAGAAATACCCCACAAATTTAGTATCTCTGTCAGAAACTATACTCCTTCGAAGACCATGTAGTCTTACTACCTCTTTGAAAAACAAGTCTGCAGTATGGATAGCATCATGAGTTTTGTGGCATGGAATGAAATGTGACATTTTGGAGAACCTATCAACCACCAGGAATACTGAGTCATTACCCCTTTGTGTCCTTGGCAATCCAAGAATGAAATCCATACTTATGTCCTCCCATGGCCTCGATGGAACATGCAATGGCTGATATAAGCCAATATTATGACTAAACCCCTTGGCAACTTGACAAACTTGGTAACTCTATACAAAGTTCTTCACATCGCAAGAAATTTGAGGCCAAAAATAATGTTCTCTAAGAATGGCAATGGTCTTATCTCGACCAAAATGTCCTGTTATCCGTCCACTATGTTTCTCCTTAATTAGATTTTCCCTCATGGAACTCCTTGGAATGCACAATTGACTACCCTTGAACAACATGCCATCCTGAATCAAATAGTCTAACCACTTGGTTCTATCTACAGCAACAGGTTCTTTACAAGCTTTCCATGCTTCAGCAAAATTAGGATCCTTGGGGTACAATTTCTTGAGTTCATCAAACCCAACTAATTCAATTTGTTTTACTATAAGCAACAACTGTCTCCTACATAGTGCATCTGCAACCCTATTAGATTTTCCACTTCTATGTTTCAACACAAATGTATAGCTCTCCAAGAACTCTACCCACTTCATATGCCTCTCATTCAATTTACCTTGGCTATTTAGGTACTGTAATGCATGATGATCAGTATACAAAACAAATTCCTTTGGCAATAAATAATGACTCCATTTTTTTAAGGCCTGAACTATTGCATAGAACTCTTGATCATAAACAGAATACTTATTCTTTGCATCATTCAATTTTTCACTAAAATATGCAATAGGCTTAACTTCTTGGCATAATACAACCCCAATAGCACTGCCACTAGCATCAAAATCCACCTGGAAAACCTTTCTAAAATTTGGAAGTGCCAACACAGGTTGTTCTGTTACCTTCTTCTTCAGCAATTCAAAACTTCTCGCAGTTGCTGCAGTCTATTTGAAATCTTTTCTATCCCCTCTTATTGTATTAGTTAGGTGTGTACATATGCCACTGAAATTCTTAATAAACTTCCTGTAAAAACTAACCAAACCATGAAATGATCTTACCTCAGTAGCAGACCTTGGAGTAGGCCATTCCAAGATGGCTTTTACCTTCTCTGTATCCATTTTGAGACCTTCAATTGATATAACAAACCCCTAATAGACTAACTCCCTTTTTGCAAAGATACACTTCTTCAGATTAATTAACAGTTTCTCTTCCCTTAGCCTTTCAAGGACACTACGAATATTTAATAAATGTTCTTCCAAAGTCTTGCTGAAAATTAAAATATCATCCAAATAAACAATAACAAATTTTCCCAAGAACTTCTTAAGTACCTCATTCATGAGCCATATGAAGGTGCTTGGGGTGTTCGTTAATCCAAAGGGCATGACTAACCACTCATAAAGACCCTCCTTGGTCTTGGAGGCTATTTTCCACTCATCTCCTTCTTGAATCCATATCTGATGATAGCCACTCTTGAGATCTATCTTTGTGAAGTATTGAGCTCCACTAAAGTAGTCCATAAGTTCATCCATCCTTGGAAAAGGAAATTGGTACTTGATGGTTATCCTATTTATAGCTCTAGAATCTGTACACATCCTCCACTCTCCATCCTTCTTTGGTGTGAGTCCTATAGGTACTGCACATGGACTCAGGCTCTCTTGAATCAAGGCCTTCATCAATAGTTCCTGAACCTGGCTATTTAGGTCCTCTATTTCAGTAGGAGTCATCCGGTGAGCAGCCTTGTTAGGAAAACTAGCTCCTGGAATAAGATCTATCTGATGACTGATTTGCCTTACTGGTGGCAATACATCTAGAACATTATCAGAGATAATATCTCCAAATTCCCCTAGTAAATCTGAAACTTCAAGTGGTATTTCACTATGACCTTCTTTATCTTTCCTAAGAATCAAAGCATAACACATATGTTGATGTTTCATTCCATCTAAAATCTTCCTTCCATCAACAAGACAAATCCTAGCATTGCTACATACCTTTTCACCTTCCTTTTTCATGGGCTTCAATTTGTGGCAAACTCCATCCTTTGTTAGAGAGTATGTGTTTGCATGTCCATCATGTACTGGATGTCTATCAAACTGCCATGGTCTACCCAACAATAGATGGTAAACATCCATCAGAATAACATCACAGAGAACTTCATCATGGTAACTCCCAGTTTTGAATTTCACTAAACATTGTTCACTTACCAGGACCTTATGATCATCTTTTACCCAAGCAATCCGATAGGGCTAGGGATGTTTCTCCCTCTTGAGCTTTAGCTTAGAGACCATCTCTTTTGATACCAAGTTATCAGTGCTACCACCATCAATGATCACATAAAAACATTTATCCTCACACTTGCATCTAGTACAGAACAAACTCCTCTGTTGTCCTAGTTCAATCTCACCACTTAGTAGAGCTCTTTCATTTACCAAGGTCTCTCCTCTTTTTGCATCCTCTAAATGTGATGATTGTGCATCCTCATCCACATGAGCAACCCTAGCTTGGCCCTCAGCTCTCCTATTTGTCCTTTCTTGTCGTTGAGGGCGTTCAAAGGCACGATGACCTTCTTCATTGTAATGGAAATAGGTACCATCGAAGCCTCCTCTTCCTTGTCCATGTCCTCTACCTCTTCCTCTCTGATTTCCAAAGTCTTGATCATGAGAGCAGTTGAAACTCTCATTCCTCTAGTTCTTATTAGTACCCACATCTTCATTTTTCTTTTTGATTTCATTGTGGCCTGCAGATGATTTACCGCTTCCCCTTCCTCCTTGACCACGCCCTCTTTGTCTTCCTTCAAACCTTTTATTCAAATTCTCTTCAACTCGTAGGGAAAACTAGTATGCCTCTTCAACACTGGTCATTCTTACCAGACTTAATTCCTCCTCGATGCTAGGTCAAAACCCACTAATATAACGAGCAACCTTCTCCTTATTTGCTTCTGCATGCCCCACTCTAATCAAGAGTTGGTAAAATTCCTCTGTATATTCTTGGACTGATCTTCCTTCTTGCTTTAACCCATGCATCTTCTTAAACAAATCAAGGTCATAGTCCACAGGAATGAACTGCTTCTTCAATTTGTCCACCATGCGATCCCATCTTGTGATCTTCTACTTTCCTCTTCTATTTCTTTCCAATTGAACCTCTTGCCACTAGATTTTGGCATGGCCTTTCAGTTTGGCCTTTGCAAAATTAACCCTATCTGGATCCCTAATATCCTCATACTCAAAGTATTCTTCCAATTCATTAATCCAATCGATCAACTCATCTGGTTTCAGATTTCCTGAAAATACACCCACTTCAATTGTTGGTCTTTTCCCAAACTTAGTAATGGCCCTAAAAAGCCTTTCGTCTACATGATTCAAAACTTGCTCTTCATATTCCCCTTCTAGTCCCATTTGTTCTTCTTTATTGTCATCCTCACTGTCGTCACCTACGTCAACATTTGCATCTCTACAGAGCTCCTCTTGCAATGCATGTACCTGCCATTAGAGGGCTCTAACCTCCTCAAGATTAATAGCTCTAGCCCTTCCACCATGCTCTCTTCATGGAGGCATCTTCTAACTCAAACCCACAACCACACAGTCCTGGTGCAAACTACCTCACAGTCGGCGCTCTGTCTACACACTCAGGAAAACTAGCTCTGATACCACTACATGGGGACACAACCCAAGAACAAAATGGACACAATAGAAAAGGGAAATTTTATTAACTAAAAAATAAGCTAGTACATTCAGTACAGAGAAAATAAACTTTAAAACATGCCCGAAGGGCTTACAATAGTATAAATGTGGAGATAATTTCTCCTTCCAGTACCTCCTCTCAAACTCCACTCTGAACTCTTTCTACAATGCCAAGAATCTCCTTAAATAGACCCCAGAGGGTTAAGGACTAGGAGTACATTCTAGAAACTACTAGTAGGCATCCACCGACCAAATAGAAAGTTCCAGAACCTGCATTAGAAGTCGACGCAAATCTAGAAGAATCCAAAAATGGTAACCAAACTTTCGGGAGGCATAACTTTTGAACCATAGCTTCAATTGACGAACCGTTTACATTTTTGAAAAGCTATCAAAGTGCTCTATAGCCCTATAGACATGCTTTTCTCTTCCCCCAATTTTTGGTCATTTTTGGTGTCATTTAATGCCCCTAACCTAACTTTGAAGCATTCTTAGGAGGTCTCCAAAACTCAAAAAACTGCAATAACTTTCAAACCGTGGGGCCTTTTGACCTGATTCTTTTTCTGGAATGCTCTAAATTACAATTACATTAATCTAGCCAATTTACACCTCCTAGTTCACCAAAATGATGGCTCAATTACATAGTCCTATTTTTTTTTATTTACACGAACACTGATAGTGGAACTATGAGAGTTGGAACCTTTATTTGACCCAAATGGGTATCCAAAAATGAAAACACATGAAATAGAAACCAAGTCTAAGTATATTTTTTTGGGTGACACAGGATTGCCCTTATACCTCTGGATGTTCCTGCATCAGACACCTAGGGTAGATTGAAAAGTGATCCTATCACCTTATGAATGGTAGAGGAAATCCCAAATGAGAAACCTCAGCTGCTAAAATCCAAGTTGAGTCCTCAATCGATCGTCCTTTTGATTTGACCAAATACTCTTCATACTACCTATTTCTGGTAATCCTACCCACACGATGATCTAGAATATCTTCTATCTCCTCCTTCTTAGAAGTAGGAATTGGACATGGCTCTAACACTAGCTCCTCATCTGTACCATCATCATGATACTCTATTAAATCTACAATGTTGAAAATGGGAGAAATGTGAATACCATCTGGCAGCTCCACTTCATATGCATTTCTTGAGTCGTGTTTCTTCATAATTTTTCAGGGGCCAAATTTCTTCATTTTCAGCTTGTTGTAAGTACCAGCTGGAAATCTTTCTTTTTGTAAGTTCACCATGATTAGATCCCCTACTTGGAATTCGTTATGTCTTCTCCTTTGATTAGCCCTAGCTTTATACTCTTTATTCATCTTGGTAATGTGTGCCTTAACCTCCTCATGTAGACGCTTGATATGTTCAGCAAATTCTTTCACTTCAGCACTTGTCCTCTCCCCTTGCTCTATCTTCCTCAATTCTGGCGTAGTCCTTGGGATATTCCCATATACAATTTAGAATGGTGATTTTCCAGTACTCCTATTTATAGAGTTATTGTAAGCAAAATCTTCTTGCGGTAGAATCAAATCCCATCCCTTGGGCTTATCCCCAACTAAACATCTTAGCAAATTGCCCAGACTTCATTTTACCACTTCTGTTTGGCCTATAGTTTGTGGGTGATGAGTGGAACTAAATTTCAAGTCTATTCCCAAGTTTTTCCACAATGTCCTCCAAAAATACCCCACAAATTTAGTATCTCTGTCAGAAACTATACTCCTTGGAAGACGATGTAGTCTTACCACCTCTTTGAAAAACAAGTCTGCAATATGGACAACATCATGAGTTTTGTGGCATGGAATGAAATGTGCCATTTTGGAGAACCTATCAACCACCACGAATACTGAGTCCTTACCCCTTTGTGTCCTTGGCAATCCAAGAACAAAATCCATACTTATGTCCTCCCATGGCCTCAATGGAACAAGCAATGGTTGATATAGGCCAGTATTGTGACTAAACCCCTTGGCAACTTGACAAACCTGGCAACTCTATACAAACTTCTTCACATCCTATGAAATTTGAGGCCAAAAATAATGTTCTCTAAGAATGGCAATGGTCTTATCTCGACCAAAATGTCCTACCATTCCTCCACTGTGTTTCTTCTTAATCAAAATTTCCCTCCTGGAACTCCTTGGAATGCACAATTGACTACCCTTGAACAACATGTCATCCTGAATCAAATAGTCTAACCACTTTGTTCTATCTACAACAACAGGTTCTTTACAAGCTTTCCATGTTTCAGCAAAATCAAGATCCTTGGGGTACAATTTCTTGAGTTCATCAAACCCAACTACTTTAACTTGCATTATTGTATGCAACAACTGTCTCCTACTTAGTGCATCTGCAACCCTATTAGATTTTCCACTTTTATGCTTCAACACAAATGTATAGCTCTGCAAGAACTCTACCCACTTCATATGCCTCTCATTCAATTTACCTTGGCTATTTAGATAGTATAATTCTTGATGATCAGTATACAAAACAAATTCCTTTGGCAATAAATAATGCCTCCATTTTTTTAAGGTCTAAACTATTGCATAAAACTCTTGATCATAAACAGAATACTTCTTCTTTGCATCATTCAATTTTTCACTAAAATATGCAATAGGCTTACCTTCTTGGCTTAATATAGCCCTAATAGCACTGCCACTGGCATCACAATCCACTTGAAAAACCTTTCTAAAATTAGGAAGTGCCAACACAGGTTGTTCTGTTACCTTCTTCTTCAGCAATTAAAAACTTCTTGCAACTGTTGTAGTCTATTTGAACTCTTTTCTATCCCCTTTTATTGTATCAGTTAGGGGTGCACATATGCCACTGAAATTCTTAATAAACTTCCTGTAAAAACTAACCAGACCATGAAATGATCTTACCTCAATAGAAGACCTTGGAGTAGGCTATTCCAAGATGGCTTTTACCTTCTCTTCTACCATTTTGAGACCTTTAGGTCATATAACAAACCCCAAATAGACTAACTCCCTTTTTGCAAAGATAAACTTCTTCAGATTAATTAACAGTTTCTCTTCCCTTATCCTTTCAAGGACACTACGAATATGCAATAAATGTTCTTCCAAAGTCTTGCTGAAAATTACAATATCATCCAAATAAACAATAACAAATTTTCTCAAGAACTTCTTAAGTACCTCATTCATGAGCTGTATGAAGGTGTTTGGGGCATTCGTCAATCCAAAGGGCATGACTAACCACTCATAAAGACCCTCCTTGGTCTTGAAGGCTATTTTCCATTCATCTCCTCGAATTTGTATCTGACAATAGCCACTCTTGAGATCTATCTTTGTGAAGGACTGAGCTCCACTCAAGTAGTCCATAAGATCATCCATCCTTGGCAAAGGAAACTGGTACTTGATGGTTATCCTATTTATAGCTCAAGAAACTGTACACATCCTCCACTCTCCATCCTTCTTTGGTGTGAGTATTGCAGGTATTGCACATGGACTCAGGCTCTCTCAAATCAATCCCTTCCTCAAAAGTTCCTTAACCTCTCTATTTAGCTTCTCTATTTTAGTAGAAGTCATCCTATGAGCAGCCTTGTTAGGCAAACTAGCTCCTAGAATCAGATCTATCTGATGACTGATTTGCCTTACTAGTCGCAATACATCTAGAAAATTATCAGAGATAAAATCTCCAAATTCCCCTAGTAAATCTAAAACTTCAAGTGGTATTTCACTATGACCTTCTTTATCTTTCCTAAGAATCAAAGAATAGCACATATGTTGATGTTTCATGTCATCTAAAAACTTCCTTCCATCAACAAGACAAATCCTAGCACTGCTACATACCTTTTCACCTTCCTTTTTCATGGGCTTCAATTTGTGGCAAACTCCATCCTTTGTCAGAGAGTATGTGTTTGCATGTCCATCATGTACTGCATGTCTATCAAACTGCCATGGTCTACCCAACAATAGATGGCAAACATCCATCATAATAACATCACAGAGAACTTGATCATGGTAACTCCCAGTTTTGAATTTCACTAAACATTGTTCACTTACCAGGACCTTATGATCATCTTTTACCCAAGCAATCCGATAGGGCTGGGGATGTTTCTCCCTCTTGAGCTTCAGCTTAGAGACCATCTCTTCTGATACCAATTTATCAGTGCTACCACCATCAATGATCACATCACAACATTTATCCTCACACTTGCATCTAGTACAGAAAAAACTCCTCCATGTTCCTAGTTCAATCTCACTACTTAGTAGAACTCTTTCATTTACCAAGGTCTCTCCTCTTTTTGCATCCTCTAAATGTGATGATTGTGCATCCTCATCCACATGAGCAACCCTAGCTTGGCTCTCAGCTCTCCTATCTGTCCTTCCTTGTCATTGAAAGCATTCAAAGGCATGATGACCTTCTTCATTAGAATGGAAATAGGTACCATGGAAGCCTCCTCTTCCTTGTCCTTTTCCTCTGCCTCTTCCTCTCTAATTCCCAAAGTCTTGATCATGGGAGCGGTTGAAAGCCTCATTCCTCTGGTTCCTGCTAGTACCCACATCTTCATTTTTCTTTTGGTTTTCATTGCGGCCTCTAGATGATCTACCACTTCCCCTTCATCCTTGACCACACCCTCTTTGTCTTCTTTCAAACCTTTTACTCAGCTTCTCTTCAACTCGTAGGGAAAATTGGTATGCCTCTTCAATGCTGGTCATTCTTACCATACTTAATTCCTCCTGGATGCTAGGTCGCAACCCACTGATATAACGAGAAACCTTCTCCTTATTTGCTTTTGCATGCCCCACTCTAATCAAGAGTCAGTAAAATTCCTCTATATATTCTTGGATTGAGCTTCCTACTTGCTTTAACCCATGCATCTTCTTAAACAAATCAAGCTCGTAGTCCACAAGAATGAACTGCATCTTTAATTTGTCCACCATTCAATCCCATCTTGTGATCTTCTCCTTTCCTCTTCTATTTCTTTCCAATCGAACCTCTTGCCAGTAGATTTTGGCAGGGCCTTTCAGTTTGGCCTTTGCAAACTTAACCCTATCTGGGTCCCTAATATCCTCATACTCAAAGTATTCTTCCAGTTCATTGATCTAATCGATCAACTCATCTGGTTTTAGATTTCCTGAAAATACACCCACTTCAATCATGGCTCTTTTCCCAAACTTAGTAATGGCCCTAAAAATCCTTTCCTCTGCATGATTCAAAACTCCCTCATCAAATTCCCCTTCTGGTCTCATTTCTTCTTCTTCATTGTCATCCTCACTATCGTCACCTATGGCAACATTTGTTCCTCTACGGAGCTCCTCTTGCAATGCTTGTACTTGCCTTTGGAGGGCTCTAACCTCCTTAGGATTAATAGCTCTGGCCCTTCCACCATGCTCCTTTCATGGAGGCATCTTCTAACTCGAACCCACAGCCACACAGTCCTGGTGCAAACTGCCTCACAGTTGGCACTCTGTCTACACACTCAGGAAAATCAGCTCTGATACCACTTGATGGCGACACAACCCAAGAATAGAATGGACACAAAAAAAAAGGGAAGTTGTATTAACTGAAAAATAAGCTAGTACATTTAGTACAGAGAAAATAAACTTCAAAACATGCCCTAAGGGCTTACAATAGCATAAATGTGGAGATAATTTCTCCTTTCAGTACCTCCTCTCAAACTCCACTCCGAACTCTTTCTACAATGCCAAGAATCTCCTTAAATAGACCCCAGAGGGTTAAGGACTAGGAGTACATTCTAGAAAGTACTAGTAGGCATCCACTAACCAAATAGAAGGTTCTAGAAGCTATGTTAGAAGTCAACGCAAATCTAGAAGAATCCAGAAATGGTAATCAAACTTTTGAGAGGCATAACTTTTGAATCGTAGCTTCGATTGACGAACTATTTACATTTTTGGAAAGCTCTCGAAGCACTATATAGCCCTATGGACATGCTTTTCTCATCCCCCATTTTTTGGCCCTTTTTAGGGTCATTTAATGCCTCTAACCTTACTTTGAAGCATTCTTAGGAGGTCTCCAAAACCTAAAAAATTGCAATAAGTTTCAAACCGTGGGGCCTTTTGACTTGATTCTTTTTCTAGAATGCTCTACATTAAAATTACATTCATTTAACCAATGTACACCTCCTAGTTCACCAAAATGATGGCTCAATTACATACTTCTATTTTTTTTGAGATTTACACGAACACTGATAGGGGAACTGTGAGAGTTGGAACCTTTATTTGACCCAAATGGGTATCCAAAAATGAAAACACATGAAATAGAAACTAAGTCTAAGTATATTTTTTTGGGTGACACGGGATTGCCCTTATACCTCTGGATGCTCCTACATTAGGATTTAAGGTATATCAGATGGATGTCAAATCAACATTTCTCAATGGTATTCTAGATGAAGAAGTCTACATTGAGCAACTTGAAGGTTTTGTTGATCTAGACAAGAAGGACATGGTGTACAAATTACAAAAAGCATTATATGGGTTGAAATTAGCCCCTAGAGCATGGTATGAAAGATTTCATAACTATCTTATTTAGATTGGTTTCTAGAGAACTAATGATAATAGTAGGTTGTAGATCAAGGAAGGATCAGATAACAAGATTTTTTTGGTAGAAATATTTTTTGATGGTACTTTGTTTATAGAAAATGATGATCTATGCAAAAAAAAAAAAATTGAGCAAATGAACGAGGAATTTGAGATGTTAATTTTTTGAGAGATTAAATTCTTTGTTGGTCTTCAAATTCAGCAAAGCTAGAATGGTATCTACATCACTCAATCTAAATACATCAAGGAGATACTCAAAAATTTTGGTATGGAAGATTGTAAACCAATTGGAACTCCTATGTGTACTAGACTAAAGCTTACCAAGGATGATGAATCAAAAGAGGTAGATTAGAGCTTATATAGATCAATGATTGAAAAATTGCAGTATGTAATTCATACAAGGTCTGATATTGTTCTTGTAGCTAGTATTGTAGCAAGATTTTCAGCAAAACTAAGAGAAAATCACATAATGGCAATCAAAAGGATATTGAGATACTTGAAAAGGCACTGGAGATTATGGATTATGGTACAAATTTGGAGGTAATCTAAACTTGAAAGTGTTTACTAATGCAGATTTGACAGGAAACATTTATGATAGAAAGAGTACAAGTGGTGGAGCATTCTTTCTTGGAAAGAGGTTGGTATCTTGGACAAGTAAAAAGCAAAATTTTACAACCCAATCTAAAGTAGAAGCAAAGTATGTTGCTATAGTAGTGAACTATTCTAATATTGTTTGGTTCAAATAGTTATTGGAAGGCATGAAGGTTGAGATTAAAAAACTAGTTGTTATGTTTTGTGATAGTACAAGTGCAATCAACATATATAAAAATCTAGTGATGCATTCGAAAACCAAGCACATTGCAATAAAGTATCACTTTGTCAGAGAATTGGTGTAGGATAAGGAGATTAGATTGGAATATGTCTATACAAAGGAATAGATTGCTAACATATTCACCAAGCCATTACCTAAGGATGCTTTCTTGTATCTAAGAGGTATTCTAGGGGTCATTCCCCTATCTAAAGCTCATTAAAATGAAGTTTTAGTGATGCATCAACATGAACCAAGTTGAAGATCTTTCAGTTAATGTAGTATAGTCATGGAAACATTACATATGAATTAGTATTCAAGGTACATTGGCTTGTGTTGTCTTTGGCATGTGTTGTCAAAGAGGGAGAGTTTTCTGTCATATCTTTCTAAAATTTGAATTTGTTTGTGGAGAAGTTTTTATTTGAAAAGAAGTTATGTAATTCCTTCATAGAGGGAGATTACTGCATTAGAGAAGTTTGTGGCATGAAATCTAAGAGGGAGAAATGTTTTGTCAGAAAAAGACTTGTTCTCAAATTTCATTGTGCTATGACATGTGTTGTCATCAATGCCAAAGAGGAAGATTATTGGATACAAATTTTCAACTATGTGTTGTCTTTGATATTACACAAATGTTATATTAGTTAGTAGATAGATTCTACCAAGCTTAAATAGTCAACAAAGAAGATTCCAAAGTCTACCAAGCATTCCTAAAAATTACTCTATAGAAAGAGTTTCTATCAAGCTCATGCAGGCATTGAAGGTCTTGAGACTAAAAATCACATGCTTCATTTTTAGTTACATTTCAAAAATTTTGAGAAAATCAGGCCTATAAATGCTTTGTGAAGCCTATGTACCCCGTTGTTGAGTTAATACATAAATGTTGTTTAATGTTTCTAACACCCTTCATTTAGCCCATTCACATATTCTGTAATGATAACTTGATATTCTAAGCTATTTGGCAAAATCCTATTTTGAGCCAATGTCTAATTTGCATTTTACCTTGAGTGTCAAATAGTGACAAGAGGCTATGTTTGCATCTGAATATCTCGCACCTAGAAATGTTTTGTGGTTTGTTGCTTTGGGAATATCTAGTGTCCATACCTGAGAACCTATGGTTTAGATGTTGAGTCATTTCGAGTCCGTTTGACTAGGTTTTGAATCCCTCAAAGTTGGCAGTTTGATGTTTTCATGCTAATGCACATTGCACATAATTCTGGAAAGCCCTGTTTGGCATGTTATAACTTTGACCCAGTTGGCCAAAATACTAAATTTCCTTTTGTATTACATTTTAGATGTTAGAAACTTGTTATGTTTCAAGTTTTAGCTTATGAAAAATCCATTTGATCAGTTTCCAAATGCGATTCCAAACACAATTTTTATCTTTTTACTAGTGTCAACATTTGCAGAATTGTTGGAACCCATGTTCATGATTTTATAACTCAAAACCCATGATTGGTAAGATCAAATGGATTGTACCACTATGTTGTACTTCAAAAATACTTTAAATGGGTCAATTTTCCAGTAATGACAAATCTGTATGCACACTTTCCTAGGTCAATTCCATTTGCAAAAATCACTTTTCTGCCATTGTTTCAATCTACAAAATCTAAGTAGCCTATTTTGACCACTCGCCATTTGCGCCCAGTTATTCATAATGAGCCCAAATCAAAAATCCATATTTTCCTCACGACATAGAACCACCACCCCAAGTTTTGTTTTCCCAAGTGTCCATTTGCCCAGTTTTCAAGGTCAAATCCAAATGCAATTTATTGTTTTCTGACGTGTTTTCTTGCAGACAGTTCTGAGAGGTCAACTTTGAAAATGAATATCTTTTGACCCTAAATTCATCATGAGACAAGGTTTAACAGGATGCAATAATGTATAACAGAGAATCAACGTGTCTTATTTCAAAGCCCAGTCAGTTGTTCAAGTCAATTTTTAAGGCTAGTCAACGGACCTCCTAACATGAAATTCACAATTTACAAATTAGTGGTAAAATGGGTTTCAGTTGATTAGTCAATGTTTGAACTTTATTCTAATTAGTTCAAGATTCTTAGTAGATCATTTTTCCAGTTCAGTCATTTGAAAACAAAAAAAAAATTAGCCAAACCCACTTTGGGGTCCGACTGATTCCATCAAACTGATAAGCGGAAAGGATGATTATTCACCAAGTGACATAGTCGAAATTGATATTCACAACTTCATGAGATTTAGCCATCTGGTATCTAGGCCATGACCTATCTTAATCTTATGATTGGATCAAATGGAATAGGAAGAAGCTTTTTTAGTATGTGCAATTGCACTAGGCCTTGCTGGAGAATCCTAATTACTTGGAAAAGCATCTTGTATTGGTGATTATGGAGAGGAATCTAGTGGAGTTGGCATTGCAAGGTTAAGAATGACATGGAAACTAGAGGTTGTGATCCTGATCTTGCTACTTGCACAATGGTGATTCACTAGCTCTATAAATTAAATAAGCTAAATGAAGCTTATGGACTCCTTGATAAGATGGGCCATAGGAGCATTTATATTAATATAATCAAAAGTAGAGCACACTTGATCCAATGCCAAAACCTTGAGGTTTTGAGCCGAAGCTCTGTACAAAGATAGGGATATCAAATATATCACTTTCAAACAATCTTATTATGATCTCATGGGCTCAAGATCTAATGATTGTTTGAACATGTAGAGAGTGATGCAGAACAATGCACCAGTTTTCCACACTCTAGAGACTTTGGAGGAAGGGTGTAGGTTAACTAATGAAATATGGAAGAGTTTCAAAGATGTCAAGATAAAATATAGGAGTCTCATATGGAATTTAGATTTGATAGAAACAATTGAATTAGAACACCTTCATGGTGATGCCTGTATCACCATGCACTTAGTAGAGGTTAGAAAGGAAAACAGAGGGAAGTTTTTTAGAGTAGATGTGTAGCTTTGTGTATAGGTTATAGATTCTTGGGAGAAGCATAAAATGAACTCCTATAGCTTCTAGTGGTGACTTGGCCAATGAAGCAGCCAATTTACAATGCATATGAAGGAAGTTGTTTTAAGACAGAGGAAATCAAATTTTAGAATAGACCTAGCTAGTAATGAAATAGCCTCACATATTTGTTAAAGGCAACAATTTCAAAGAATAGGTGAGCCGGCTGGGGACCTCATGCAAAGAGCTGTGAGATGAAGCTACTAAAGGGTAAAGTTTCCCAATATGAGTAGGAGACCCTAGGCGAAAGAGAAGGTAGAGTATACATGTTTCAAAAAGAAGCTCCCCTTGCAAAGATAACAAAGCCACTAGTCAAAAGAGGGAAAATGTTTTAAAATATAGTAAATAAACTAAGCAAAGAGGAGTCGGCTAGGAAAAAGCTGCAACAGGGTTCCATGTTGATGTGAAAACTATGCTAAAACATAAATATCCACACCAAGAAGCTACCCTGCAAGGAGATTCACACTGAGCAAGGAATGAGAGCTAACAGCATACAAAGACAATTTGAGAACCATAAAAGGAAAAATAGAATAGAGCATCAAAAGCATACCCATATGAAATAGCAACCCCACACCAAAATTGAGACATCCACGCATGGAGTAGACTTTGCATATCATCAGTAAAGCCGCCTTGTAGTTACTCACTGCAAAAGGGATCCATGTGAAGTATTTCAAAACTAAAGAATGTCCTTTCAAGAAGTTGAAGGCATAAAAGTCAAATGTTATATGCAAAGAGTAAGCCATTGATAAAATGGGAAAGTCGATAGTCATTAAAGGAAGCTCCAAACAAGCAGAGCAAAATAGAGGAATTGCCAAAGAGAAACAACAATGCATCCATGTAGCACAAAACAAAGCAGACCACACAATATAGAGAGGAAGCCATCTAAAGAATGTTGAGGCGACATGTTAAGGAAGAACTCCATGCTAAGATAGAGAACTGGCATATGCAAAGAAGTCGTGGGCAACAATGGAGGTAGGAGATTTTTAACCGCAGTCAAAATCTGAGTAGAACACCTTAAATGAATCAAAATATATCAAAGGAAGCAGGGGTCTATAGTCAACGCAAGAAAAAATAGACAAAGCTACCTATGCATTCCATGCTAAGCAGCAACAGATTGAGAGACGACATGCAACAGAGAAGTTCAATGGACAAAAAAAAAAAGGCTTTTAAATAGCACTTTTTCATGTCAAATTATCTTCCTCTAGAGAGCACAAAGTCTTTAAATGCCAAAGAAATGAGGAATTCTAGTAAGGGGAGCATAGAGTACTACTCAATGGCCCAAAAAAGCACTAAACTCGTGCATTTCCCCTCTTCCTTTAGAGATAAAAGAGGGTTTTGACACCAGACCATTGAGCTATAGCTACCAAGAAACATCAGCAAAGAGAGTCAAATTTGGAAGTCGCTGTCTAATGAAACTCACAGCCACAACTTAAAGAGGTGAAACATAGGGGAAAGGCCTTAATAAGGTTTTATCCCATATGCACAATGTGGACACTTTTTCAAAAGTTTAAATACCATTGCACACGGTTAGTGTAATGTCTATATGAAACAAGCTTTAAGAAGTCACAGGTTCATATGGTGGACCCTACCTATGGATGATGTCATCTTGATTTAGGTTAAATTTTAAACAAAAATACAACTGCGATGATGTGGCACCCAAAATGGAGGTTGAAGGAGATGCTACCACCTGTTAAAGATTGACGGTATCTGCATTCTTGTAGTATGGAGTTGCACGAAAGATAAATAATGCAGGAAAGTGGGCTACCACCATGTGGCAGGTGGGTCTTAGGTGTGGTGATGTGTCAATGAGGTGGCAATAATGACCAGTTGTAGACAGAGGCATAGGATGTTGCCATGTGGCATATCTAACAAATGATGCATTCCCTCAAAAAGAAGATGCAAGGAAGATAAATAATGCGGGAAAGTGGGCAAGTGCCATGTGGCGCGGGTCATGGTGGCACTGATGTGGTAGATAATGCAAAGAGGTAGCCAATTGAACATTGACATGTGGCACCCAGTCAAAGGGGGGTTGACCATGAATTTGAAGGGGATGGAAAATTAATTTAAAAAAATTCATTTTAAAATGTTTTAAAAAATGATACGTTCAGGTTTTTTAAATTGTAAAAAGGCATTTTCTAATGTTTAGACATTAGAATGTTTTACATTTTTGGAATTTTAAATTTCAAATAGTTGCAAATCTGAACATTTATAGCAGGGAGTCATTTTCAAAATGACTTTCAAGGGGTTTTCAGAAGGAAAAATAGGTGATGTTATATATCGCCTAAATCGGGAGAAGATGAACTTTTTGATTCTAGAGCCAGTTTTTACATAGAATGCCACTGGTTCTTGCTATAGGAGGTTTTGTCCTAGATTCTTGATAGGCAACTGCATTCAGATGAAAAAGTTCAAAACTATTTTCTGGCATGATAATGAGTTAAATGTTGATAAAACATGATGATAATGTAGTTGGGATTGAATTGGGTTACATTCAAATTAGTTAAGTTTTGATTCCTTTAACATTTTATGATGTAGTTTAGATTTTTGGCAGGCAAAAGGATTCCATCATTTAGTAGAAGATATTTTCCAATCAGTTACAGGTAATGATGAAATCAAATTAGATCAAATGGAAGAGAGAGAGTCTTTTTAGTTGCAGAAGAGGGAATTTCAAATGGATAGATGTCAATTGCAGATTCAATCCGAGAATTCACCTTTGTCTATATCTTTCTATCTTTCTTCAATTGTAAGGGTTCTAGCCTTGGTCACTGAGAAACCAAGTAGGTTAGCAGCTTTCTTTGGGTAATACCAGCAAGGTTCCATTGTTTTACTATGAAACCACATTTCTTTCAGCATATTCTCTCTTGTATGAACAACAATAGGAATATTAATACAGATAGTTCAGATCTGTTAGGTTTTTTTTGTGTTTCCATTTTGTGTATATGACTGTATTTTTTCAAGGAAATGAATACAAATGAGAAAGAATTTCATTAGTTTCATTCTAATTCTTGTCTCCTTTATTAGTGATTTTCAATGTTTTATGGCCTTTGAACAAAGAGCTTAGGTTGTAGTTGTAGTCCCTTAAGGCTGTATGTTATTTTATTGTTGCTTATGACTCAAGAAGTTATGTAAATGCTTCAGGGAATTAATAGGGTTGCAAGTTTTCTGATGGGGATATCATGTAAGAATGAGGTTTAGATTGAGCATAGATGTCTATTTACAAGTTAAATAGATAGATCAGATGTTTGAGTATACAAACAAGTACCAGATATCCATATGTGTGCTTTTGATTCATAGATTTGCCCAATGGTTATGGCACTAATCAGTTCACAGGATCATTAAGTCTTACTGCTGCATATCTGAGGTTTTGTTGAATTCAACATTATTAATCAAATGTGTTTTTACCTTTCATGTTGAAGGACCTAAATGTAATGCCCTCACTCAGCTTGTGAATTTCCTAGATTTGCACCTAGCTACTATAGGTCCATGTCATTTCATTAGTCTTGAGGAGAAATAAGGGTAAAATCTACTTAATAGATTCAGGGATATGTTTTGCACTGGTACGATATCATTTGAATCTAAGGTCTACCCACATAGGTTTAGTAGAGCTTGAAGTAGAAGAAGGGTCATGCCTTATAGTTGGCCTTGTGTCTAAAATGATATGTTGATAATGGGAGTTAGCTACCCCTAGATGTGTCATATTCTCATGGGGATAATTGAAAACCCTCCAATGTTGTCAAATACCAACAGAAGGATTCTATGGTAGAAGTTAGTTGTAACCAAACTTGCAAGGTTAACAAATGAAAGACAGTGTTTATTGAGTTTACTCAGTCTCCAAAGGATTTTGTAGAGTTTGCAGTGTTCACCAAGCTTCAGTTGGTTAACATTGGGAATCAGTTCTGGAGTACAATTTACCTAGTAGGGTCAGCTAATGAAGGATTTCATTTTTTTGGGAAATAAGGTTTAATTATTCCATGTAATGTTTGTAGCCACTAAAGTAATGATTATTGGTAAATGTAACTTGTAAATGAGCTCACTTGACAATTTTTAAGGTATAAATAAAAGGTCAAGTTGTGAATTCTAAAGTGTAATGAGTGAGCATGCAAGTGTGTTGATTATGTGAAAAGGAAAGTGTGAGTGAATTTTGAAGAAGGATCAAATATCCTTGAGGAGTAGCAAAGTTGTATTCAATCATAGAAGATCTAGTGAAAAAGAATAGAGATCTATATCAATAATTTAGTTGCATCTCATTTAGGTCAAGTCATTGTTACTTTCTCACCATTGTAGCAATGATTTCAAAATCTCTTAATAGAGTTGGTTTGATAGCCATTTTGTGAATCCTCTAACAAGGTGATAGTTCTATTGAATTGTTATAAAGTAGTCTAGAAAGGCCACTCCTAGTAGGGTGATTAAATCCTCTAACAAGCTCACACCTAATAGTGTGATTTGTAACCTTTAATAGGGTTGGCTCCTAATAGGGCCCACTTCAAAAGAGTGAAAATCAAGAGCTAGTTACTTGGTGGCTTTTCACATATTGGGTTTATGCAATAAATCTGCTATCTGATGTGTTCATTTTATCTCTTTATGCATGCATTTTAATCACTATGAATGTTTAAGTTTTGTTAAAGATAACATAGACTGCATCTACCAAGTTACAACATTTTTCTATATAGCTACCGAGTGATAGCAGTAACTAGTTTATAAGACATCTAAGTGATCTATGGATTTTTTTTTTTGGTAACTAATTCACCCCCACTCTCTATTACTCTATCTATATTTCCAATAGAAACCATACTAAAGGGCCACATAAATCATGTCGTTTATCATATCTCTTGAACACCTCATGATGTTTGTATCGGGATGGTATAAATAAACATGAATTCCTCATTCTACTAAGAAGAAGAAAAAAATATTGTGGAGCTATAAAAAATTAAGGGAATGATGGAATATTAACACATAAGTAAAGTAGAAATATCTCTATTTTAATCCCCCTCACATATTCCAAAATGGAGAGTACAATAAATGGGCATAATGAAGACATGGTAAATCATAAAGCATCTAAGAGTATTAAAATATAAGTACTTTTTAAAGTATATGAAATTATATGAAATATATATATATAATATAGGAATTATGAAATTAATAATGTATTGATGTTTTTATGTTTATTAATATTGATATTTGATGAGAATTATTATAAATTATTTATAATGGAAAGATTGATCCAAGTATAACTTGGTGGAGGGAATTTTGAATGAATTTCATGATATGATCTAGAATAACTTACTAAAGATATGAAATCTTTAATTAGAATTATTGTGATCTTTCACTAATTTAATGCTATTATGTGTCCCAAACTAACCTTAACAATGGGGACATTACAATGGTATTAGAGCATGATCTTTCCATCTTGTAGGGTGAATAAAATCATAAACATTTCAATCAATGAAAAGATAAAAATATTTTGAGTACAAGTGAATTATTGTCAAGATGGGAAAAGTAGAGTAAATCCACTCCAGATAGGTAGATTCCAAGATGGGTAAGGAGATCATTTCCAATGCCTTGAGGAAAGATTCCAAGATGGATGAGGAATTTTTTTTGAATCCCTTGAGGAAAGAGTCTAAGATGGGTACAAACATGATTCCAAAATCTTTGAGGAAGGAATCTAAGATAACTATGAACATGCAGTCCCAATACCTTGAGGGAGTCTTCTCATAGATAAGCATCTAGCACCTTGTGACATCAAAATTTATGTCCTTCTCAAAAAGTAAAGAAAGGAGAAAAGAGAACTTAAATTTAATATGATAACTATCAAATATATTAATAATTATTCATCATCTTCTTAAAATTGATTTGATCTTAAATACACAAATCCATCTTTCTATTTGAGATAATGATCAAATAAACCCTAGCAAGACTTTAAAACTATGAAGACCAAATACATCATATCATTTGATTATAAATTCAATAGTCAAATTATGCTTAGAATCATTTGGGTAACCCACATAACTTGACATCATGAAATATCATCAAGAAAAAACCAATCATACATATTTGAATAACTCACAAAGTGAACTTATTAATTTAGCATACAATCTTGGTTATATTGCCAAATTCAATCTTAGAAATTAAGCAAGTTGTATAACAAAATATAAGAGTTCTCTAAGATCTAATGAATCAAATATAACATTTTGTATTAAAAAAAATATATAAGGGTTCATGAAGATACAACTATTAAAACATTTATCAAACTTATTAATCCTTTAACATGTGAAAAATATAATCAACAACCATATCAAGATACTTAGACACAATAACACATGATATGTTAAGGGAAACCCTTGATTAGAGGGAATATCATAGTGGGGATGGTACCCACAAAATTTTGCACTAATATAAAAGTTACTCGTTAGAGGATGAGCTCTGTTAGGAGATAATGAAATAAATTTAGTACCTATTACAAGAATTTGAATCCCTATTAGGAGGTTCTAACCTTGTTAGGAGTTGTCCCAACTCTGTTAAGAGTTGTAGAAGGTATATGTATCCACTATCTAAATAGCTTTAATGGTGAGACCACTGAACTCACTATCCAACCAATCTCTTTGTTATTCCTTGCGAAATAATATAAATTTATAACTCCTCTATTATCTTACTAAGCTTAAACTATTCTAGTCTCAATGCTAGATTACCAACTTTGTATCCAATAATCCCTTAGATCACTTACTTTCATTTACCAAATACTTTTCATATCACTTCACAAGTTTTCTTTACACTTTTCAAATTCCTAGTTTATCAAAAGGAAAATAACCTTCCTTTATACTTATTCTCAGAATAATTCCTTGAGTTGGCCTTGAGGCTTTCCCAATAAAATATAATAAGACATTTTAAAGACAATCAATTATTCTAAAATTACACAATACTATTGCCTCACCATCTTTAAAACTTCTAACAAATGTGATCTTAGACCTTGTACACTCACTATCATCATTAGGCTATCTATTTTCACTATCTAACTACATGTATCATGATTCTATCTCATAAAGAGATACAAATCAATCATCAGAAACCACTTATCAATTACTTTGTTTTCTTACTATCTTTTGTAAATCAAACATATCTTCTATATGTCTTTGAATCTCTATATGTGCATGAATCCATGTGATTAGGATACAATGTAGAACCCATCCTTAACTATGCTTTAATTCATTCTCTATCTTCTACTCTACTAGTCTTCATAGAAACAATTCTATGTTGACATCAATGACAAACACAATCATGAATACAAGTCAATCATGCTAACAATATACCCAAGTGTTGTAACAATGCTTAGGATACTCCCATAAAGGAATACCACCAACATTCATGTTAACAATCTCTTCCACTAGCATTGATGGAAACCTATATATAAAAACATCTAAGTTCAAGGAATTTCAAATCAAACTCTGGTGCTGCTACTGCTAATGTTTGTAGAGTAAAGGTTAATTACCTTTATCTACATTTAAGATTTCACTATTCTAGATCACTATTTAGTCACCATTAAAGCTTGAAATTTATCACTTCAAGTGGATGACATTCAAAGTGAATCATGTGGGTGACATTTAATAAAAGTTTTATTTTATTAAATATCATATTATCCCTTTAGAATTAGGTCAACTTTAGGGTTTTCTAAAGTGGTAACTTTCTTAGCAAGTCATCTTATGTAGACTAATTGATTTCCTTTATAAGGAGATCACTCATATTTGATTGGTTTTCTAGTTCATTAGTTTCCTTTTTGAATACTAACTTCTCTAATCTTACACATTTATCAACTTTGTACATCATGGATCTATTAGAAATAATAGTCCACCAAGACAACTGGGGGAAGGGGGAGTGGTGTGAATCAGTTATCCAATAAGTAAAACATTTATCAACCTTTAACAATATTATCCATTCAACCAAAGTAAATAGTAACAATAATAAGATGAGCATAGATAATTACACTAGATATGATATCTAGGGAAACCCTTGATCAGAGGAAAAACCCCAGTGGGAATGATTCCTATAAGATGATGTAATAATATAAATATTCCTTGTTAGAGGATGGACCCTATTAGGAATCCATTACAATGTTTAGTACATATGAGTCCCTTATAGGAGACTTTGAATCCTTGTTAGAAGATTCCAACCCAGTTATGATTTGTAGAACAAAGAAGGACCCACTATCCAGATAATTTTAGGGGCAAGATCATTGAACTCACTATTCAACTAATCTCTCAACTATTCCTTCTAGAATAATTATGTGTGTTGGTGTTTTTACACTACTTAGCCAAAAAATACTTAATATTAGGATGGTAAATATAAAAATAACCTAAGGATTATCTATTTTACATTATCATCTAGCTGATCTTTAGATTTGGACCCAACTTTAACAAAATCATAAAAGATTTTCTTGTCTTTTGGCTCTGCAAAACCAAGGTGGGTGCACCTGACAGCTAAAGAGATTCAAAATTTAACACTACTTTTAAATTTTTTTCATTCCATGACATTCTATTATAATATTCATCCCTTACAATAGAATGGTCACAATTCTTCTTATATTTACAAGTAATTCTATGTAACAATAGCTAACTATGACTTAGAGATTAAATGAAAACAAGTATTGACTAGCTATGAAAATCTTCATACATTTGAAATAAAACTAATTTTGATTTTAATATTGAGCTTGATGTTTATTCATGATTTCTTCACATGAAAACTAAACTAATTGATCTATGCCTCATCCATTGGGATTTAGTGTCTATCAAATTTATTGACCTAATTGATTGTATTACAATCAAATTATCAACAATTCTCTCTAAGACTCATTCTTACACAGATCCTTCTCACTGCCTAGAGATCCTATTATATTCACTCAAGTCTTTACTTAATCCATTGGATGAAAAGCAATAATGAATTGGCATACAACTTATTCTAGTTTCAAAAAATTGAACAAGCTTTCCTCATACAATCTCATAATAACCAGCCAATAGAAATGGAGACAAGACTTTGAGAGAAAAGATATGTGGATAGTTCATCTCTATAAATTAATTTTCTTTGAAAATTATGTAACATTGGATAATACTCAAAACCACTCAAAACAAGACACCATGATCCTAGAAAATTAATGTATTCTAAGAATTCAGAGAAAATACATCACAAAGTTGACATCAAGAAAAAATGGACCAAACTAAACTAGCATAACTAAAAGTTATACAATAAATTAGACCCTTTTCTAGCCTTGGAATCTCACTTATATAGTGTGGGATGCAATGAGCTTTAGGTCTAGAGAGTATTGACAACTATCCTTCAAATAAAAAGGATATTTATAAAATTACTAACATAAGAGACAAAAATTAGTGCAACAGAATGTATTTCATGAATATTTTCTTATGGGACCACTTTCTACTGCACTTTTCATAATTGGCTTTGATGTTGTTATAGTTCCTTGGGAGATGTAACCAATGGATTGGTTGGTGATGGACCTGATTCCAATGTTTTTTGACATACTTCAACTTGAGGCTCTCTATCCATGTCATTATGTACTATCAAAACCATAGTTACATTTGATTCTTCTATTACAATATCATCAGTTTGGATCTCTTTTCTAGTAACTACAATTGGTTTCTTACCTTTTCCCTCTTCTTTTACTAATGTGTAAATTATTTTCAGTTCATCTTGATCCATTTTATCATCATCAGTTTCCTCAAGTTCCAACTATTTTGCATGAACAAAATCTTCCATCCACTTGTCAAAGATTGTGTCATTTAACCAATTAAAACTCAAAATCTCATGCTAATTCTTCATCACATACTTCCCTAATTTATCAATTTCAATAAAACATGTTCTCAAAGAATAATAAAATAATTGTGCACTTTTACAACTTCTTTAGTTGTATTTGGTCACCATGTATTTCCTTTCTCATTTATGACCTTATTCATTCAAAGGCATAATAGGTCACTCAATTCTTGGGCCCCTTCCTCTTTATTCTTCAACTTATCCTTTTTATCAGTGACATGTGGGAAGAGTTCAAAATTAATACTCTTATACTTGTCAAGATAATTTATGATCCTCTTTTGCAATAAAATTCTTTTATGATCAAACTCTGAGAGATCATTGGTCAAATCATAAGTCTTTTTTATATATTGAACGCATAAAATGATAATAGAAAAACACATAAGAGTAACACTTTTATTCCGTCTACTCCATTTGTTGACAATTGGTTTTAGGGAGTCTTCATTTTCTTTTAGCTCATCCCACATATTTATTATCTTTGCTAGTTGCTCATAGAAAGGTGGCCAATCAATTTTATCAACTAAATACATGATATCTTTCATTAGCCTATCCTCATAGGGTAAAAGCACAAACCTATGTCACTATTTTCTAAAGGAAAAGGCTAACAAAAGTATAACTATTCACCTTTAATGACATAAAATTAGTACTATTATTTTGAATTTAAAAATGAACTGAACTAATAAAATGTGTAGAAATTGATGAAGTTTAGGATTATAATTTTTAATAATTATTTGGAATAAGACTTGATATATTTTCCTCATTTTTATAGATAATTTTTTAGCTGCTTAAAAATGATAAAAATTAGGGTTCTAGTTCCCACCACCAAACTCTATGGAAATAAATTTATTTCACTTTTATCTCAAACTATGTTATAGATAACATATATTTCTAGAACAATCAAAAATAAAAGTAGGCTTTAGATTTATATTTTCTCTTTTATAATGATTGAAATTTCAACTCACCTAAAATTGATAGTTTTCATCTTCCATCACATTTTTCAAAACAAATCAATTCTAACGAGGAGAAACTTTATACATTCTAGAAGAGGACTCTCTCCTATAGTACATGCTATAATTTTTAGTTTTTTTGATATGATTTAATATTTTTTCTTTGTCAAAATTGACATCTTTTTGACTGTTAGCATACATTTTTGTAGAATTTTTCAATTATAATATACTATATCAAATTAAAATATGATAAAATCTATATGAGAATATTCTTGATGCTGACCTCCATAAAATGGTATTTATATGTTATTATAAAGCTATCATAAAGAATAGTAAGACTTATTGAAATGCCACTTTTCTGAAATAAATTTATTTCTTTAGTAATTGGATACAAACTAGTATAAAACATGCATTTAATAGATATTTTTAATTGGAAAAGTGAAAGATAATATATAACTTACCTAGAATAAATTTATCTAGATCATATGTTAAAAAAAAAAAAAGATTTTTAGATAAAAATACTCAAATTTAGTCATTCTAATAAGTTAGCCTAAAAGGTGACACAACTTTGTACTATTACCTTATACTAAATGTCTAGCTCTACATGTAATGCCCACAGTTTACTCTTTCCTTCTTCAAAATCCTTTGTAGTTTAATACTGAGGTCATTGTGGTGTATGCAAAATTTCAATAAGAGGAGTGGATTGAATAGGCTCCACTAGTGGATAAGGATAAGTGATTTTAGGCCTACTAGATTACCCTTGGCACTCCATCAACTTATTCTCAAATTCTTTCCTTTTTTGTACCTCTTTATTATATGCTACTAGGACCTTTTCAAATTTTTCCTATAGCTCTAATCTTTCCCTTTTATCCCTTTGAGTTGTGGCTAGGGTGAAGTTAGCTGATCTAACACCTAACTCTATAGCCTCTTCACTTGTAGTATCTTCCACCCTTTTCACAATCAAGTTTCCTATCAAGCTTGCATCATTAGGTTGGGAACAGTTATTTTTGGATCCTTTTTTCATTGAATAGATCACTAATGCAGCATTATCCTCACTAAACTTGGCACCTTTAATCTCTTTCTTCACCTTCTCATTTGTATTCAATTTCTTGGCAACAAAATTAAAAACCCTTACATTTACAATGTCCCAATTGGGTAGTAGCAAAACCCTAGATGATTTTATCATTTTCCTCCTCTATTTAGAGGTCAAGCTTCTAAACTCTTGCATCATTTTCTCCTTTATTTGTTTTTGTAGATCTTCCTCCTCCATCTTAGGATGCTCGATTTTTATTTGATTACATATTTCTTCAAATAATCAAATATTTGTCCTACTAAAAAAATAATAAAAGGCTCTAGATTAAACAAAATTATCATTAGAAATAAATTCATGGCTAGCATGTTCTACAATAGGGTCCAACTCCCTTCCTTTATAGTTAGCAACAATCAACTCTAGGCTTGGTGTAGGAGGTTCTTGAGGATTTCCCTCCTCCAACATTGTGGTAGTAATAAAAACTCCCCCTTGGGACACCAACTAGTCCATCTGCACCTTAGTGAGGTGTTCTTCTCCTATATGTAATGGATACTAAGTGGGTGAATATTCCTTTTTTTGTGGTATCTATTTTTCTTCTACCTGCTATGTCTTGGGCATGGGTTCATCAAGCCTTTCCTCCAAAATAGCACTAGTTGACTCAATTATTTGCTTCCCTTTATCCACTATAGGCCTCTTATTTTGAATTATATTATAGCCAAGTCTTCTTTGAATAAGTAATTGCACTAATCCTACTACAAGGGTGAAACATAATCTTTTCATGACCTCTCAGGCCTTATTAGGATAAGAATTAATAAATAATAATGTCTTCTCATTCATAGCCTCCATGATCTCTATAAAAGTGATCATCGACTTATTTAATTTATCTACCTCTATCTTGGCATCTTCTAGAGGCTTATAATCCTTATCAAAAGAATTAATGAATTTTAAAACCATAGAGTAAACTTTCCACTTCTCCTTTTTAATCTCTTGCTCTTGAAGAGAGAATTAATTCCTTATTATGTCCTTAGGGAAATAGGGTTGACACTCCTTGGCACCAACCTTATCCCTTTCTCTAAATATATCAAAAAATACCTCACTATCATTAAAATGAGCATGCGAGACAACTTGGGAAAATTAAGCTTCTAGACCTACCAATCAATTGTGCTTCCTCCAATCCACCTATTTGCCATAGCATTTTATCTATCCCTACCTTTAGAGGCACTTGGTAGGGGAGTACATGGGATGTCCCTTGGAATCTATATACTCTAAAAACTAAGGAAATAGGATAAGGTATTAAGTCTACCCAATTGTGAGACACCTTCAAACCAACCTTCAAACCAGTAGGGTTGTCCATGTAAAGAAACTTAGGTGCAAAAATAGCTTCCTAGACTAGTCTCTTAAGGAAATTAGTGTGAAAATTCCTATTAAATCCTTACAATTTTAGATTCAATAGTATGTAAACAATAATATTGCAACCAATCATGAGTACAAAAAATAGATAAAGAAATAATGACACATAAACACAAAGATATGCTTGTGGAGAAAAACCTTTTGGTAAAACAACCTGCCCCCTCCAAAACCTAGACAATGTATTATCTTCAACTCAAAGGTTACAACAAACTTGCAGTGCAAGCTCTTTTAGAACATGAAAGACTTATCTAATAGCAACCAACAATTATACTACTAACACTCCCTCACACAACTATCTATGGCCCTCAAAGTGCTTATATAATGTACTTTCCATTATTAGGGCATCTTCCAAAGATAGCTCTTATGTGTCATAGGAATCCATCATAACCATTTCAGTCATGATTTTCTTACACATAATTAAATCTTCCAAAATTATTTCTTAGATGCCATAGGATCTATCATAACTGTTTTAGTCATGATTTCCTTACACACAATTAAATATTTCAAAGATAGTTCTTACATGTCATAGGAATCCATCATAATTCGAGATGCCAACACATTCAAGTGGAATGACACATCAACATGCCAACTAGACATGTACAATCACACTTAATTACATTATTTTGAAAAAATGAATTTACAAAATAATAATAAGAATAGGAATTATCCAAGGTTGAGACACCTTATTCCTTACATTCTTCCACTTGTCAAACACCTTGTAAGAGCAATAAGAACATAAAAAGAACTAACTACTATGGGCCAAAAGACCCATAGACTCTGAACACCATGTAAACTTATTTGTGCCTACTAGTTTCATCAATGCATCTGCAACATTCTTTATAGTATCTACCTTCTTCAAATTTACCTTTCCATCTTCAACCATATCTCTCACAAAGTGAAACTACACATCAATGTGCTTTATTCTGGCATGAAAAGTTGGATTCTTTGCAAGGAAAATAGCACTCTGACTATCACAACAAATAGTAATCTTTCTTGCATCAACACCAATATCACAACACAATCTCTTAATCCAAATGGCTTCCTTACAAGCATGAGTAGTAGCCATGTACTCATCTTCTATAGTAGACAATGCAACCATAGGTTGTTGCTTACTCATCCAACTGATGCCACCACCAAACATAATAAATACATAAGCAATGGTAAATCTCCTACTATCAATATCACCTACCCAATCTGAATCCACAAACCCATGAATACAAACCAAATGTAGAGCTCTAGAAGAGCTACCAAGATTTAAAAAATAGAATAATTTGATGTACCTCTAAAATATCTGAATACTCTTTTAACTACAACCCAATGTATCCATCTAGGATTAGCCATAAATTGGCTCAGAAGTCCAACTTCTGGGGCAATGTGTGGTCTAGTACAAACCATAGCATACATAATATTGTGAATTGCACTAGCATAAAGTATTGTACTCATGTCCTCCACCTCATTGGGAGATTTTGAACAATTATCTATAGATAACATTTTTACCATAGAAGCAAGAACACACAATGATCTATAATCTACCATGGTAATCCTTTCCAACATAGATTTCACATATTTAGTCCAAGTCAACCAAAGTTTTTTGTTAGACCTATCTCTATTGATTTCCATATCTAAGATGTACCTTCCTACCCAAAGATCTTTCATCTCAAACTTTGCTAACAACTAAGATTCAAAATCATAAATCATACCCTTACCCTTCCCAAATAAAAAAATATCATCACCATATAATGCAACAATAAGAAGGCAGTCATTTTCAACTCTAACCTAAACACAATGATCTAGTTTTTATCCTACAAATCCAATTAACAACACAAAGGCATTAAGCTTAAGGTACCACATCCTAGGAGATTGTTTCTGATGGGGACACAACCCAAGCATAGAATGGACACAATACGAAAGGGAAAATTTTATTAATTGTAAAAAATATGCTAGTACACTTAGTGCAGAGAAACAGACTCCAAAACATGCCCTATGGGCATACAATAGCATAACTCTGGAGATAAATTCTTCTCCTAGTACCTTCTCTCAAACTCCACTCCAAGCTGCCTTTTACAATGCTAGAAATGTTCTTAAATAGACCCTGGAGGTTTAAGGATTAGGAATACATTTTAGAAAGTGCTAGTTGGCATCCATTGACCAAACAGAAGGCCCCAAAAGTCACATTAGAAGTTGGTACAAAATTAGAAGAATACAAAAATGGTAACCGAACTTCTGGGAGGCATAAATTTTGAACCGTAGCTCTGATTGATGAACCATTTACATTTTTGGAAATCTCTCAAAGCACTCTATAGCCCTATGGATGAGCTTCACTCATCCCCCATTTTTTCTCCCTGTTCAAGGTCATTTAATGCGCCTAACCTAACTTTGAAGCATTCTTAGGAGGTCTCTAGAAATTGAAAAACTGCGATAACTTTCAAATTGTGAGGCCTTTTGACCTAATTTTTTTTTGGAATGCTCTAAATTAAAATTACAATCATCTGACCAATTTACACCCTCCAATTCGACAGAATGATGGATCAATTACATACTCCTATTTTTTTGGCATTTACACATATCCCAAGGTGTTCAAATACTCTATCCTAGAACACTAATAGTGAAACTGTGAGAGTTGGAACCTTTATTTGACCCGAATGGGTATCCAAAAATGAAAGCACATGAAATAGAAACTAAGTCTAAGTACATTTTTTTGGGTGACACAGAATTGCCCTTATACCTCTGATGCTCCTGCATTAAACACCCAGGGTAGATTGAAAAGTGACCCTGTCACTTTATGAATGGTAGAGGAAATCCCAAAAGGGAAACCTCATCTGCTGATATCCAAGTTGAGTCCTCTATCGGCTATCCTTTCCACTTGACCAGATACTCTTCATACTGCCTATTTTTGGTACTCCTACCCATACAAGTATCCAAAATCTCCTCTATCTCCTCCTTCTTAGAAGTAGGAATTGGACATGGCTCTAACATGAGCTCCTCATCTACACCATCATCATGATACTCTATTAAGTCTGCAATGTTGAAAATAGGAGAAATGTGAATTCCATCTGGCAACTCCACTTCATATGCATTTCTTGAGTCATGTTTCTTCAAAACTTTGCAACGACCAAATTTCTTCATCTTTAGCTTGTTGTAAGTACTGACTGGAAATATTTCTTTTCTTAAGTGTACCATGACTAGATCCCCTACTTGGAATTCCTTATGTCTTCTCCTTTGATCAGCCCTAGCTTTATATTGTTGGTTCATCTATGTAATGTGTGCCTGGACCTCCTCATGTAGACGCTTGATATGTTCAGCAAATTCTTTAGCTTCAACACTTGTCCTCTCTCCTTGCTCTATCTTCCTCAATTCTAGTGCAGTTCTTGGGCTACTTCCATATATAATTTGGAATGGTGAGCTACCAGTACTCCTGTTTATAGAGTTATTGTAAGAAAACTCTACTTGTGGTAGAATCAAATCCCACCCCTTGAGCTTATCCCCAACTAAACATCTCATTAAATTGCCTAGACTCCTATTTACCACTTCAATCTATCCATAAGTTTGCGGGTGATGTGTAGGACTGAACTTCAAGTCTATTCTCAACTTCTTCCACAATGTTCTCCAAAAATACCCCACAAATTTAGTATCTCTATTAGAAACTATACTCCTTGGGAGACCATGTAGTCTTACCACCTCTCTGAAAAACAAGTCTACAATATGGACAACATCATGAGTTTTGTGGCATGGAATAAAATGTGCCATTTTGTAGAACCTATCAACCACCACAAATACTGAGTCATTACCCCTTTTTGTCCTCGATAATCCAAGAAGAAAATCCATACTTATGTCCCCCATGGCTTTGATGGAATAGGAAATGGCTGATATAGTCTAGTATTGTGACTAAATCCCTTGGCCACTTGACAAACCTGCCAACTCTGTACAAACTTCTTCACATCTTGTGACAGTTGAGGCCAAAAATAATGTTCTTTGAGAATGGAAATGGTCTTATCTCGACCAAAATGTCCTGCCATCCCTCCATTGTGTTACTCCTTAATTAGATTTTCCCTCATGGAACTCCTTGGAATGCACAATTGACTGCCCTTGAACAACATAGCATCCTGAATCAAATAGTCTAGCCACTTTGTTCTATCTACAACAACAGGCTCTTTACAAGCTTTCCATGCTTCAGCAAAATTAGTATCTTCAGGGTATAGATTCTTGAGTTCATCAAACCCTACTACTTCAACCTACATTACTATAAGTAACAATTGTCTTCTACTTAGTGCATCTGCAACCCTATTAGATTTTCCACTTCTATGCTTCAACACAAATGTATAGCTTTGCAAGAACTCTACCCACTTCATATGCCCCTAATTCAATTTACCTTGGCTATTTAGGTACTATAATGCCTGATGATCAATATACAAAACAAATTCCTTTGGCAATAAATAATGCCTCCATTTCTTTAAGGCCTGAACTATTGCATAGAACTCTTGATCATAAATAGAATACTTCTTTTTCACATGATTCAATTTTTCACTAAAATATGCAATAGGCTTACCCTCTTGGCTTAATATAGCCCCAATAGTGTTCCACTAGAATCACAATCCACCTGGAACACCTTTCTAAAATTTGGAATTGCCAACATAGGTTATTTTGTCACCTTCTTCTTCAGCATATCAAAACTTCTCATAGCTACCACAGTCCATTTGAACTCTTTTCTATCCCCTCTTATTATGTCAGTCAGGGGTGCACATATGCCACTGAAATTCTTAATGAACTTCCTATAAAAACTAACTAGACCATGAAATGATCTTACCTCAGTAGAAGACCTTGGAGTAGGCCATTTCAAGATGGCTTTTACCTTCTCTAGATCCATTTTGAGACCTTCAAGTGATATAACAAACCCCAAGTAGACTAATTCCTTTTTAGCAAAGGTACACTTCTTTAGATTAATTAAAATTTTCTCTTCCCTTAACCTTTCAAGGACACTACAAATATGCAATAAATTTTCTTCCAAAGTCTTGCTGAAAATTAAAATATCATCCAAATAGACAATAACAAAATTTCCCAAGAACTTCTTAAGTACCCCATTCGTAAGCCGCATGAAGGTGCTTGGGGTGTTTGTCAATCCAAAGGGCATGACTAACCACTCATGAAGACCCTCCTTGGTCTTGAAGGCTATTTTCCACTCATCTCCTTTTTGTATCCATATCTGATGATAGCCACTCTTGAGATCTATCTTTGTGAAGTACTGAGCTCCACTCAAGCAGTCCATAAGATCATCCATTTTTGGTAAAGGAAACCGATACTTGATGGTTATCCTATTTATAGCTCAAGAGACTCTATGCATCCTCCACTCTCCATCCTTCTTTGGTGCTAGTACTACAGGTACTACACATGGACTTTGGCTCTCCCAAATCAAACCCTTCCTTGATAGATCTTGAATCTATCTATTTAGCTCCTCAGTTTTAGTAGGAGTCATCCTGTGAGCAGCCTTGTTAGGAAAACTAGCTCCTGGGATTAAATCAATCTGATGACTGATTTGCCTCACCGGTGGCAATCCGTCTAAAAAATTATCAGAGATGACATCTACAAACTCAGCTAGTAAATCTAAAACTTCAAGTGGTATTTCACTACTACCTTCTTTATCTTTCCTAGGAATCAAAGCATAGCACATACGTTGATGTTTCATGCCATCTAAAAACTTCCTTCCATCAACAAGAAAAATCCTCGCACTGCTACATACCTTATCAGCTTCCATTTTCATGGGCTTTAGTTTTTGGTGAACTCCATCCTTTGTTAGAGAGTATGTGTTTGCATGACAATCATGTACTGCATGCCTATCAAACTGCCATGGTCTACCCAATAATATATGGCAAAAATTAATTGGAATAACATCACAAAGAACTTCATCATGGTAACTCCCAATATTGAACTTCACTAAACATTGTTCACTTACCAAGACCTTATGATCATCTTTCACCCAAGAAATTCGATAGGGCTAGGGATGTTTCTCCCTCTTGAGCTTCAACTTAGAGACCATCTCCTCTGATACTAGTTATCAATGCTACCACCATCAATGATCACATCACAACATTTATCCTCACACTTGCACCTAGTATGAAATAAACTCCTCCTTTGTCCTAGTTCAATCTCACCACTTAGTATGAGTATTTCATTTACTAAAGTCTCTCCTCTTTCTGCATCCTTTGAATGTGATGAATGTGCATCCTCATCCACATGAGCAACCCTAGCTTAACCCTCAACTCTCCTATCTATCCTTCCTTATCATTGAGGGCATTCAAAGGCATATTGACCTCCTTCTTTGCAATGGAAATAGGTACCATGGAAGCCTCATCTTCCTTGTCCATGTCCTCTACCTCTTCCTCTCTAATTTCCAAAGTCTTGATCATGGGAGTGGTTGAAACCCTCATTCCTCTGGTTCCTGCTAGTATCCACATCTTCATTTTTCTTTTGGGTTTCATTTCATCCTCCAGATGACCTACCACTACCCTTTCCTCCTTGACCATGCCCTCTTTGTCTCCCTTCAAATCTTTTATTCAACTTCTCTTCAACTCACAGGGTAAACTGGTATGCCTCTTCAACACTAGTCATTCTTACCAGACTTAATTCCTCCTAGATGCTAGGTCACAACCCACTAATATAATGAGCTACCTTCTCCTTATTTGCTTCTGCATGCCTCACTCTGATAAAAAGTTGATAAAACTCCTTTGTATATTCTTGGACTAATTTTCCTACTTGCTTTAACCCATGCAACATCTTAAACAAATCAAGCTCATAGTCAACAAGAATGAACTACTTCTTTAGTTTGTCCACCATGCGATCCCACCTTGTGATCTTCTCTTTTCCTCTTCTATTTCTTTCTAATTGAACCTCTTGCCACTAGATTTTGGCATGGCCTTTCAATTTGGCCTTTGTAAACTTAACCCTATTTGGACCCCTCATATCCTCATACTCAAAGTACTCTTCTAGTTCATTGATCCAATCGATCAACTCATCTAGTTTTAGATTTCTTGAAAATACACCCATATCAATTGTAGGTCTTTTCCCAAACTTAGTAATGGCCCTAAAAATCCTTTCCTCTACCTAATTTAGAACTTCCTTGTCAACTTCCCCTTCTATTCCAATCTCTTCTTCTTCATTATCATTCTCACTTTCATCACCTGTAGTAACATTTGTTCCTCTACGGAGCTTCTCTTGCAACGCTTGTACCTATCTTTGGAGGGCTGTAACCTCCTCAAGATTAATAGTTCTAGCCCTTTGACCATGCTCTCTTTGTAGAGGCATCTTCTTAATTCAAATGCACAACCACACAGTCCTAGTGCAAACTTCCTCACAGTCAACACTCTGTCTACACACTTAGGAAAACTAGCTCTGATACTACTTGATGGGGACACAACCCAAGCATAGAATGGTCACAATAGGAAAGGGAAAATTTTTTTAACTATAAAAGATATGCTAGTACACTTAGTGAAGAGAAATAGACTCCAAAACATTCCCTATGGGCTTACAATAGCATAACTCTAGAGATAAATTCTTCTCCTAGTACCTTCTCTCAAACTCCACTCCGAACTGCCTTTTACAATGCCATAAATATTCTTAAATAGACCTTGGAGGGTTAAGGATTAGGAATAAATTCTAGAAAGTGCTAGTTGGCATCCACTGACCAAATAGAAGGCTCCAAAAGTTGCATTAGAAGTTGGCACAAAATTAGAAGAATCCAAAAACGGTAACCGAACTTCTAGAAGGCATAACTTTTGAACCGTAGCTCTGATTGATGAACCGTTTACATTTCCAAAAAAATATTGAAGAAATCTATATCCCTATGGAAAATATTCCCTTGTCCCCCATTTTTGGCCCTATTTGAGGTCATTTAATGCCCCTAACCTAACTTTGAAGCATTCTTAAGAGGTCTCCAAAAATTGAAAAACTGCGATAACTTTCAAACCGCAGGGCCTTTTGACTTGATTCTTTTTCTGGAATGCTCTAAATTAAAATTACAATGATCCAAACAATTTTAACCCTCTAGTTCACCAAAATGATGGCTCAATTACATACTCCTATTTTCGAACATTTACATGTATCCCAAGGTGTTCAAATACTCTATCCTAGAACACTGATAGTGGAACTATGAGAGTTGGAACCTTTATTTGACCTAAATGGGTATCCAAAAATGAAAACACATGAAATAGAAACTAAGTCTAAGTACATTCTTTTGGGTGACACGGGATTGCCCTTACACCTCTAGATGCTCCTGCATCAGTTTCAAACCATACAAAGACTTCTTTAATCTAAAAAACAAAGATTCTTTACATTTAACAATGTAGTGCTCAGGCTATGACATAAAAATCTCTTCCTCCAAATCACCATGAAGGAAAGTTGTCTTCACATCCATCTTTTCTATCTCTAAATCATATGATGCAATAATAGATAATAGAAATCTAATAAATGTTAACTTTGCAATAGGAGAGAACATTTCACCTCAATCTATTCCCTCTACCTATAAATACCCCTTTGCAACCAATCTAGCTTTGTACCTTTCAACACTGCCATCGGCACAAAATTAATTCTTGAAAACCCATTTCCTAACAATAGGTTGTTTACCTCTAGGAAAAGGTACAAGTTATTTGATTTTGATTTTATTTAATGAATCCATCTCATCATCCATGGCCTCAATCTAGGAACCTACATCTTCCATACCCAAAGCCTCTTTCATAGATCTAGGCTCATTAGTGTTAGTAATTAAAGCAACTGCACAACTAGAATCTAACATAGAATAACCAAAAATTTCTAGGTACTCTCTTACTCTTGTGGATCTTCTCAAGTGCTAAGGTTGAGGTTGTTCTTCCTCTTCTTCTAAACTATCAGAGCTACTAGAGCTCTCATCAGCACTAGACCCAACATGGTCTTTCAGTTCAATCTTCTTACGAGTAGGAGGCAATTGAACAATATCTTCCTTCCTTGATTGTTTATTTGGTTGTAGCACAATAGGAGAAGATTTTAGCTCTCTAAAAATAACATTTTTGCTATAGAACACCTTACTAGTCACAGGACTCTAAAGATTGTATCCTTTCATACCAACATCGTATCAGATGAAAATACATTTGACAAATTTTTTTCCAACTTAGATTTTTTCTACTTTGAAACATGTGCATAGGCTTCACAACCAAACACATGAAGATTTCTAATTGAATTCTTCTTAATATACCACACCTCCATAGGTTTTTTATCAACAAGATCTAATGTAGGAGATATCTTAACTAGATAGTAAGCAATGGCCATAGCTTTAGCCCAAAACTTTTTTTTAAGACTAGCTCCACTAAGCATACTCCTAGCCTTCTCCATTAGAGTCTTGTCCATTCCTTCTACAACTCCAATTTGATATGAGGTATAAGGAGTTGTCTTATGCCTCTAGATACCTCATTCTTTATAGAACTATTTGAAATCTGTTGAGAAAAAATCACCATCATTGTCAGTTCTCACACACTTAATCTCTTACTAGTCTGATTCTCTACAAGGGATTTAAATTCCTTGAACTAACTAAAGACTTATGTTGTACTTTTTAGGAAATAAATCCATGGCCTACTATAACCACCTATGAATGATACAAAAAATATAGACTTGGAGATTTAAGAAACTTTTATAGGACCAAATACATCAGAATGAATAAGATCCAAAATATTAGAAGATTTGTGAGAACTAGACTAAAATTGAATACAATTTTTTTTACCATGAGAATAGTGTTTATACAAGTCAAACTTGAGATTACAATCATTTAACCCCTCAATTGGGCTCTTTTTCTTCAAGGTTCTATGACCCTTCTCACCAATGTGGTGAAATCTCATATGTCACAACATTGTAGTTTTTATAGGAAGCTTTCCTTCCAATGTGTTTGCACCCTTAGGTAGACATGCTAGACTACCATTAGAACCAATAACCATAGTATTCTTTATTTCTCATTTATGTTGTGGGGATAAAATGATAGCTACTCTCTTCTTTGAAATAAAAGAACTATTATGTTGAGAAATGCATGCTTCAAGTTGAAAAAGAGTACCTCTCCTATTACCCTTAGCAAGCACCATAGCTCCTCTCATCATCGTACATCCATCTTTAGAAAAAAAAACTTGCACACCTACATCATTCAACATACTTATAGATAATAGGTTTTGTGCCAAGCTAGGGATGTGCATTACCCCATTGATCCAATTTACTTGTCCATTAGGGAATTTGATAGTAACTCATCCTTATCCAACTATCTTTAGGTGAGAATCATCACCCAAGTACATCTTTACACAATTGAAAAAATTATACTTTGAGAACCATCTTCAATAAGAGATCATGTGGAAAGGAGAACCTGAGTCTATTTACCATACATCATCAGATACATGCACTACCAATTTCTACAATGGAGGCATCACTATCTTATTGAGATTTTTTTGAACCTAAATCTAAGGCCTTCTTCTTCTTCTTTGGCTATTTACAGTCTTTACAGAAGTGCCTAGTCTTATCACAATTCCAACATTTTGCCTTGGAATTTTGAGGAGTTTTTGATTTTCCATGTGATTTGGATATACCCTTTTCAAACTTGTTGTCATTTTTCTTGCCTCTATCTTTGAATCTACTAGGAAGAACAAGAGCTTCCTTAGGAAAATTTGATAACTTTCTCCTCATCTTCTTAGATAATAGTGAAGACACTACATCATCTATTCTAAAAGTGACTAAAGTACTTCCAAGAGCCATCACAAGATGGTTCCATGAATCTGTAAAGGAACATAATAGGGTCATACATCGATCCTCCTCCTCTATCATGACACCAGATGATGTCAACTATTCAATCTATGAATTGAAAGCATTTAGATGATCTATAATAGATCCTCCTTCCTCCATCCTTAGAGAATACAACTTCTTCCTCAAGAACAACTTGTTCTCTAGAGATTTAGCCTGATACACAAACCCAAGTTGTGTCCACAAACTATTTGTGGTCTTCTCATCAAGAACATTTAGGAGAATTGAATCATCTAGATAGAGTCTAATAAGACCCTTAGCTTTCCAATCCTTGATATTCCAATATTCTTGAGTTATTATTGTGGGTCTCACATCAAGTGAAGTCACCTCCCATAGATCATGATCTTCAAGACAGTCTTCCATCTTTAGTTTCGACAACTCAAAATTACTACCATTAAATTTCTCCACCTCCATTTTTTCATATGATGAACTATCCATTTCTATCTAAAAATAGGATCTAGATTGCTCTACAAAAAATTCCCACTCAACATGAGATTTTCTCAAAAAACCCTACCCAACAACTCAGATCAAAATTTGATCAAGCTTTGATACCACTTGTAAGGAAACTCAGGTGTGGAAATAGCTTCCTACAATAATCTCTTAAGAAAAGTATTGTACAAATTCCTATTAAATCCTTACAATTTCATATTTGATATTATGTAAACAATAATATTGTAGCCAACCATGAATACAAAAAATAGTTAGAGAAATAATAACACATAAACACAAAGATATGAAGGTGAGAAAAAACCCTTTGATAAAACAACACCACCCCTCCAAAACTTACACAATGTCTTATCTTCAATTAAAAGTTTACAACACACTAGTGCAAGATCTTTTAGGACATGGAAGACTTATCCAGTAGCAACCAACAATTACACTACTCACACTCTCTCACACACAATTATCTATGGATCTCAAAGTCCTTATATAATGCACTTTCCATTATTAGGGCATCCTCCAAAGATAGCTCTTATGTGTCATAGGAATATATTATAACTATTCTAGTCATGATTTCCTTACTCACAAATAAATCTTCCAAAAATAGTTCTCACATATTATAGCAATTCATCATAACCATTTTAGCCATGATTTCCTTATACATAATTAAATATTCCATAGTAGCTCTTACACATCATAGGAATCCATCATAGGAGTTCATCATAGGAATTTGTCATAGGAGTCTATTATAATTCAAGATGTCAACACATGCAAACAAATAAATATATAGAATAGGAATTATCCAAGGTTGAGACACCTTATTCCTAATAGTCCATAGGCCTATTAAAAACTAGTAGTACCTTAGGAATTCTAGGATTGTCCCTTAATATGAGGTTTCTCAACCTAGATGCAATTTACCTATCAAATCTAGCAAAGCTAGCTTCCTTTACATCCTAGGTCATATCTACACTATATAACTAGACTAGTAGAGCTTCTCCCTCATATTCTCTATTTAAAATAATCTCTTTTTCAAAGTAAGTAACCCTTTTAAATAAGAACATATGCATCAACAATGAATAATGGTTAAATGTTTTCTCAACTTTTCTCTTTGTCATCCCAACCAATCCTACATGAATCTCCTCTAATAAATAAGATACAAAATAAAAGATGATACCCACACCAAAAGAAGAGATTTTTGTCATCATATACATGAATTTTATGAGAATTTTTTTTTTTCATCGTCACCAAAAACCCTACATAAAGTCATGTAAATGTCTATGGCTATAGTATTGAAAATTTTCTTCTTGAAGGGCTCCCTAGTTGATTATGTAATAAAGATTAAGTTTCTAATTGTGGCTAGGTGCCCTCTCAATGCACCTTTCCTAATTTGATCCCTTTTAGATAGATATTCCTTTTCCAAACTCTAAAAGTCAATGATCTTATGGTAATCTATGAGTGGCTCCAACCCAAATACCTCTCAAATTTTTTCAGCATTAATTCTTATTAGGTATTCCCCATCTACTCTTCTCACTATCTTAGATATTGGGTCATAATTTAGGGCTATGGCTGTGAGAAGGTCTAAATCCATGAAAACCCTAGGGACTACTAGTTTATCCAAATCAAATTTCCAAATATTTCCATGGGGGCAAACAACTTTGTTTCTAAGAACCATTTCTTAAATAGCTAGAGATTTATTTTAGAAGTAATGGAATCCCTTACCCAATTCCCTTTATCATATAATCCATCTGTGACCTTGATTATAGGGTTAACAAGAATTGAGTTTTTTACACGGGCTATCTCATTTGTGGATTTATTCAATTGTTCCAAGAAATCATCATGGATATTCATATTGTTATATTCTACTTTTCCCAAAAAAACCTTCTTTGGAGGTGTATTTGATAATAATGCAAAAAAACAAGAATTCTTTGAGTAATATATGGGCTAAGATACTTACTCTCTACTATTTCTTCTTTGAATTCTATAATAGATAGTGGATATAAAAAAATATTTCACAATTCAACTAGACAGGAAAAGTTCTTCAAAAGGTTCTTAGCTCTCAAAAAATTAGAAACCCATTTGCATGAAGAAGACTTTTGAAAGCCTACACTATATCTCTAGTTTTACTTTGCAAATGAAGCCATAATTCTTGTAAATGGATCATAGGGAAAAATGAAGTACAACCACCTTGCAATTTTAAAAATAATCTATTGATTATGAAAAATCTGATGAATGAGGAATAAAATCTTTAATGGCATAGCTTCAACCCCCTAAGTTGGCAATCAACCCAATTAAACCCTTCCACATAAGCCTTTCCTTTCACTATTGGAGAGTTACACTAGACCCACTTATTCCTTTGAACATGTGTCATGCTCTAGCTATGTCACTAAGGGTAAACATCGAGCAACTTCCCATAGCAACATAGCAAAAATTGTTGATGATACTTTGATTCAATGGTTAAAAATTTATGATTATTTCATTATAAAAATGGTGTGCTTGTAATATTTCCCTTTTGTCACCATGTCACTGGTAGTAAAGTTTGGGCAAGTTCTCATAGTGACAAGGTGACCACTATCAATTTAAGGGAGATTTTATGGTGTGGATCACTTGCCTCATGACATTATTTACTCATTGAGTGGGTCCTTCAGCTTGGTCACCATGACATGAGTGGTAAAGTCAATGCAACTTCTTATGGTGAGAAGATGATAGCCCTTGATCTTTAAAATACCAAGGGTTATCATTAAAATAATTATTTTTTAAAAAGAAACATGAACCCATGGAAAACATAAAGATAGAAGCTTATGTTAAAAGGTATTTTGATATCTTTAGGAATACCCAAACAACTTCTTAGAAAGCTCCTATAAATATAAAGGGGGTAATTTAAAAATGGTTTCTCTCACTCAAAATACTTTGAAAAGCCACCTAACCCAAAAGTTTTTCTAGGGCAAAAATTTTGTATAACAAAAATTAGGGATTTTTTAGGGTTAACAAGATTAAAAAGACCAAACACTAATTTTTACAAAAGAAAACTAGAACATTTACTTTGAGATATATTCAAATAAGTATGAAGTGAAAGCATGACCAACAATATGTATTGTAGTTTAACTTCTTTCCTCTATCTTGTCAACTAGACTAATCACTATAAAACCTTATAGATCATGTCATGAACCTCAAATCCTTGTATCAAACTGTGGATCAGACAATTAAACATCAGCAATGAAGTTTCCTTAACTTTTGCTCTACTCTGCTTATCTTCACATTCTGCTCTTTTTTTCTTTATAGTCATTCACATTAATCCATACATACTTCATACATGATAAAGGAAAATGTCCTTCCTTTATACTATATCCATAAAAAAAATGATTGAGTTAGTTGTTACACCTTCTCAATTAATTATTATAGGACCACATTAAGAATACATTACACCTAGTGATAACATTAATCTTTCACCTTGAAACTTGAATAACATTTCATATACGTAACATTATGACAAACAAGATTGTCCACATAATCATCAACATGTCTTCTTCACATCTTCAACTTTATCTTATTAGAATAATAAATCTTCTAAGAGATATAACAAGTTTACCAGAACATGTGTTTATAAACTCTATCTCTGAACAGTCTTCACCAAAACTTGCATAACTTCTTTCAAACTTAATATCTAATGTTTTTGAGGTTATCTACATATACTAGACACATAGTATAAACTCCTTTTAACCTTGATACTAAATTTACTCAATGATCTATCCAAACCAACTTTATCTTTACCATTGTTCTTTTATCAAATACCATAGAAAATTGCTATGTTGACATTAGTGACAAATATAGTCATGAATGTAACATATCATCATGATAATGATTTAATCATGTTTCTACCATATTCCCCCATAGGAATATCATTAGCATTCAGGATTCCAACAATCTCCCCCTTTGACATTTATGGCAAGATAGATGAAAAACATCTAGTTCCAAGAATACCAACTGCAAAATATTGTTAACCTTTCTTTTCAAATCCTCTTCATCAATCATTCTCCCCCATTGATATAACTCAATATGATTTACATCAAACTATCTTTCCATGCTATAGTTTCTCTTGCTATACTTCTTTTGAACATGGTTTACATGTTCTTACCTATTTTTCATGGTGTACTGCTCCCTCATTGACATGAATGCTAAGGTTTTCAACAACCATCAAACTCTGAAACAACCAATTCTTACTTAGCTCAAGTGTCCAAAGACATTGTTCAAAGTAAACATCCAAAAAGAGTCCTACATGAATCTATCCATCGTAGATACTCCCCCATATAGGAAGCATCAACATTTAGTCTAGACAAACAATAGTGCTCTATTACACTAGACTGATGCATTCTTTCATCTTCTACTCTGATGTAGGAAGGGGCATAACTTGTAGCATACCTCTCAAATAATCAAAAGTCTCTTTGGAAAGAGGCTTAGTAAAAATATCTAGAATCTTCTCTTTGGTTCTCACATACTCCAACTAATTTTCTTTCCTACAACTTTCTCTCTCAACATGTGATACTTGATAGAAATTTACTTGGTCTTAGAATGCAATATTGGATTCTTAGACATATTTACTATGCTTGTGTTGTCACAATGTATGACAGTAAGTGCACTAAATTCTATACTTATATACTTCAATATCTACTTCATCCAAAAAACTTGATTACAATTGTTTGTTGTTGTAACATATTCTTTTTTTATTGTTCATTGTGAGGTATAATCTTTCTTTTTGCTAAGCCAAGAAACTAGTCTTCCTCCAATTAAGAAGGCTACACCACTAGTGTTCTTTTTATCATCCATACTACTTGCCCAATCAACATCAATATATCATTAGATTTATCACACCACAATTCAAACTCAAGTGTTAATTTCAAGTATCTAAATATACTTTTTTCTACTACATAATGTGCTTCTCTAAGATTAGTTTGGTATCTTACAACAATTACAAATGAATTTTCTATATCCAACCTTGTGTGAATCAAATATTGAAAACCTTTAATCATAGATATGTACTTCTTATGCTCAATAGTAGGTGTCTCACCCTTTGTAGATAACTTGTGTCTAGTTACCATAGGTTCTTTAATGGGTTTATATGTTTACAAACCAAACCCTTTTAGAAAATATTTCAAATACTTAGTCTGAGAAATAGAAATTCCTTCTTTATCCTACACAATCTATAATCTTATAAAATATCTCATTTCTTCTATCATACTCATTTTAAATTCCTTCTTCATTTCTTCTACAAACTTGTCACTTTCATTATCATTTTCTCCAAATATGATATCATCAACAAATATTACCAAAATCATTAATCCATCATCAATTTATTTTCATAAGAGATTACTAGCTATCATACCTTTTCTATATGCAAGCTTTGTCAAATTCTTGTCTAACCTCACATACTTCAAGCCATACAATGCTTTCTTCAATCTACATACTCTGTCCTTATCATCTATTAAAGGATAAACTTCAAGCTATTTAATGTATATCACTTCTTCAAATTTTTCATTTAGAAATGCTAACTTGGAATCCATCTAATATACTTTAAATTTCATATATGCTACATAGGCTAAGAATAACGATATTACTTTTATTCTTGCAACAGAAGCATAGATTTCATCATAGTCTATCCTTGTTCCTTGCATACTAGTCTTTCCTTTTTCCTTGCAACTTGACCTTGTTCATTCATCTTGTTCTTGAATACCCATTTAGTTCTTGTCACATTCTTGTCTCCTAGTCTAGGGACCAATTCCCATGTCTCATTTTTTACTATCTAATCCAATTTCTCTTTCATAGCTTGCTTCCAATAGTCATCTTTGCATGCTTCATCTGCATTCTTATGTTTGGCTTGACATATTAAACATAGTTCTTCATTGATTCTATTTCTTTTTGCCACACCTTTATCTCTGCTTTCGATGATCTACCTCGGTGGATGATTCTTTGCCATATTCTTACCCAAAGTAGGAGTTTTTATCTCAACTCTTGGCTCTGCTAAAGGTTCCCAGCTTTGTTCCTGCCTTAGCTCTCCTTCATTCTACAAATCATTGTTAGTTTCAAGGAATACTTCATTATTCCTTGGTTTAGTAATAACACCATTGTCTAAATTGTAATCAACTATTCTTTCTTGTATCGTAAATTTTTCATCAACTCTCACATTTGTATTTTCTATAATAGTCATGTTTCTCATATTATAATATGTATAAGCCTTTTTTAAAATGAATAACCAAGAAACATACCTTCATCACTTATAGTATCAAACTTACTAATATCATCATGTCTTTTGATATAACACTTACTACCCAAAATTTTGAAATACTTAATTGTAGGTGAGTGACCAAACCAAAGTTCATAAGGGGTCTTGTTTGCATATTTTCTAACTTGTACTCTATTCATAGTGTAGACTGTTGTATTCATAGCTTCTCTCCAAAACATCTTGGATACATCATTCTTAGCTAGCATTGCTCTTACTACTTTTTTTAATAACTTGTTTCTTATTTCTCCTATGGCATTCTATTCAGGGGTTTTTGGAGCTAATAACTATCTTTTGATTCCATTAACTTCATAAAATATATTAACTCATTTAAAGTAAACTCTTCTCATCTATTTGATCTTAAACATTTAATCTTCATGGCTAATTCATTTTCAACTCTATTCTTGAATATCTTGAACTTATCAAATGCCTCCGATTTTTCTTTAAGAAATACAAACCACATCATTCTAGAAAATTCATCAACTAAAATCATGAAATACCTTTCACCATAGAATCCTTTAGTCTTTGTAAGAATTTTGAGATCTATGTGTACAATCTCCAATTTTGTTGTAGTAGAAAACTTCTTGTAGGGAAAAAAATTTGTTATGCTTTGCCAAAACACACTCATTGCAAATTGTGTTAGTAGGTTTTGTAATCTTAGGAAAATCTCTAACTGCAAGCATACTACTACTCTTTAGAATGTTGTCAAATTTTATATGACAAAATATCTTATGCAATAACCAACTATCATGTACCTTTGCAACCAAACATGTCATTTTAGTAGGATTCAACTAAAATACATTACCTCTAAATCTAGTTCTTGTTCTAATTATGTTTCCATCTTTGTCTTTGATCATGCATGTCTTTGCTATGAACTAAAAATAATAACCTTTATCCACTAGTTGTCCAACACTCAAAAGGTTGTGCTTCAAACCATAAAAAAAATATTCATCCTTAGTGTTAGTTTTACCATTAAGAGTTATAGATCCAACACTTTTAACATGGCATGTTGCATTATATGCAACTCTGAAAATGTCTCCATCCTTACTTTTGAAGTCAACAAACTTGTTCATATCACTGGTCATATAATGTGAACAACCATTGTTAATTATCCAATCATACTTCTTTTCAACCTTTGATACCAAAGCTACTTTCTCTATATTTTTTCTACAAATCCTATTTCATCATCACTAGCACTTATTACTTGTTCATTAGATTCATCCTCCTCATTTGCATACAAAACTTCTCTATCTTTTCTAGGTTTGAAATTTTCTTTATGCTTTTCTCTCTCTTTTAGGACACTTAGATGTATAACAACCAATTTCATTACAAGTCTAACATTTAAAGATTTTCATGCAATCCTTTTCTCTTCTTACCAAAAGGACTACTCCTTCAATCTTTCTATCCTCATTAGATCTTTTTCTACTAGCAAAGTCTCCTCTAGCACTTGTCCTCCTTGATAAACTAGGTTGAATATTTAAGGCACTAAAATTTGTTTCTATTCTAGTCAATTATTCAGACTATCTAAGCTCATTCTCAATTTCTTCAAGTTTCCCAAGCAATGTCTCCTTTGAGAAATTTTTGGTACAGGATATCAACAACTATATCATTTGAACTACTAACTTAAATGGTGGTATTAAGCTCTTCAATGTTTTCCATATAACCTCATCATGTTTGCTGGTTCCTCTGTTTGATCTAATACCTATAGTGATTTATGATATTTTTCCTACATATGCTCTTATAGATTCATCTTCCATTATTTTAACCTCTTTAAATGCATAAATCCAATTTTGTAGTCTTAATTTCTTAGAATATTCACCATCTTCAAAGTTAGTTTCCAAAGCTTTCTAAATCAAATGTGAAGTAACAAGTGATTTTACCTAATTGTGTTCAATTTCAAGAAGTGTAGACAATAGTGCTTCTCTAGCTCTCATGCCACAAATGAAAATATCACTCTCTTCCTTAGTACATGTTTCCAAATCATTTTTAGTAATGATTGTCATTAATGATTTTGTCAAGATCTAATAACTTGTACCCATACATAGTAGATGTGTCTTCATCTTTTCCTTCCAGCTATCATAATTTGTCCCATCAAACTTCATACTATCTTTCTTAAACATGTTTTCCATAGATTTCCCAAAGTTTTTAAACTTTATCTTCAAGAACATAATGCTCTAATACCAATTGTTAAAAACAATAGTCCACCAAAATAGTGGGGGGAGAGGGGGCTAAATCAGTTATCTAATAATTAAAACATTTATCAAATTTAAACTTTCTTATCCATTCAACCAAAGTAAATAGTAACCATAACAAGATACACATAGACAATTATACCAAATATCTTAACTAGGGAAATCCTTGATCAGAGGAAAACCCTGGTGGGAATGATGCCCACATGATGATGTACTAATATAAATATTTCTTTTTAGAGGATGGACCTTGTTAGGAGTCTATTACAATGTTTAGTACATATGAGTCATTGTTAGGAGACATTTAATCATTCTTAGAAGATTCAAACCCTATTAGGAGTTGTAGAAGATATAAGGACCCACTATCTAAATAACTTATGGACCCAACTATCCCTTACAAAACAATTGTATGTACTATACATTATCTACTTTCCTTTTTCATGTAAACTAGACCAATCACTATCAGACCTTGTAGACTAGGTCATAAACCTCAAAATGAAGTATCAAAGTTTGGATCATAGAATAAAAGCTCAACAATGAAGTTTCCTTCAGTTCCCCTCTACTCTACTTATCTTTGCATTATACTCTTTTTCTTCTTACAATCATTCACATTCATCCATACATACTTCATACATGATAAAGGAAAAATTCCTTCCTTTATACTGAATCCATAAGACAATTCCCTAATCTAGTTGTTACACCTTCTCAATTAATTATTATAGGACTACATTATGAACACGTCACACTTAGTGATAACATTAATCTTCCACCTTGCAACTTGAATAAATTTCCACACATGTAACATTATGATGAGTGATCTCAATTTTCATTGCCAACATTTCTTCTTCACATCTCTAACTTTTGCTTATCAAAATAATAAATCTACTAAGAGATATAACAAGTTTACCAGAACAAGCCTATGTAACTCTATCTCAAAACAATCCTCATTGAAACTTGCATAACTTCTTCTAGACTTAATATCTTATGCTTATGAGGTTATCTATGTATATTAGACACATATTGTAATCTCCCTTTAACCTTGCTACTAAAAGTACTCAAAGATTTTCCCACACAAACCTGGTCTTTACCATTGTTCTTCTATCAGATACCATAGAAAACTGCTATGTTGACATTAATGACAAACATTGTCATGAATATAACATATCATCATGATAATAATATAATCAATTTTAAACCATATTTCCACATAGGAATATCATCAGCATTCATGCTTCCAAAAGGATCATGATTACCATAGGTGGTATTGAGGATAACACACCAATTGAGTCATCTTTCATTACAATTACAAGAATAGCATGAAATTTAGGTAGAGGAAAAGAATCACCTACCTCTACTCCTTGGATATTTCTTGTGGATGATGAAGCTACTATATTTATTTATTAGGGTTTAAAACCTTTTTTGTTAGGATAACTCAACTCAACTCAAATTTTTACTTAGATCAAATGTATCTTCTAAAGTTTATCTTAATTTCATTAAGATATCTTTTGTTAATGCTCAATTTACTCTATGCTCTTGAATTCTATATAAAGGTATAGGAAAATATTTTTGAATTTCAATATATACCTTCTTTTACTTGAATTAGGGTCTCCATTAATATTGTGGTCATTGGTAGGTGGAATCTAATTGTGTCAGTCAATATTGTGCCTTTTGAACTAGGCCATCACTATATAGCTCAGTCTATTCCATCTAACTCAACCTATATACTAGTTTAATATCTTAAGTACTCAGTTTGTATTTGTAATTTTTAGTCAATATAGAAAATTTTACTAAGGCTAAAAACTAACTTTGTAAATGAGTCTTTTGCACTAGTCTTTACATAGATTTGTTCTTATGCATCTTTACTAATGCAAATATGAACTTTACCTCATTTTATGTTTGGGACTAATGTAAGATATTTCATTAACTATATAGTTCATTACATAAATTTATTTATTATTTTGAGATGATCATGATCACCTCCTCTAGTGGATTCGGTGATCTCAATTCCATTTGTTCCATTGTTTCCATCTTCTACCTTTTTGCTCCAGGTTTGTTTAATCTCCTTTCTTATTTATTCAATGTCTTCTTCCACTTTACCCTTAGTGTGATGATTATTTTCTACTGATACTTAGGTTCTACACTTTTTTCTTGAATTTCCAAACTCATGACCTTTGAAACATATATTTTTAGGTGCAAAATTCTATCTTTTGTTAGTTCAATAGGGCCTTGACTATGATCTTCATTCATATGCTCTATGTCCAAACTTTTGGCAATTGTAATAATAGCTTTTAAATCTAGGTGTATTAGATGCATTTTTCATTCTTAGTCTACACTCATGTATTTTATGTCCTTGCTTCTTGCAACGAAAATAATAACCAATAAACTTAAGTTTAGGGTTTTGCATACCATTTTTTTCTCTAATTGTTTGTTGCATTACAAAGTATTCCATAATGATAACATGTTAGCTTTCATTTTTCCTTTGCATTCCTTAGTTCTCCACTCTTGGATAATTCACCTTGCTCAGTAGATGAATGTTTCTTTTCATGACCTAGTCCAAAATTGTTATCAGATGACTTATGTGAACTCATCAATTCTTCACTATATTTCATTTCTTCATTAGGCTTCTCCAAATTTTTCACAAGTTTTTTCCCCATCTTTAGTTCATTTTTCAATGAGTCATTTTCAGATCTTATATTTTCTTTTTCCATGTACTTTATGTTCAACTCTTAATTTGAAATAATCATTTTATTCATCATGTTTAGTTGAGTGTTTGTAAGATTTTAAACATCCGATGACCTTTCTTCAAGACTAGTTGCCATTTTCCTATTGAATTCCTTAGTAACAATCTTATCTTCCTCAAATTTCTTCCTTTATTCAGTCAATTCACATAGAATTATTGATTAGATCTCAAGTTCCTTTATTAGTCCTCTAACTTCTTCATTCGAGACACTATTCTTTTCTAGTAGATTTGAAATTGGTGCATCACTCTCACCTAGATTTCTAATTCTAAATAGTCCTTGAGTGTCAACTTCTTCATAATTCAACTCATTAATCCAAAAGGCCAACTCCTTTCTCCTTTTTAGATATTTCCTTGGTTCCTATCTTTCTACTACAAGTTTTTGTAGTATGAGCTAGATGTGAATCACCTAATTATCAATAACTTTTTCCAATTTCTAAGCTTCCATTTCCATGATCTGAACTCCAAAGTTGTTATAATTTTTCAGGAGAACCTTCACTTAGATACCAATTATTAGAAGTCTTAATTGGAAAACTAAGATATTGATGGGGGGGAGGGGGGTGGGTTGAAGTAGGATCTATAATACATTTATCTTTTAGTATGACTTTAGTGTATTCACCATATTTACCATCTCATATCTAAGGAATACATAACATAACTTGTAAAATCAAACTTCAATAATATGTAGGTCTAATCTATCAATCACATGAATGAAATGTAAGCACATAATAAAAATATTTGGTCACCCATAAATCCTCCAAGTTGAAGGTAAAACTAGGGTGGGGATGACACCCACATATCTTCACTACTATAGTAATAAAGTTAACCTATTAGGGTAACAATTTTGATCACTTCTGATGATCTACCCTATGATAGGGTATGTCTTATTAAAGGTTCTTAAGAATATAAGGTCTTACCTTGTGAGAGGATTTTACACTCACAATAAGGTAAGGATATAGTTAAGAGATTTACAAAAGATCTATTAAGATCAATCTATTAATAGATTATTCTTGACTTAATCTATTAGAACTGATCAAATACCTAATTCTTAGTCTTTTTTGAAAATATAGTTCTGGATCTCCTCTCTTCAATTTGATCTGATCTCTAATATGATATATCTTTACTATCCTTCACTACTTGATAAGGTCTCTTTCTTTTTTCTAAAATAATAAAACCTAATGCATTTTCCTTCTTTGTAATATTTGCACTTTCACATTCGATCTTCTCTGTGATCACATGAATATCTTGTACACTCCTTCTCATCATATTTTAAATTTTTTTGATCTTTCCTATTTAATTATTTCTTAAAGAGTTTTCTATATGCTTCCCTTATTTGCCTCTTCATCTGATTGGTTGAATACAACTCATAGGGATCAGTGATCCACATCATAAAATACGTAATAGCCTCTATAAAAACCTCTACAAATATTAAATACCTTTTTCATGTCATTCCAAAATGGTTTACCTAAAATTTTGCATCATTATTGACTTGAATGTCAATTCTTCATTACTTAAAACTTACTATCTCCAATACTTAACATTCATTGTACATGTTATTGTTGCCTAGTCTCAACTATTCTTGGCAACAATGTGTAACTTAGCAATAATGTGATCAAATTGCTAATTGATTGTTAGGCTTAGTTTATACTAAAAATACCAAACAACCAAAGACTTTTTTGGCTTCTTTATAGCTTGGCATATACATGTTTATTTGCAAGTCTTTATATGATTCATCCTATTTAAAGTAGATTTCTCATAATGATGATTGTCTGACTCTTCCTAGTATATGACTAAGTATTTGACACTAATAGACAATAATATTTAGAGATATGAACATGTTATGTCACTTTGGTTAATCTAAACCTCCTTTTGTTACTTCTTTTTTGTTAGAGAATATCCTTTTTCTAATTTTATCATCTGCCTTGTCCTTTTCTAGTTCCTCTAGATCCAACACTAGGTTAATTTCCTTATCCTTATCTATGACCCTCAGAGCCCTATTTAAGAAATTAGCCAAAGAGTTGTGTAATGTTGGCAGTAGGCTAGTAGCCCCCATAGGATTTGTGACATGGCTTAACCACCTTCAATGGTTCTATATAACTATTGGTTGTATTGGGCATTAATAGGTCAATCTTTTGGTACAAAGGCAACCCTTTCCTTTCTAACAATTGGTATCAAAGCTTGGTCACATGTTCAAATCCTACTAGCCACAATAAGTGACTCTAGTAGGGGGATTTTTGGTAGTGGATCAGCATCCCTCATAGGATTTGGGATTTTTGGAAATGGGACATGGAGAGATAACACAAGATGAAGAGTGTGAATCACATTTATCTCAGTCATAGTCAGAAGAATGGACTGCATATGTTTGTAATATTCTAGTAGTAGATGATAACATGGATTCACTTGACTAGTCAAATATGCAAGAAATGATTTCTCTTATTGATAGATTGCATTATGTTGAGAATGTTATAAAGGTTGAAGTTGAAAGATATGCATCTCACTATGAGAATGAAGAAGTTGGAAGTCATGTTTCAAGTGATGACAACAAAGTTGCTAATCCCACATATTGTGAAGAAGCATCATGAGAAGATAATGACAAGAGTTGTTGCTCAAGTCAAGAAGAAGAAAGTGCTAGTATGTGTTCATCCTCATATGAATCAAATATAAATTGGGAAGAAGAAAGCAATGATGGAAGTGAGTGCTCTTATGCAAGTGAAGGTATGAGAACTATTTCTAAATTTGAAAGTGAATTTCTAGTTCAGAATTGTGCAAATTAGTTTGAGGTTGAAATTTGTCAAGAAGATTTGTCTACACCATATGTGGACAATGGGATTATCTATAAGGATTGATTACCTAATTGTGTAGATGAATGTCTTAAGGATGTGTGTAGTGATAATCAGCATACAAATTATTCTAAGGTTAATGCATCAACACCAATTGGTAAGATAAATAATGATAGGTTTGCAAGACATTTGAATCACCTACATCAAGATAGTGAAAGTAAATTTATTTATATTCTACATGCTTTGTTGATGGAGTAGAAAGTGAGTTTGCATGTAATCCTAATTTTTCTTCACATGTTGAAAGTCTCCATGAAGACAAAATGGGTAATGGTTTTAAAGTGTATACTAATGTTTTATATGATAAAGATTGTGATGGTGATTAGCCCATTTTTTGTCAAAATGTTCAAAGAGGATCACTTCATGGAGTTATCAACCCATTGTTTCAAGAAGACATGGAAGGCTTAGATTTAGCTAAGAATGAATTTAATGACAATACATTGTCTTACTGCTATGAGAGATCATATTTTTCTTCTTCTAAGTTTGATAGTGAAAATGATGATTATGTTTCATCTCAAGATATGAATAACAAGGTGTTTGACAAGGTTGTTAATGAAAATTAGCATGCACCTTGAAATGAGTTTTATGATGAACTTTATAATGTGAAGACTAATTTGTTTGCTAATTGTGAAGAACCATTTGAAGATTATGGATTACTTTTAGATTCTAACATTGATGATATATGTGAGTATAAATCTGATTGCTCCTTTGAATACTCTCTAGTTATGCATAAGGATACACAATTTCAAGGTATGTGTGATCCTTTTACCTATGTGTAATATGATGCTTCCATATTAAAGACTAATAGTATGAAATTTTCATTTGATGAAGAGGACATTTAGTTTGAGATTGATATTCATAAGCATGCTAATCAAAACTTTCATAATGAGAAAGACTTTGAAAGTGAAGCTAGTTTTTATATGCATTATGAAAGTCAAGGTGTAGATTCAATTTTGCTAAATGGTGTGTTTCAAGATGTTGATGTAATTGTTGAAACTAATAGAAGGAGTATTTTTAGCTTACCTCATGCAAGTTTAGATGAAAATCAGATTTATGACAAAGGTAAAGGTTTTTGTTGAAGTTTGGTGGCTTGGGGTCATTGTTTGTACATAGTAGGAGTAGTTGGTTTCACTTTCAATATAGTTGTCCAAGAGAAGTTTTTGTGAGTGGTATGCTTCTTCTAGAGATCTAAATCCTTTCCATGCTGGCATGAGATATGCATCTTGAGATAGGGACACTATTGGTGCTCAAAATTGTAGCCCTAATTTTGAGAACCTTTGAAGAAATTAAAGTCCTATAAATGCTTTTTGATGCCTATGTGCCCTACTATACTTGAGAAGCTTATGAGGTGTTTAATGCTTCTAGAAACTTTCATTCAGTATGCCTACTTGTTTCATGAATTTAAATTGACATTCTGAGCTGACGAATGAAGGTGGAATCACAGATCTGGATCCAACTTTATTCTTCAACATTTTTCTCTTATGTGTACAGCAAGTATAAAGATAATATAGATAGTTCTGAGATGTTAGGTCATTTCATGTTTTGATTTCATGCACATGAATGTATATTTTCAAACAAAATGAATACATATGAGCAATAATTTCACTAGTTTCATTATGTTTCTTGTCTCTTGTCTCAGCAATCTGTAAGTCTTATGTGGTCTTAGAACAAAGATCTAAGATCCATTTGCATCTCCTTCAAGTTGTATGTTTGATGTATTTTTTTGTTGGACCAAAGGGCCAAGTAAATGCTTGATATATTTAACAAGGTTACTGGTTACTTGAGAAGGATATTTTTTGAGAATGAGATCTAAATGAACACTGATGTCTAAATCACAAGGTGATTAGATAGATCTGATATCTGGGTATACAAAATATGTCCTAATGTCATAGATGTATGTTTTGAATTCATGGAATTGCCCAATGGATTAGGCACTGATCAGTTATAGGATCACTTGTTATACTTCTACATATTTGAGGAATTGTTGAAACTCAACATCAATCATCAAATGTTTTTCCCCTTTCATGTTGAAGAGCTATAATTGAATGCCCTCACTTAGCTTATGAGATTCCTAGATATGCATTTGGCTACTGTAGATTAATGTTATTTCATGAGTTATCAGGAGAAATAAGGGTTTTATTTGCTTCATATTAGATTTACTGTATGCTTTGATAACTAGTACCATTTAAAGAATCTATAGGTCCACCAGCCTAGGTTTTGTAGAGCCTGAAGAAGAAGAAGGGTCTAGCCTTATAGTTGGTCTGGTGTCTGAATAGGCATGTTGAAAATGGGAGTCAGCTACCCCTAGTTGTTTTTTGTTCTCATCACGGTAATTGGAAACTTGTAGCATTTTCAAACACCAGGAAAATGGTGACTCTGCTAGGGATGCATGGCCCTTGCAGGCATGGCAAGATTTCAAATCTCTACGAGAAGCAGACCACACACCTAACAACAAAACTTCCTCTTGAACAACTTTATCAAAAACATCAAAAAACTACACTACTATGTGCCCCCGATCTTAGCAAAAACTTTTACCTTTGTCATATACTTGATTTTTAGTTACATCTTCATGAGGTAAACTATGATTCTCATTCTCCTTTGTTTCACCAATCAGATCAACACATTGAAACAAATTACTTGGAAAAAAAAAACAACTTCCTTCATTCTCATAATACATACATATGTCAGCATTAGCTTCTACCTCATGCTTATTATGAGAAAAAACCTCACCATGCCCATAATCACACAAACTAGACTGAGAATCAAAATCCAACAATGATTCATGCACACTGATCAAAAACACAAAAACCTCATAACCTACATCATTCACCAAGTTGCATGTACCAAAAACTTGCAACTCACCTTGTGTCTCTAGATGCAAAGAGAATTTGGAATCCGATTGTTGCCTACTTGCAGTTTTATCACTCACTAAATTAGATTCATCTTTCACTAAAACCTCTTCACATTCTTCAACCAACTGATTAGTTACCAAGCATGAAAACTCATTCTGAAAGTGCTGATCTAAACTATGTTGATCACTATCATTTTCTTCATCTAACTGAAAGTCAGAATACACCTTGAACTTATCCTCACAAGACTTATCAATGCACAAAGAAAATCTATAACATGATTGACAATATTCACTAGTTTCCTCTTCATCATATGAAACATCAAAACAATGTTCAACAAGATCAACATAAAAAGAATCTAAAACAGCATTAAAGTTCCCTTCATTAACATTCTCTACATCCAACAAATTGTCATGTGCAAAGACATTTGAGGAACTATCATTTACACCTCCAAAATCTGATAAGGATTGTTCAGATTCCACATCTCTTTCTACATAAAACTTTGGGGAAGTAACTTGACTGAATGAAGAAACATTATGATGGAAAATATGAAGATCCTTAGAAACACTTTCTTTTCAAAATCACGAGCCAACAAAATAGATATTTCATCAGAACTCAAGAAGACTGCCTCACAAATCTTCTCCTGGATGTGATTGTTATCTAGATAACATGAAGAACTTACAATAGGAAGATCATTAGTGTAATAATCTAGAAAATTAGAATTATTACAACATTCTTTCTTATCATGCCAATCACTAGATCTACTCTTGCTACAACTTTCTTTAACTTCATATCTATTGTAACAAAATTTATCTTCTCTTTTATATCCATCATTTTCATGCTGATTTCTATTACCTGATTCATTAATATCTGAATCCACCTCTTCACATTTGGAAGATAGATTATCTTTCTCTATAGACTCATTGTATTCATTACTACCTTGGCTTTCAACACACTCATTCTCATTAGAAGATATTTCATGAGATCTATAATCACCGCTTTCCATCTCCTGAATGAAACTTTCAATTTACAAAATTATTTGTAACCTTATAGGTGTTGGCCAATTGACTAAATCAGGTACTAGAATATCAAGGAAGATACTAGGTAGGGAAGATTCCTCAGGTCTACAATGAAAAGGCATCTTACTGATTATTGATTTAAGCCTTAAATAAAATTGTTCGGCATTTAAACCTTGTGTACTTCCTACCTCAATTCTTATAAGATTGACAATCCTTTTATAGACTAGTCTATTCAACATAGCAATGTTATTATTCATAGTTTTTAAACTCTCAAAATTTTGTAAACTAATCTTAGATCTAAGATTTGACTCCATTATAGAACAAAAATTCTACCTCTTCTTTCTAGTGTTGAAAATCACTTAATAGAGGCAACTTCTTTAAACACTTGACTTCCATGAAAAGAAACATGAAAATCAAAATACCTCAAGTGCTGATGCTAGACTTCAATCTACTGATTTGGCACAAGTGCAAGACTAAAAATTCTTTACACCACTAATCAAAATTTGTAGAGTCACCACCTCCTTTCAAGAGGATAAAGAGATCACTACTATGATTCACTTTTTACACTTCAATTTCTTATAACAACAGATTGCAAACAACACTTAAAAACTTATCAAGAATTTAGAATTTCATTTCCAAGACCTATCAATTGTTTCAGATCTACCCACACAATTGAAATTCCTTAAAAAATTTTCAATGAAATCAACTAGGAACAACTAGTACAGAGATTTGAGAGTTGCCACTCACTTATGTGAGAAATAAAACATAATTTGTCACTTGACAAATCTGAACCAGACCTTCAGTGTAAAAGAAACTTGCAGATCATTAACACCTTGGAAAGAAAATATACTTTATGAATTGATTCTTGACTTTGAAACTTTCTCAACAGCACTTGCAAACTAAACTGATTGAAGATAGACCTATAACAGTGATAGCACACAATTTTCATCCAATTTCACAATATACTACTATGCATGAATAAAGCTCAACTGGGGTGCATGATATTTGAGTAAGAGACCTAGAAGATACATCAGATAACCTACTACTACAACTTTTTTTTATGCACTTCTTATGTAGTATTGGATCTCCTCTTTTAAATTCTCAAGTTTTGTCTACCATTCAGACTCAATATAGTCCCCAGTAGAGTCGCCATTTTTTTAGTGACTCGGATGGTAAAAAACCAAACTGAAAATAGGACTAAAATTTTCAATGAACTCTAGATGCTCTTTTCCTTTCAACAAAATGGATTGCCATCTTATCTCCCCAGCAAAGTCACCATTTTGTTGGTGTTTGAAAATACTACCAGTTTCTAATTACCCTGATGAGAATAAAACACATCTAGGGGTAGCTAACTCCTATTTTCAACATGCCCATTCAAACACCAGGCCAACTATAAGGCTAGACCCTTCTTCTTCTTCAGGCTCTACAAAATCTAGGTGGGTGGACTTATAGATTCTTTATATGGTACCAGTTATCAAAGGATACACTGAATCTAATATGAAGCAAATAAAACCCTTATTTCTCCTGATAACTCATGAAATAACATCAATCTACAGTAGCCAAATATAGATCTAGAAATCTCATAAGCTGAGTGAGGGCATTCTATTATAGCTCTTCAACATGAAAGGGGAAAAACATTTGATGATTGATGTTGAGTTTCAACAAATCCTCAAATATGCAGAAGTATAACAAGTGATCCTATAACTGATCAGTGTCTAATCCATTGGGCAATTCCATGAACTCAAAACATACATTTGTGACATCAGGACATATTTTGTATACCCAGACATTGAATCTATCTAATCACCTTGTGATTTTGACATCAGTGCTCATTTAGATCTCATTCTCACAAAATATCCTTCTCAAGTAACCAGTAACCTTGTTAAACATATCAAGCATTTACTTGGCCCTTTGGTCCAATAGAAAAATACATCAAACATACAACCTGAAGGGGATGCAAATGGATCTTAGATCTTTGTTCTAAGACCACATAAGACTTACAGATTCCTGAGATAGGAGACAAGAAGCATAATGAAACTAGTGAAATTAATTCTCATATGTATTCATTTTCTTTGAAAATATACATTTAGGTGCATGAAATCAAAACATGAAATAACCTAACATCTCAGAACTATCTGTATTATCTTTACACTTTTTGTTTACATAAGAGAAAAATACTAAAGCATGAAGGTGGAATCATAGATCTGGATCCAACAAAGTGGTCTCCCAAAAGGACTAAAGATTTCCAACCCACAATGGTCTCTCAATAACAAAAAATTGGAACCCTGACAAAGAATGAAAGATAGAAAGATATAGCAAGAAGTGAATTCCCAAATTTGATATGCAAATACCATCTGTCCCCTTGAAATTAAATCTCTGGCAACTGAAAAACCTCTTTCATTTCTTTACTCATCTGATCTGATTTGGTTTTCATCATCATACTCTAACTGATTTGAAAATATCCTCTGCTCAATCATGAAAAGATGTTTGCCAAAATATTTGATTTTCCTCATGAAATGCCAGTGAAATTTCAGTTTTAACTGAGTGAATGTGTTCATATTTTGACCCAAACTGCATTTCAACTATTTTTTAACCATAATCAAATCAATGTCATGCCAAAAAATCAAATCTAAACTTCCTGGTCTGAAAATAGATGCAATTTAGGTACCTAAGACAAATCCCCCTATAACTCAAACACACTGCTACCTATGTAAAAACTAACTCTAGAATCAAAAAATTCAGATTGTCATGATTTCGGCGATATATAACATCACCTATTTTTCCTACAAAAAACTCATTAAATCTTCGTTTGAAAATTGCCTCCCTCTACTATAAAAGTCAGTTCTGCAACTTGTTTGATTTTAAATTTTGAAAAATTTAAAATATGGTAAGGTTCAAACTTTATTAAAAGGCCCACTGAATTTAAAATTCAATTTGAACGTGCAACTTTGAATAAGAATAACAAAAAATAGAATTTTTTATCATTTTCAAATTTCTCTTCCCCCTCAGAATTTGGGGTCAATCTTGGTTTGACCGAGTGACACATGTCACTCATTGATTGGGTACTCTACACACCTGCCACTGAACTGCCATGCCACCATTTGCATGGGCTTGATGCCACATGGTGCAATCCCACTTTCCTTCATTTTTAACTAATGTGCATCTAATTTTTTTGGGGAAGCACCATTCGTCAAATCGTGACACGTTTCATGATCTGGTTGATCCTGTTTCAACTTGCTTCTGTTTGCCAACTAGGACCCATCGCCATGCAAACTACCACATGGCACTATTCTACTAGTTGCCTGATTGCTTATCCACCCATCATGTTAGCACCACTTCATCACCAGTTCGGGCCCTACTACCATGTGGCAGAAATCTACATTCCCGCATTATTTAAACTCTGTGCAACTTAGAAATGCAAGATTGTGCCCACCGTCTGATCTGGACACGTGGTGCAATCTTGTGCATTTTGCCACATCACCATGCTTGCGTGTCTATCCAAAATTATGCCTCTATCATGGTGATGTCACATCTTTATGTTAGTACCACCTGTGAATTTGGCTTTTCAAAAAGCCCTTCTCTTGAAGACACAAGGTAATGTGTTTGCTTTTGTATTTAAATAACAAAAGAAACTTCATACAGAGGATGTGGGACTATTTACTCTAAACAATAGTTGCATCTTTTGTTTCTACTCATGTAGCTTCATGTTAAATGCTAAGGCAATAGGAGAACCGATGATCATATAAAATGGAAAATTTACACAGTCAAAAAGCTTGATAGCAATATCAAAGATGCTTGCTATGATCATATTTTTAAACTGGTGCATGGTTTTTTGATGACTTGCATTAATTTCCTGTGGGCTACGTTGAGAGCAGCTCTTTATTCCTTTTTTGCTTACGTGAGCTTCTTTCTCTCCCCTTCAACTACCACATTCTCTGTCTTTGTTGTAGCATTTGGCAGCTTTACTCTGTGCGTGAGAAACTCTTTGACTGGTGATGCCCTTATGAGCTTGCTAATCCCCCTGCTTGTTCCATCACATTCAGGCATTTCTTAAACCTTCAAGCCCCATAGGCTTCTCCCTTATGTCTTGTTGAGTTTTCTTTTTATAGGGGTCTGCATGTTCTATCTCCTTTATCATTGTGCTATTCTCTCTTGGTGTGAGCTCTCTGTTCCTTTATGTGAGAAAACTTGTTCTTTATTTGCTGATATCATCTTCCCTTCCATGTGGGCTATTTCATTTTTTTGATGCCTAAGCAACTTTAGACTGTGTGGGCTCATTCTCATTTAAAATACAAATTACTGCTCCTTTTAACGCCTCATTTTAAGAGTTTCTACTGGTCTTTACCTTTCAACGGTGGATTTGATCCTTTTCAACATTATCTCTCTTCAAGAAAACTGTTGTTTCCTTAAAAAACATTGCTCCATCTTCATTTTCAGTGTGACTTCTAGTACTTCTTCCACTGCTAAGAAAACATGAGTCAGCCCTCCTTTATTCACTGGTGCATATCCATCTAACCAGCTATAGTCATCTAGTTGGGGTTGCTCATTCCTCTGAGTCACCTTATCATGTATATTTGACATAGCAGAACCACTTATTATATCAACCTTACTATCTAGTGGTCTTGAGGGTACATGGCCAAAGCTAGGTGGAGCTCCAAAATGTCGAATAGCTCTACTCACGGGCCCCTTCTTAGAGCTTACTATAGGGATGCTTGAAGCTTTCAAAGTGGCATGCCACTCCATGCACCTACCCTCTTTGGCATGGCTCTTCCTCATCAATATGGGGCTTCCTTTAAAATTATGTGAATGCTCTTACATGTGGCTTTGGACATTCCCAAACTCACATCAAGTGTGTCGGATGACTCATTATTATAACACATCCCAAAAGCATACAAGCAGTTAAACACTTTTCAGAATAACATTTCATATGACCACTTAGTTACTTTGAGCATTAGCCTATGAATGAGAACATGGGGATACTATATATGAATGATTTGTAATCTGAACACAATTAATCTATCATCGATCTGATGTATTCAGTCGGGCCCCAAAGTGGGTCCGACTAAAATTCTTTTGTTTCCACTCAACTGAACTATCAACTTGACCCATTGACCATCTCAAACTATCTGCAACCAAATTTGAAGACAAACACACCATAGAAACTCATTTTAAATCACTTTCGCATCACTATGAAATCTCTGCCAGGAGGCCTGTTGTCTGGATTAAAAAATTGATGAAAACACCTAACTGAGCTCCAAAACTTAGGATCTTTGTTCTCTCTGAAATGTTCAACAGGCTTTCCAGATCTTGTTGCATGATGACATCAGGGTCAAAAGATATTGACCTCTGAAGTTGCCAACTTAAATTCACTTGTAGATAAACATGTTAGAAAATTGGAAAGTGCATTTGGAAATGGCCTGGAAAACTGGGCAAACTGACACTTGGGAAAATGAAAACTAGGACACTAGTTCTCTATCATGAGGATAGTATGGATCTATGATTTGGACTTACGAAAAATGACTGAGAAAATTTGGCAAGTGGTCAAAGTAGGCTACTCAGATTTTGCAACTAGGAACATTGACTGAAAAGTGATTTTGGCGAACGAAATCGACCTAGAAAAGTGTGCATATGGATTCGTCATGACTTGCAAATTGACACACTGGTAAAATCCAATTGATCTCACCTATCATGGATTAGGAATTATGACATCACGAACAGGGGTCCTGACAAATCTGCAAATGCTACACCAGTAAAAGATAGAAATTGCATTTGGAATTGTGTTTGAAAACTAATCAAATGGATTTGTCAAGACTTAAAAATTGAAACATAACAAGTTTCTAATATCTAAAATGCAATGCAAAAGGAATTTCAACATTTTGGTTACTTAGTCAAAAGTTATAACTCGTCAAATAGGGCTTCCTAGAATTATGTGCAAAGTGCATCAGCATGACATTGATAATTTACCAACTTCGAGGGATTCAAAACCTAGTCAAACAAACTAAAAATGACTCAAAATCTGAAACATAGGTTCTTAGGTATGGACACTAGCTACTCTCAAAGTCACATTTTGTGAAACATTTTTTTGTGTGACATATTCAATGGCAAACATAGCCTCTTATCACTGTTTGACACTCAGGTAAAAATGCAGATTTAACAATTGCTCAAAATGAGATTTTACGGAATGACTAGGAATGGAATTTTATCATCATGGAACACTTAGGCAGACTAAATGGAGGGTGTTAGAAACATTAAACACCATTTTTTCATTAACACAACGGGGTACATAGGCTTCACAAAGCATTTATAGGCCTAATTTTCTCTAACATTTTGAAATTTGACTAAAAATGAAGCATGCAAATTTTAGTCCCAATAGGAGGTACTATGGAAAGTAGTGGGCTAGGAAATCTATTCAATTCTCATGTTAGGCATATTGATAATGTTCATTGTAAATTCCTTCATCATTGGGACCAATTGATTGATTTAGAAGCTCAGGATTCATAGTGAAATATGGAGAAAGCCTAGTTCATAGCATGAGGAAGAATGTTGTTGTCTTACTTCCATTGTTCTTGATAGTTCATCTAACTACATAGAAGAGAGACATGGAAAAAGTGGTCAATACATTTACTATTTCTACTAGAAGGATTCAAATGGTTGAAAGCAATCTTATTTTGGATTATAGAAGAATGATGATGCTATACCTTATACTCTTCCAATGAGTCTTCTTCAGTGAGCATTTAAATGTGCTATTCATGTGACTACTATGGAACATCATGCACAAGTGATCATGTACACTCTTCTCATGTCTGATAGGTATATGCAAGATATTGGTTTTGGACTCCTTTATTATCTACATGCAAATCAAACATAGGGAGTTGTAGTTCAACATGTAGATCTTGTTAGTCTTATGATGTAGAGGAATGACCATGCATCCAATTTATGTTATAATTCTTTAGAATAACTAAGAGGGGGGGGGGGGGGGGGTGTGAATTAGTTATTCAAGGTCTAATGAAACTTTTTCTACAAATCCTTAATGGTGCATAACTGAAATTATCATGCATGCAATTGAATATTAAACAACTATGAAAAGTAAACATGCATCACACCATAACACTAAGAATTTGATAACCCAGAAACCCTCCAGGAATAAGAATGTAAAACTGGAGTGGGGATGATACCCACAAAATAACTACACAATTGATTTCAACCACTTCTAATGGTCTGCCCTATTAAAGGCCCACCCTGTTAAAGGCTAGAACACATTATTAAATGTGACCTTCTTAGAGGATTTCACCATACTATTAGGAATGGGCCTGGTTAAAGGACTTTGGAACATTCAGTTGGAATGTCACCCTGTTAAAAGATTTACAACATGGCTATTAAACCAACCTAAGTCCATAGGATTTATTCTAACTATTACAATTACTAAAGAGTAACAATCATGGCTTTTGATCTAATACAACTTACAACATATCTTGCAAATTATAGATCACACTTCAGTTCAATCCTTTGCTTGGCTTTAATCACTTCAGCTCTGTAAGCTTGTCATCTCAAGCTTTGTCACCTTGAGTCTTCTTACTCATCATACCAATGCAATCATATCTATGGTCACCTATCAAAGTTGAGTATCTGTGCTCTCTTCCACCTTAGCACCTTCTTTAGCACTTCATGTTTTCATGCTTGACCATCTCTATGCTTTGTGACCTTATGACTCCTTAAATAGAAATTTGAGATACCTTTCCTACTCAACTTTCCCTCTCCAACTTTAGGGTTTCAATAGATTAGGTAGGATACAATGTATCTGTCCCATATTTTTCTCTTATCTAAAAACTTATCTAGAATCCAATTGTATTCGCCAAAAAATGTTTTACATAGTGTTTTATGTCACCAGGTCATTATTCTTATCTTCTATCTAATTCAAAAAATTCTAGATAACTACCACGTCAGCTCAGATCTGGCAAATCTTCAATTTTCAAAATAATGCAGCAACTCAACATTATTGATATACCGATGCTCAACACCTGAAGAAATTTTATGAAACTTGGCTCTTGAAATTCAGTCGGCACTTATATCTTGCTCAGCACTTGAAAACTTACTCGACACCTAATCTTTACTCGACACCTGAAGAGTGCTCGGCACCTAAAGATCAACACCTATTATCTTTTCTGCTACTCGGAACCTGATCTTCACTCGACACCTAAAGATTGCTTAACACCTGAAGATCACTCGGCACACACTAAGTTGAACTTTCCTCGGCTTTGACTAAGAATTTGTTTGGCACTAACTAGCTTTCTTAGCTCTCTCTAATGAACTTAGTTAGGCTTTACAAATGACTTAACTAAACCTTCATCTTTGATGTGTTTTAGTGTGCCCATTCTCTGTGTCTGACATCAATGCACTATTTCATCAATGGCTTAGCTAATCCTTATACTTCATTATAACATCATAACTTCAATCTTTCTCTAGGTGCTCTAGTTACATCTTATTGATTGCCTCCTCCTTGTCAATCAACCAATTTATAGTATTTGGATCACTAAAGAAATTGTCATTCCTGCAAGTAGCAAGTTTGACATCAATGAAAAAATAATGATTGAAAACATTCTTTACCAGTTCCATTACTCTTCATTCATGAGCTTTTCAATCATTTCCAACAATCTTCGTCTTTGGCATTGATGACAAACCAAACTGATCACTTGATCAACTTAGTTACCACCAAAATTGTATTCATTTTCTGCTATATTCTTCTTTCTTCTTGACTGCTGCATCCTTTACTACTGATCTCATATATCTCCATATCTTTACCTTTCAGTTTCTCATAAATCTATCTCTTTCATATATATCTCCCTCTTACTTTGTATTGATCAGTTTTCTACATATATCTTCCTCTTTGACATAAATGCCAAAGATGTAGCATCTTTACCATGCAAAATATAAGCTTTGCATCTCATGTTTTCTCCCTCTATCACCATGCTTGTGACTAATTTGGATTTTTTTCTCTTGTTGTCATCCTCCACATCATTCTTCTAATATTTCAATGATTTGTTCTTGTTGATGCAGGGCAGCTTCTTTGTTACTTTAAACTACTTGAGTTAGGGGCATTACCCCCAACTTGCCTCTAAGATATTCAAAAGAATTCTTGGGCAATGGTTTGGTGAAGATATCTATAGTTTGTTCCTTTGTGTGAATGTACTCCATCTTTACTTGTTTGTTTTCTACCAATTCTTTGACATAGTGATACTTGATTGCAATATGCCTAGTTTTTGCATGCATTACTAGATTCTAGGATATGTTTATAGCACTTGTATTATCACAATACAATATCATGGGTTTGGTTACCTCTTCTTTCATTCCTTTCAATAGATGTGTGAGCCACACAATGTTTGTGCAATTGACTACTGCTGCCACATATTTTGATTTTGCAGTGGACTGAGATGTGCATGTTTGTTTCTTGCCAATCCAAGTAACTAGTCTTTTACCTAAAAATAATGCTCCTCCACTTGTGATTTTCCTGTCATTAATGTTGCCTCCCCAATCTACATCTATGTATGCATTGAGCTCAAAATTTTTATTCTTTTTATAATATAGGCCAAAATCATCAGTTCCTTTGAGATACCTCATTATTCTTTTTACTGCTATGAGATGATTTTCTTTAGGATTAGTAAAAAATTGAGCCACTATTCCAGCTGCTAATGCTATGTCTGGTCTGCTATGTACAACATATTGTATTTTTCCAATCATGGATCTGTACATTTTTTGATTGACTTCAGTTGATACATCATTTTTGGATAGCTTATGTCCTATTGCCATTGGTGTGCTGACTAGTTTGGTGTCTTCCAATCCAAAAATTTTAAGTATCTCTTTCATGTACTTTGATTGTGTCATAAATATACCATGTTTTAGTTGATGTACTTGCAATCCAACAAAAAATTTGATCTCTCCAAACATAGACATCTCAAACTCATGCTTCATTTTGTCAGAAAAACTTTTGCAAAGCACTTCCTTTCCTCCAAACACTATGTCATCCAAAAAGATTTCAAATACAATAATATCCTTATCTTCTTCTAATTTTATGTACATGTTTTTGTTATCATCAGTTCTTTCAAATCCTATTTGCACTAGATACTTGTGAAGTCTCTCATACCATGCTCTAGGTGCTTGTTTTAGACCATAGAGTGCTTTATGTAGTTTACAAACTATATCCCTATTATTCTCATCAACAAATCCCTCTGGTTGTTTAATATAGACTTCCTCTTCCAATATACCATTGAAAAAGCAGACTTTACATCCATCTGATAGACTTTAAAACCTTTATATGCAGCATATGCAAGTAAAGTTCTTACTCATTCCATTCTCGCAATAGGGGCAAATGTTTCCCCATAGTCTAATCCTTCTTCTTGAGCATAACCCTTACATACTAGTTTGGCTTTGTTTCTAGTAATCTCACCATTCACATCTAGCTTTTTTCTAAATACCCACTTGGTGCCAATCACATTCTTGTCAACTACTCTGGGAACCAAACTCTAGGTTTTGTTCTTTATTTGATAAATATCTTCTTTCATAGCTTTATACCAGTCACCATCTTGTAATGCATCATACACTATCTTAGGTTCAAATTTTCTTAATAGACATGATTCATTTCTTAGTCTATTCCTTTTCATTTGTCTTGCATCTTTGTCACCAATTATTTTTTTAGCAGGGTGATGTTTCTTTACATATTTGGATAATCTTGGTTTTGTCCTTGTTTCCATGTTTGATCTTTTAGATTCAGGGTCACTATGCACTTTGTTGTCAAGTAGTCCTACATCTCTTTCATGTGTGTTGACTTCAAAGTTAGAATGTGCATTTCCTTCATTCTACAACTCAGCTTCTGAATGCAGCTTGGCATTCACTGGTTGTGACTCAGCTGAAACTAAAACTTGTTGTTGAATTCTAATTTGATTGATAGCATCCTCATCAATAAGCATTCCTTCATAAGAATACACAAAGGTTATGTATTCATTCATTCTCTTTGGTTTTTTAACTTGGACATCTATATGCTCATCAAAGTTTACATTTGCACTTTCCACAATTTTTTCAGTATTAGTATTTAAACACTTATATGCTTTACTTCTAGTGGAGTAACCAAGGAATATGCCTTCATCACTTTTTGTATCAAATTTTCCATTTCTAGCATCTTTAAGGATAAAGTGTTTGCAGCCAAATACTTTGAAATGCTCTATATTGGGTGAGTGACCATACCATAATTCAAAAGATGTTGCACTTGTACCTTTCTTGATTTGTACTCAATTTAGTGTATGAATAGCCACACTTACAGCTTCTCTCCAATATTTTAGAGCAATAATTTTTTCCATCATTAATGTTTTGGCACAGTCAATCATAGATCTATTTCTTCTCTCAGCAATTCCATTTTGTGGGGGAGTTCTAGGAGCTAATGTTTGTCTCTTGATTCCTTTGTCATTGCAAAATGTCTCAAATTCATTTGATGTGAATTCACCACCTCTATCTGATCTCAGGCATGTCAAACTTTTTCTTATTTCTTTTTTAACTCTAGCCACATACCACTTGAACATTTGAAAAGAATCAAATTTTTTCTTTAAGAACATAACAGTCATCATCCTAGAATAGTCATCAACAAACAACATTATATATTTATCTCCTTTGTAGCTTTGTACTTCTATTGGACCACATAACTTAGTATGGACTAACTCAAGTACTTTTTTAGATGTATAGTTTTTACTCTTGAAACTTGACTTGGTCATCTTTCCTAGCTAACATTGTTTGCACATGATATTGTCAGGCTTCTTCAGTTTAGGTAAACCTTTGACTTTCTTCATTTTACTAATATTGACCAGATTATCAAAGTTGACATGACATAGCCTTCTATGCCATAACCACATGTCATCAAATTTTGCAACAAGACAAGAAGCATTTTTCATATCAAGATAAAATAGATTACTTCTTGTTTGATCTCCTTTTCCTATCAATTTACCATCAGTATAATAGATTTTTGTAGTTTTATTTCCAAATTCTACTTTGTACCCTACATTGCCTAACTGTGAGACACTTAGCAAATTGTAGTTTAGTCCTTCAACATAGTATGCATTATCACATGAAATTTGTTCTGTAAGCTTAATGGATCATTTTCCTTTGATTTGACATGGAGCATCATTACCAAATCTAACTCTATTTCCATCATACTAAGTAAAGTTAACAAACTTACTTTTGTCTCCTATCATGTGATGTGAGCATCCACTATCTATGATCCATCTGTCATTCTTGTTCATACATGTTACCAGTTTTGTAGGCTCTTCTTCATCAGACTGGTCCTTCATGGCCACATAAACAACTTCATCATCATTATCTTCAGAATTCTCTTCAGCAATATAGCACTTCTTACCTTTGTCTTTGTAATCTTTCTTATCATCTTCTCTTCTATACTTGTATTTGTTTCCTTCCTTGTATTCTTTTTTCTATGTACACCTTGCAACAATATGTCCTACTTCATTGCAATTAAAACAAATGATAGGCAACTTACCTTTAAATTTTCCTTTGCCTTTGTGAAATCTTCTAGCTAGTAAAGCTTCCAATTGTTCCACATCTTCCTCATTAGTGCTACTATCACTGGATACATATTTCATCTTTATTTCCTTCTTTGATTTCACCTATTTAGCATCTTTCAATGATAGCTTGGCTTTGAAAGTAGATTCAACATTCTCAGGTCTATAATTGTCAAAGTTAGATAACTCAAATACAGTGAGTCTACGCACTATACCTTCAAAACTTAGATTTTTTCCTGGCACACATCTTAGTTCTTGTATAGCTGGTACTCTAATAGCATTGATAGGAAGAAAGGTTCTTAAAAACTTACTATTAATAGTATCATCATCTAATTGACCACTCAAACATCTTATTGCACTTACCACTTCCTTTATTCTAGAGGCATACTGAGCAACATTCTCACTTTCTTTCATTTTCATATCATCAAACTTTCCTCTAAGACTTTCTCTTTTTTCTCTTTGGACATTCTGATCTCTGCCATAAATTTCTGATAGGGCTTTCCACATCTTGAATGCAGTGTCACATCCTTTGATATCATCGAATTCAGCATAGTTGAGGGCAGAAGTAATTTCTAGCATTGTCTGATTGTGTTCCTGTTTGTTTTTCAAATCTTCTGTAGTAAGAGTACCAGTTGGATCAACATGTTCAGTAACAATTGATTTTTGGGCATAATCTCCTATGGATCCAAGATGTAGCTTCATCAAGCTTTGCCATGCAACAAAGTTTTCTTTGTTGAGCTTGGGAACTTCTCTCTTAGGCATTTTGATATTTTCTGCTTCTAGTCCCTTTAAACTAAGTCAGTAGCAATGCTCTGATACCAATTGTTATAATTCTTTAGAATAACTGAGAGGGTGGGGGGGGGGGGGAGGGGGGTGGGTGAATTAGTTATTCAAGGTCCAATGCTAATTTTTCTACAAATCATTAATGATGCATAACTAAAATTATCATGCATGCTATTGAACATTAAACAACTATGAAAAGTAAACATGCATCACACCATAAAACTGAGAATTTGATAACCCAGAAACCCTCCAGGAATAAGAAGGTAAAACTGGAGTTGGGATGATACCCACAAAATAACTGTGCAATTGATTTCAACCACTTATGATGGTCTACCCTCTTAAAGGCTACTACACATTGTAAAATGTGACCTTGTTAGAGGATTTCACCATACTATTAGGAATGGGCCTGGTTAAAGGACTTTGGAAGATTCACTTGGAATATCACCCTGTTAAAGAATTTACAACATGGCTATTAAACCAACCTAAGTCCATAGGATTTATTCTAACTATTACAATTGCTAAAGAGTAACAATAATGGCTTTTGATCTTATACAACTTACAACATATCTTGCAGATTAGAGATCACACTTCAGTTCAATCCTTTGCTTGGCTTTAATCAATTTAGCTCTATAAGCTTGTCATCTCAAGCTTCATCACCTTCAGTCTTCTTACTCATCATACCAATGCAATCATATCTATGGTCACCTATCGAAGCTGAGTATCTATGCTCTCTTCCACCTTAGCACCTTCTTCAACACTTCATGTTTTCATGCTTGACCATCTCTATGCTTCGTGACCTTATGACTCCTTAAATAGAAATCTAAGATACCTTTCCAGCTCAATTTTCCCTCTCCAACTTTAGGGTTTCAATAGATTAGGTAGGATACAATGTATCTATCCCATATCTTGTTCTTATCTAGAAACTTTTTCTAGAATCCAATTATATTTGCCAAAAAATGTTTTATATAGTGTTCTGTGCCACTAGCTCATCATTCTTATCTTCTATTTGATTCACAGAATTCTAGATAACTACCATGTCGGCTCAGATCTGGTGAATCTTTGATTTTCAAAATAATATAGCAACTTGGCATTATTGATTTACTAATGCTCAACACTTAAAGAAATTCTGTGAAACTCAGCTCTTGAAATTCACTGGGCACTTATATCTTGCTCGGCACTTGAAAACTTACTCATCACTTGAAGACTACTCGACACCTGAAGATCGACACATATTATCTTTTCTACTACTTGGCAATTGATCTTCACTTGGCACCTAAAGACTACTCGACCCCTGAAGATCACTCGGCACACACTAAGTTGAACTTTTCTTAGCTTCAACTGAGAATTTGTTCGGCACTAACTAGCTTGCTAGGCTATCTCTAGTGAACTTAGTTAGGCTTTACAAATGACTTAGCTAAACCTTACATTTTTTATTTGTTTTAGTGTGCCCATTCTCTGTGTTTGACATCAACACACTATTTCATCAATGGCTTAGCTAATTATTATACTTCATTATAACATCATAACTTCAAGCTTTCTCTAGGTGCTCTAGTTACATCTTATGTATTGCATCCTCCTTGTCAATCAACCAGTTTATAGTATTTGGATCACTAAAGCAATTTTCATTCCTGCAAGTAGCAAGTTTGACATCAATGACAAAATAATGATTGAAAACATCCTTTACCAGTTCCATTACTCTTCATTCATGAGCTTTTCAATCATTTCCAACAATTTATTAGTAGCATCATCAGCACAGTTGTTGCCTCCAATGCTAAGGAGCTATAGTATGTGTCAAGCCTGTTGACATCTTGGTGCATGTATTTTTTATCATAAGGTTTAAGAGGGATGAGCTTAGAAGTCCATGTGGAAAAGAAAGCCTCATGCAAAGAGTACAGACTTAGAAGCCATAGTCCAATAAAAAGAGTCAACACCAAGGGAGCTTCCAATGAATTAAGACAAAGACCCACACAATGAAGAGGGAGAAAAAAAATGAAAAATAAATCCATGCCTAATAAAGAACAAACATACAAAGCAACTTTTAGGTAAAGGGAAAGAACATGCAATGTAAAGTAGGGGAGTTAGGAATTTGTTGAAAGAAAGTTGACAAGTGCAGGGCCCATGCAAAATGGGGGCAAATTACCCACATACAAAAATATGAAGACCCACAGCATGAGAACCTTGCAAAAATGCTGCTCATTATTGTTGCTCTAGTATAAGTGAGCTCCATGGCTAATAATCCTAAGTGGAATGTTGATGAATAGTCTATAAAACTTGATGCTCTACCAAGTATTGTTCAAATAGCAATGGTGAGTTTATCTATAATAAGGATGCTCATAAAATATGCAAAGATGGACGAGTTTCTTGCATGGCGGCATCTTAGAATTTTATGGAGCATTTTAACTCCTCTAAACCCTTTCATGGGAACCATGGATTTGAAAATGGTCAAAATTTTGGGCAGCTCCTAGGTGATGAAGAATATCCTAGACTATGGTGAATTGTAGGCCATGACAGAGGAAAGGCAAAAAAAAGATAAGAGTTTTAGTCCCACATTGGGGATGTGATGGATTTTTAGTTGTTTAAAAACAAATGTACACCATATGAATTGTGTCTCAAGACAAAAACCCTTTGAAATGATGCATGTTACAAGGTGGGTCATGTGTGTCAGACATGAATGCCAGTTGGTGTTGACATGTCAAAATTTTTAGACAAATATGCATAGGTGATGATGTGGCAGTGTGGCACATGATCCCAACATGTGTCCAGATCAGAGGCTAGTGCATTCCTGCAAAAGGAAATTGCTCACAAGTTAAATGCAGGCATGTAGAAATGTAACATGTGGTAGCAGGTCCTAGTGTATGGTGATGTAGTGATCAATGACAAGTCCATATTGGATGCTTAAGATAGCACCATGTGGTGAGATTGAATGGTCAACACATCCCTACATTATGAAAGTACTCACTAGATAAGAAATGTGGGTAAGAAGGAGAGTGAAACATGGTATTGGGCCCACCTAGCAATGACATGGTAGAGACGTATAGGTGCTGAATAAGTAATGAGGTTCTAGGTGTGCAAAGAGCGGCCAATCAGAGACTACCACATAGCACTTGGTCAACCTAAGCTTGACCACAAATTTGAATGACTCAAGAAAATTTAGGAGTGATGAAAAATAATTTTTAAATATCTTCTTAAAGTCAAAATGTCATGCAAAGCTTTTAAATTCAAAAAGGTTATAATCTAAAGTTGATACTTTAGAAAAAAATTAAATTTTTGAATTTCATGTTGTAGACTTGAGTCTTATAACAGTAGGGGACATTTCTTTCAAATGAAGATTTTGGAGATCTTTGAGAGGCAAATATAGGCATATTATATTGCTAGAACTAGGAGAAGATGAACTTTTTGATTATGAGGTTAGTTTTTGCACAGGTGCTCACTGGTTCAAGTTATAGTTAGAAACATAAAATTTGGGGCCTTCTCAATGAAATGGGCTAAAATAAAAAATGCAATTATAGGCATGGTAAAAAAACTTGGTAAAAGGCTTGTTGGATTAATTTTGTGAATATTATGCCTTTCTGGTATAATTTGGTTGGAATTTTTAGTTAGAAAGAAAAAATGATCAAGGATTGGATGGATTAGTTGTAGAGAGAGATTAGAGAGATTGTTTTCATTGCAAAGGAGGAAATTTCAAGTAGACAAATGTCAAACATATAATAGATCTAGGATTTCTTTCTCTCCTATATCATTCTTTCTCTCTTTCATTATAAGGGTTCTAGTCTTTGGAGAAAAACCACTTACTTCTATGATGCCAAGTTTTGGTTCTAGTTTTGATGTGTTCCCATACTGTGACACCACCTTCCTTCAACAATTTCTCTTGTATGAATAGTAGTAATGAAGAGAACATAGATAATTTAGATTTTTTAGGTGTTTCTATGTTTTTATTTCATGCATATGAATGTATTTTTTCAAGGAAATTAATACAAAGAACAACAGTTTGAGTTTCATCTTAAATATTGTCTCCTTTATCAATAATCTTCAATGTATTATGATCTTTAAACAAAGAGCCTAGGTCATAGTTGCAGTCCCTTAAGGTTGTATGTTGTTTCATTTTTTCTTATAACTCAAGGGGTTATGTAAATTTTTAGAGAAATCAACATGGTTGCAAGTTTATTGATGAGGATATTAGGTAAGAATGAGATTTCAATTGAACATAGATGTCTATTTATAAGGTGAATGGATAGATTAGATATCTGAAGATAAAAATGTCTTAGGTACCCATATGTATGTGTTTGATTCATGGAATTGCCCAATAGATAAGGTACTAGTCAGTTATAGGGTCACTTGTTCATGCCGCTACATATTAGGGGTTTTGTTAAATTCAACATTATTATTCAAACACTTTTCCCCTTTCATGTTGAAGAGTTGAAAAGTCCTACCCTCACTCAGCTTATGAATTTCATAGATTTGTATTTAGCTACTATAGATCTATGTTATTGCATGAGTTATTAGGATATATAAGGGTTAAATCTACTGATTATAGAATTATGGATATGTTTTTGCACTAGTACCATATTGATTGAATGTAAGGTCCACCTGCCTAGGTTTTGCAAAGCATGAAGTGAAGAAGGATCAAGCCTTATAGTTGGCCCAAGACTATAGTTGAGTGTATTTGTAATAGGAATTTGCTAGCCTTAGATGCATTTCTCTAGTTTCTTGGTCATTTTTAAAAATTGTTAAATCAGGAGCCAACAAAATGGTGATGATGTTGGGGAATCTATGAAGGAATTCATTGATAAGGAGCTAGAAATCTTTGACATATTTTGCATATTTAGTTTTGTATGCATAGTTTTTTGTTCCCTAGTTAAGCTTTATGCTTGGACAATAGTAGCTTTGAAGGATTGAATGTAGATTGTGTTGCTACTAAGTTTTATTTCCATTCAATTCAACCAGTTGTGGTTTTCAAAGTACTCCTATAAATTCAGAGTCAAAATTGTTTAATGACGGCTTCTCTCTTTTAAGTGTTTAAAGTTCTAAAAATTCTAAAATATGAAAATCTAGTTTGGCTCTATCATGTTATAAATATTATTTTTAAAAATATTTCTCAAAATTGTGAGTGACAACTCTTTAAAGGATCTCTAAACTAGTGTAGATCAGTTACATATAATTGCTTTTAGGACCTTTCAACTGAATTGTGCAGATCTAAGAGTTATGATAAGTTGTAAGCAAGAAGAGAGCATAGGTCAACTCTTGACTAGAAATTTTTTAAGTTTTGATTGATCTATTGTCATAAGAACTTTGATTATGAAATGAATCACGATAGTGTTTTCATTGTTTCTCCTCAAGGAGATGGTGACTCTACAATGATTCTATCTACAGTGTGAAGGATTTCATAACTGCATCTATGCCAATAAGAAAATCAAAGGTTTCAAAAAACAACACATAAAGGCATTTTCAATTTTCATGTGTTTTTCTTTCATGAAAGTTGAATGAATGAAATGGTTCTCCATCAAGTGAATTTTAGCACTAAGAGGAGGAGAATAGTTTGACAAGTTTCGTACACTTCATTGGATTGAGTTTCAACCTTTTGTATTTAAGTTTTTGAAGTGTATTTAAAGAGAGTTATTTGGTAGAAGGTTGTATAGATCTACTACAAATTATGAATTAGAATTAGTGTCAATGAGTGTCAATGTTTTGAAAAATGACAAGTCTCCTCTCATCAAGTATGCAACTGGTTAGTGAGGTTTGTAGATCTATTTCTACCAAGAGATATATGCCATTATGTTTTGATGGTATTTATGGTTTCCTAAATGTCATTCATAGTGATATTAGAAAATATTTTCCTAAGTTTAGTGGGGACCATCTTGTTTCAACTAGTCATCATGTTGAATTGTTCAATGATTTGATGGGTGACTATGAGATTGCTCATGAGGATTTGCACATGAAGTTATTTGTTCAAACTTTGGAAGATGATGCTAGAGACTGGTTTTCTTTTCTATTAGTATGATTTATTTCATCATGGGGTGAGTTGCATTTCACCTTCATAGAGCAATTTGGAGAAAGGGTAAGCATATCTGATTCTTATGATAAGTTCTTGAAGATTCACATTGAGAATGTTGAACTTGTTCCTCAATTTAACATTAGATTTGCAAGAGTTTTGAATGAGATCCCTAAGAGTTATAGACCCGATGATCAAATGTGTTTAGCTATTTACTTTGATGCATTTTACAAGAAAATCAACTACCTACTAAGGGATAAAGAACCATAGACATTATATCAAGCTTTTATGACCGCTAGGGATATTAAAAATAATTTAAAGTATGGATTGATTAGATGTCATTTTCTTATGAATGATTGCTAGTATAATGGTTATGAAATAAAGGTGGGACATATTGTTGACACTCTAATCCCAAATCAGAATATCAACACCCCTATTGTAATGTATAATCATATTAAAATCTCAAATCAAAGTGTGTGTGTGTGTGTAGAGAAGAATGAATATATTGCAAATGAAGCTACATATGTTCCTGATGCTAGAACAATACTTTGATAGAAATGAGCAATGTGATGATATTTTAGATCAAGAATTAGTTATAAAAATTAGCTCTTAGAGTGCTGATTATGTACATGATGATGTTGCTAATGTTTCAAGACATGAACTTGCCACATTTAGATCTCAGTCTTGTGCAAGGGAGAAAGCTGAAAGTTATGTCTCTACTTATGAATTTCATATTACTAATCTGACATGCGATGGAGAGATAACAAAAGATGAAGAGTGTGAATCACATTTATCTCAGTCACAATTAGAAGAATGGAGTGCATATGTTTGTAATATTCCAGTAATAGATGATAAGGTGGATTCAGTTGACCAGTTAGATATGCAAGAAATGATTTCTCTTATTCACATATTGCATTATGTTGAGAATGTTATAAAGGTTGAATTTAAAAGATATGCATTTCAATATGAGAATGAAGAATAGATTGGAATTCATGTTTCAAGTGATGCCAATAAAGTTGCTGATCCGACATATTGTGAAGAAGCATCATGTGAAGATAATCACGACAGTTGTTGCTCATGTCAAGAAGAAGAAAGTGCTAGTATGTGTTCATCCTCATATGAATCAAATGTAAATTGGGAAGAAGAAAGAAATGATGGAAGTGAGTTCTCTTATGCAAGTGAAGGTATGAATACTTATTCTAAATCTAAAAGTGAATTTCTAGTTCAGAATTGTGCAAATCAGTTTGAGGTTGAAAGTTGTGAAGAATATTTGTCTACACCATACGAGGACAAAGGGATTATCTATAAGGATGGATTACCTAATTGTGTAGATGAATGTCTTGAGGATTCATTTAGTGATAATTAACATACAAATGATTCTAAGGTTAATGCATCGACACTTATTGGTAAGATAAATAATGATAGGTTTGCAAGACATTTGAATCACCTACATGAAGACAATGAAAGTAACTTTGATTTATATTGTACATTCTTCATTGATGAAGTAGAAAGTTAGTTTGCATGTAATCCTGATTTTTCTTCACATGGTGAAAGTCTCCATGAAGACAAAATGGGTAATGGTTTTAAAGTGTATACTAGTGATTTATATGATGAAGATTGTGATGATGATCAACCTATTTTTTGTCAAAATGTTCAAAGAGGATCACTACATGGAGTTATCAACCCATTGTTTGAAGAAGGCATGGAAGGTTTAGATTTAGCTAAGGATTAATTTAATGATGATACATTGTCTTACTGGTATGAGAGATTAGATTTTTCTTCTTTAGAGTTTGATAGTGAAAATGATGATTATGTTGCATCTCAAGATATGAATAACAAGGTGTTTGATGAGGTTGTTAATGAAAATCAGCATGCACCTTGTAATGAGCTTTATAATGAAATTTCTAATTTGAAGACTAATCCATTTGCTAATTGTGAAGAACCATTTGAAGATTATGGATTATTTTTAGATTCTAACATTGATGATGTATGTGAGTATAAATCTGATTGCTCCTCCAAATACTCTCTGGTATGCATAAGGATACACAATTTCAAGGTATGTGTGATCCCTTTCCCTATGTTGAATATGATGCCTTCCTATTCAAGACTAATAGCATCCAATTTTCATTTGATGAAGAGGATTTTCAGTTTGAGATTGATATTCATAAGCATCCTAATCAAAACTTTCATAATGAGCAAGAGTTTGAAAGTGAAGCTAGTTTTTATAGGCATTATGAAAGTCAAGGTGTAGATTCAGTTGTGCTAAGTGGTGTGTTTCAAGATGTTGATGTAATTAGTGAAACTAATAAAAGGAGTATTTCTAGTTTACCTCATGCAAGTTTAGATGAAAATCAGATTTATGATAGAGGTAAAGGTTTTTGTTGAAGTTCGGTGGCCCGGGGTCATCATTTGTACGTAGTAGGAGTAGTTGTTTTTGCTTTCAATAATGTTGTTCAAGAGAAGATTTTTTGGGTGGTTTGCTTCTTTTAGAGATCTAAATCCTTGCCATGCTTGCAATGGACATGCATCACTAAACAGAGCCACTGTTGGGGCTCAAAATTGTAGCCCTGATTTTGAGCACCGTTGAAGAAATTAAGTCCTATAAACACTTTTTGATGCCTATGTACTTGATAAGATTATGAGGTGTTTAATTTTTTTAGTAACTTTCATTCAATATGCTTACTCATTTCATGAAGTTAAATTGATATTTTGAGCTATTTCATGAAGTCTCATTTTGAGCAAATTCTCAATTTTGCATTTTCAAGTGTCAAACAACAACAGAAGGCTATGTTCGCAACTAAATATCTTGCAGCCAGTATTGTTTCATGAAACACTTCTTTGAGAATGTTTAGTTTCCACACCAACAAGCCTATTTTTCAGATTTTGAGTCATTTTGAGTCTGTTTGGTTAGGTTTCAAACCCCTCAAAGTTGGTAGTTTACTGATGTCATGTTGATATGAATTGTTCTGAATTTTGGGAGGCCCTATTTGATGAGTTATAACTTTTGACCAATTGATCCAAATAAGAAAATTCCTTTTGCATCATATTCTAGGGGTCAGAGACATGCTATATTTCCATTTTGAGATTATGAAGAATCTATTTGTTCATCTTTCAAATGTGATTCCAAATGCAATTAGAAACTTTTTATTAGTGTCAAGAACTACAGATTTTTTGGAACCCTTGTTCATGATGTCATAAATCCTCATTTGTGATAGGTGAGATCGAATGGATTATACCAATATGTTGTACTCTAAAAATATTTTAAGTGTGTTAATTTTTAAATCATGAAAAATCCATTTGCACACTTTTCCAAGTTAATTCCATTTGCAAAAATTTCTTTTCTACCATTGCTTTAATCTACAAATTCTAAGTAGCTCATTTTGATCGCTCACCTTTTGTGTCCTATTATTCTTCATGAGCCCAAATTATAGATCCATACTCTTCTCATGATAGTGAACTAGCATCCTAGTTTTTGTTCTCCCAAGTGTCAATTTGCCTAGTTCTCAAAGCCAAATCCAATTGCAATTTATTATTTTCTGGCATGTTTCCTTGCAACTAGTTCTGGGAGGTCAACTTTAATAGTCAATATCTTTTGACTAAGAATTCATCATGAGACAAGATTCGACAGGGTAGGATTGTGTAGATTAAAGAATCAGTGTGCTAGTTCTTAGAGCCTGATCAGGTGTTTGGGTCAATTTTTAAAGCCAATCAAAGGACCTCCCAAATTTTTTTTGACAATCTGCAAGTAAGTGATAAAATGAGTTTTAATTGATCGTTTAGTGATCAAACTTGATTCTAATTAGTTCAACATGTTTAGTAGATCAATTTGATAGATTAGTTGTTTGGAAGTGAATTTTTTTTTAGTTGGACCCACTTTGGGGCCTAACTAATTTCATCTGATTGCAATTATTTAAACCTTGAATCAGAAGAGTTTTAAAAGGGGTACTTATCTCCCATTACAACATGTTGTGGATGCATAATTCTCAAGTCATATCTATTGTTAATGAAAGAAGATGAGAGTGATGGAGGTACACAATGTGTTCAAGATTACTTCCAAGATAATTTGTCATTAAAGAAGTTAAGAGTATTTGTGAGCAGTCACTTCATTCCCAGCCACATGTAGATCATGCCAAGATAGTAATTATGGTTGGTATTGAGAAAATTCGATTCAAAATTCATGTGAAAATGTTATATCAATGAGAGTCAAATTTTGTGGTAGACGGAGGTACTATGGAAAGTAGTGGGCTAGGCAATCTGTTCGATTCTCATGTTAGGCATCTTAGTAATGGTGATTGAAAGTTCCTTCATCATTGGGACCAACTAACTAATTTTAAAGCTCAAGATTCATAGTGAAATATGGAGAAAGCCTAGTTCACAGTGTGAGGAAGAAGGTTGTTTTCTTGCTTCCATGGTTCTTGATAGTTCATCTAACTACATATGAGAAAGACATGGAAAAAGTGGTCAATACATTTACAATTTTTTCTAGAGGGATTCAAATGGTTTTAAGAAAACTTATTCGAGATTACAAAGAATGATGATTCTATACCCTATTATCTTCCAGTGAGTCTTCTTGAGTGAACATTTACATGTGCTAATCATGTGGCTGCTATGGAACATCATGCACAAGTGATCTTGTATGTTCTTCTCATGTCTGACAGGTATATGCAAGATATTTGTTTTGGACTCCTTTATTGTTTGCACACAAATCAAACACAAGGAGTTGCAATTCAACATGTAGATCTTGTTGGTCTTATGATGTGAAGGAATGACCATGCATCCAATTTATTAGCAACATCATTAGTATAGTTGTTGCCTTCATTGTTAAAGAGCTATAGTATGTGTCGAGGCTATTGACATCTTGATGCATGTACTATTTATCATAAGGTTCAAGAGGGAGGAGCTTAGAGGTCCACATGGGAGAGAAAGCCTCACGGAAAGAGTAAAGACTTAGAAGCCTCAGTCCAAGAATAAGAGTTAATGCCAAGGGAGCTTCTAGTGAATTAAGACAAAGACCCAAGTAATGAAGAGGGAGAAACACAATGAATAAGGAATCCACACCTAATAAATAACATGCATAAAAGGCAACTCATAGTTAAAGGGAAAGAACATGCAATGTACAGTAGGGAAGTTAGGAATTGATTGAAGGAAAGCCAACAACCATAGAGCCCATGCAAATGGTGGGAAAATTGCCCACGTATGAAAAGATGAAGACCTACGGCACGAGAACCTTATAGAAATGCTACTCTTTAGTATTGATGTAGTAGAAGTGAGCTTTATGGCTAATAATCTTGAGTGAAGTGTCAACGAACAAGCAACAAAAGTTGATGCTCTACCAAGTACTGTTCAACTAGTAGTGGTGAGTTTACCTATAACAGGGATGCTCATAAAATACATAAAGATGGAGGAGTTTCTTGTGTGGTAGAATCTTAGAATTTTATGCTGCATTTTAATTCCTTTGAGCCCTTTCATGGGAACCACAGATTTGAAAAAGTTCAGAATTCCAGGCAACTCATAGGTGATGAAGAATATCCTAGGCTATGATAGAGGAAAGGCAAAAAAAAGATAAAAGTTTTAGTCCCACATTGGGGACATGATGGATTTTTTTAGTGAACAGATTGTCCTTTCAATAATTTTAATAAATTTTTCTCTATGGCTAAGGTTTAGAAATTACAAGGTGTTCACAACGGTTGAGAAAATCTCATATTTTTTAACTTTGTCTTTGAATTTTCAAAGGTATAGCTCCCTTATTAGATTTGCAATAAATTCAAATTATTTTTGCACTTTTACCTGAAAGCACCTAAGGATCTCTCAACTACTCTTAGGCAATGAGGTAAAGAATTAATTCCAAGCTCAAAGTAACATACACAAAATATACATATGTATATAGGAGATCTATTTCAAAAAAATTGAATAACATCATGAAGTTATATCAACCATTTAAACACCCTAATTGAAATGAACTTACAATAAGAATAGTAATCAAATATCTCAACCCAATAAAATAGAGTTCACAAAGTAACAATGGTCCATATACTTCGAACAAAAAGTTTCCAAGCTAAATTCAAGATGATATATATATGTCTTCATGCACATAGTCATTCAAAAGTAAAAACATCCATATGATATCCTTCGATTGTTGCATATAGTATCTACTTTAGCCAAGTTCCTAACTATCTTCTTTCTGACTATCTATTGCTAACCCCTAACTAGTTCAATGCCTCAACATTTATAGTTTTTCCATAAAAATTCAAAAGGTCTCCATCAAAACCCAACCATTTCAGTTAAAAACAAGAAATAGTTACAAAACAAGAAAGTATTTTAAAAATGAGTGCCAAAAAAAAGTAATTGAAAGCAATGGTTTAATTAAAGGGTCATCACCAATTTTCTCCTCCTTGCCAACAATCTAATGTACCGGCTTCTAGATTTGGAAGGTATTCATAATTTCCTACATTACATGGGAGTGTGGATTCTTTAGGCTTAGCAATTAGGCTCTACATGTGTCCTTTTTCCATTTGAATTCTTCTATTTTTAAACTTTGATGGGACATCAAGTTCTTATTGAGACACAACATCGATTCAATACTTGCCAATGCAGTGAAATCATTGCCACTTGGTGATTTGCTATCTCTAATTTTCTCCATAGCTTCACTAAAAATTTTAGTCAATGTCTCAACATCCATTTTCTCATCATCAAATTGCAGGATCCCTGTTGGATTAACTACCTTCATATCGTTGAGGATTTCTTTGTGCATTTTAGTAATTCTACTTTCTATGCCCTACACTTGCTTAATTGTTTCTTTGTAAACCAAATCCTTCCATCCCATGTTGTTCTTCATAATGAACAACATCTAGGGATCCACATTTTCATTGGGTTTTCATTTAGGAACTTGACAACCCCAATCCTCTCAACTTCAACTACTTCAAAAACAACTACTTAACATCAACCTAGCTCTTTTTCCCAAGCTAGAACTAAGGTTTGTATCTCTCCTAGCAATGATTCTTCCTTAGCATGGACATTAAAAAATTTAGAAATAATTTTTTTACCTTCTTTCACAATAGCATCCACCTAGTCTTTCATGGCATCTGCTAGTAGCCTACCCCTTTGCATTTGTTTCACTAAATGTTGACTTCCTATAGAATTAGGATCAAAGGGTTGTGGAGCTTGAATAATTTGCAATGTGCCAAGGTTCATCAGTGAATCAATGTATGTAGCCATTGTAGTTACCATGCCCTTTACCCCCTTTTTTTCCTTACTATCCTTCTTGGATTGTGTCAACATGTGATTAATAGAGAATTTAAACAAATGATTACCAGTGCTTCTATTAATAGTTCCCAATTCAACTATGGTAACCTTGAAGCCCTCATCATCAATATCCCATGATTCCCTTTTTTGCTTATAGGTAGCTATCTCAGCAGTGATCTTTCCAATTACTGGGTCCTTCGTGAGGTGAGCATCTATTTTTAGCTTCTTTACCTTTGAACCTTTAGCTACATATTTAGTGACAATGTCTTTCACTAGTGTAGATATTGGATGCAAATTTATTTTCTTGCCGATTGTATTAGTTGGCCAAGAATGAATAGTAGGGCTGATGGCCATTACCTGGGCATCTCTAGTAGGAGTCAAGAATTTGGGCTGATCTACCTTAGGAGCTTCAATGAATTAAACATCACCATCTGCACCATCTGAGGAATTGAGGCCATCATTAAAACCCTATCCCTGAGTCGACATTCTTTCTTTCTAAACTTTATGTTGCTTTAGTGCTTCAGATTTAGACTAGGATCTAGCCTTTGGAGCCATAGTTTGCAAATGAAGGGATGTCTCCTATTTATCTTGAGCTAACATACTACCTATAATAGGAGAAAGTGGGGTGTCAGATGAAGATGGTTTAGAAAAAGAAATCTTCCCTAAAGAGGGTTCATTGATAATTCACTTGCCCTTTTTCTTTAACCACTCATCTGTGAAGGTAAGTATAAATCTACCCCTCAGGTTGATATCATGTTCTTCATATACAGCTTGAGACTTCAATTCACTAGATTCATCCTAGCTAGGTTCAATTATATCCAAGCCATCTTCAACCACTCCTTTTGTCTTGAACTTTAGCCTAAAGGAATCAATTTGCTACAAAGTTAGCCTTGAACGATCTTTCCTTAGAACTTCTCCTTCATTCCTACAATCTTGCCATAAATCTTCTAGTTGTGGGGTAGCTGGAGGGTGAACTTCAAGGCCAAAAATTTGGACTACATATCCTTTACTATTGAAGTTCCTTTTGCTATGGTAAGAGCCAAAATTGAACCCAAGCAAATTACTCCCAATAACAGAGGCATTATTCATGCTACCACAAATCAATGAATCCAATTTGATAGGAAAAGCTATTTCCCAATCCTCTTGTAGTAAATTATCTTTTATAATATAGAAAATTTTCCTACATACCTCAGCCAATACAAAACAGTCTAATGCATATCATGGAAACTTTATAGGTTCTTCTTCAAATCCACCTATCCTCAAAGAAGTGAACCTAAGGAACTATATGAAGTGACTTTCATATTTATTAATTAACCTTTGGACTTCAGAAGACAACTGAGGCATAGGTACTTCTTTTAGAGACATATAAACCCTTTCCATTAGTAGGTCATGAAATTTCCTAAAATCTTCCAAGACTCTATCTTTCTATAGCAAAGGGCAATACTGAAAAATTGTCATTTCTTCACTCCATACTCCATGGGGAAGAGGGATAAGATCACAAGTATAGGAAACACAATAAGTTAAATAAGAATCCATATAAAAATCCTCTCAAAATTCCTCAGCACATTTGAGTTGAGACCTTATTGAACTAGCAATAATCTCTACCCAATCCATCCATTGCTCACCCTTCAAAATGATTTCTATATACCTATACATTCATTCTTCAAAAAGAAGTACATTAGCTAAACCTTTTACCCTATGCAATAACACCACTAGATCATGAATATGGGGCATTAGGTGATCCTTAGTGATGACCTTGGGTAGCTTGGAACCTCCACCATACATGGTTACAGTCAATTTCCTAGCCATGGTATTGTGGAATTAATTTGGGGTTTCTTGGTACTCAGCCTAGGCTTGAACAAGGGAGAATACATGAAAGGTATTCTTCGGCAAACACAATATAGATGTTATAGTGTCTCTTGAAATTGTCAGTATCACATTGCCACCTTTACTTACAGTACTCTTGCTTTTGACATCATAGTGAGCAATACAAACTTGTAAAAGTCAGGACTCACAAAGGCTAGGGGAAAAGTACGTAGTAGCCTCAATTAACCCACTAGTTAGGACCTCCATACATCTATTCACCTCATGAGCATATTCAAGAAAATTTTCTTGTAAATTCTCCAATTTCACCCCTTGCAAATTCACATCACAAATGACTAGCTTCCTACATTCTAGACTTGTATAATTACTGAAGAAATGCAATATAGACCTCATTCTTAATCAAACAACAAGGCTTTGAAAATACAAAGATTGTAGAAAAAAAAAAGAATTATTAGGCTTTCACCTATATTCTACTAAAAAATCAATGATTTTCTCTATCTCCCTTAATAGCTTCTTCTCCACACTTATAGTTCTACGTATGATCATCAAAAAAAGAAATCCGAGAAATTTTTAAAAAGAAAGTACTTATGTGTGAAAGTAAAAGCTCATAATATGACATTAATGATGCATCACTCCCTATTAACACTCACACATTCAAAAGCCTTGTTTTTTAAACTCTCTATTTAATAATTTCCTTTTTGGATGCATTGGTAATGATTATTTTTAGTGTGACATCTGATTCCCTTTTTGGCCAAAGATTTTTCTCTTTCCCCATAATGATGACTTTCCACATTGGGAATAGAAATGTCCTTTTACTCATTGTTCTTTGACATGATAATCAATTGCCTTGTAGGATGATGACATGTTGTACACTAGAATTTAATATTTCCAACACACCTTCACCATTGAATAACTTTGAACCACCTCAAACCGAGGTTCGAAGTAGTTCAAGGCGATTCAAAAAGAGATCTCCACCAAGTTGACACATATCATGTGCCAGAAAAACCATTAGTACAAACCTTTGGTAGAACTACTTTGAACTATTTTGAACTAAGGTTCAAAGTGGTTCAAGGGAAAAGATATCAACCAAGGACTAAAAGGGACTTCAAACAATCACTTCGGGAGATGGTGAACATGTGCAGTGACAAGGGAGAAACTTCAACAAAGAGATAGGAAAAGTTGAAGGGAAGACCTTTGGAAAAATGGTGACTCAAACACTACTAACAAATTTTTAGTTGTTTAAATATAAATATACACCATATGCATTGTGTCTCAAGACAAAATCCTTTTGAAAGGCCACATGTTACAAGGTGGGTCCAATGCATTAGACATGAATGTCAGTTGGAGGTGACCTATCATATATTTTAGATAAATATGTATAGATGCTAATGTGGCATTGTGGCACACGATCATGACATGTGTCTAGATCAAAGACCTGGAGCATGCCCACAAAAGAAATTTTCTCACTAGTTAAGAAATGAGAGCATGCAGAAATGTGACATGTGGCAGTGGGTCCTAGTGTATGGTAATGTGGCAATGGACAACAAGTTAGGACTGGATGCTTAAGATCATGCCACATGGTGAGATTGAATGGTTAGTGCATCACCACATTATGTAAGTGCTCACTAGATAAGGAATGTGGGTAAATGGAAGAGTGACACATGGCACGACCCACCCAATGATGGCATGGTAGAGATGTGCAGGTGTTGACTAAGCAATGAGGTGGTAGGTGTATAGAGGGTAGCCAATCAAAGATTGCCACATGGCACTTGGTCAAACTAAGTTTAACCTAGAATTTGGAGGATCAAGAAGCATTCAAGATTGATAAAAAATAATTTTTAAATAGCTTTTTTAAGTCAAAATTTTGTGCAAAACTTTTAAATTCAAAAGGTTATAATCTAAAGTTGACACTTTAGAAAAAGTTTAAATTTTTTAATTTCAAGTTGCAGACCTGAGTCTTATAATAAGGGGGGACATTTTTTTCAAATGGAGATTTTGGAGGTCTATAAGAGGTGAATATAGGCATATTATATATCACCAAAATTGGGAGAAGACACAATTTCCAATTATGAGGTTAGTTTTTGAACATGTGCTCACTGGTTCAAGTTATAGGTAGAAATGTAAAATTTGGAGCCTTCTCAATGAAATGAGCTAAAATTGAAAATGTAGCTATATTCATGGTAAAAATACTTGGTAAAAGGCTTGGTGGATTAATTTTTAAGATATTATGCCTTTCTGGTATAGTTTGGTTCCAATTTTTAGTTAGAAATCAAAAATGATCAAGGATTTGATGGATCAATTGTAGAGAGAGATTAGAGAGATTCTGTTAATTTAAAAGGAGGGAATTTCAAGTGGATAGATGTCAAACATAGAAAATATCTAGGAATTCTTTCTCTCCTATATTATTCTTTCTCTCTTTTATTGTAAGGATTCCAGTCTATGGAGAAAAACCACTCACTGTTGTGATACTAGTTTTTGGTTCCAGTTTTGATGTGTTCCCATACTATGACACCACCTTCCTTCAACAATTTTTCCTATATGAATAGTAGTAATGAAGAGAAAATAGATAGTTCAAATCTTTAAGGTGTTTCTATGTTTTGATTGCATGCATATGAATGTATTTTTTCAAGAAAATTAATAAAAAGAATAGTAGGTTGAGTTTCATCTTAAATATTCTCTCCTTTATCAATAATATTCAATGTTTTGTGATCTTTGAACAAAGAGCCTAGTTCATAGTTGCAATCCCTTAATGCTATATGTTGTTTCATTGTTCCTTATAACTCAAGAGGTTATGTAAATGCTTTGGAGAAATCAACATGGTTGCAAGTTTATTAATGAGGATATTAGGTAAGAATGAGATTTTGATTGAACATAGATGTCTATTTACAAGGAGAGTGGATATATTAGATATCTGAAGATACGAATATGTCTTAGGTATCCATATGTATATGTTTGATTCATGGAATTGCCCAATAGATAACACATTGGTTAGTTATAGGGTCACTTGTTCATGCTACTACATATTAAAAGGTTTTGTTGAATTCGATATTATTAATCAAATTCTTTTCCCCTTTCATGTTGAAGAGCTGAAAAATCCTACCCTTAGCTTATAAATTTCATAGATTTGCATTTAGCTATTGTAGATCTGTGTTATTGCATGAATTATTAGGAGATATATGGGCTAAATCAACTAATTATAGATTCAGGGATATGTTTTTGCATTGGTACCATATTGATTGAATCTAAGGTCCACCTACCTAAGTTTTGCCAAGCCTGAAGTGAAGAAGGGTCAAGCTTTATAGTTGGCCCAAGATTGTAGTTAAGTGTATTTGTCATAGGAATTTGCTAGCCTTAGATGAATTGGTCTAGTTTCTTGGTCATTCTTTAAAACTGTTAAATCAAGAGCCAATAGATCTTCTAGTGCAACAACAATCCTATCCTTTCTAACAAGTAAGCACTATTACTTTGCAATCATATTCTTTGTACTCTTCTCCATCCTGACAATCATGTTTCTTCGATCTTCTAACATGTCCTAATTTCTCTACACCTATTTCTTGTTCTCCTTTTATCTGCTATTGATCTCCAATTCTTTAATTTTCCCCTCCAAAGATGTACATTTGAGATTTAGTTGTTTAATAGAGTGGAAGGACCATTTCTCTAGTCTAACAAAATGTAGAGAGATCACTTTGACACTCTCCAAGACTACATAGAGAGGGTCAATAGGTAAGTCTTTAATTTCATCTTTTATGAGTTTCGCATTGAGTTCATCATCATCCATTATTTAGAGAATATGGATTATTCCTTTCCTTATTTCCTTATTCTCCTAGAAGTCATTATCAATTTTCTTAGACTAGTCTCAAAATTAGGAAGGGAAATGAATACATAATGTTTGATAGACTGATCATGGTTGAGAAGTCTTATAGCTTCCCTTGGTTAAATATCTTTCTCATTAGCGTTATTTTGAGAATCAAACTTTATTTTATTGTTTATGGGGGATACCGAGCTACTCATCTCACCATATTTGATTTGATAATCTATACACTTTTCAGCCAAGGAGGGGAAACATTATGCCTAGAAATGGGTGAAGATAGAGACTCTAACCTCCTTCAAAAATCCTCTACACCAAATTTTTTTTTTCTTCCTCCTTAGAAATATTTTATTCCACCTCCACATTTCCTTTCCCCACATTCTCCTCTTCCTCCTCTTCATTATCACTATCCTCCTCATTATTTGATTAAAGATCTTCTTTTACCTTAGATATCTTCTTTTTCTTGACACCATCTATGTCAACTTTGATATCCCCCAAAATTATTTTAACCTTCCCCCTTTTCTCCCTTGACTCCAATATTTTAAAACTTTTTCACTTATTTTCTTTGGGATTGAATCTGGGAATTTTTTTTTGACATAGGAATGAATCAATCTAATTAAACCCTCATGCATTATGAGTTTATTGGGGTTAGAAATGATGGTATTTTTCCTTAGAGAAACTAAAAAAAAAACTAGAAGCACAACTTTTACTTATAACAAAAATGTTCAAGGATGTTGAGCTATCATTTTGTACAATGCTTAATAGTAGGAATCCTTTCGATCTCCTCTCTTGAAAAGCTAATCCAAGGATCAACTCCAAGGTTCTGAGTGATCTTGTGACTTGCTAAAATATGCTTAGTTGAAGATAAATGTGAATGTTCATGAGGAGGCCTTTTCTATATTTGAAGTGATTTAGATGAGATGTAGAATTTGCTTGCTATCTCAAAAGAATAACCACACAAAAAGAAATATATTTTTGTATTTTTTTTCTTTTATAATGAATGCAATCTAACAATTCAACTATATGAATTCCTAATTTAACCAAGGGGTTAATAAAGAAAATAACAAAGATAGGGAAACAAGAAATTTAAGAAAATAACATGAAAAGTAAATTCTAATGGACATAAGCCACATAAATAACATATTTGCTAGTTAAGTTTTTGAAAGGATCGATGGGTAACCGATGAAAATAGGAGAAACACTTCCTTAATTCCACTAATGTGATCATCAATGGGGATCTAGTAATCATAAGATGTTTTATTTTTTATCAAATCACAAGGCCATAAAAAATGCACTCATGTGAAATGAAAAGCTATGTAGGAACAATATGATGATCTCTTCTCAAACTAAGTATGTCCGTAGAATTTGTAGACCCATAGCAAACACCAAAATAAAATGACCAAACAATAGAAGTAACACAATAAAACTATTAGCTCAATTACATTTCGAGAACATACATCAACAAAATATAACAAATTTAGGCAAGAATTAGTACACTTCAAATGCAAGCACCAACAACATTTATTATTGCATCAAAATAATGGCAGCCTTGAATACATATTGCATTCTTGAATTTATAAGAATTATTCTCTTCAATTTGTGTTGAGAGTGAGAGATATCTTTATGCAACCATATGCTTCTAAACTAATAACACAAATCTATTTATGTACAAACTAAATATATAACTGGTGCTAAGTAGGACTACATCCATATTTATATCATTAATTGGATGCATGAGCCTTTACATGTCATAAAAAAAAGAAAGAATGAAAAAATAAGAAAGCGAAAGCCTTCAGTTGATGTAGAAGTGTCTAAAAGTGCAAAAATTAGGAGCTCCTTCTTTACTAGGTGCTTTTAGGAGTTAAATTTTTGTCAAAATGTGTTTTTGATGCATGGAAAGCTTCTAAATTTAGATCTAGCAGTTAACTATTTGTGCACATCTAAATTCTCAAAACTTGTGGCAAAGCTCTAAAAAGGTGCATGTCAAAACCTAATGCGCTAGCATACCATTACACTAGTGCACTAGCACACCTTAGAAGTAGGTTCCAAATTATGCAAATTTTCACTAAGTGTCAAAATTAAAATTTTGGGTTCTAGGTTTTGTTCCCCTTTATATCAGAGCTATGCCTGGGTATTTGCCCTTGAATTTCTTAATGATCTCAGTGACTTGAGCTAAATTTGAAAAATCTAAGGCTTCATATTTATCTTTCACCTTCTACATGTAGTTTCCAACATCGATATGAGTCTCTACAAAATATCCTAATTTCACAACCAAAACTAACAATGCCTCCTCTATTCTAAATGGTTGCCTAATGTCAGCATCATTAGTAGCTTCCTCAAAAGTTTTCCTGAATTTCTTAACTGCTACCTCTACTGGTATAAACTTCTTAGCTTCCAAGATTTTCTCTTGGGCTTGATCCTTGAGCCTATGAATCTCTACACGTAATGTCTCCATTAATTTATTACCATCAACAATATTTTCAATCCAATCATCAATCTTGTCTAATTTCTCAACTATATATACACCCATCAACATCCAATAACTTTTTCCTTTGATAGAATGAAGTGCTTGCAAATCCTTTCCCTAGGTATCTACTTCATCCATCAGACCAAAATCTTAATTTAGAATGGCCACAAGACTACTTGCATTATCTTACATAACATGTAACAACTTCAAAATTCCTTCAGTGATCTATACACCTTTTTTCTCAAAACTTTCTTGGCATTGCTGACAAGCTCTAAAAAATGGGTCCAATTGTATCATACCCTTATCTCTTCTCTTCATTGTTCTATTCAAGGTTTCCTTAGGGTTTGTGGGATCTAAGGGACCAACAACTTTAGTTAGACATCTCTTTAGGATTTCATTTAATCATTGAAATGTTACCAATTCCACCCCATCTTGTTCCAAGCTCCTAAATACCTCTTTTATTCTTGTTGTAACCATGAACTTAGCAGTATCCAAGGTAGGTTTCCTAATCATGACCTCTCTAATCTGATAATCCCTTGGAGTCAATTCTTTGATATCTATATACAAAGGAGGGATAGCCATGTGTACAAATGAGTCATGGTTTTGATCACTCATGATAAAGGCTAATGCCTGTACATCCTTTAGTGGTGGGGTATGTGCAAAATCATGGTGTGCCACAAAGTGACAATGTGAAAAAAAAAAGAGTTTCAACATGTCTAAAAGCACTTCAAAATCCGCTCTAACTTCTTTTTCACCTATCTAGGTACCAAACCTGGAAAGTAAGGCCCAAGCCTTATCAGATATCCAATTTGAGATCGGATATCTGATATGAGATCGGATATCTAATCTCATATCGAATATCAAATCTCATATCAAATATCCGATATGAGATCCGATATCTGATATCGATAGTATAAAAATTGGAGGGAAAAGGCATAAAATTAAGAGGGAAAAATGAATTTGTAAGTGATATAACTAATTTGAGTTATGAAATATGTAAATATATAATATATAATCTATAAATATATAATATAATAACATAACTATTATATATAAAATAATATATAATCTATATATTATATAATATTATATATATATATATATATAATTATTTTTACTATATTATTTCCATTGGAGTCATTTATATAAGTTGAAAGGGCTCACATGATGACCTATGACCCATTTCGACACATTCCATGATGACATATGTCCCTAAGTGATCCTAGGACCGCTAGGGACGTATTAGAATAGTTCATATGGGTTGAAGGGGGTCACAGGATGACCTATGAAACCTTTCGAAATATTACAAGATGACATATGTCCCTAGGGGTCCTAAGACCCCTAGGGACATATTAGAATCATTCATATGGGTCGAAAGGGGTCATAGGGTGACCTATGACCACCTTTGACACATTCCATGATGACATATATCCTTAGGGGTTCGAAGAGCCCTAGCTACATATTAGAATAATTCAAATGGGTCAAAGGGGATCATAGGGTGACATATGACCCCCTTCAACACATTCTATGATGACATGTCTCTAAGTGTCCTAAGACCCCTAGGGACATATTAGAATCATTCTTATGGGTCAAAGGGGCTCATAGGGTGACCTATGACCCCCTTCGACCCATTACATGATGACATATCTCCTTAGCGGTCCTAAGACCCCTAGGGACATATTAGAATCATTCTTATGAGTCAAAGGGGGTCATAGGTTGACTTATGACCCACTTCAACATATTATATGATGACATATGTCCATAGGGGTCCTAGGACCCCTAAGGACATATTAGAATGCTTCATATGGGTCAAAGGGTGTCATAGGTTGCCCTATGACCCTATTTAACCAATTAAATGATGACATATATACCTAGGGGTTCTATGACACCTAAGGACATATTAGAATTGTTCTTATAGGTCAAAGGAGGTCATAGGTTGACCTATAACCCCCTCTAACTCATTACATGATGACATATATCCCTAGGCATGCTAGGACCCCTAGGGACATATTAGAATGCTTCATATGGGTCAAAGGGAGTCATAGGTTGACCTATGATGCCCTTCGACCCATTAAATGATTACATATATCCCTAGGGGTCCTAGGACCCTAAGGACATATTAAAATCATTCATATGGGTCAAAGGGGGTCATAGGTTGACTTACGACCCCCTTCCACCCCTTATATGATGGCATATATCTCCAAGGGTCCTAAGATCCCTAAAGACATATTAGAATCATTCATATGGGTCAAAGGGGGTCATAGGTTGACCTATGACCCCGTTAGACCCATTACATGATCACATATGTCCCTAGTGGTCCTAAGATCCTTAGAGATATAATAGAATCATTCAAATGGGTTAAAGGGGGTCATACGTTGACCAATGGCCATCTTTGACCTATTAAATGATGACATATGTCCCTACGAGTCCTAGGAGACCTAGGGGCATATTAGAATCGTTCTTATGGATCAAAGGGGGTCACAGGTTGACCTATGACCCCCTTCAACCCATTAAATGATCACATATGTCCCTAGGGGTCCTAGGACCCCTAAGGACATATTAGAATCATTATTATGGGTCAAAGGGGGTTATAGGATGACCTATGACCCCCTTCGACCCATTAAATATTAGAATCTTTCTAATGGGTCAAAGGGGGTCATAGGGTGACCTATCACACCTTTAAACCCATTATTTGATGAAATATGTCTATAGGGGTCCTAGGACCCCTAAGGACGGATTAGAATGCTTCATATGGGTCAAAGGGACCTATGACCCCCTTCAACCCATTAAATGACGACATATCTCCCTAGGGGTCCTAGGACCCCTAGGGACATATTAGAATCAATCTTATGGCTCAAAGGAGGTCATAGGTTGACCTATGACCCCTTTCGATATGTTACATGATCACATATGTCCCTAAGGGTCCACATATTAGATTTGTTCATATGGGTCAAAGGGGGTCATAGGTTTACCTATGACCCCCTTCGACCCATTAAATGATGACATATGTCCCTAGGGGTCTTAGGATCCCTAGGGACATATTAGAATCATTCTTATGGGTCAAAGGGGCTGATAGGTTGACCGATGACCACTTTTGACAGATTAAATGATGACATATGTCCCTAGGGGTCCTAGGACCCCTAGGGACATATTAGAATGCTTCATATAGGTCAAACGGGGTCATAGGTTGACCTATGACCCCCTTTGACATATTTAATGACAACATATGTCCCTAGGGGTCCTAAGACACTTGGGGATATATTAGAATCATTCTTATGGGTCAAAGGGGGTCATAGGGTGACCTATGACCCCGTTAGAACTATTAAATGATGACATATGTCCCTAGGGGTCTTAGGACCCCTACGAATATATTAGAATGCTTCATATGGATCAACGAGGTTCATTGGTTGACCTATGACCCACTTCGACCCATTAAATGATGACATATGTCCCTAGGGGTCTTAGGACCCCTAGAGAAATATTAAAATCATTCTTATGGGTAACTTATGACCCCCTTCAATCAATTACATGATGACATATGTCTCTACAAGTCCTAGCACCCCTAGGGACATATTAGAATCATTTCTATAGGTCAAAAGGGGTCATAGGGTGACCTATGATCCCCTTTGACCCATTAAATGATGACATATGTCCCTAGGGGTCCTAGGACCCCTAACGACAAATTAGAATCATTCATATGGGTCAAAGGGGGTCATAGGTTGACCTATGACCCTCTTTGACATATGAAATGACATAATATGTCCCTAAGGGTCCTAGGAGCCCTAGGGACATATTAGAATTATTCTTGTGGGTCAAATGGGGTCATAAGGTGACCTATGACCCCCTTTGAACCATTACAGAGTGACATATGTCTCTAGGGCTCCTAGGCCCCTACGAACATATTACAATGCTTCATATGGATCAACGGGGGTCATAGGTTGACATATGACCCCTTTCAACCCATTAAATGATGACGTATGTCCTTAGGGGTCTTAGGACTCTTACGGACATATTAGAATCATTCTTATGGGTCAAAGGTGGTCATAGGTTGACCTATGACCCCCTTCGACTAATTACATGATGACATATGTCCCTAGGGATCCTAGGACCCCTAGGGAGATATTATAATCGTTCTTATGCATCAAAGGGGGTGATAGGATGATCTATGACCCCCTTCAACCCATTAAATGATGACATAGGTCCCTAAGGGTCTTAGTACCCCTAGGGACATATTAGAATCATTCATATGGGTCATAGGGGGTCATAGGTTGACCTATGACTCCCTTCAACCCATTAAATGATGACATATATCACTAGGGGTCCTAGGACCCCTAGGGTTATATTAGAATATTCTTATGGGTCCAAGGGGGTCATAGGTTGACCTATGACCCCTTTGACCAATTACATGATAACATATGTCCCTAGGGGTCCTAGGACCCCTAGGGACATATTAGAATTGTTCTTATGAGTCAGAGGGGGTTATAGGGTGACCTACGACTCTCTTTAACCAATTAAATGATGACATATGTCCATAGGGGTCTTAGGACCCCTAAGGAGATATTAGAATTGTTCTTATGGGTCAAAAGGATTCATTGGTTGACCTATGACCTCCTTCGACCCATTAAATGAAAAGATATATTCCTAAGGGTCCTACAACACCTAGGGACATATTAGAATCATTCATATGGGTCAAAGAGGGTCATAGGTTCACCTATGACCTGCTTCAGCCCAATACATGATGACATATGTCCCCACAAGTCTTAGCATCCTTAGGACATATTAGAATCATTCATATGGGTTAAAGGTAGTCATAAGTTGACCTATGACCCCGTTCGATCCATTACATTATGACATATGTCCCTAACGGTCCTAGGATCCCAAGGGACATATTGAAATCTTTCAGATGGATCAAAGGGGGTCATAGGTTGACCAATGACCCCTTTTGACCCATTAAATGATGACATATGTTCTTACGGGTCCTAGGACCCCTAGGGACATATTAGAGTCATTCTTTTGGATCAAAGGGGGTCCTAGGGTGAACTATGACACCCTTTGACCCATTACATGATGACATATGTCCCTAGGGGTCCTAGGACCCCTAGGGATATATTAGAATCATTCTTATGGTCAAAGGGGGTCATAGGTTGACCTATGACCCCCTTTGACCCATTAATCTATGACCCCCTTTGACCCATTACATGACAACATATGTCTCTAGGCTTCCTAAGACCTTTAGAGACATTTTAGAATCTTTCTAATGTCGTATGAATGATTCTAATATGTCGCTAGGGGTCATAGGACCCCTAGGCAGATATGTCGTCATGTAATGTGTTGAAGGAGGTCATAGGTCAACCTATGACCCCATTTGACCCATAAGAATGATTCTCATATGTCCCTAGGGGTCCTAGGGACATATGTTGTCATGTAATGGGTCAAAGGGGGTCATTGGTCAACCTATGACCCCTTTTGACCCATATGAACAATTCTAATATGTCCTAAGGGAACATATGTCATCATTTAATGGGTCGAAAGAGGTCATATGTCAACCTATGACTGCCTTTCACACATACAAATAATTCTAATATGTCTCCAGGGATTCAAATACCCCTCTAGACATATGTCATCATGTAATTGGTCAAAGGTAGTCATAGGTAAACCTATGACCCGCTTTGACCCATATGAACAATTCTAATATGTCCCTAGGGGTCCTAGGACCCCTTGGGACATATATCATCATTTAATGGGTTGAAGGGGGTCATAGGTCAACCTATGACCCCCTTTCACCCATATGAACAATTCTAATATGTCCTTAGGGGCCCTAGGACCCCTAGAGAAATATGTTGTCATTGAATGGGTCGAAGGGGGTCATAGGTCAACCTATGACCCCTTTGGACCCATATGAACAATTCTAATATGACCCCTAGGGACATATGTCATCATTTAATGGGTCAAAAGGGGTCATAGGCCAACCTATGACCTCCTTTGACATATATGAACAATTCTAATATGTCCCTATGGGTCCTAGGACCCCTAGGGACATATGTCATCATTTAATTGATCAAAGTGACCTATGACCCCCTTTAACCCATATGAACAATCCTAATTTGTCCCTAAGGGTCCTAGGACCCCTTGAAACATATGTCTTCATGTAATGGGTGAAGTTTGACCCATATGAACAATTTTAATATGTCCCTAGGGGTCCTAGGACCCCTAGGGACATATGTCATCATGTAATGTGTCAAAGGTGGTCATAGGTCAACCTATGACCCCCTTCGACCCATAAGAATTATTTTAATATGTCCCTAGAGGTCCTAGGACCCCTAGAGATGTATGTTATTATGTAATGGGTTGAAGGGGATCATAAGTCAACCTATGACCCCCTCCGACCCATATGAATGATTCCAATATGTCCCTAGGGGTGCTAGGACCCCTAGGGACATATGTCATCATGTAATGGGTCGAAGGGGTCATAGGTCAACCTATGACACCCTTTGACCCATATGAATGATTTTAATATATCCCTAGAGGAACATATGTCATCATTTAATGGGTCGAAGGGGGTCATAAGTCAACCTATGACCCCTTTGGACCCATAAGAATGATTGTAATATGTCCCTAAGGGTCTTTGACCCCTAAGGACATATGTCATCATTTAATGGGTCAAAGGGGGTCATATGTTAACCTATGACCCGCTTTGACGCATAAGAATGATTCTAATATGTCCTTAGGGGTCTTAAGAACCCTAGGGACATGTCATCGTGTAATGTGTCAAAGGGGTCATAGGTCAACCTATGACCCCCTTCGACCAATAAGACCGATTCTAATATGTCACTAGCATACCTAGGACCCCTAGGGACATATGTCATTATGTAATGGGTCGAAGGGGGTTATAGTCAACCTATGACCCCCTTGGACTTATATATATTAATAATATACATATATGTTAATAACTTACATATTAATATAATAATATACATTAATAACATACTTATATATATATACATATAATATATTTTACTTTATTATATTCAATAAAAATAGTAATAATATAAATTATATTTATAGATTATAATAAGAATAACATAATATATTATTATATATTAATATATTATATGTTATATCTTTACATTATATAGAATATTATAATACTTATTTACATAGTAATATAACAAAAGTAATTTATAAATCATAAGCTATAACTCTTAAATCTAGTTTTCCCTCCAAAATGGGTTGGGATTTCAAATTTTCCACCAAAATTCACTGAGCCATATCAGATATCCGATTAGGCTTGGTATTTACCAAGCCTACTCGATCAACCCAAAAGACGTGTTTGAAGATGGTTTTAGTGATACTCAAAATTTGGGTAGCCGACTGACAATGTTATTTTGATCAAAATTGAATGAAATAAAAAGTATTTTTTAATATCGCTCTCAAGATTCCATCAATATAATTTTTGTCAAATTATGAGTTCGATACATATTTATTAGTTAATTATCAATGAAGATTATTGTAAAGTGCTGATTGACATACTGATTGAAAAATAGCTATAACTTTCAAATGGTATAACATTTTTTAAATCTAAAAGTTGTGTCATATTCTATTCTTCACCTAGTATAAGAAAAATAAAATAAAATAAAATTTGGTAAAATTTTCTATTAGTTAAGGTGGTCAGACATGGGACTCTTTTTTTCTCAAAAAAGTTTTGGTAGAAAATTCATATTTAATTATTTATATGGAATAAAAATACCAAAAAATATGTGTCACATCTGGGCATGAGTCTACTTTTCATATCTATAATGATATTAAAAAAATATTATCATTTGATTTTGATTAAGGTGGTCAAACATACACCTACTTTTTATTTTTGCCCTAAAATTTTCATAGTACTGCATTAAAATTCAAACTTTTGACCAATCAATTATTTTTTTCTCCTGATAAGGCCTAGTAGTTTAGAAACTAAATTATATTTTCTACAGATTATTTTCTTACAACTTTTTGATATAAAGTCCATAACCACTTTAAAATTATGTGTCAAGTTGACATAACCCTAATTTGTTGATTTTTTACTGCCACTTAACGCCATAGTTTGGTACACTATGATCCTACTCATACTTGGTTACTTAGGTTTCCTTAGAACTTTAATTAATTCTATTATATCCCCCTCTTCAATGGTGAATTATTTCTTCTTATTTCTTATTACTTCTTTTCTCATCAATCTTGGACTATGTTGTAGAGATTTTCCTTTTGAGGATGAATTAGTTTGCTTAGCTATACTCTTCCCCTTATCACTCCTCTTTAGAGTCTTCACCTCTTTTGAGAGATCCACACAAAGAGTCTCTATCTCTATGGAGTCCATAGTTCTCACCTCTATATCTTGGGAAGCTTTTTGAGGTTGCTCACTTATTTTTCCTCTCTCCAACACTTCATCGGTGGATACTTGTTGTGGCTCTTCCCGTTGTGCTACTTGTACCTATTCTTCTTCACTATTCGGAGGAAGAGGAGTAGCCAATCCCTTATCCACAAAAAATATGACTTTTACTAGGGATTATGGGGCTACTTCAATACCCTATGTCTTAGGTGGAAACTATCTTCAATCCTCCTATTGAGGTTGATTGATTGGAGTATCTCTAATTTTGTCTCCTAGCAACTCAGTGCCCACTAGAATAAAATAAAAATCTAATATCTAAATGAAATTAGTTCCCTCCACATCCTTCTCATCTATCCATTATTGCATTTGATCTTTTGAATAGATGAAGGTGTGATGGTGGAGCTTCTTCTCCTTTCCCACTCTGTGGGTCTTGCAATACAAGTCCTCTAGTTCAAAGGTAGCTTATCCTCTTCATCCTCATCATCCTCTTCTTTTACTTCTTTCAAAATAGCTTTGAGGATTGATTGGAAAGGAATCACTTTCTTGATCTCGTTTTGTCTTCTTTTAATAGGATTCTTAATCTTTCTTCTCTTAGGAGCAAAAGGTGAGGCTTGTAGCTCTTGTGGAGGCACTTCTTGTACTTCAACTTCAACATCTTCTCTGCTCTACTTAGCTAACAACATTTGAGGATTTTTTTGAGCTTGTACAACTTCCACATTATTCGATCCTTGTACATCTTCTCTCCTATGGAGGTGCTTGGTTAATTTCTCTTTTGGCTTAGTTTTTTGAGGAGAATTCCTCTTCCCCTTTCCTCTAGCTTTACCTTTCTAATCCCTATAATAACCAACTAGTCTATCAAGTTGGTATACTATCTCATGTCTCACTAGTAGTTGGGTTGTAAATGTGGGCACTATGACCTTAGCTCCTTAACCTTTAGTTGGGTGGGCTTGAGCATAAAAGACTATTATTTTAGGAATTGGATCAAGTTTGAAAGGTCTCTTGATCGAATCCTTTGTCAATTTTATGACATGTCTCACCCTTTGATTAATGTCCAAGTTCTCTTCTTTTTCAATCTCAACATTCATAATAGGTCTATCACCAATCACATCCCAATTGAGCAATGGATCAAGCAGATCCTTTGTATCTCGTTGCAGAAGCTTCAATGGGATCTTTATCTTTAAATCACTTTCTACTAGATATAAAGTCATCTTGCAATAATCCCTTATGTGGATATTGTAGCCATTTAGTGCTTTCATCCAGTGATCCTCAATGACATCCGTATGTTGGAATGTCTTACCAGCTAGATGTTGCACCCTTCCAATGTTATGAAAATAGGGCTATGGAGAATTATATTCTTCTATGGGATATTGATCCCATTCACACTCAAAAGATAGAATGTCTTGTCTCTAATCCACAATGAATGATCCTATTCCAATAGGTCATACCCATGTTACTTTGTGTTGTCACCTTGCTCTATCATGTGCAGACAAGAGTTGTCAAGCAATTTCCAAGAGTATAAGCCTGTCACTTGGATATCTTGGGAGCTTCTTAAGATTGATAGTTGTACCCACTACCCTTAAATATGTGAATGTTTGGTATTAGATGTAATAGGTTCCAACCTCTAAAATATTTGTAGCTACCTCTTCTAATATTCTCTTCACATAGTCTCCTTTGATGAACCAAATTATTGTGAATGTGAAAGAACCATTTACAATCCTATATTCCTTTCTTTTCTTTGATATCTTCTTTTTACTAGCTAAGGATATACAATGTAGGGCCATGCATTTGCATCGTACATACTACCCTTCTTATATAGCCCTAGACAATCCTCTACCCTTGTGGCTAATAAGCACACCAAGTATTATGTCATGTAAAAAAAATTGTTAATCTTCTCCACCACTAGCTGCTCACCCAAGTTCTCACTAATTATAGAAGACCAATCAATTGGAATCTCTACTATTTTGATCATCCCAATAAAATGCACCATAAATATGTTTAGGTGTCCAGTTTCTAGCAAACCCATAATTCTACTCAAGAGTATGATTGAATATCAGATATCTTAGTTCATATAGCTTCTTTTCATATCAACTTTTGCTACTTTCTACCATAGAGGAGTCTTCTCAATGAGGTAAGAAGATTAGATGATCTCAGAAGCTTCATCAATATATTACCTGTACCATCTCTCTACTTGCTGATAGGTTAATCTAATGAACTGATCTATCCTTGGGAGATGGAACACCTTCTCAATGTTCTTGGGTCAAAGAACTAGGATGATCTCTCTAGTTATGCTCTTCATGACCCTCTCTTCAAGAACATAATTATTTTCTAATGTCATGATTAACTCTAAAGATTTTACTAACACTAGATGTCATGTTGCATTGACAAGTCTAGATTAGATCAACACAAAAATCATCAAAGACCTTTCTATTGGTTTATCACATAGTGTTAGAAATGTGCCCAAATTAGTGTTACCTAGTTTAGTATCTCAAATCTCTAAATGATCATCTTGGAATTGTGATTTTTTCAAAACACCTTGAAACTTGAATACCATGGGCTTTGGAACCATCTTTGCTGCATGGGAAGATGATGGAGAAGCCACTAAATCTGCTCAAGAATGATTCCCATTAGTCTAGAGTCAAACAAAAATTGACAAATTTAGACCCATAGATAGACACAAACAAAACCTTAAACCCTAATCTTCTCAAATAAACTAGAAAACCTTACTTTAATACCTAGGGTGTGTAGTATCACACCTCATGGTGTGTGTTGATGTACACCCTACATTCATTTCATCACAAAAAGGTGCTAAGTAAATTAAGGTGTGTATTTATGTTTTATGATAGTTTCATTAGGATTTTCTTAAGTTTTTCTTTGTAAATGTGCATAGTGGTACACCTAATTAGGTATGGTATTGTGTGCCTTAGTTTATGTTTCTTTAACATTCATTTGTGTTTTACATAGGTGGGAAGGTGCACCTGCTAAGGTGTCAAGCTGTGACTTAGGAGCTAGAGGAAGACAAAGGAATAAAGTGGGAAGGAGAAGGGGGCATCAAGTTTTATAGACCTGGGAACCCCACACACCTTTGGTGCTATGTAGGTGAACAACTACACTATTGCACATCTACACATCACCAAAGTGGGGTGCTTCTCTTTGTTTAGTACTTTGGCACACAAGCACACTTGTTGATGTGCACACATGCACATTTTTCTTCTTTGCAAGGGACTTACCTCCTCCTAATAATGAAATTTGAACTCTAGGTTTTCAAACTAGGACCTAGATTTTACTAGAAACACTAAATGAAATCATAAAAACAACTCAAACCCTAGACAAGGGTTCTATAAAGCTAAAAAATAAAGTAGGGGGTCCCTATTTCTAATAGAAATTGGGTGTGCATTGTGAAACCACAATAGAGGATAGGAAAATAGTAAGTATAGGCCCTATCATACCTTACATCTAGTGTAAGATACTCAATTATGGTAGTAAGGACCTAACACAAAATAAAATTAATAGAAGAAGTCACAAAAATACAACTCTCCCCTTTGATAAGCTAACCATCGATTTCCTTAGGGAATTTTGTATGATCACTTTAGAATACTTTAGGTAATGGAAGAAATGCTTACCTTGAGCACTCAGCCCAATAATTTTGGTCATTACTCTGACATCAAGCTTTCATTTCCTTTCCCCTAGGTTAAATTTTTTGTTTTCCTAGCCATTGATGAGAGGTCCCATCACATCACATTTCACAAGTTTTAGGTGTTCCATATATGACATGAGAGTTGTTGCTTAACCAATTTATCCCACACTTCTTTTTCTCTTCTCCACTTGTGACAAATTTTTGGTTTCCCTTTGCCCTAACTTTCCTCCCATTCTCTCTATTCATAGAGGAAAACACTTAGATATATTCATACAGAAAAATAAAACATATGGATCCTTAATGAGATGAGAATGCAAATAGAGACACTTAAAGTGCGTAAACTAATAATAACCACACTATGCTATCTCAAGCTTAACTCCCAATAATTCCTCTTAATTTCCCAAAAACCTTCCATCCTACACAAAGTTACATAAAATATTGCCACTTTTATTAAAGTTATTGTCATAGTTAATAAGTTCCTTATATTCATGATTAATTAATGTAAAAATTTGCCTCTGGGAAAAATGACACCAAGATCAAGAAGCTCAAGAAATTAGCACAATATGGACCAATAATGGATGATCATAATAATAATATGAAAATGAATATTTGATGTATACACACTAGAAGTGCCTATATATAAAGGCATTTAGAATGACTAGGAGTTAGCAAAGTGATAAGCTTCACAACTAAGAACATGTCCACCAAGAGTGCATTATCCTCCATTGAGCACAGGATTTTGTGTGATGATGAGAGGATAAGCTTGCATAGGTGTATCTCATAAAAATATGTTGTAGACACCATGCATTCAATTAGAGTGAAAACAACTATGTTGTCTACATGACAACTCAGTTGATTATGTAAACTCCTATGTTGTCAACAAGACAACTCGTATGACTATACATACTCCTACGTTTCTATATGAAAACTAATATAATAATGCATTAACCTAAGTAAACTTAAGTAAAGTGTAACAATAATTATTTATTTACACTAACACCCTCCCTTAAGTGCAACTTGGGGAAATGCACTTAAGCTCACAAAAGCTATGATGAAAATGCATCATCGGTCTTGGTTGCTAGGCCATGTTAGGTACCCATGTACAAATGCAATGCTCTACATAAAATGCTATGAAATGCAATGCAATCTCTCTGAAAAAAGAGAAAGAGGGAAAACCTCATAGGAAAAATGCTCCCTCAAAAAGACAGATAAGTATAATAAAATAGACAAGAGTCGTGTGCCCCCCTGGTGAAATACCTTGCACCCACAAGAGATCTTGCAAATAAAGATACTTGATCTAAGTTGAGGGCTTGGTGAAGATATCTACAATCTACATTTTTGTACAAAAATACTACAATGCAATGAACTACTCATGAATTAGCTCTATAATGTAGTGCATATGAACCTAAATGTGTTTGGTTCATTGGTGTTGAATTGGATGTTTTGAGATTTCAATGGCACTCTAATTATCAAAATGTATGACTATGGGTCTAGGTATGTGAAAACCAAAATCCTCTAGAATATGTTGTAACCAAATAACTTTTGTAGCTATAGTCACAACTCCTCGATACTCAGCCTAAATCAATGAAAGAGCACGAGTGTTTTACGTTTTACTCTAAAAACAAATGGGTCCAAAACCAAGATGAAACATGTATCCTAAAGTGCATTTGTGAGAATCAAGATCCCCTGTATAGTCTAAGTTTGCATAACCCACTAACTATAGTCTAGTAGTAGTTACATAATATATCCCATATGGATGTGTAACATAGATATAGTGTAAGATGAATTTGGCTACCTTCTAGTGAAGTTCATGTGCCTCTTGCATAAAGCAAGAAACCATGCCAACTGCAAAGGATATGTTAGGCCACACATGTGTCAAGAAGATGAGACTTCCAACCAACTATCTATACTAAGTAGCATCAAAAAGTGGAGTGGAACACTTAGCTTCTAACTTAGCACATGAAAGAAATAGAGTAGATGTAGCCTTTTAGTCACTCATGAGAAATTGAGTAAGTAGATCAAGAGCATACTTGATTGTGATAATGTGATCCCTGATGAAGATTTTTGTATCTCGATACCAAGGAAATAATGAAGTAGACCCTTGAGTCTATCATGGAAAATTTATTTTGCAAATTATACTTCAAGATATCAATGATGGATGCTAAACTCCTTGTAATTATTAAGTCATCAACCTAAAGCACAAGTAGCAAGTAAAAATCATACCAGTGAAGAATGCATACATTTTAATCTGAATGACATCTAGTGAATCTTACCGAGAGAAGGATAGAATCCATCTTGGCATATCAAGATCTTGGAGCTTGCTTTAGTCCATAATGTTGGTGTCTTGAAACAATGATAGTTTCAAATTACTTTGATGAGAATAAATTACATGTAGGGGAAACTAACTCCCATCCTCAACATACCATTTCAGACAATGGACCAACTATAATGCTAGACCCTTATACTTTAGGCTCTACAAAACCTAGGTGGGTGGACCTCAAATTCAAATTATATGGTACTAGTTCTAAACATATTCTTGAATCTTTTAACAACATATATCTATAAAAACATATATTTGCAATAGCTCATGTAATAACATAGATCTGCAATAGCTAAATGTAGGATAATGCAATTCATAAGCTGAGTGAGGGCATTCTACTTTAGCTCTTTAAACATAAAATATAAAGATGATTTGAATTTTATTTGATTTTATGTGATTGGGAAAGTGGATGAAAACCAAGTATGGACAATGAACTAATGATTCTATAGCTGATTAGTGCCTCATCTATTGGGCAATTCACAAATCTCTCTCATTGATTTTGGATATCAAAGACAAACATCCTATGCTAGGACTCCAAATCTATCCATTTACCTAATAAATTTAATATCCATGTTCAATCTAAATCTCATTCTTATTTTATATCCTCCTCAATAAACCTGCAACGCTATTTATTTTTTTGAAGCATTTACATAACTTCTTGAATTATAAGCAACAATGAAACAACATACAACCTTAAGTGATTGCAACTATGACCTAGACTCTTTGATAAAAAATTGTAAAAGATTGCAAATCATTGATAAAGGAGACAAGATCTAAGATGAAACTCAACACTTGTTGTTCTTTGTATTGATTTCCTTGAAATAATACATGAAAATGCATAAAATTAACTCACAAGACGCCTAATAAACTAGACTGTACAATAAGCATATGTTGTCATACAAGAGAGAAAATTGTGGAAATGAGAAACTAATGGGATGGGAAGGGAATACCATAGCCAAAGCATAGCTTCATGGTCTAGAACTAGAACATCCTAGATCTTTCCATTAAGACTTCATCAAATCCATGAAACCATTTCTGCTTTAGTTTTCAATTCCTCACTTATCCCTACCTTCTTTCCAACCTCTAATGAAAGAGAGAAAATACATATGATAAAGAATTCAATCCTAACCTAGAAATATTTTTATTTTCTCTTTCATTTCACCAAAATATTTGATTCTTCAATCATGACTCCAACTTCAATCCCAAAATTTAGCCCAAGTGGAAGAACAAATATCCATAATAACTAAAAATTGGAGCCAAATTACACCAGATTAGCAAAATATTCTCAAGATTAACCCACTAGGCCTTTTACCATGCTTATAACTACATTTTCAATTTTTTCCCATTTCATTGAGAAGGGCCAAATTTTATAATTCTACCTATAACTTGAACCAATGACTTCCTATGCAAAAAAAAAATCCATAAATGGAAAGTTCATCTTCTCCCAATTCTGACGATATATAATATGCCTATGTTCACTTATCAAGAACTCCCAAAATGTCATTTTCAAAACATACCCCTGCAAAAGGTCTCTGGTCTACATTTGGCCATTTTAAAATTTTATCCAAAAATTTAAAATTTCCTTAAGTTTTAACTTTAGGTTATATTTAAAAAACTATAAATGCCGTTTTTGAGAAAATATTAAAAAAATGAGATTTTGAAAATGTTTCATTTTTTCCTTCCACCCTACATTTTGGGTCAAACCAACTTGACCAGGTTACCACATGGTAGCACCTAATTGGTCTGTCTATTTGCCCAGTTCACCATCCCCTCATCTCTAACCTAGGTCCACTACCATGTGGCACCAAGGTGCATTTCCACATTTGTTATCCTACTTGCAACTTCCTGAAGTGGGGGAGCATCAACTATTGGATGCACCACATAGTGCAATCCTATGCATTTGGTTGTTAGCTACCATGTCAATTGTCACTCAGCCTACTGACACATGTTAGCTAGGCACTTCCCTGGATTACAATCAGCATGATGCTGATTGTGCATGTGGGAAAGTGTCTTCATGACATGTGTCCCTCATGTCACATCAGCACATTATTTCTTGTACTCAGGCTAGGATGTCATGCTTGACACTTGGTGATTTTTCATTTTTCTAGGCTCTATGTTTATGCTAGTAGTTTTGTTCAAAAACTACCTTTTTCTTAGATTTTGAGGTCCTTTGGCCGACCATGGCCCCACCTTGCAACTCGTGGCTTCCAAAAGATGGTGTCTTTTTTTTGACACTTAGAAAGTGAATATTGTTGTATATAAGTACATAAAAGTTTTCCAGTAGAGTGAACATGGGATAAAGGATTCTCATTGTTTTCTCATTTTTACAAGGTCTCATGTTATAGGCTCTTCTACAAACATTTCTTTTTTCTATGACATGGTCTTCCTCCATTTTAATGTGCTTCATTTAATTGGGTGATTTCATGCACAATCAAGTTTGATCTCTTCCTCAAACTTGTATATTTGACAATTGTTATCTCCCATTTAAAAAAATTGATCATTGAGGATTTAAGGGGAAGTCTATACTATATGTGTTGCACATATTGTAGTTCATAATATCATATGATAGATGCACACAATCTCAAAATTTGTAGGAAACATGGCTAAAAGATTTTTTTTTGGGGTTTTACATATCTATGGGTTTCGAAACAATTATAGCAAAGCCAATCTCTACTGATGTCTCCTTAGAATGTTGAAATCTATCCTTGGGTATAAAAGGCAACCAATTAAGTTCAACTACACATCAGTAGATAAGCTAGGGTGAAACATAAAAGCATCCAATTTTGAGAGGCAAGGATCACGGTACTAGGATAATGTCTTCCACATACTACTTCAAAGGTCACAAACAGAAGGGCATGGTATACCTCTTGCATGGTTTTTTGGCACCTCCCCTGATCAGCATGGAGCTCAGTACAATTTGTTTGGCTTGCTTCTCCATTCCACATGATTTTCTTCTAATCGGCCACATTATGTCTTAAATTGGACGCTCCCATTGTTGGCATCTCCCCTACTATCAACATGGTTTTGCTTTGTTTTATCTTTGAAATTAAAAGGTAGGCCAATTATGCTAAGCACCAACCTAGATATAGAGTGCTCTAAGTAGCTAGCAATAACTAGATTCCAAGCAAAACAAATAGTCTTTCCAAAAACTAGAGCCAAATATTCAATAGTTGATGGAACAATCTAGGATATAACATTGCCAATCACAAGTACCACTACAAGACCTTTATAAAGATGTGTGAACCCCATGAAGAGATGCATTGCTATTAGCTATAAGACAAGCATCCACCTAATATTTTTATAATAATAATGATCTATGGATTTAATATGATGAAAATTAAACATGCTTCCCTTTATAATCTGCAAGCTACCTCCCTTGCTTTGAATTTTGGAAGATATTGGTGGTAATCAACCTCCACTCACCTGCTTTCTCAAGGTAAAACACCTTGGACTCATCAGATGTGGATTGTAAGCCATCGGAAGTAGCTTTATCTCCTTTCAACATGGAAGACTCTCCTTGTTGCTACGTACTTTGTGTCTCTATGGAACGTCTTGCCTTCCTTCATGCCATGGGTTGCAGGTTGTAAGATGCCCTCACCAAAGTCATCAACTTGCACATGATTCTTGATTTCCTTAAAAGAAAATTTTTCCCTCTTATATCCCTTTTTAAATTTTTTTTTATTAAAAACCATTATCCCTTCATGTTGTGACATTTCAATCTCAGTGACACTTTTAATCATTTTCATCCCACACATCTATCTAATGAGATAGTCATTGTTGATATGGACTCTAATGAATGTAAACTTTGGACCCCATTCTGATCATTTTTCTTATGAAATATTTCCCTATCAACCTAACAAACTTGGCCAAGCCCCAAAGTGGGTCCTACTATTTTTTTTTTTGTTTCCAAACAACTAAATTGTCAAATCAATCTTTTTAACCTATCACACTAATTAGAATCAAGTTCACCAACTGAACAATCAATCAAAACTCACTTTATAATTATGTGTAAACCATTAATTTAATGCTAGAAGGTCCCTTGATTTCCCTTAACAATTGACCAAAAAATTTGACTAGGCTTTGAAATCAAACATATTGATCCTCTATTCCACATACTTGCACCCTACCAAATCTCATCACATCATGAATTCTCAGTCAAAAAATATTGACTATCAAAGTTATCCTTTTAGAAGTTTTTCCAAGTAAATATGTTAGAAAACTATAATTTGTGTTTGGATTTGGCTTTGAAAACTAAGAAAACTAACACTTGGGGAGACATGAACTGTAGCATTGGTTCACTATCATGAGGACAATTTAAATCTATGATTAGGGCTCATAATGAATAGCTGGGCACATTTGGTGAGCGGTCAAAGTTGGCTACTCAACATTGCAAAACTAGGAACAATGATAAAAAGTAATTTTATTGCAAATGGAATGAACCTAGGAAAGTGTGTAGATGGATTTAGCAAGACTTGAAAATTGGCACACTTGAAGTATTTTTAGAGAAAAACATAGTGGTGTAATCTATTTGATCTCACCTATCATGGATTTTGAGATATAACATCATAAATAGGGGTTCAGACAACTCTGCATTTACTGACACAAGTATAAAGTTACAAATTGCATTTGGAATCATATTCAAAAATTAACCAAATTTTTTTTTCATCAGCTCAAAATTGAAAGATAACAAGCCTCTGACATCTAAAATGTAATGCAAAATGAATTTTCTCATTTTGATCAACTGGGTCAATGTTATAACAAGTCAAATAGGGCTTCCTAGAATTCTAAACAATTCACATCAGCATGACAACAATAAATGACCAACTTTGAGGGATTCAAAATCTAGTCAAAGGGATTTGAAACAACTCAAAATTTGAAACATAGATTCTCTAATATGGACACTAAACATTCCAAAAGTAGCAGGTGATGAAACATTACTAGGACCAAGATATTCTATTGCAAAGATAGCCACCTATTTCTATTTGGAACTTTACAAAATGCAGATTTGAACATCACTCAAAACGAGACTTCATGGAATGGCTCTAAATGGAAATTTATCTTCATAAAACAAATAGATGCACTAAATGGAAGGTGCTAGAAGCATTAAACACATGTTATGTCTCAAATGAACAACCAAGTACATATGCATCAAAAAGTTTTATAGGGTTTAATTTTTTCAATGGTACTCAAAATTGGGGCTTCAGTTTTGAGTCCCAACAGTGGCTTTGTTTTGGGATGCATGTCCCTTGTGGGCATAGAAAGGATTCAAATATTTGAAAGAAGTATACCACAAACCTAATGGCACAGAAAAAAACTTCTCTCAACAAATTTATTGAAAACAAGAAGCAACTACTCCTAAATTATAAACATGATGGCCTTGGGCCATGGAACTTCAACAAAACTTTTACCTCTATCATAAATGTGGTTTTCATCTAAATATGAATGAGGTAAATTGGAAACATTTCTTCTATCAATTTCACTAATCAGATTAGCATTTTGAAACACATCACTTAGCAAAACTGAATCTACATCTTCACTTTCATAATGTATGCAAAAGCTAGATTCACTTTCAACCACTTGCTCATTATGAAAGTTTTGATCAGCATGCTCACAGATATCAGACTCAAACTAAAACTCTTCTTCAAAAAATTAATCGTGCATGCTATCACTTTTGAATATAAAAAATTCATACTCAGCTTTGGTAAAATGGTCACACATACCTTGAAATTGTGTATCCTTATGCATAATCAGAGAGTATTCACATGAGAAATTAGGTTTGTACTCACACTCCATTAATGTAAGCATTGAAAACTGATCCAAAATCTTCAAATGGTCCTTTGAAATCAGCAAATGGATTAGTGATCACATTAGAGTATTCATCATAAAACTCATTACAAGATGTATGTTGATTTTCAATAAAAACTTCATCAAACACTTTATTATTGATATCATGAGATGCAACATCATCATCATAATCACTACCACATCTAGAAGAAGAACAATCTAATCTCTCACAATAGTAAGATAGTGTATCATCATTAAGATCATCCTCAACTAAATTTGAACATTCCATGTGCTCTTCAAAAAGTAGGTTGATAAATCCATTCGAAGCTCCTTGTTAGAAATTATAACAACTGATATGTTGATTGACATGAAACTCTTCATCATACAATGGATTCATGAAAAATTTGAAATCATTTCCAGCATCACTGTCATGGACACTTTTAGCATGTGAAGAAGAAAATTTAGAATTATTGCAAGAAGACACACCCTTAACTCCATCAACAAAGCACATAGAATATTAGTCAATATTACTTGCATTGTCTTTATTAAGGTGATTCAAATCTCTTCTAAACTAATCACCTTTCATTTTACCAATAGGTGTTGATGCATTAATCTTAGGATCATTTATATACTTATTATCACTGCATACATCTTCAAGGAATTCATCTACACAATTAGGTAATCCATCATTATAAATTATCTCTTTTTCTTCATATTGTGTAGACAAATCTTCTTCACAACTTTTAGCTTCAAGCTGATTTTTATAACTTTGAAAAGGAACTTCACTTTTAGATTTAGAAAAAGAACTTGTACCTCTACTAGCATAAGAGTACTCATTTCCATCATTTCTTTCTTCTTCCCAATTTGCATCTAATTCATATGAAGATGAACATATTCTATCACTATCCTCTCCTTGACTCAAGTAACCACCCTCATCATTGTCTTTAGATGATGCTTCTTCATAATAAATCAGATCAAAACCTTTGCCTTCATCACTTGAGTCAAAACATTTAGCCTCTTCATCCTCATACTGAGATGAATACCTTTCCTCTTCATGATTAGTTGCATTTTCAACATAATGAAAATCACTAATAGGAGAAGGAATGACTGAATTTATGTCTTGCATGTATAACTTATCAAGTGAACTAACTTTGTCATTTGTTGTCATAATACAAGAAACATGTGCATTCAATTCAGCAAGAATGGAATCATCTCTTCTTTGCAAAAAAGAAACTTTATCTTCACATATCTTTAATTCTAAATTTTTGACAAAGTTATGTAGAACAATAGTAGTACCTATTTGTTGATCTGAAATCAAACACTCTCTATGACATTGATTTTTCCTTTGCACCTCATCTTTCTGGAAAACTTTTTTAGAGAAGTGACTCCTAGATCTGTACTTTATATTATTCTCAATCTCTATTGCCATCATAAATGCCTAATGTAAAGTCTTAGGTTCTTTATCTCTTAATAGATAACTCATCCTTTTATCAAATGTGTCAGGATAAACCACCAAACACACTTGATCATCTGGCTTACAATTTTTAGGAATTTCATTCAAAACTTTTGCAAACTTGATATTAAATTTAGGAACTAATGCATTATTCCTGATTTGAATCTTCAAGAACTTATTAAAATAATCAGAGATGCTTACTCTTTCCCTAAACTACATCATGAAGGCTGAAATTAATTCATCCCAAGATGAAATTGAACATGCTGGTAGAAAGGAAAACCAATCTCTAGCATCACCTTCCAAAGTTTTGAACAAACAACTTTGTATGCATGTTTTCATGAGCACTTTCAAAATCACCAACCAAGTCACTAAATATCTAGACATGATGACTGGCTAAATTTCCATGGTTCTCACCAAACTTAGGAAAATATTTTCTAAGATTATATGGCATAGGGTTTGGGAAACCATGAATGACATAAAAATTTAATGGCATGTATCTCTTGGCAAAAATAGATCTATAATTCTTATCCATGGATTGCATACTAGGTGAAGAGACATTTGTCATTTTATTACAAAGTTAAAAACTCATTAACCACAATTACTTTCAAAATTTGTTACTTGCAATAGATCTGAAAATACTTTGTACCAATTTCAAAACTTTGAACATACTTCAAAAAATGAAAACATTTGCAAGATCACTTTCAGCTTAAAGTATGTTGAGATAAATCAAACCAATTCTCCTATTTAGTACTGAAAATACCACTTGATGGAGAATCATATGTATACCACTTAATTTTATGACAAGAACACAATGATGAAAAATATAATACCTCAAGTGTTGATGCTGAAAACATTGATTTTCTGATTGGCATAGGTGCTAATTTCAATTCTTCACACCACTAATCAAATCCTTGTAGAACCACCATGTCCTTCATGAGAACCAAATGAAATCATTGTTGTGATTCATTCTCACATTTGAATTTCTTACGAAAATAGATCAAACAACACTTCAAAAATTTATCAAGAATTTAAAACTTCCTTTTCAAGAGACTATCCAAAGCTTCAGATCTGCCCATACAATTGAAAGTCCTTCAAAATTTTCCAATGAAATCAACTAAGAACAAACTAGTATAGAGATTGAGAGTTTCCACTCACATTTTATGAGAAACAAAGCATAATTTGTCACTTGACAAATCTAAACTAGACCTTTAATGTAGGAGAAACTTGCAAATCATTAACATCTTGAAAAGAAAGTACACTTCATAAATCAATTCTTAACTCTAAACTTTCTCAACAACACTTTGAAAATAAAATCTAGCTAAATTGGTTGAACATGAACACTCTTAACAATATAATTTATAGTCAACCTCAAAGCTACTACTCGAACGGATAAAACCTTATCGAGAGACATGAATCTTCAACAAAGAAATGGAAAACACTTCATGACCTTGCTGCTATAGCAAATTCTTCCTACTGTATTGAATCTTTTCAAATTCTCAAGGTTTGTCAATCATACAAATTCTAAAAATGTTATTTATACTAGAGATTCCAATACTTCTATCAATGAATTTCTTCATATAATCCATAGCAAAGTTTCCATTTTATTGGTGTTTTAAAACAAAGCTAGTTTTAAATTACTGCAATGAGAATAAAGTACATATAGGAGCAGCTAACTCCCATCTTCAACATACCATTTTAGACACTAAGCCAACTATAAGACTAGACCCTTCTTCTACTTTAGGCTCTAAAAAACCTAGGTGGGTGGACCTCAAATTCAATTTATATATTACTAGTGCTAAAAATATTCTTGAATCTTTTAACAATAGATTTTAACCTTTTTTCTTCAAATGACTCATGCAATAACATAGATTTGCAATAGCTAAATATAGGACAATGCAATTCATAAGTTGAGTGAGAGCATTTTGGTTTAGCTCTTTAAACATAAAATATTAAGATGATTTGAAATTGATTTGATTTTATGTGGGTGGGAAAGTGGATGAAACCCAAGTGTGGACAATGAACTAATCATCCTATAGCTGATCAGTGCCTTGTTGATTGGGCAATTCAGAAATCTCTCTCATTCATTTTGGATATCTAAGACACACATCCTATGCCAAGACTCAAGATCTATCCATTTACCTTGTAAATTGGATATCAATGTTCAATCTAAATATCATTCTTATTTGATATCCTCCTCAATAAAATTACAACACTATTATTTTTTCTGAAGCATTTACATAACTCCTTGAATTATAAGCAACAAGGAAACAACATACAACCTTAAGGGAATGCAACTATGACCTAGACTCTTTGTTGAAAGATCATAAAACATTACAAATCACTGATAAAGGAGATAAGATCTAAGATGAAACTCAACACATGCTATTCTTTGTATTGTATTCCTTGAAATAATATATGAAAATGCATGAAATTGACTCACAAGATACCTAATGAACTAGATTATAGAATAAGCATATACTGTCATACAAATGAGAAAATGGTGAAAATGATAAATTTTTGGGATGGGAAGGGGGTATCATAGCCAAAGCATAGCTTCATGGTCTAGAACCAACACATCCCAAATCTTTCCATTTAGACTTCATCAAATTAATGCAACCATTCTTGCTTTAGTTTTCAATTCCTCACTTTCTCCTAACTTTTCCCAACCTCTAATGAAAGAGAGAAAACACACACACACACACACACACACACACACACACACACACACACACATATGATGAAAGAATTCAATCCTAACCTAGAAGTATTTTCATTTTCTCTTTCATTTCACCAAAAGACCTAATTCTTCAATCATGACTCCAACTTCAATCCTGAAATTCAACCCAACTAGAAAAACAAATATCCATCATAACTAAAAATTGGAGCCAAATTATACAAGATTGGCTTAATGTTCTTAAGATTAACCCAACAAACCTTTTACCATGTTCTTTTACCATGCCTCTAACTGCATTTTCAATTTTTGCCCATCTCATTGAAAAAGCCCAAATTTAATATTTCTACCTATAACATGAACCAATTACTTTCCATGAAAAAAAAAACTCCGTAATTAGAAAGTTTGTCTTCTCCCAATTCTGGCAATATATAATATGCCAATTTTCACTTATTTGGAACTCCTAGAATGTCATTTTGAAAAACATACCCTTGCTGAAGGTCTCTAGTCTACATTTTGGCTAGTTTAAATTTTTATCCAAATATTTAAAATTTCCTAAAGTTTTAACTTTAGGTTATATCCTTTCTCAATTTAAAAAATTGTACATGCCATTTTTAAGAGAATATTTAAAAAGTGACATTTTAAAAACATTTCATGTTTTCCTTTCAACCTGCATTTTGCATCAAACCAGCTTGACTGGGTTGTCATGTGGCAGCACTTGATTGGCCCACACCCAGTCAACTACCACCTCATCTTTGACTTGGGCCCATTGGCATGTGATAACTAGGTGCATTCCTACATTTCTTATCCTCCTTGCTAATTCCTAAAGTAGGGAAGCACTGGTTGTCAGATGCACCACATGACACAATCCTATGTATCTAGTTGTTCATTGCTATGTCAATTGTGAGTGGGCCCACTAACACATATTAGTTAGGAACTTTCTCATATTATAGTTAGTAGCGTGTTGACTATGCATGTGGGGAAGTGCCTTTATAACATGTGTCCCCTATGCCATGTCAACATATTATTTTCCATGCTCAGGTTGGGATGTCATGCTTGACACTTAGTGATTTTTCATTCATCTAGTCTCCATGCTGATGTTAGTAGTTTTATTCAAAAACTACCTTTCTTCCCAATTTTTGAGGTCCTTTAGCCTACCACAGGCCTAACCTAGAAAATCATAGCTTCCAAAAGCTCATGTCTTTCAAGATACTTATGAAGTGAGTGTTGTTGCATATAAATACATAAAAGTTTTGTAGCATGGTGAATGTGGGATAAAGGCTTCTCATTATTTTCTCTTTTTTCACAAGGTATTCTCTCTCATGCCACCTATTGTTTTGTGGAAATTTTTCTTTTTTCTGTGATGTAGTCTTCCTCCATTTTAATGTGCTCCATGTAATCGGGTGATTCATGCACAATCAAGTTTGATCTTTATGTCAAACTCACATATTTGAGAACAGTTATCTCCCATTTTAAAAAAATGATCATTGAAGATTTAAGGGTAAGTCTATACTATATGTGTTTCACATATTGTAGTTCATAGTATCATATGACATATGTACATGGTCTTGAAATTTTTAGTGAGCTTGGCTAAAAGAAACTTTTTATTCATGCTTTATGTGTCCGTGCATTCTAACTCAATTATCGCAGAGCTAATCTCTACTGTTGTCTCCTTAGAATGTTGAAATTGGTCCTTGGGCACAAAAGGAAACTAATAAATTTCAACTACACCTAAGGAGATAAGCTAGGATGGAATGAAAAATCATCCAATTTTTAGAGGCAACACCCTCAGTACCAAGGCAATGTCTTCCACATACTGTTGCCAAGGTCACAGACAAAAGGGCATGGCATACCTCTTGCATGGTTTGTTGGCATCTCCCTTTCTCAACATGGAGCTTAGTGGTATTTATTTTTCTCCCTTCTCCATTCCACATGGTTTTCTTCCAATCTACCACCTTCCATCTTTAATCAATGGCTTCCATTTTTGGTATCTCCCCTGCTGTGGATGTAGTTTTTCTTTTTTTTGTCTTTGAAATTAAAAAGTAGGCCAATTATGCTAAGCACCAACATGAATATAGAGTGTTCTAAGTAGCTAGCAATAACTAGATTCCATGCAAATAAGATAGTCTTCTAAGGAACTAGAGCCAAATATTCAATAGTCAATTGAAAAATTTGGGATATAAAATTTCCAATAACAAGTACCACTACAAGACCTTTACAAAGATGTGTGAACCCCATGAAGAGATGCATTACTATCAATTGTAAGACAAGCATCCACCAAAGGTTTTTATAATAATAATGATCTATGACTTTAATATCATGATAAGTAACATTGGCTCCCTCTGTAATTTGAAAACTACGTCCCCTACTTTGAATTTTTCAAGATATCAATGGTAATCAACCTCCAACTATCGGCTTTCTCAAGGTAAAACACCTTGGACTCATCAAACATGGATCGTAAGCCATTGAAAGCATCTTTATCTCCTTTCAACATGGAAAACTCTAGTTGTTGCTACCTACTTTGTGTCTCTATGGAATTTCCTACCTTCCTTCACACTGTGGGTTGTAGGTTCCAAGATGCCCTCACCCAAGTCATCGACTTGCAAGTGATTCTTTATTTCCTTAAAAGAATGTTTTCTCCTTATTTACCCTTGTTTAAAGAAACATTTTATTAAAAACCATTATCTCTTCATGTTGTGACATTTCAATCTCATTAACACTTTGAATCCATTTCATCCCACATATCAATCCAATGAGATAGTCATTATTGATATGGAATCTAATGAATGTAAACATTGGACCCCATTCTAATCATTTTCCTTGTAAAACATTTCCCTATCAATTTGACAAACTTAGTTGGGCCCCAAAGTGGGTCTAACTATTAAAAAAAATGTTTCCAAACAAGTAAATTTTCAAATTAATCTATTGAACCTATCATACTAATTAGAATCAATTTTGACAACTAAATAATGAATCAAAACTCACTTTATGATTAATGTGCAAACTATTAATTTAATGCCAGAAGGTTCTTTGACTACCTTTAAAAACTAACAAAAACATTTGACTAGTCTTTGAAATCAAACACATTGATCCTCTATTCCACATACTTGCACCCTATCAATGCTCATCTCATTATGAATTCTTAGTCAAAATATATCAACTGTCAAAGTTACCCTTTCAGAACTTCCTACAAGCAAATATCTCAGAAAAACATAATTTGTGTTGGGATTTGGGTTTGAAAACTAGGCAAACTAATAGTTGGAGAAATAGGAATTGGAACATTGGTTTAATGTCATGAGGATAATATAAACCTATGATTAGGGCTCATTATGAATAACTAGGAACATTTGGTGAGCAATCAATGTGTGCTACTCAAAATTGTAGAACTGGGGACAGTAACAAAAAGTGATTTTTTACAAAAGGATTCGACATGGGAAAGTGTGCAGACCGATTTGTCAAGACTTGAAAATTGGCACACTTGAATTATTTATAGGGAAAAACATAGTGGTGCAATCCGTTCAATCTCACCTATCATAGATTAAAGGATATAACATCACAAATAGGAGTACTAACAACTCTACATTTGCTGACAGCAGTAAAAAGTTATAAATTACATTTGGAATCATGTTTGAAAATTAGCCAAATAGATTTTGCATAGGCTCAAAATTGAAAAATAGAAATTCTCTAACCTTTAAAATACAATGCAAAAGTAATTTTCTCATTTTCGTTAACTGGGTCAAAGATATAACAAGTCAAATAGGGCTTCGTAGAATTCTAAACAATTCACATTAGCAAGACAACAATAATTGACCAACTTTGAGGAATTCAAAACCTAGTCAAGCAGATTCAAAATGACTCAAAATTTGAAACATAGGTTCTTTGATATAGACACTAAAAATTTCCAAAGTGGTGAGTCATGAAACATTACTAGGAGCAAGATATTCAATTGCAAACACATCATCTTGTAGTTGTTTGACACAAGAAAAAATGCAGATTTGAACATCGCTGAAAATGAGACTTCATGAATGGCTCAGAATGGCAATTTATGAGGACTCCTATTCTGGATGTAGTTAGCACAATTCATTGCTTTATCCCAAAAGACTTGATCAAGAGACTTATGTAGTAGCATGCAAGTGGTCATCTCCTTGAAGTTTTTGTTTTTCCTTTTGGAAACACCATTATATTGTGGAGTGTATGTTAGTGAATGCTAAAGGTCAATTCCCTCTTGAGTACAAAAGTCTATAAGTCTTGAGTTCACATACTTCCTTCCATTATCTTCTTGAAGAACTTTGATGAATTTCTCAAACTTCTTTTTTACTTAAGCCTTAAAGGTGAGAAATCATTCAAACACTTCACTCTTATGAGCCATGAAGAAAACCCAAGTATAGCGAGATTAGTCATCAATGAAGGTGAGTTCATAGCAAGACTTTCCAAATGATGGCACTAGAAATGGGCCCACCACATCACTATGAACTAATTCAATAACACATTGTGCTCTCCAATACTTCCCCTTGTCAATTTTTTTCTTGGATGCTCTCCAAGTGTGAAACCTAAACAAACACCATCTAGAAACTAGACTTGAGGTAGACCATGAACCATGTTCTTACTCCTAAGCTATTGAAGATACTTGTAGTTGAGATGTCGAAGTCTTTCATGCCACAATTTTCTTTCTGTATTTGAATTTAGTAACAAGGTTTGTATATTAGATTTAGGCAAAAAGGAAGAGAAAGTCTAAATCCTTGAATCATGATTAGCTTCACCTATTGCAAGCATAGGATCATCTTTGAGGCATTTCAACCTTGTTTCCACTTCCATAGTGAGTTATTTGGTAGACCAAAAGAAGGTTGGAGGTAAGATTAGGAACATAGAGAAAATCCTTGAATGCTCCACTTTCCATCTCAACTTCACCTTTTCCTTCAACTTCCACTTTTCTATCAAACCCTACAAAGATGTAAGATACCTATAAAGGTCTCAATGAAGAAAAATATCTCTTTGAAGCACCCATGTGATGTGTGGCACCTGATTCAATAATTCATTCTCCATAACTAACAATGTTTATTAGTAAAGCTTGCCCTTTGCTCTTAGAATCTAAAGATGAAGACCCCTTTTCCTTATAAACATTACACAATGGAACAATATGCTTCTTCATGATTTTTTGAATTCATCAATCTACTTGTGATAAGACTAATGTTTGTCATGAACAATTCCTTTGCAATAGGCACACTTATACTTTTCCTGATTATTGTTCCCCTTTTTGTTGGTATTTGGAGAAGACTCTCTGTATTGTTGATTTGATTTAGGTGTTGACTTTTCCAGTGTCCCCTTCTTTATTTTTCCACTTCTTCTTTTTTCCCTGGCCTTTGTTTGAACTTTCAGTAGTTGAATTTTGGGAACTCCCATTGTTAGCCATCAATGCCCTAGACTTTGAAGACATGAGAATCCCCATTGTTATCAACTTAGTTTCTTCATCCTCTAACAACTAAACATAGTCATCAAAAGTGGTTTTCTGATAAGAAAACCATAGGGTAGCTTTTGTGGTGTTGAAGGAAGAGACAAATATGAAGTATTCAGATGGTAGCTTATTATGAACGAGATAAATCAACTTGTCATCCTTAATGGGACTATCACAATTATAAAGTATTGTTCTCAACTCATTCACCTTAATGATAAAATCCTAGATAGAATCAAAGCTCTCAGAATCTAGGGAGATAAGCTCATCTTTAGTCTTATAGACATCCTCTTTAGTCACTTTCCCATATATGTTTTTAAGGGCATCCTAAGTTTCCTTGGATGTATTATATTTTATGATTTGATAGAGAATATTGTCATCAATCCCTAACCTAATGAGTCCTAGGGCTTTCTTTTTGCTATTTCCCAAGCACAAATTTCACTTTAGATATTTGATCATTTGTTGATTTTTGAAAAGATCCATCTTCATATTGAGAACCTTGTTCATTCATCAGTTCACACCATTTTTTAATTGACCATGTTTCATAGTTATGTGGTGTTAATTTTGTAATCTTAAGGTTTCCCATAATGCAAGGAAAGAAAGATAACAACAACTTCTTCATTCATCAGTTCACACTATTTTTTAATTGACCATTTGGCATAGTTATGTGGTGTTAATTTTGGAATCTTAAGGTTTCCCATTATGCAAGGAAGAAAGATAATAGCAAGAGAAAAGGAACACGACACCAAGAGAAAACCCTCCCCCCCTTCCACTCAATCAACCCCCACCCCCCCCACCAAATAAGTGCTTTAGGAACTCATACTTAGTGTGATTATAGTAGACCACTTGTCAAAATGGACAAAAGTGGACTTCTAATTTTTCTATTTACAACCTCCTTTTGAAATTCAAATTTGATACTTAGAAATGTAGCTCAAATGTACAATTTTTTTTTATGTTTGGTCAAAAAAATACAATGCAAAAAAAAGGACCTATTTCTAAGAGTGGTATTTCTGTCCACACAAACCTATAGTCAGATTGTAGATATGGAAAGTAGACAAAAAAATATGCAGTTTTAAAGAAAAAAAGGACCTGAATATGTGTCCATATGAGCTTGTATGGAGCATTTGAAGTTATAAAATGTAGGATTGGATAGGTATAGTCACCAAAAATTGAGTTTTTTGAAAAATCTATGCACCAAAACTAGAAAATAATAGCACCACTAAAAAGTTCAATAATTCTAGCCAAAATCAAAATAATATTACACCTGATTTGGAGTCTGGATGACTAAGATATGGCCTCCCAAAGTTGGACAATCAAATCAAAATTGCATATGGTGAGGGGTTTGGCATGATGATGTCAAAAAATATGAGGTTAAATTTGATGTCCAAATGACTATCATGAGAGTGCAATATGGCCTTCTTGTGAAAATCAAATGACCATCAAATTTAGGATATTGAAAAGATGACATCAACAAAAAATTCCTCTAGCTTACATGGCATTGCGGATGATGACATGGCAAACCATACAACTGATGTGGTAGTTGACATGTGTCTGCTTATTGTACTATAAGGGTAGTTAACATAGAATACTATGTAGCTATCGAGAAAAACCTAATGAGGTGGTAGACATGGCTAGGACTCAAATATGGGTCAATCAAAGTGGCTGATGTGTTTGCCAGGAAGGTCTAATGTGGCATCATGTGATCGAAGGTCATGAATAAGTGGAGGTAGTGTTGAAGAGTGATGGAGGTGGTGTCAAGCGGGTTGTAGTTGCCGAGTTGGAGGCACTGGGAAGTAGTGTTGCTAGGCAATGGGTCTGGGACTATACTACTATTGGCACTCAAAATTGTAGCTCAAATTTTGAGTACTTTTGCAAAAATTGAGCCCTAGAAATGCTTTTGAATGAGATTGAACTCGAGTGTACCTTTGAGGCCCCTGAGGTGTTTAATGTTTCTAACACCATCTATTCAACTTTTCAATGTGTTCCATGATGATAAAATGCCATTCTGAGTCATTTGGCGAGATCCCATTTTGAGCAATTGTTAAATCTGCATTTTTCACCTAAGTGTCAAATAGTGATAGGAGGCTGTATTTTTCATTGAATATATCACACCTAGAAATGCTTCATGACTTGCCACTTTGGGAGTATTTAGTGTCCATACCCAAGAACCTATGTTTCAAATCTTGAGTCATTTCGAGTCTATTTGTCTAGGTTTTGAACCCCTCAAAGTTGGTCAATTACTATTTTCATGCTTTTGCAATTAATTCTAAATTCTAGGAAGCCCTATTTGACATATTATGACTTTTGACCAGTTGACCTGAATGCTAAAATTCCTTTTGCATTTCATTTCAAATGTCAAAGACTTGTTATGTTTCAAGTTTCAACTTATGACAAATCTGTTTGATCAATTTTCAAACGTGATTCCAAACACAATTTATATCTTTTTACTGGTGTCAACATTTACAGATTTGTTAGGACCCCTATTTGAGACATCATAACTTGAGATCTGTGATTGGTAAGATCAAATAGATTGTACCCCTATGTTTTCCTCTAAAAATACTTTGAGTGTTTCAATTTTTAAATGTTGACGAATCCATTTGCACACTTTCCTAGGTTACTTCCATTTGAAAAAAATGATTTTCTATCAATGTTTCCAGTCAGCAAATCCAAGTAGCTCACTTTGAATGCTCACCATTTGTGACCTGTTATTCATCATGAGCCCAAATCATAGATCCATAACATCCTCATGACAGAGAACCAATGCCCTAGTTTTTGTTTTCCCAAGTGTCCATTTGCCCAGTTTTCGAAGCCAAATCCGAACCCAGTTTATTGCTTTCTGATATGTTTACTTGCAAGTAATTCTGAGAAGGCAACTTCAATAGTCAATATCTTTTGACTGGGAATTTTTCATGAGATAAGATTTGATAGGGTGCAAGTGCATGGTACAAAGATTCAGTGTGTAATTTTTAGAGCCCGGTTAGATGTTTGGGTAAATTTTTAAGGCCAGTTAAGGGACTTCCTAGCACCAAATTCACAGTTGCAGAAAGAGGTGAAATAAGTTTTAAAATGTTAAAAAGTGATGCAAATTGATTGATTTTTTGTCAAATTAGTATCAGGAAATAAGTGGGCCAGTTTTGAGACGTCTGTTGTTTGAAAATGAATTTTTTTTTTTAGCTGGACCCGCTATGGAGCTCGACTAAATTCACTCGATCATTGAAGGGGTGAAATCTAATGTTAATCTAGTGAATACAATTTTAAAAGGTAATGTTTTTTTTTCAAAGTATCTCTCAAATTTTCAAATTGAAAAGCATTAAAATTCACATTTATTGAAACCAGTACACCACAACAAAGATGAGGCAATGCCGAGATCATTCCTTTTCAAAAAACTTGGGTGAATTTGCAAGTGGCCATTGGGTTCATGGTTTTGTACACAAAGCTCTCAAATGTTTTGTCCACCTAGATACTTTACTTGAATTTGAGATAATTCGGCATCTTGTAAGGCTGAATTAATGCGACAATGAAATATGGATGAAGTTGATGAGTGGGAACTAACAGGGACTTCAAATGGTGTGACAACTTTGGTTTTAGTAGGGTGCACTAGCAATGGTAAGAGTGCAACTAGTAATTCAATCCTTGGATGCAAAGCATTCAAATCACATTCTAGTTCTTCAGCTATTAAAACCACATGTGATTTGTGGCATGGAGTTCTTCCTGATGGAAAAGTGATAATTGTGGTGGACACACCTGGACTATTTAATTCATCTGTTCCTCCAGATTCTCTTGGGAAAGAAATTTTCAAGTGTATTCATCTTGGAAAAGAGGGAATGCATGGTGTTCTTTTGGTGCTTTCTGTATGGAGTTGATTCAGTTTTAAAGAAGTAGCTGCTTTAGAGAGATTGCAAATGTTAGTTGTCTTTATTGGCAGTGATGAATTGGAAGAGAATGAAGAGACATTAGATGACTACTTGGATGGTTGTCCATTTGAGCTTCAAGCACTTTTAAACTAGTGACATAAGATAATGGTTCTTTTCAATAATAAAACTAAATCAACAACAAAGAAGACAAAGCAAATGGCTGAATTACGAAAGCATATAGATATTATAATTGCTAAAAATGGAGGCCAGCTTTATTCAAATGAGTTGTTCCATGAAGCCTTAAGTGAGGTAGAGGAGTCATAGCAGTAAAAAAGGAAAGCTTCATGAGTGGGAGATAGCTGCTAGTAAAAGGGGAAGAAGACTACGTTTCTTGAAGCTTAGTGTACAAAAAGATTTACTCACATAGTAGTAGTTTAAGAGAAGCCACACTAAGAAAGTAAGCATGCAGTTGAAATAGGGCACCCCATGTTTTGAAGAAAGGGGAATGCATGAGTAAATAGGGGAAGTCATTGAGAGGCAGGAAAAGCCAAAATGACATGAAGTAGGGGAGGGTGTTAAAGAAAGTATTCATGGCATGGGACCAAGCAAAGAAGCCATGCTAAGCAATTTGGAGCAGCCTACAACAAATTTAGAAGAAAGCCCCACATAAAGGTAGATTTCAGCCAGTGCATTGAAGAAAAAGAGTCAGCACTAGAATGGATTAAAGTCACTCCATGTTGAGCAAGGAGGATATTCAAGGCATGAAAATAGTAGAAGAGTTGTAGCTTGCAAAATAGGAAAATTCCCATGCTGCTAATAATGGTAGGTGAAAAGATAGAGGTGCCTTATCAAAAAGCATGCACAATAAAAAAAGGAGAAACCTAGCCCACATAGGACAAAGATAGGGAGTTGGCTAGAGGAGTCCATAGCTTCAAAGCATAGTGCATGCAAAGAGTGGAAGTTGATATCGAAGGAGTCCAAGGTGCCAATAAAGAGTAGAAAAGCTCATGCCGGCATATTTTAAAAATATATATAGAAGGAACATGTCGTGGTAGAAAATGAAAGGACCAACTTTGTTATGGTTATTCTGGTTAGAGAGTAGTAAATTCTCTACCCCAATAGAGGCATTGAGTTGCTCTATCCTGTCATCTTCGACTTGCTGGGAAAAACCTAGGTTTTGTTAGACTGAAAGAAAAATGGGCAATCACTATCTATAAAAGAAAAACTCCAGTCACAGACCCAGAGAAGAGCTGCAACACAAGGAATAGCAAATTATGTCAATGGAGAACACACAATAGATGAGAGCTTAAAAGATCCATGCAATGTAAAGAGAAGGCAAGGAGCCTCATTGTGGTAGAGGAAAACGCATTAAGCAGCTCACACATGAGAAAAGGGTGTAGTTAGTCGCAAGAAACAAAAATCTACGGGAAGCCATAACACAGGAAGAATTATAAAAGCATTTTATCCCACATTTCTTATGTGGTTGAGTCCTCGTGTCTTTAAAAGGTATTTGACTAGTAACGTAAGTGTCTTAAAAAACATGGCTTTTAAAAGCAGTGACTATGAGGAGGGGCCCATGGGTCATAGTTCTTGTATTTTGATGCCATGCGTAAGAGCATGAGGTCAAGCTCACGTGTGAGTGTGAAGCCAAATTTATAAGCCTCTCGGGTTACGCTCCATTCATGTAAGTGGAGATTGAGATTTCAAAGAGTCCCGATGCTATGGGTAGGCTTCACGTGTATGAGCAAAAGCTTATTTCCAAGCTTCTACGGTGTTGCAAAAATTGACACCCCGTATAGTCGTAAAATAATTTTCGAAGCTCTCTGGTGATATGCATGAGCGTAAGGACGTAAAGTAAGAGGCTAAGCATAAGAACATAAGGAAAATTTCAAAAGCCTTTGCTCTTATTAAAATGCATGAGTGTAAAGGCATAAATGGAAGTGTGAAGAGCTTTTGGTTCTACAAGGAGGAAATAGGATTAATTAATTAATTAAAAATATTTCAAAAGGGGTTACAACCAATCAAGTTGCAGCAAGTGGTAGGGCCAGAGAGAGAAATAAATTTAAAAATGAAAATTCAAAAAAGTTTCAAATGCATGATTTGCAATTTGAAAGAATTAAATGAATTCTAATGTTTTTTATATAGTTCAAACTATACAAATTTTTAAATTTTTGAATTTTAATGTTCTGACACAATCCAAGGGTCTAATTTTCAAACTGCTATTAGGGGGGAAATTTTTGTTTGAAATATGCATTATAATATACCATTGGAACCAAGAGAAGTTGAATTTTTCAAATATGAAGTCAGATTATGCATAGGTCTTCACCGGTATGCTCTGTAAGCAGTTTTGCAATTTTCAGGGCATTCTTAGTGGAATGAGCAGAATTTAGCATGAAGCATCAAGATTAGATAAAAGGTAGATAGGAAGGATTTATGAAGTCTAGGTGTGAAGAAAATCAATTTCAAATGGGTTTCCTTGGCTTTTAGAAGTCATTTTTAAACTAATTTTCACTTTTACCTTGAGTAAAAATCAAGAATCCAATCAGTTATTTGTTCAATCAGATATTTTAGATATTTTGTGCTTGTAGTGGGTTAATGATGAAGATTTGATTCACTAGTTGAGAGGAGAGATTAGAGAGTTTTTGTTAACCTGTTGAGAAGGTTTTCCAGATGGACATATGTCTTGTTTAGATCAGATTTGGGAATGAACTCTTCTCCTATATATTTCTTTCTCTCATCTTTTGTAAGGGTTCTATTTTTTTGAGAGAAAACCAGTCACTACTAAGATACCAAGTTTTGGATCTAGTTTTGATGTGTTCCCATGACTGTGACACCATTTTCTTCAGCAAATTCTTCTTGTATGAACAACATTAGGAATGTTAATACAGATAGTTCAGATCTATTAGGTATTTCCATGTTTTTCATTTCATGTATATGACTATATTATTTCAAGGAAATTAATACAAAGAACAGTAGGTTGAGTTTTATCTTGAATCTTGTCTCTTTTATCAGTGAGCTTCAATGTTTTATGATCTTTGACATAGAGCTTAGGTTGTAGCTATAGTCCCTTAAGGCTATATGTTATTTCATTGTTGCCTATAACCAAAGAGGTTATGTAAATGCTTTAGGGAAATCAACAGGGTTGCAAGTTTGCTAATGGGCATATCATGTAAGAATGAGGTTTAGATTGAGCATTGATTTCTATTTACAAGTTGAATAGATAGATCGTACATCTGAATATATAAATAAGTATCATATATCTATATGTATGCATTTGATTCATGGATTTTTCCGATGGATTCAATACTAGTCAGCTACAGGATCATTAAAGTCTTACTGGTGCATATTTGAGGTATTGTTGAATTCAATCTTATTAATCAAAGCCAGTTCAGTATTTCATTGTTTTGTAGTGGGCTAAAAGGAATTAACCCACACTCAACTTATGAATTTCATAGATATGCATCTAGCTACTATAGATCTATGTCATTTCATGAGTTATTAGGAGATATAAGGGGTTTTCATCTGCTATTAATAGGTTCAGATTTATGTTTTAAATGAACTGGTACCAAATCTCAAAACCTCAAGGTTAACTCACCTAGGTCTTGTAGAGCCTAAAGTGAAGGAGTTACGCCTTATAGTTGGCCCAAGACTTTAGTCTAGTGTATCTATCATAGGAAGTTGCTAGCCTTAGATGAATTTGTCTGGTTTCTTGGTTATTTTCAAAACTATTAAATCAAGAGCCAACAAGTCCCACATTCACCAAATGAGATATCGCCATAGTGTTTAAAAGCAAGAGTGCACAATATGAATTTCAAACCATGATGGACAATGGTTTCCGATGGATGTGTAAGCCACTGGGTTGGAAATCATTATTGAGTTGTGATGTGAAGTCTACCAATTATGAGGATGTCAACTAGTGAATATAGAATATTTTGTGGAATATGCTAGCTATGGGCTACTAGGATTTGACAACTCAGTTTGCCTATAATAAATGCCCTCGTACAAGTCTGATGGCAAAATTGTTTTGGAAAAATAATAATGTAGATCTGAAAATTACAGACACAAAACAAAAAAAATTAGATCCAAAAATTAAATGTACAAATCTGAAAAGATCATACAAATTTTGCAAATCAGGCCTTTGGGTTCTAGTTTGCAAAAAAATTGTCTCAAATTTGACTATGGCCTAGAGTAGACAAATTTATAGTCAAAATTTATGAAATCAATGCTCTGAACGCAATGGTGAGGTCCACTTTGGCTCTAGACACTCCCAATAACAACAGATACTCTAGATTTGAATCGCGGTTCTCTAAGAGGTGAAGCAAAAATAGTCTCCAATGGCTATGAAATGAAGCTCCCTTAGCTTTGATACCATGTATGAATTTTCCTTAAGGCAAAATGACACCAAGATCAAGAAGCTCAAGAACTTAGCATAATATGGAACAATAATGTATGATCATAACAATAATATGAAAATGAATAATTGATGTATGCACACTAGAGGTGTTTGTATATAAAGGTATCTAGAATGACTAGGAGTTCACAAAGTGATAAGCCTCACAACTAAGCACGCATCCACCAAGAGTGGATTATCCTCCATTGAGCATAGGAGTTTGTGTGATGATGAGAGGATATGCTTGCATAGGTGTATCACATAAAAAGATGTTGTAGACAGGTAAAAGTACAAAGTTGTGTCACCTTTCAAGCTAACTTATTAGAAAAATTGAATTAGAATATTTCTATCAAAAATTCAATTTTCTTAAACATATGATCCAGATAAATTCATTCTAGCTATGTTATATATGGTCTTACACTTTTCCAAATGGAAATGTCTATTAAATGCATGTTTTATACTAGTCTGTATCTAATTATTTAAGAAATAAAATTATTTTAGAAAATCAACATTTCAATAAATCTTACTATTTTATATGATTTTTTTTAGTAAAATTTAAACACCATTTTATAGAGTTCAAAGTCAAGAATATTTTCATTTAGATTTTATAGTGTTTTAATTAGATATAGTATATTTATCATTAAAAAATTCTAAAAGCATATATTTTAACACTAAAAGAGATGTCAATTTTGAGAAACAAAAAAAATTAAATCACATTAAAAAAATTTAAAAATTATATGGCGTTCTAGAGGAGAGAGTCCTCTTTTAGAATGTATAATTTTTATTCTAGTTATAATAGACTTGTTTGGAAAATTGTGGTGGGAGACGAAAACTATCAATTTTAGATGACTTGAAATTTGAATCACTATAAAAGAGAAAACATAGGTCTAAATTCAATTTTTATTTTTGATTGTTCTAGCTATATGTGTTATCTATAACATAGTCTAAGTTCAAATGGAAATAAGTTTATTTCCATATAGTTTTATGGTGGGAACTAAACCCCTATTTTTAGCATTTTTTAGAAACTAAAAAATTGTCTATAAAAATTAGTAAAACATATTATTTCTTATTCCATATAATTATTAAAAATTATAATCTTAAACTTCAAGCATTTCTACACATTTCATTGTTTACTTCATTTTCAAATTCCAAATAATAATACAAGTTTTATGTCATTGAAGATGAGCTGTTATACTTTTGTTAGCCTTTTCCTTTACAAAAGGGTGACACAAGTTTGTGCTTTTACTAAGATAGGTATGTGCAGGATCATGGTCAACCAAACTATGGCCTTAAGTGGTAGTGAAAAATTAGCAAAGTAGGGTTATGTCAACTTGACACATAATTTAAAAGTGGTTATCAACTTTATATCAAAAAGTTGTAAGAAAATAATTTGTAGGAAATTGAATGCAACTTCTAAAATACTAGGCCTTATCTGGAGAAAAATATAATTGATTGGTCAAAAGTTTGGATTTTAATGTAGTACTATGAAAATTTCAGGGCAAAAATAAAATATAGGTGTATGCCTAACCACCTTAATCAAAATCAAATGATAATTTTTTTTAATATAATTATAGATATAAAAAGTAGACTCATGTTAGGATGTGATGCATATTTTTGGGTTTTTTTATTCCAAATAAATAATTAAATATGAATTTTCTACTAAAACTTTTTAGAAAAAAAAACTCCCATGTCTGACCACCTTAACTAATAGAAAATTTTACCCATTTTTAAAAAAAAAAAATTTCTTATACTAGGCAAAGCATAGAATGTGACACAACTTTTGGATTTAAAAAATATTATACTGTTTGAAAGTTATAGCTATTTTTCAATCAGCATGTCAATTAACACTTTGTAATCATCTTCATTAAAAATTAACTAATAAATACTTATCGAACTCAAAATTTGATAGTAGTTATATTGATGGAACCTCGAGAGTGTTATATAAAAACCCTTTTCATTTCATTCAATTTCGATAAAAATAACATTGTTAGATGGCTACCTGAAGCCAAAGTGTTGGTGGAACCCTTCTCAAACACATTTTTTGGCTTGGCCAAATAGGCTTGGTAAATACTGAGCCTAATCGAATACCCAAAATAAATTAGATATTTGATTTGAAATTGGATATCTGATCAGTAGCGAGAATTTTCGACAACAATTTGGAGGGAATTTGAGAGCAAATTTTTTTTCAATTTTAAATTTGGTGGGAGGGAAATTTGAGAGAAACTAAATTTAAGAGGGAAACTTTAGACTTTTTTAGAGGGAAAATTCATTTGGGGAAAGTGTGGACATTAATATTATTATTATTAACTATTATTATTATTATATATTATTATAGTAATATGCATGATTATTATTATTAAATATAACATAGTTATAAATATAATAATAATTATTATACCTAAATATAATATAGTATTATATATGATAATAATAATAATTATTATTAAATATATATAGTAATATTATATGACTAAATTATTATATATAATAATAAATATGGTTATTATTAATAATAAATCTATAATCTAGTAACATATATGATCATTATTGTTATATAATCTAATAATATATTATTATTATATTAAAATATACAGTATTATATAATTATTAAATATAATATTGTCATAAAATGCATCATTTCAATGCATATCATGACAACATATGCCTCTAGGGGCCCTAGTGACCCCTTTCAACGCAGTCACAATGAGTCCCTAGGGGTCTTAGGGATATACATTTTCATGGAATGTCTCAAAAGGGGTCATAGGTCATCTTATGTCCCCCTTTGATCCATATAAATGATTCTAATATGTGCCCAAAGGTCCTAGGACCCCTAGAGACATATGTCATCATAGAATGTCTCGAAAGGGGTCATGGGTCATTGTGTGGTCCCTTTCGACACATATAAATGATTATAATATGTCCCTAGAGGTTCTTGCACCGCTAGAGACATGTGTTGTCATGAAATGTGTCGAAAGGGGTCATAGGTCATCCTATGACCGCTTTCGACCCATTTAAATGATTATAATATGTCCCTAGGGGTCCTAGGACCCCTAGAGATATATGTTGTCATGGAATTTGTTGAAAGGGGTCATAGGTCATCTTATGACCCCCTTCGACCCATATAAATCATTTTAATATGTCCCTAGTGGTCCTAGAACCCCTAGAGACATATGTCATCATGAAATTTGTCAAAAGGGGTCATAGGTCATCCTGTGACCCCCTTAGACCCATATAAATTATTATAATATGTCCCTAGGGATCCTAGGACCCCTCGAGACATATGTCATTATGAAATGTGTCAAAAGGGCTCATGGGTCATCCTATGATCCCCTTCGACCCATATAAATGATTCTAATATGTCCCTAGGGATCTTAGGACCCCTTAGAGCACTAGAGAATTATGTCATCATGGAATGTGTCAAAAGGAGTCATAAGTCATCCTATTACCCCCTTTGACCCATATAAATGATTCTAATATGTCTATAGCGGTCGTAGGACCCCTAGGGACATATGTCATTATGAAATGTGTCAAAAGGGGACATAGGTCATCCTATGACCCCTTTCAACCCATATAAATGACTCTAATAAGTCCCTAGGGGTCCTAGGATCCCTTGAGACATATGTCATCATGGAATGTGTCAAAAGGGGTCATAGGTCATCCTGTGACCCCATTTGACCCATATAAATAATTTTAATATGTCTCTAGGGGTCCTAGGACCCATTAAGACCTATGTATTCATGGAATATGTCCCTAGGGGTCATTGGTCATTCTAATATGTCCCTAGGGGTCATAGGACCCCTAGATCTATGTCATCATGAAATGTGTTGAAAGGGGATAGGTGGGACTTGCAAGATTAAAAAAATATTAGCAACCATATATGCTACAATATCAAATAGAAAAAATAATGCGAACACAATATAATGTACCATAGATGTCTCAAGGTCAAATGAAATGGCTAAGAGAATGACATCATCAATCTGTCTGAGCTCCTCCTCAATCATCAAACAAACATGAATGAAGATCACATACATGTATAAGTTAGTATGTCTTAAAAATTAAAATTACTCTATTATTAAAATTAACTTTAAATCACATATGTTATAACAAAAAAATGTATATATGTATCAACACCAAAGGAGTCCATGTCTCTGCATTCCCCTTCTCTCTCGCATCAGGGTTTATAGCCTTTGTATGTGTGTTTGGTGTATCCTTGTCTAATACAAAATCATACTTAGGAAGATCACCTATGGGACCTAGGAAAATATTCTTGTACATAATGCAAGTGCGAGGCACACAAACATGTGATGAGCTAGTTGATGATGAACTAGCACCAGCATCATCAACACAAGGAGGCAAGACATACCTAGCCTAAGATATCAATAGCCTACTCAGCTTATGAATGCCTCTAATGGTTTTAGAGCTAGCCTCTACCATAATATCAGGATGCTACACTTGAAGAGGGGGGGAGATATTAGTGGGGGGGACAAAAGTGCTAGCTTTCTTCCACTAAGAAGAGGGTTTATCCTAAGGAGCTCGTAGTCCTACACCCATGTTGGGCTTCATGCTCCAATAGTTCACTTTGAGTTTCAACACAAATTCTTCATATGATTTTCTAAGGAAATAAAATGACACATCTAAATTGTTATGTAGAGGGATATCAAAAACCATCCACCAACGATTCCAAAATTTTGCACATATGCCATCATTTGTGCAGCATTTAATCAATAGTTTGGGTTTTTTTTTATCGATTGGTATACCCATTTTTGGGTTCCCAAAAAGGCTAGCCAAATCCTCTGGTTATATTGAGGTTTGCAACCTCATCATAGTCCAAGCCATCATCAAACATCTCATGCATTTCATCATGCCAACAAAGAGAAACATTTTGTTGGTTGGTAAGGGTTTCAATGTTATCCACTATGGTATTTAACATGGATAACATAGGAGCCAATGTGGGTACATTATTATATGTTCTTTGCAAACCCCTCAATTTGGTGAGATTTTCATTTATCAAATCCTTGATTCAAGGAGGGTTTTGAAGGGGTAGAGGATCATTTGGTGGATGGTTTTGCCAGGGCACTAAATCATTTGGTGGGGGGTTATGAGGAATATTATTCCTTGCCTCAGTGTCATCATTTTGATCAGTCATTCCTATTAATTTGCAAAACATAATATATATTTGAAAAAACCTTAATTTTAACAATTTCTATCAAGAAAACCCTAAATTCAACTAAAACTAACAAATTCATGATAAAATCTATTGAATTGATATTAAAATTGATAAAAAAAAAAACCAAAAAAAAGTACCTTGATATCATATATCCAATATACAATCGAATATTCGAGCACAAGGGCATAAAACACTGTGAAAATGAGCTTGTAGGTTCTATGTTTTTTTTTCATAACCTCTAACAGATATTGGATATCCAATATTGCCACGTTACCCTGCAGTTTGAAACAACCCATGGGTCAAGTAGTATATTGCATATATTACCTGATATATTATATTTTATATTATAATATATTACTATTATGTTATTATATTACATTACATTACATTATATTATATTATATTATATTATACTATTATATAATGTATTATATTATTATAATATAATAATAATAATAATAATATTTTATTATAGTATAATTATAACTATTATATTATAATAATAATATTATATTATAGTATAATATATTATATAATCTCTTATACTATTATATTATATTATATTATATTATATTATACTATTATATTATATCATATTATAATATTATACTAAATTGTATTATATTTTACTCGTATTAAGTTTCATAAATAATATAATATATATTTATTATTTCATATATATTTCTATATGTTATTAGGTATCCGATAATATTGGGTATCCGATATAAGATTGGATATCTAATAATATTGGGTATCTGATATCAAACTGGATATCTGATAAGGCTTGGGCATTACTTTCTAGGTTTGGTACCTGGATAGGTGAAAAAAAATTAGACCAGATTTTGAAGCGCTTTTGGACATCTTCAAACTGTATTTTTTTTAACATTGCCACTTTTTGGCACACCATGATCTTGCACATACCCAGACACCATGTGCTCAATTAGAGTGTGAGCAACTATGTTGTCTACATGACAACTCAGTTGAATATGCAAACTTTTGTGTTGTCAACAAGACAACTCAAATGACTATGCATACTCCTAGGTGTCTATATGAGAACTAATATAATAATGCATTAACCTAAGTAAACTTAAGTAAATTTTAATAATAATTAATTATTTACACTAACAATTAAAATCTTGTGGCTCTAGAAAGAGGAGGTTCCCTTAATAACTATCACATTAGTGAGTGAGCCAACAACTTTGTTTGCCTCTCTGTATAAATGGGAGATATAGAATTTCTAAGAATTTCTTTGAAGGAATTTAACTTCCTTTCTAATATTTTCTATTTTCCATCAAGGAGAAACAACTTTTGATATATAGTAAAGAATATTAAGGGAATCACCTTCAATCCATATTCCTTTAGGTTTCAAATTTCTTCCAGCTTACCCATTAAGAGGACTCGTCACTTGTTCCATGAGGTTCATTTGTGATCCCAATAGAATTTCCATGGCTTTAACGAAATTACCTTTTTCATCCCTTAATATTACATCACATCCAACTGATCATGGGTTACCCTTAGTAGCTCCATAAAAATTCATTTTGATCCAACCAGGTGGGGGATGGTATTATCTTGCACTATTCCTCTTTTCTTTGATCTCATCTTTCTATTTCTTCCTTGGGTGATTATTTCCTCTAGCATTCAAATCAACCTTTTCTTTATATATAGAGTTTTAATTTTTAGAAACATTGTTCTTGATCTGATTAGTCAATGTTTGGAAAGGTCATTCTTCATCCCTAAACACCCTATTTTTCTATTCCTTATAGAGGGACCATAAAACATGGTTGAGCACTAGCATCCAAAGATTATTTTCCTATGCTTCCTTTATAATCTTTTGACAAGCTCCACTAAGCAAAAAAGTTTTCTAGCACATTCCTATAGAGGTTCCAAGCCTTCATAATTTCTATTCAAGTGTTCCAAGCATTGGATCAGTCAATGAAGATGTGATCAACTTACTCTTCTAGAGTTGCATGAAGAAAGAACCTACTAGGAAAATACCTACCTCTTCTAGTGAGGTTATCATGATTTGGGATTTTATCTTCAAGGACAAGCCATTGAAATTTTTTTATCTTAGGAATAAAATTGTTGTTCCAAATTGAAGCCCCAAAAAGATGTAGGCTATTTGTCTTATTCATAGCCCTAATGACCAAAGAAATATAGAAAACTCCTAAAGAGTCTCTATCCTAGATCAAAGTATACTTGTATCTTGATTGAGTGATAGAAGCACTAAGATGAACTTGGATAGAATTTAGAATAGGATCAATGTTTGACATGCAAACCTACTAACCTTCTTTCTAGTAGTCAACCACTTTAACTCCAAACTAGTGAAGACATATTTCCATGTCACAACTATTATTCATAATCAAATACAAGGTTTGTTCCAAAATTCAATGGTAATGCCATCTTCCAATATCCATCTAGCTTTTAGGTTGGTTGTGGCTTTAGCTTGTTTGATGCCCTTCCAAAAGATAGAACCCAACATCAAATTATCATTAAAAAGGAAATTCTATATAGAGGGGAGGTCTTTTAAGTATTTTCTTTGCATTATACTATTCCAATCTTTCTTATCTCCATAAATCATCTAAGCATTTTTTTTCCATAATGTATAAGTACATAGTTTTCATAGATCTAAGACCAAGATGACCACTCTTTTTTTATGATCAAATCTTGTCCTAGACCACAAGGGATATATGCTTGTTTTGTTTCACCCCTAATCAGAGAATTTTTTTTCAATTCTTTCAATAGAATTTTGGAATTCACCCAGAATTTTGAACAAACTCAAAGCATGTATATGGAGGCTTTGGAGAGTAAACATGATCATTTGAAGTTTACTAGAATGAATAAGAATTGATCCTTTCAATCATAAGAGTTTCTTATGGAATTTATTAACCAAAGAGTCTGAAAAGGATTAAGGAAGCTTTGTACCCAAACAAATACTGAGGTAGGTTGCAAGAAAATAATCAATATACAATCCAAAATTTTGGCCATTTTCTTTTTCCTTTTGATAGGAGTATTAATGAAAAAATTAGAAGTTTTATCCCACTTAATTAGTTAGTCAATAGTTGAGGTATAAGAGTGAAGGATCTTTTTACACTCTTTAGCATCCTTTACTGAAGCCTCTCCCATTATCACAATATTGCCAATGAAATATTCATGATAGAAGATAAGATCCTCAGAGGAAGGTTTCAAACCCTTTAAGGAAAACATAAAGTAAAACCAAATTTCCATAGACAACCAAGAGATTCTTCCATTAAAGAATAGAGAATTTAAGGAATAGGATCTCCTTGGCTTAATCCCCTAGAAGGCTTTCAAAAACTTGAAGAAGTCAAAATGAGCTAAAGCACAAGCCAAACAAAATGATCACAAAACCGAAAAGACTTTGAAATTTTGAGCAAAATATCTGAGTCCATGTGGTCATATAGCTTATAAAAATCTACTCTAAGAAGAAAACTAGGAGTACTCGAACAATTAGTTTAATGGATACCCTCATGTACTTTGATAAGAGAATCAAGGATTTGACAAGATGACACAAAACCATTCTTTTCTACAAAAATTGGTAAAGAAAGAAAAACCAAAAGACAAGAAGTCAAGACTTTAGAGAAAGATTTATAAATAGTGTTGCAAGGATTGATAAGTCTGAAATCATTGACCAAAGAGGCTCCTACTTATTTAATAATCAAGAAAATAAACATAGAGTTGATTTTCTTAAGAAGGAGTTTAGAACCAAATAATTCCTTGACCACATTATAAAGATCCTTCCTTAGAAATCCCAAAAATCTAAGAGAAAAGAATATTGAGAACCCATCACATCCCAAAGATTTGTCCCATTGTAAGGATAAAATAGCATCCTTGATTTCCTCAAATGATAGAATAGCCACAAGAGACTCATTTTACAACTTTTTAAGAATGTCCACAATATTCTCAAGATTTTATATCATTTTATTATCGAAAAATATCCCCAAAGGCCTCTTTATTCCAAAATTTCATCATTCCTTTAATAAAAAATCATTTCTTACCCATTATTGACATAGAAAACCCTAAAATGGTGATGTTCCACCAATCATGAATACTAGTACTGAGATCTAGATGTTTCAACCATACTTTTTAAACTTAGAGAGATAATTTATTTTAATGGTTGAGGGTTCAACAGCTAGGGAAATAAAACAAGTGGTCAGAACCAACATTAGAAAGGGAACCAAAGAGAAATAGAAAGGATTAATCCAATAAACCAAAATTAGAGGGTTGTACAATTCAACTTGAAACAAATTAATCCTAGATCTATGATTGGACCAAGTGAATGTTAAGCTTTGAAGATCCACATCCACAAAGATCCAAGAGTTAATAAATCTCATCAAATCCAACCTATCGTCTAAGTGACTTTTGGAATAAATTATAGCAACCTTTTATAATTGTGTAGAAAGTATTAAAATTATCCATGATAAGTGCAAATCTTGAATGAAATAAGTTCCAAGAGCATATAGTTTATCTCAGAACACTAGCCCTCTCACATTGTGATGCAGAGTGTCACAGGGAAGAGTACAAACAACTTACCTTCAATCAACTAGGCTTCAAAATGCCACAAGTTTATCCAAAAGACTCCAAACAAATTCCAAGGTTTTGGAATGACTTATAAGGTGTTCTAAAAACTTATAGGCTCATAAACAACCTTCCAAACTCACTTATCAATCTGTTGTAATGAGTTACTAGCAGGCTCATAAAATAGGCTACTAGGCCAACTTAGCACTTTTCCAAGAATTTTATAACCAAAACACCCTCAAAAAAATGAAATAGGGATGGAATTTTAATTATTTGATAACCCTTAACACATACCAAAAGATCAGAACTTGGTTCATTCCAACACTCCAAGGACTAGCCTAGGTACACAGTCTAAGTAGGGCCCTATTTGGCTTGGTTTTCAAAGGAAGACCAATGGAATGGGTGAATAAACCAACTAAAGGTCTTTAAAACTCTTCAAGGGAATATTTTTATCACAAATGCACTCCCATTTGATCAAAACTTTATTGCTGATTCACAAACTATTTCAAACACCAGTAAATTTAGACTAAATCTACCATGCAATTTAGTCTATGGCTTGCAAGCATCATTTTTTTCCTTTTTTTCTGCACTCAAACCTTCTTTAATCTGAAATATAACTCCTAAATCTACTATTTGGGTTGGGATTTGTGCCATTCTAACTGTACAATAGAGAGCTATACGTTCAAATTGCACAAAACCCTCATTTTCAAAGGTTTTCGGGTGACCAACAGTAAAACACTTGTAACTTTTGTTATACAGCTCCAAATTTGATCAAACCAATTGCATTAAAAAGGTAACTCAAAGGAGAAACTTTATACAGAATCAAATCACCCTTTTCAGTCTATAAAACACATGGAAAACCCAAGAAACAACAAGTTTGAGCAGAAAACAAGAGAAGTTTTATTGATTTTGAAACAAAAACATACATTAGACAATCTATTCTGTATGGAAGGCCATCTTAGTCTCTTATACATATAATTAAATGAAAAAATACCCATGGATCAGTTATAAGAAGTTGAAGCTTCCTTTTGACAACTTTTAATAAAAATTGCAAAAGTTGCTTTGCAAGTTTTAAGTAACTTTTGTTGTATTTTGCAATATGAATATCAAATGATATCTAAGACTTATAAAACCTTCCTAAGACCTGTCCTAGAGTCTTTTCACCCTTATTAGGATGTATTGACTATTCTAAAACCTATTTATTTCCCTTATAGGTCTCAAAGGTTCATGGTTTATAAGATTACCAAATGAACCTTGAGCCTTTACAAATGGGCTTATTGATGATTCTAATCTACTCTAAAAATTTTATTGCACTAATCTTCATGTCAAACCTTTATTGAATGTATATTTTAATCTCTTTGAATGGTTGAAGCTCTTTCCTTGAATTGAAGTGCACTACACCATACTACTCCTTTGTGAAAAACTTAGTCCCATGAGTTGGTATTGTATCAAACTGATATCCTGCCTTCTCAATCTCTACTTGGATCATCCAAGTTGCATATTTGTTAGGTATATCTTTCCATTTGACTAGGTAGGATTAGTAGGTTCCTCTCCTTGTTTTGTTTGTGACTTTCCTATCTAAAATGCTCTCAATCTGTGGTTTAGTGACCTGTGGTAATGAAGAAACATCAGTGCTACTGTTATAACCTGTTCCTGCATCACAAATATCAGTGGGTGGTTTATATGCATAAAGATCAGAGATATTAAAGATGGGAGAAAGGCCTATGTCTGCTAGAAGATCAATTTTGTAGGCATTATTTCCACATTTCTTGAGTATTTTGAATGGCCATACTTTCTTCATGAACAATTTAGTATACTACCCTTTCGGTAGCCTCTCCTTTTTAAGGTGTATCATTACTAAGTCACCCACTTTGAAATGAAGATCTCTCCTTCTTTTATCGACTTGTTCCTTGTATTTTGCTGCTGTCATTTACAACCTGTCCATTACCTTCTATTGTACATCTTTATTTGTGCAAAATCTTGTGCTTATGCACTTGGTCTCTCCATATCCCTAATATTTCTCAATTCTAGAATACCTCTTGGGTGATTTCCATATACAATTTGGAAAGGGGTCAAACCTGTACTCCTATTAATTGAATCATTGTATGAATATTCTGCCTAAGGTAAAATTGTGTCCCATGATTGCCCATGTTGTTGGGTTAGGCATCTCAACAAGTTTCCTAAGGAACTATTAATAACCTATGTTTTCCCATCAAATTGGGGATGATAGGATGATGAAAAGTTCAAATTTGTCCCTAATTTTTTCCACAATGTTCTCCAAAAGTGCCCAAAGAATTTAGGGTCTTTATCTGATATGATGGACATAGGTAGGCCATGCAATCTAACTACTTCCTTAAAGAATAGACTTGCTATATGGGATGCATCATGGGTGGTTCGACAAGGTATAAAGTGTGTCATTTTTGAGAACCTATCAACAAGTACAAAGATGCTATCATGCCCTGATTTAGTTCTTGGCAATCCTAAGATAAAGTCCATGCTTATAGAATCCCAAGGTTTACATGGTATAGGTAAAGGATTATATAACCCTGCATTAGAAGTGTGTCCCTTAGCTTTTTGGAATATCAAACAACCATCAACATATTTTTTGACCTCTAACTACATTTTAGGCCAGTAGTAGAGCCTCTTCACTTGTTCTAGGGTCTTACCTAAGCCAAAATGTCCAGACATACTTCCACAATGCTTCTCTTTGATTATATTCTCTCTACAAGATTGCCTTGGTACACAAAGTTGCACACCTTTAAATAATAAACCATCTTGAATGAGATACTCTGCAAAATCAGTATGGTATATATCTCCCATTTCTTGACATACCTTGTATATTTCTTTGAAATCTCCATCTGCAACATACATGTCCTTCATGATAGAGATTCCCACACTTTCAAGTTCTATGCTTTGCACCATGAGGTTCCTTCTACTAAAAGCATCAGTGACCTTATTGATTGTACCCTTTTTGTGCTTGATTGAAAAGGTATAGAATTGCATAAATTCCATCCATTTAATGTGCCTTTGACTAAGTTTATCCTACCTGTTCAAAAACCTTAAAGCTTGATTGTCAGTGAATACAATAAATTCTTTTTGAAGTAAGTAATGCCTCCACCTTTTTAATGACTGCACCATTGCATATAGTTCCAAATCATAAATTGAATATTTTTGTTTTGCATCATTTAATTTCTCACTAAAAAAGGCCACTGGCCTGCATTCTTGACTTAAAACTCCACCTATAGCTTTGGTGTTGGCATCACATTCTACTATGAATTTATTATTAAAATTAGGAAATGTTAAAATAGGTTCTTGGGCTATCCTTTGTTTGAGTGTTTCAAATGCCTTTGCTGCTTCATTAGTCCATACAAAATGGCATTTCCTTCCCCCTTTTATGGTATCTATCATAGGTGCACAAATCCCACTAAAATCCTTAACAAATTTCCTATAATAGTTGCAAAGTCCATGAAAGCTTTTAACCTCTGATGGGTTTTTAGTGGGTGGCCAGTTGAGAATGGCTTCCATGTTGGAGGGGTCCATTTTAAGGCAGCCTTTAGAGATGACAAAACCCAAGAATACAAGTTCTTCCCTCATGAAAGTGCATTTCTCCAAGTTTATCTTAAGCCCTTCTTCATGTAATCTACTTAGAACTTGATCTATATGCCGTAGGTGTTCTTCCTTATCCTTGCTAAAGATTAGGATGTCATAAAGATAGACAACAACAAATTTGTTCAAAAAGGGCTTGAGGGCCTCATTCATGAGCCTCATAAAGGTACTAGGTGCATTTGATAACCCAAATGGCATAACGAGCCATTCATAGAGACCTTATGTGGTTTTGAAATTTGTTTTCCATTCATCCCCCTCTCTTATTATGATTTGGTGATGCCCACTTTTCAAATCCAACTTGGAAAAGTAGTTGGCTCCACCTAGACAATCCAAAAGATCTTCCATCCTTGGCATTGGGAACCTATATCTTATAGTAATCTTGTTGATTTCCCTAGAGTCTATACAAAGCCTCCAAGTGCCTTCCTTTTTGGGTGCAAGAACAATAGGGACAGCACAAGGGCTCACACTTTTCCTAATCAAACCTTTAGACAACAAATCTTCAAATTGCCTTGCAATCTTTGCATTTTGCTCTGGGGTTAGTTTATATGCAGCCTTATTAGGCAATGTAGCACTAGAGATAAGATCAATGCAAAGCCTAACCTCTCTCTTAGGTGGTAAGGAAGTTGGAAGGCTATTAGCAATAATCCCATGATATTGTTCTAAAAGGTTCCTCACTTCCTTATGGCCAACACTCTCCCACCACTTTCCATCCTTAGATTTGTCTTGAGGTTTTACTACAATCTCCTTTTTAGGTCTGGTTACTATGGCAAAGCATGGAGTGTCCTTCTCCCTTAAGGTCTAAATGAATTCTTTCTTCCCTACCAAGGCAACATTGTTAACCACATGATCTACCTTTCCATCATTTGGTAAGGGGTTCCTAGTATAGTTTATGCCTCCCTTGGTTATAATGTATACATTGGTTTCTCCATCATGTTTGGCTTTGACATCATATTGCCATGGTCTCCCTAGTAAGAGGTGGCAAGCATCCATATCTATGACATCACAAAGAATCTTGTCTACATATTTCCCTATGGTGAATTCTACCCATACTTGCTCATTAACAAGAGTTTGTTTCTTCTTAGTAAGCCAAGATGCCTTATAGGGACAACGATGTGGTAGCTTTTGCAAATTTAACTTGTTAGCCATCTCCCTAGATGCTATATTATATATGGATCCAAAATCTACAATCACTTTACATACCTTGCCTTTGACCTTGCAAGTTGTCCAGAATAGGGCCTTCCTTTGTGGTGGTTCACTAGGATTGGGTAACTTCAAAAGTGTTCTCTCTAGCATCAAACATTCACCAGTCTCTGGATCTGCAAGCCTTGAAGTGGTGGAATTTTAGGAGGAGATACTTTGACCATCTTCTTCCTCTTGCAGCAATTGTACCCTTCTATCCCCTAGCCTATGATTGTCTCCAAGCTTTTGAGGGCACCTAAAGGACTGATGTCCTATTTGGTTACATGTGAAACATTTTCCAGTGAATACATTACCTCCCTTTCCTCTACCATTTCCTCCTCCTCTACTATTATTAGATCTCCTACCTCAGAAAGTACCTCTATTACTAGATTCATTCTCAAAGTTTTGGTTCTTCCCTTCTTCCTTAGAAGAATTGTTCCTCCCTTGAAACCTTCATCCTCTACCTCTGAAATGGCTTCCTCTTCCCCTACTTGATTCTCCTCTTCTCTTGTGTTTTTCTTCAATCTTCAAAGCTAGATTGAAACATTGATAGACTAATTCAATGGCAACCAATGTCAATTCATCTTGGATACTATAATTTAGGCCATTTATATACCTTGCGAACTTTTGTTTGTTGGTCTCATACACCTTTTCCCTAAGACTTAAATTATGAAACTCTTGGGTATATGTACTGACATCCATATCTCTTTGCTTGAGATTATGCAATTTTTGATGGATTAGGACCTCATAGTCCTCAAGAATGAATTGCTTCCTAATCTCTACCTTCATCCTCTTCCTTGAGCTGGTCTGCTCTTTTCCTTCATCTTCTCTTTCACTTTGCAATAAATTCCACCAAGGGCTGTGCCTTTGAGTTTTGTCTTTGCCAACTTGAATCTCTAGCTTGTAGGGACTTGATCACACTCATAGTGGTTGTCCAATGCCTCCAACCAATCCATGCACTCATCCAGATTTAGTTTTCCATGGAAATTAGGCAAGTCTCCTCTATTTACCCCAACTCTTTCCAAGGCTTGCAAGAGTGGCCTTTGATCCCTTGGAATCACTTATTCATAAGGCTTCCTTTACACTTCCTCTTCCTATGATTCATCAGCATCTCCTTTGATCATTTTTCCTTTTAACTTTTCCAACTCCTTCTTCATAGTCCTATTTTCCTCCCTCACTACTCTACTTTCTACCATTTTCTCCTTCACAAGTTTAGCAAACTCCACATTGGTGATCCTCAAGCGGATCTCCCTCTCACCTTCTTCACCCTTTGACATCTTGGCACCAAAATTTCCACAAGATCCAACCGTGTGCTCTGATACCAAACTGATGCAAAGTGTCATAGGAAAGACTACAAACAACTTACCTTCAACCAACTAGGCTCTACAATGCAACAAATTTATCCAACAGACTCCAAAAAAATGCCAAGATTTGGGAATGAATTATAAGGTGTTCTAACAAGTTATATGGTCATAAACAACCTTCCAAACTCACTTATCAATATGTTGTAATGAGTTACCAACAGGCTCATAAAATAGGCTACTAGGCCAACTTAGCAATTTTCCAAGGATTTTATAACTAAAACACCCTCAAACCAATGAAATAGGAACGAAAATTGAACTATTTATTAACCCTTACTACATTCCAAAAGATCAGAACTTGGTTCATTCCAGCACTACAAGGATCAACCCAAGTACACAGTCCAAGTAGGGCCCTATTTGGCTTGGTTTTGAAAGGAAGACCAATGGAATGGGTTCATAAACCAACTACAAGTCTTTAGAATTATTTAGGGGAATATTTTGATCACAAATCCACTCCCATTTGATCAAAACTATATTGCTGATTCACAAACTAATTCAAACACCAGTAAATTTAGACTAAATCTACCATGCAATTTAGTCTATGGCTTGCAAGCATCATTTTTTCCCTTTTTTCCTGCACTCAAACCTTTTTTGAATCTGAAAGATAACTCCTAAATCTACTATTTTGTTTAGGCTTTGTGCTATTCTAACTATACAACAAAGAGCTATACATTTAAATTGCACAAAACCCTCATTTTCAAGGGTTTTTGGGTGACCAGCAGTAAAAAAAACTTGTAAATTTTGTTATACAGCTCCAAATTCAATCAAACTAATTGAATTAAAAAGCTAACTCAGAAGAGCAACTTTCTACAACATCAAATCACCCTTTTCAATCAATACAACATGTAGAAAACCCAAGAAACAGTGAGTTTGAGCAGAAAACAAGAGAAGTTTTTATTGATTTTGAAACAAAACCATACATTAGATAGTTTTTTCTATAGGGAAGGTTGTCTTAGTCTCTTATACATCTAATTAACTGAACAACTTCCCATGGATCATTTATAAGTAGTTGAAACTTCCTTTTGACAACTTTTAAGCAAAATTGTAAAAGTTGCTTTGCAAGTTTTAAGCAACTTTTGTTGTATTTTGCAATATGAATATCAAACAATATCTAAGACTTATAAAACCTTCCTAAGACCTATCCTAGAGTGTTTTCACCCTTATTAGGATGTATTGACTATTCTAAAACCTATTTTTTTCCCTTATAGGTCTCAAAGGTTCATGGTTTATAAGATTACCAAATGAACCTTGAGCCTTTACAAATGTGCTTATTGATGATTCTAATCTACTCTAAAACTTTTATTGCACTAATCTTCTTGTCAAACCTTCATTGCATGTATATTTGGATCTCTTTGAATTTTTGAAGCTCTTTCCTTGAATTGAAGTGCAATGCACCACATTGGAGTTGGGAGCATAAAACATTGGAAAAGAACTAACAAAATGTATTTCTAATATGTGAGAGGTAAATACATAGAAGGTTATTTTCAAACAAGATCAACTCACCTTGAACTATGACCTCATTCCAAAAGATTGGAACTCCTCCATATGCTCCTTGGGAACTACATCCCAACACTTTACTATTTTTAAATAGTAGTGAGATCATTTCAACATTTTCTCTAGTCCTTTTTATTTCTTAGACTACAAGAATATCTGGTTCATAGTCTCAAAATACATTTCTAAGAATGTCTTTCTTTTGAGGAGCATTTAGTCCTATGGTCAGTCATTTTCCATTTGCAATACTCACTTTTCTAGTAATCTCTCTTGAATCTTTATTACTCCTACCCTACCTAGACTTCCTAAAACTAACATCTTTCTTTGATTTAGACTTTGAGACCATGTTGAAGAACTGCTTAAAATTTGGGAGTTTCTTCTTCCTTTTATTTACCTCAACCCATTGACTTTGGGTTCCATCATCAACCTCCCTTATTTTAGAGCCTAATAAAAATTGAGTTTCCTAGATAAAGGAAGAGGTTGCAGGACCACCCTTGTACTCTTTGAATAGTCCCTGACTATTGGACCCAACAATTTTTCCATCCCTAATTCTTCCAAAACAAGCATTGCCACTTGTAAAGAACACTAGCCAACCTCAAACCCTAACTATCTTACCTCTCTATCTTCAAGATCTTCTATAAAGACTTCCTCTCCTCTTAAATCTTTTGATACCCCTACAACTTTAGGATCAAACTCTGTAAAAATAGGACTAACCACCCTCTAGTCCTTTTCCTATATTCCAAGATGGGTCTTGGAGATTCTCACAACTTTTTGGAAGGGAGCCTTGTTTCGACCCTACTTCTAGACATCAACTAGAGCCTAAATATTAACATTTTGGTTAGCTGATAATTTCTCTATCCAAACCATTTTAAAGAGCAAGATAGAGGAAGGAAGAGCCAAGGAGGATGTGGTTCCCTGTTAAAACACTTTCTTCTTCTTCTTTCTAATTTTTTTATCCTAGTGGCATGTCTTATTAAAGAAAAAACAAGAGAAAAGGATAGATTCAAACTCTGCTTCCTTCTTGAAAATACCTTGTTTTGTGTTAATCACTTAATTAAGGGGAGATTCTCCATTTTTTCTATATTAACATAAACCATAGCAAAGAGGAGTCTAGATTTTTTTGAGGTACTTTGATCAATAGAAATGAGTTTCGTAAAGAAAATCGCTAACCCATTTAGAACATCAAAGTTCCAAAACTCCCAAGGAGAGCTAAAAAATAAGGCCTAGACATGGATAGATGGAAAAAAAAGATTCATCACAGTTGCATTTCAATGACCACTTACATAAGGATAAGGCCATCTTACAAAACATCTAAGATCTTCCATAGTGTACATATTCATGGTTAGCCTCGTTAAAAAACTCAAAAGATAAAAAATGCCCAAGAACCTATGTAATATCTACGTGACCTTTTAGATGCCATTTTCTCTTTATGAAGCTACAAATAGATTCAATATTTAGTTGGGGACCAAGAAAATTCCCTATTAGGGTGAGCACCATTAATTCTATAGAGTTATCAAGGATAGGGTCAGGGAAATTCTTTTTAATAATCTCCATCCTAACACCCCACCCTAATCGGATCATTGGAAGGAGAAGAAGGAGAGATAACTTGTTGATCTCCAAACTAGCCTGACTACTTCTTAGGAAGATAAGTCACCACATTGTGAACATTGGGAACCACTTCTTTCCCTCCTTTTTCCTTTAGAGAATTGAGGGGAACTTAAAAAAGGAGAAGCTTCAATGAATCACTAATATATTAGATAAAAAATTGTAATGGAAAGTCTATCAAACTTATGACATCCCAACCTATTTTCATCATAATTCTAATAGCAAGTTGACATAATTGCGACGATGATAGGTTAGGACACCATAATTGCAATAGACATGCAGACACAATTTGGTATCAAATGTAGTAGTGAATGATGTTTCCAGAGAAATATGTTGATGAGAGAGGACAAAGCCTTTTCTTGGGTGGAGAAGATGGTCTCCCACTTGGGTCCACAAAATTATCCAAATGGATGCGTTCTTCTAGACAATCTACAAAAAAAACTAGCTAGAAACCCCTAATTTTTATTTCCATCTACCTCCAAAGCTTTCAAAATTGAAACTTTTCCCCCACAGAGCTTTCAGTGATATTCCACCAATAATTGTTTGTTATAGACATCCATAGCTAAGAACTATTACCTCTTTTTTTCCATTTTGTTCATCAAAACAAATTTTGTATCTAGGACAAATGTAATGTTGGTAAATCTAAACAAGAATAATTGAGTTTACCTACTCTAATTACAAACTACAATCTCGTTTTTCCAATTTCATAACCTTTTCATATGCAGAAATATTCATCTTCCTTTGAATCTATGAAAAATCCCACATCCAATGTTGGTTGTTTCTTCTTCTAATTAACATCATTTCTAATAAAAACAAAATTTCCTCTTGGAGTTCTAAAGTATCCTCTATATTTTTTTCTAGGTGCAGTATTTATCATCATTCCCTTTACTTACAATGATTAAAAAAACTATAAGTTGAGATTAAATTAAAATACATATTATAAAAATTTGAATTATACTATATAAAAATAAAAGATTAAAATAAAGTACACTTTATACAAATTTGAATTGTACTATATAAAAATAAATGTTATTATATGCATATCTTTTATTAACTATCATTTAAGCTTTATTCCATTGGTGCTTCTATATAGAACAACATGATCCATCTTAAGAAAAAAAGGAACAAGATAGAAGAAAAAAATGGAGACACCTTTAGTATTTCAACAAAATTACAATCAGCTATTACTTTTGGAGTAATTTACATCACTAATTTTTAAGAGAAACAATATAAATAAAAAAAGATTGCATGGTAGACTTAAAGCATGAATTATAAATTAGCATATTTATAAAAAAAATAGAGAAATATGGAAATTAAATTTTATCACATTATTAGCACATATGAAAATAGACTTAAAAGCATTAGAAAGAGCTTGTTGTTCAACTTCAAGTGATTGGAATCATGCAGTGCAGGGATAATTAAATAATTTTAACATGTCTATACTATATCTGATAAAAAGAAAATAAATAAATAACATATGATCAATGCACAAACATAAAATTAGAAAAAAATCAAAAGAATCATAAAATTTAACAAAATATGAAGTTATATTTTTTTCGATGACTATACTAGGAAATAGTTAAAAATTTTAAAACTAAAAAATAAAAACTCTTAAAATAATTAAAAATTAGTTGATTGATATGATGAAAATTAAGTATATAATTTTTTTAAAAATTATTTAAATAAAGTGTGTAGTATTTTTTCTACTTAGAGATTCAATGTGAACATTAAAATTATAAAATTTTCTAATATAAATCTGTATATAGATAGATAGATAGATAGATGGATAGATAGATCGATCTAACCATTTTTACATATACACACTCACTTAGAGATTTTAATAACAATAATGAAGAAATATTATAGTAGTTAAATACACAATAGAAAATTAAAGAAAATCTAGGTAACAAAAAGATGTCACTTCATAAGATAGTTTTATTATTTAATAATATATCGAAGTAGATTATGCTATTGTCTTAAATTATAAAATCAATAGTACTATATCAAATATGTTCATTTTCTCTTTCAATTAATCTTCCAAGAACATAAAATACAATTTATATAAATGTGTGAATACATCTATCCATAATAGTGACTCCTCTACTTGAACTATTATTTTGAAAAGTTTACAAAAATAATGCTTGCTAAATATATTCTTTCTCATATACTATGCCATTGGACTCATTAAATAAAAGTCATAAAATCATTTTAAAGCTTTACTTTCCCTGAAGAAGGTTATCCTCTTTCATATGTAATCCACCATGATTTCTTAACCTTTATTTTTTATTTTTTTTGCAAAATTATTTTATTTTTCGCATTGATGTCTTTCTTACCCACTACATTACTTTTCTTATTGACCTCTTTTGTCCACCACCATTCGATTTTTTTTGCAACCAACTCATCTTCAAATTTAAACATATTTTCTATATCAGAACTTTCAAGTTCCTTTCTGAACTTCTTTTTGACCTCCTCTATTAATGTTTTTTCCACCTCATCTATCATCTTACCTTCTTTTATTGCACTCTTTTCTATCTTAATTTCAATCTCCTTTATTACATTATTTTTTATCTTTAGTTTCATTTCTTCCCACATATGACGATCCACCTTCGTTCTTTCCTTTTCTTGCTTATTTATTTTCTTCTTTTTCTCCCTGTCTTTCATTTCTTCTTTCTCCTTCCTTGCTGTCTTGTCTGCTGACTTATTTTCCTCTGTTAGATTCATTAGAACCATATCTCTTATCTTTATTTCCATCTCTTCTCTCCACTGGTTTCCCTCTCTTAGCTGCTCTCTGATCTTCCTTTCCATCTCAGCTCTCCGCTTTCTTTCCTCTCGTACATTCATTTCCACTTCTTGCTTTCCAACCTTCTCTTCTACCAACTTGCTTTCCTCTGCTAGCTTCATTAGAACCTCCTTTACCTTGCTTTGCACCAGCTGTGTTATCCTTTTTTTGTCTTCTGTTATTAGCAAAATAGTTAATTTATCCTCTATTTTTGTATTGAGAACAAAACTATCAAAATAGAATCTTCCATCGGGAGAGACTGCAGCGAGCAAAGGTAATTTATCGAAAGAGGCGTGCCTGCGGAAATACCGCATGAGCATGGGATTGATTGACCAGGGATCCGCAATGGATAGCCATTCAACTTTTTCAACCCACTCTGCATGACCAGTTCGTGTTCCTCTGCCTTGAACTACTACTGGAATCCACACCACTTCAAACTTGTTAGGCAGCAGTATTTTAAGTCTCTGATAGACATTATTGAATGCGTTGTATTCTGTTTCCATGTTATGAAGCCAGGAGAGTAAGAGGAACACGCATTTTCCCTCAAGCTCTTTTAGTTCTACCTGCACTCAGCAAACAGTCACTGGAAAAGGTCAGCCATGCTATGTGCCTGAAGCTAATCAGCAAGTTTATGAGAAGAAAGCATCAATACCTGTCCTGTCTTGGAAATCAAGAATTTAACTTCTTTTGTGAGCAACAATTGGTCAAGCAATTTAATCACGCTCCGTTCCTGAGGATTGTCATCCTCAATTAGATTCTTGACGTAGAGATAGTCAGTTATCTGGAAATCCATTTCCTGGGTCATCTCCCTTACACTCTGATAAGTGACAGCTGTCCAGCTAGCGAAGATTTTATGTTTATCTATGCACGCTACATCACTAATGATCATAGCGTAGTTCATGCTCTGATCAAAACCCTCGACTGTGAACAATGCTCTTTCAAAGAAGACTAACGCTCCATAGTTATCACAACCATAAACAACATGATTGCCAGCAAGCTTCTTTTCAAGGTCAGTCACACATGTTCCGACGTGAACTATTTGTAGTCTGTCACAAGTCAGTTGTAGATCGTCTAGTATCCTCCGCAGAGCTTTTATCTCTGGCTCTTGGTAATCATGATAAAAGAGAACAGCTAAGGTACTGCCCTCCTTAAGGCTTGATGGATGAAGCTGCCGTCCGTCGAGATTTACAAAAATCCATTTGCCATTGAAGAACTCGTAAATCCCTCGCTTTAACTCCTTTCTAATGTGCGGATCCTGCAAGATGATAGCAAACAATGGTGGTAAATTAATCTCTTCTAGAAAACATTATTGGAGCCAACATCCGATTCGGGTACATTCCATATGAACTTTATGTTCTTGTCGTATTTTAGTTTGAGTGAGACAAGTTACCTTCTTCAAGGATTTTGAAAAATGAAGAGATCCCAATCCTGGACGGCCTGTGGTAACAACCAAGTGGGATATTCTTCGGTCTCTGTTCAATAGATTCCATCGATCTACAAGCATTGGGCTGCCATGAATGTCTAAGAATGTTAAACCTTTTATCGCGATCAAACTCCCCAAACAGTCCCCAGCCAGTCCATGACAATTAGACAGGTTCAATTCTTGCAACGACGAGAGGTGCCTGAATTTAATTGATGACTCCTCTAACCTTTCACATGACTCTAAATTTAGAGACTGCAGATATTTCAACTTGGACAAACGTTTTGGAAGCCTCGAGAGGCTTTTACAGCCACTCAAATTAAGCACTTTTATGTTACTCAGCTCTGTGGAAAAGTTCTCGGGAAGCATCTGCAAAGACAGACAGTCAACTAAGATTAGCTCAACCACTTGTGACTTGATGACGCTGATGAATCCCTTTGATAGCACTGCTAGACTTTTACACCAACTCAGTGAAACCCTTGTCTGCGTCAAAGATTCTGCTGCTACGACTATTGCATGAAGCGCTTTGAGTCGCTTGCATGACTCTAAATGTAGCTCCTTCAGAACTAAGCCATCGAATCCTTCTGGAAGCGCCAACAGATGACTACACCCTCTCAAATTTAACACTTGCAATGTAGCCAGCTTTGCGAAACTTTTGGGAAGCTCCTCCAGACTCTTGCAATATGAAAAGTCCAGCTCCTTCACAGACCTTAGCAAACCAAAGCTTTCTGGAAGACACTTGAGTTCCTTGCAGTAAGAAAAATTAGCCTTTTCAAGGCAGATCAGCCAACCAAAATTCGGTGACAATTCATATAGGGCTTCACAATGACTAAGATCTAGTGTCTTCAAACATTGGAGTTTCCCAAAGTTTTTAGGCAATTTCTTCAGTTTCTTGCACTGCCTCAAAAATATATTCTGCAAAAGGTATACATCGCACAAAGTCTCTGGTAGTTGATCGTGATCAAACCCTTCTAAACTCAAGTCTGTAAGTTCACATCCATCTGGCACACTGCTAAAATCAAGGTACTGTTCTAACTTCATGCCTATTGATTTCACAAGTCGGAGATTCGGGGGAGGCTGCACGCAGGGGATGGAAAATATTGGAAAACAATAAAGAATGTATGGCGTAGTGACTCACAAAACGAAAGTTTTGTTGACAGCTAACATATATTTTCCAATTAAAGCCTGTTTTCTTCTTCCTACAATTTTTTAGACGTATTTGTTCAATCTCTTCTTACTGATTTGCAAGGATAATTAATCCATTATATTTTGGAAGCGGAATCAAACAAGATAGTTCAAAATATTTCAACGCGGTTGCGTCTACATACATGACTTCAAATAACTGCACTACATTAAAATTAACTGCTTTTCTTAAAGCTTTAGGATCATATAATGCATTGTTCAAGTTAAAATGCTTCAGAATTGGAAGCGAAAATTTAGGCTCACCTCTTTTTCACCGCTTCCGAAGTAGTGATTAGAATTGTTGTCAAAAAATCTTAGATTATCCGCCTTGTCCATTTTGAATGGCAACCTTTCAAGCTTTCCAGCTTGAAAATATCTGAGATGCCTAAAGCTTTTATTGCAGTCGCCTCTCACTATTGTCCAGTCGCCTAAGGCAAGAACTCTTAAATTCTCCATTTTATCCAGCTCGGATGAATCTATGTGGAACGGGAACTTGTTTTCTGCCATCCAGATGCCTTGTATAAACTTTAACTTACCTGGTTCCTGATTGAGGGAAAAAATTAAAAACAAAGAAGTATAAGAAAGAGTGACATTGCAATACATTCGTTTCAGCGGTTAATGATTACTATAAATATGCACCTTTTCAACAGTCAATATCTCTTGCAGGTCAGTAGCACGAGTGATCCTTATTCCTTTCGCCCGAGATAGACAATATGTCATCACTGGAAGAGGGACAGATACTTTGTTTGACTCTCTCTTCACTAGTTCTCTCTCTTTCAGCATTTCCAACACATCACTGTCGATAATGCAGGCTGTTTCATGCCACCCCCAATTATTGAAGAATGAACAAATGTCGAGAAGCGCGTCCTGAGCCATTGGTGACAGATGAAGGAATACCTTTTCACACGTCAAATAGTCCATCATTTCTGTGAAATTGGGCTCTTTAGCCTCAATCCACTCTGATAATCTTTCAAAGGCTTCGTCATCAGCAATGTAGTAGTTAGACAAATACTCTCTAACTGTTTCCATTCGTTTCCTGTATCCCTTACAAATCTTTATGATCTTTCTCACCACAAGTTCTCGGCTCTTATTGAGAACAAGAATTTCTCGAAAGACACCCAATGCTTCTCTGTACCGAAGAGGCTTCATAAGATAGAGATGGGTCTTGAACACAGAATCTTCCAGCGCAGAAAACACACTTTTATCATTAATGACAAGAAGAACTCTTAGCTTAACCCCTTCAGCAATGGACCTTGGCAAAATCCGTTTAAGAATTCCAGCACTCGGAACCTTAGGTATAAATATAAATACTTTTCGTGCTACCTTTAAATGACCCCTGAGCTTTCGCTCCCAATCTTTATCTTTTTCTGGCAGTTGTTCACGGGCGCTTCCAGGCTGACGCATTGCCCTTTGTGATTTCGATGATTCACCGCTTCCTTCAATGTTGCTTACAGAAATCGAACTTTCTTTCTCTGATTTAGGAGCTTTTATATTCTCTAATTCTAACTGTCTTATTATTTCAGTTCGTAAATCAAATACTAAGCCGTCATCTTCAACCAATCCTCCTTGGCCTCTATCTGCTTCAATTTGGACTAATTTCCATTGCTCCTTTAATTCTTCTTCTTTCTTTCTCCACACGTCTTTAGCTACCGTTTTTATTCCCGTTTGCCTGTCGCCGTATAAAATAATTGCAACCGCTCTCTCATCATCAGTCTGGTGACGAACAAGAAGATTTCTAATAATCTCATCTGTGTGAAACAACACCAAAGGAAAGAATTGGCATAAAATTAGAAAATGTGTACGAGGCAACCAGCCTGCAAAGATTGGTGACTAGTGAAGAAAAATAATATGAACAGTAAGTTTGTGAATTGGATATGAACCTGGCTTTTGATTCTCGTCTATCTCAGACTCTTGATCTATAGCATCTGAAGAATCTGCAACACGAGATGAAATTTCACACGGTCATTGCTGAGAGAAACAAATTGCTAAAGCCAAACTAACAGAAAATAAATTTAAAAGGCGTTGATTTCTTTTTTGGTTAGACTGGAGTGCAATTAATATTATTTTAAGACATGCAGTACTTGTATATTTAGCTTTAATATCACAGATTTGATTTCGAGACGAAACATGTTAAATGGTTGAGGTTGAGATATTCTTTTTAAACATAAGTTTTTTCTTGTTTTTTTAAAATTACAATTTTAAGATAATCAAAAATATAATTTTATTTTTGAAATATATGTAAATATATATTTTTGAATAAAGATAAAAACAGGTTTATAGAAATCTAAAATCTAAAAGTCGATATATATAAGGTATAAAGATTTAAAAGTTCTAATGAAAGTCCATGAGAGAAATAGAATATACTTCAACAAATTCAACACCTGATACTAGCAACCAGTAAAAAACTAAATAAGGAAGCAAACTTAAAAGACAAAAAAAATTTAAAAAATTTAAAAATACCTATAAAGGCACTTAAGCCAGCTCTTTGAGAGCTTTGGCAACATGAATCTCAATGACCTCGGGGACTCTGTCCATGGTATTGGAACCAGTCTCAATCTTCTTTTTGTTGAATCCCCACCAGGTCTTTTTGGTTGGGCCTTGGATATCCTCGCCCTTCTCTTCACCAATGAGATCAAATTTAAGTTTGATGCCTTCCTACTCCTAGTTTAACAACTTTTGAATCAAGGATTGAATCTTCCTATCACTAACATTTATAACCCTTTTGACTTCTCTCAACTATCTAAAAACATCATCCTCCTTTAAGTTTTGTACTTCCTTTTTGAGATCCTTTTACAACTCATTGACCTCCATTTTTGGGAAAAAAATTTCATTGTAAACCTAAGAATCAAAGCCATCAATGGACTCCATTTTCACTTTAATTTTCTCAACATAAATAAGGGTGTATGACATTTTCTCCTCTTTTTCTCCATTATCTTTTCCAATTGGGATTTATGTATCAACACCTAAACCTTGAGTAGCCCAAAATTTTTTAAATATATATTTTTTTAAATTACAATTTTAAGATAATAAAATATATAATTTTATTTTTGAAATATATGTAATTATATATTTTTGAATTAAAATAAAAATAAGTTTTATAGAAATCTAAAATCTAAAAGTCAATATGTATAAGATACAAAAGTTCAAAAGTTCTTATTAAAGTCTATGCTAGAAATAGAATATACTTTAACAAATTTGACGCCCAATACCAACAACTAGTTAAAAATTAAATAAGGAAGCAAACCGGAAAAACAAAAAAAAATTAAAAATATAAAAATAACTAGAAAGGCTCTTAATCTAGCTCTTTGAGAGCTTTGGCAACCTAAATTTTAGTAACCTTGGGTACTTCCTCCATGATATTGGAACCAATCTTGATCTTCTTTTTGTTGAGTCTCATTGGGTCTTTTTGCCTAGGCCTTGGATATCCTTGCCCTTCTCTTCAATAGCGAGATCAATTTTAAGTTCAATGTCTTCCTACTCCTGGTTTAACAACTTTTGTACCAAGGATTGAATCTTCCTATCACTATCATTTATAACCCTTTTGATTTCTCTCAACTGTCTAAAAATGTCATCCTCCTTCATGTTTTTCACTTCCTTTTTGAGGTCCTTTTACAACTCAGTAAACTCCATTTTTAGGAAAACAATTTCATTGTAAACCCAAGAATCAAAGTCATCAATGGACTCCATTTTCACTTTACTTTTCTTAGCACCAATAGGGGTGTATGAAATTTTCTCTTCTTTTTCTCCATTATCTTTTCAAATTGGGATTTATGTATCAACACCTAAACCTTGAGTATCTTGAGTCAATGTCTACAAGCTCTCATCATAGTTCTCCTTTTGGGATTTATGTATTTTCATTGGTGGGGCTTCTTCAATTTCATCCTTGGTCTCCATTCCCTTTTAAGGCCATCCCAAAAATCAACCAAAACCGTATCATCTTTCAAGTGATCAGACCTTGAATCATCCTCCTCCTCACAAGTTCTAGGACCTTCATCACCATCAATGAGAACCTTTTTATTACTTGAAACAATAGTTTTTTCCTTATTCATAGTTGGGTTCAATTTCCTTTCCCTTTTAACCTTCAAACTAGGTGAGGAGATATAGTCCTTACAATAGTCTACAAAAAGAAGGATCAGGCCTTCATGGAACATAGGACGGGAAGCCTTGTTTTGTGATTGGTTAAGCTATGATGCAGAGAATTCAAAATATAGTAGTGGAAATTGATATTGTCTCCATACAAAAAATAATTTAAGAAAATAAAATAAAGCAATGGACCCTTTTCCCATCCATGGTTATGTAAACTCTAACACACTAAGCACTAAGCACAAAATAGCCTTAATTTTCTTAATTGTTAATAAATTTCCTACACTAATTAGCATTATCTTCTCATCTTCCTCCTAAGGAAACTTTTGAGAGCCTCCTTGGTGATTTTTATCTCCTTGAAATTTTTGGTGCCCTTGTTTAGAAGACTAGAAATCTTGCAGATGAATTGAGTATTGAGTGGAAAGAATATTCCATACATTGTTGTAGTATAGTTTTGTAACCCTAAAAATAATGTAGGGTAGCCACAAGCTCAAAACCATGAAGATACTCAATTTTCTTAGTTAATTCCCCCTTTTCTAGTTGTTCCCACATCTGCATGATGTTCTTCCATTCTAAAATATTTGTAGATTCTTGCCTTTTTTTATCTCCTCCCATTTTTCTTCATTTATTTCAGCTATTATCAAAGCTCATATCCTCTATGAAATGAAAAGAATGAATACAAAGAGTAATAATCACAATGACCCAAAAAAAATGCCAAACTTTCACCATATATTACTCCATTGTAGTAATTATAATTACTATTTAAATTATTGATACTTTTGTATGTCCAATCCATCATCATTGTTTCCTTTATAATTGGAATTTTCACCTGATATTCCTGCAATCTATTAGTCTTATCATCCCATACCCCTATGTTAGCCATATAATCAATAGTTTGATTTTCTTCTCTATGCACATGTGTGTGATGACCCTCTCAAAAGATTTTAATATTCTCCATGTTTCTTTAATGGTGTTTCAGTTGTCCATGTAATTTATTTACTACTATCTAATATATCTAGTACATTTTTTGAGTCCCCTTGGATCTAGAGGGATGTACACTTAGCATTTTTTGCAAGAATAACCACTTAAAGGGCTCCACAAGCTTCTGCTACATGACATGTTTGGATTTCAAGTGGACAAGCCACTACACCTATACAATTTTTGTTTGGATCCCTTCGGATTGCCCCACAATTTGTTTCACCTAGATTGCCTTTTGGTGCCACATCAAAATTATATTTAACTTGATCTTTAGGGGAACTTAGCCAAACCACATTATCTGTCTCAATGATCTCTTTTACTTTTGCTATTGAAATTTGAATGAAGATCAATCTCAGGATCAAATCCTTCTAGGCTCATCAATGTGATTTTCTTTATCTCTATAACATTCTTCCTTATTCCTCACGTAGCTGTAATTGTAGTTACCAAAGTAAGAGCTTCCTTTTCTCTAAACACCCAACCATTGACCATTTCCCTCCTTCCAAATGTTGTAGCATATGTATAGAGTATATAAATATATATTCATTCGACAAGTACATATAAATAAATAAAACAAAACAATAACATGTTTAAAATCAAGATTGAAATGCCTCAAAATATATTTAGATATATTCTTTACTAACATTAAACCATTCTTAAATCTCATGTAAACTTTTAAATACAACATATAAATCTATAATATTATAGATTAAAATAAATAATATTTTAATACTATTTACTTATTATAACTCCAAGTAGATTGAGAATTAGTCTAGAATAACTATTTAAAACTTTTTTAATATGGATGCATTCTTATTTTCATTCAAAATTTTAAAATATTTTCTTATATATTTTTAGGCAATCAATTATGATAGACAATATTATAATATAGTGTCATGTATGATAACATCAATGTCATTTATTATGATTTAGTGCATTTCTATTTTGTATTTTCTAATTTGGTGACTTTTTTAAAGCATTATTTATTAAAATAAAAAATAAAATAAATTGAAAATAAGTTTAAGACCTAATTTAAAATAAGTTAAAGCTTCCTCCAATGTGCACTTTAGATATCCATGTATATATGCAAAATCAACAAAATCAGAATTTTAAAAATCTAATGTTTGAGAAAGATGATTAGTTTCATGAAAATTGTGATTATTTTTTATAACAAATAGAATTTTCATTTCGAGGACAATAAATAAGTAAAGCTTAAAAGTTTAAAAATAAATAGTAGTTTTCATAAATCTTAAAATTATAAAATAATTATAATTTAATCTAATTTTAGAATTTGTAATGATTTTGAATAAAAAGATTACATATTATTTAGCCGTATATGTAAATATTAGAATGATTACTATATTTAACTATTTTATGAAATTAAAATGATGCTCTATAAATAAGTTATAATAGATTTGTATTTGATAGGTAATAAGCCAAAGCTTAGATCAATTATTAATTAGTTCATGAGTTTAATTATTATTATTTGTTAAATTCAAATAGACTTGAAATAAAGACCTCCTATGTAAGAGGCTCACAAGTTACCATTGCGTTGTAGGCTCTTGTTTAGAAATTAAATAAATTCATAACTCATATCAACTTTTGATGTGAATTTTTTAATTAATTTGACTAAAAGTATACAGTTTAAAATTTATATTATCTTTTTAAAATTTTTTTTGAATCTTTGAATTGTTGTAATGATGGATTAAGTATTTTTGTGGCTGATTTATGATTTCTTATTGAGTAAAGTTATTTAATCTGTTATCTTGAGAATTTTTTTATAAGCTCTAGCTACTATAATTGCACTTAAATTGGTGTACATCATGCGTACATCATATAGATTTAAATTTCTAAGCATCAATCCACTCATTGCACTAAAATTTAGTGTTATTTATTATCTTAAGAAAAAATGTATAGTGGAAGTTAAATACATGGTGTTGTAATGATGTATATAGAAATTAAATAAAAATTAAATGAACATATACATCGTAAGGTTTTTTACCAATCAAAATGTATGCTATTTTTTATGTGACATACAATTTGATAGATGAAAATGAAATCTCCTTTGTTCAATGTATAAAAGAATTCATTTGCTAGTATAGTGTGATGAATAATAATTAAGCTGAGACGCTTTTTGCAATGACAACATTCATTAAAGTAAACATTTTGACAATTTTTAAAAAATTGACATTCATTAGACTTTCTTCTATTGAATAATGTTATTTTAAATTTAATAGTTTATTTTAATATTCTATTTATTTCACATCTTAACACATAGTGGTAGCCTGCACAACCATGTCAATATTTAAATACATTGGATACAGTGAAACAAATAAAATTAAATAAGTTAAAGAAGATAGCTAATTGCAAAGAAAACATTGGTAAACTGATCTATGATTTTAGAAAAGAGGTTTGCTAAATTTAGTAGCATTATTGGTAGCTTTTCGCCATTTTTATCCAACAGGTGCATGAGCCACATTTTTCTAGGAACTTAGCATTATTGATAGGAATTTTCCTATATGTTATTTAACAATTTTGTATTTTATAAATTTAAAAAAAATTGTGTCTTCACATAACATTAGCCCTTTTATAATACAATCAAATTTGAATCTTAGACATGGATGTATCAGTTGCAAATCATTAAGATTTTTTTTTTAAGTTATAGTAGGGTGAAATGAATTTTATATTTGTAAAATTTAGAAATCTTGAATTTAGGCTACTTGTGGAGTATTGACCAGTTTGTCTAAATTGAATTTTTTTATTTGTGAAATTTGGAAATGTTGAAATTAGATATATCTTAGCTTAAATTACAAAAAAAAAAGATTAATAATTTTTTTAGGTATGCTAGTATTAATTTCAATTGTTCTATGTTTGATAGTGACATTAACATTGTCAACAATATTTTAAGAAAGGGAAAATGTAAGTGAAGATGTGTGAATAGAACTTGAGACTTCTTACTTCTAAAGTTTTAGCCAAAAACCAAAACATTATAGGCAGGTGTTGGTGATGGATGTTAGTTTCATTGGGCTTGTATTCCTAGGCATGTTTATAGCTTTAGATATTTTTCACACTTTATTAGAAGAGGATAAACCCTACACATGGAGGAGAGTGAAGGTTTTTAATGATGTTGAATATGACTAAAATATAAATTCCTCTCATGATGATTCTTGAGAGGGAATGCATAATTATTTAAAGTGTAAAAGCACAAACTTGTGTCACCCTTTTGTAAAGGAAAAGGCTAACAAAAGTATAACCATTCACCTTTAGTGACATAAAATTGGTATTATTATTTTGAATTTGAAAATGAAGTAAACTAATAAAATGTGTAGAAATGGACGAAATTTAGGATTATAATTTTTAATAACTATTTGGAATAAGAATTGATATATTTTCCTATTTTTTATAGATAATTTTTTAGCTACTGAAAAATGGTGAAAATTAAGGGTCTAGTTCCCACCACAAAATTAGATGGAAATACAATTATTTCCTTTTGATCTCAGATTATGTGATAGATAACATATATAGCTAGAACAATAAAAAATAAAAAATAGCTTTAGACAGATATTTTCTCTTTTATAATTATTCAAATTTCAATGCCCCTAAAATTGATAGTTTTCATCTCCCACCACATTTTTAAAAACAAATCTATTTTAAGCAAGAGAAAAATTATACATTCTAAAGGAGAACTCTCTCCTCTAGAACACCATATAATTTTTACTTTTTTTTATATGATTTAATATTTTTCTCTTTCTCGAAATTGACATATTTTTGAGTGTTAAAATATGTACTTGTAATTTTTTTAATTACAATATACTATATCTATATAAAACACTATAAACTCTATATGAGAATATTATTGACTGTAAACTCTATAAAATGGTGTTAATATCTTATTAAAAAAATATCATAAAAAATAGTAAGAGTTATTGAAATGCCACTTTTTTGAAATAATTGTATTTTTTAGTAATTGGATACAAAATTGTATAAAACATACTTTTAATAGACATTTATAACTGGAAAAGTGTGAGACCATATATAACTTAGCTAAAATGAATTTATCGTGATTATATGTTTGGCCAAAATTGATTTTTAGATAGAAATACTCAAATTTAGTCATTCTGATAAGTCAGCCTAAAAGGTGACATAGCTTTGTACTTTCATTAATTTCAACAAAATCTTCAAAGGAAGGGAAATCATGCAATCAATAAAGCCCTTTTTTATAAACCCTAAGTTTCACTTCTCCTCATTAGATTGTTCGATTAAGGTACACTTTGTGAATCATGGGTTTCGTTAACAATTTTTATTGGAGGATTTTGTACAATTAGACACTTTGGTTGCATTAGTAATAGCTCATAAACATGCCAAGTTAATTGATGATAATGGATCACTATATTTCTAGGGCATTTAGTCATATGAAGTTGGATAAATATCATTTAGGGTTTCAAGGCACCTACAAATAATAAAGTGCATACTACTTCAGGAAAAGGATAAATAGATGTTAACCCTTCTATACAGGATCGATTTCTTTAGAAGCAAGAAAAGTAGGAAAATTGTTTTCCTATATAGGATGATCTAGTTAGAAAAATTGGGCATAGAAGAAAAATCCAAAAAAATATGGACTCTACTAAAAAAATATCTTCAACTATTAATTTCTAAGGAAATGCATACAAAATGTGGTATATAGGGGTGAGGAAATTTCTACAATATTAGTGATGTATGATTGAAATAGTAAGCACATGAATAATGTGCATCTTATAGTACTAGCTAGTAGATAGTTAATTTATATTTTTAATATCCATTGATAATTTATTATTGAATTATCTTCAATATTACCCCATTATCTAGAAACCATGGGTCATAGCTTAAAGTGTTACTAGGTACCCATTTATATTCACTTATCAAATATTATCGTTCATATTATTTTTCTATGACACAATCAATTCGGATTTTTATAGATTACCCCTAATCGATGCTTTGAAATGGCTTCAAGATGACCACAAACTCCACAAAAAACACATAAGTGGTTTCAAGATCACCATGAACTTTTCTCTCAACTATTTTTTTTCCCACAAACCAAGAACAAACTAGTTCTGGTGACCAAAAATTATTGTTATGGGGAAACTAACATGCATTTGGGCCTTTTTTCTTGTGTGCTTGTATCAAACTAATTATTGAGCCCATATAAAAAGAAATCCATATACTAAGATACATGGCTACCAAATCACTTTACTCTCTAGTTGTATCGGAATCATTTTTAGATGCATGGTTGATCAATAAGTTAAACCAAATATTTTTAGGGTATTGAGCACAACTGATAAATAAATACAACATATTTTCTACATTTGTCATTGAAAAATGGTGGTACATAAACAAAATAGTTAATCCATATTATGTAGCCCATTAACAATTACTACTAATTCAAACTTCATCAATTGTACCACATTAATAGAGTCTAGCCTTTTTTAGTAATTTCCCAAATGATATCAATAATTTGATAAGATCAAACATTGATCTCTTGATGTATATATATTAAATAATTCCCATCTAAAAGACAACTTAATGACAACAACATAAGCTTCATATTTAGATAGACACATAGATCACTCACAACCCTTACACTATAATCTCAAAGATAGAACACACATTTCTAACAAACTAGTGTAGCATAACAATGTTCTTTAACACACCATCTCTCTATCAATTCAACGTCTTTGTGCCTAAAAATATCACAATGTACTCCTACAACTTGTGTGTGTGTGTGTGTGGGCGTGCGCGCACACGTGTGGGCATGTAGGCAAAGTCTTTCAATTGGTAGAGAGATGGTGTGCTAAAGAATATTATATATATACCTACACATACATACATATAAGTTGTAGGAGTATGTTGTGAAATTTTTAGGTGCAAAGACTTTCAATTGCTAGAGAGATGGTGTGCTAAAGAATATTGTTATATACATACATACATACATATATATATATATATATATATATATATATATATATATATATATATATATATATATATATATATATATATATATATATATATATATATATATATATATATATATATATATAGATACATATATATACCTACATACATACATATGTACATATATATGCATATACATATACATAAATATACACATATATATAGACATAAATGTGTGTGTGTGTGTGTGTGTCTATATAACCCAAAAATTCTAAAGATCATATATCACATACCAGTGCATCCTACAACAACCATTTTTCACCTCTATTACTACTCCCATATGATCAAATAATCTCAAATCCTCCTAAAATAAGAAAGTATATATAAAAAAGGAATCTCATGGACAATTCAAAACTAACATCTTCAAGGCTAAAAATATCATTAAATGATTGTATTCTCCACTTAAGAAATGAAATAACAACAACAAATAATCTTTCAATATATTTTAATTTCTCTAGAAGCACTCTCTCCAATGACTGCCCTCTTTCTCCAACTAGAAATTTATCTCCTTTCTATTCTATAAAAATACATAATTGCTACACACAACTACTACATGATCTATAAGTTTTTCTTCTTAGACCTAATGACACCAACTCAAATAGAGGAAAACTCCCAATTACATTGTATGTAAATAATGAAGTGTCTAGCTACTTGATGCCTATGTCTTCATACAAAGATCCACACACACAAGTATGCTCATAAGTTTTACATAAAATAAAGAAAGGATATACTTCCTTTGGCTTTGATATAAATTTAGAAAACTATGCACATTGGAGAAAACCAAATATGGGCTCCACTGAATACATACCCTAAAATATTAATTTATAAGAAAATACATTATAAATGTGTAGTTTATTATAGCAAGGAGTTTTTGTAGCATTAATGGAAGATAGTTCAAATAGTAAGCACACAAATATTGTGCATGACTTAAGATAACTAAAATTAGCTAGACTAGTTATGATTTATTGTAAAGTGCTTAGTCGGTGGCTTGGTCTTTGCCAATAGTACTAGGAAATTTATTATTGATTTATGTTCCTAAATTACCCAAATAGGAGCTATTAGGTGCATACTAGAAGAGAATAAAAGATATTTCTAGTACTATTAATAGGTGCTTTATGTCTATGAGGAATTATCAATGAAAACTACAAGTTCATCAACTAGAGCCAATCTTTGGTATCTATGTAGAGATGCCCCCTATAACACCTACAACCTATCTACAAAATTGATTTGAATCCTCTAAGATAAGTTCCTTGAAGCTAAAATCTCTACTTTAAGAAAAACAAAAAGGGCATCATATATCTAAGACAGTAGTTGATTTTAATATAAACTATGGATCAAACAATGCATTCTTAATATCTTTTTTTTTTTTTTCTAACAACATGAAAAACAAGATCAAGTTATATTTCAAGCTCAAGGGATTAAACATACTCATGGTCACCAATTCTTCAATATTGAAAGATTTTCAATCAATTCAAAAAAGCCACCTTACATTTTGAGTTGCAAGACTCTAAATGCTCCTCAGTCTAATTTGGAAAATGCTAATCTAGTATATCAAGATGTAACTTCTCTAAAATATAATAATTAACCATAGAGAGCACATGATGACATGAGTCTACCATAGAGTGTATATCGATATAATTTTCCTATAATAACTCTTCCAGATGAACTCCTTCAACCACAACTTTCAAATTTTTGGGACACAAATCTAGTCAGTAAGTTATGGAATTACACTTTATCTCTATCAAACAAATCTCTATGGACTAAGAAGCATTGGAAAAGGATCAAGAACATTTTAATTTTATATTCAAAATCTCTATTCTTTTAAATTATTTTTTAATCCAAATCTTAGATGAATTGTGTTCATGAAAAAAAGCGGTGTATTTGGAAGGAATTTTTTCTATTCACTCTTATATGGGTACCAAACTATAAGCTAGACCCCATGCTTTGTTCTTTTGCACCATTTTAGAGATATTTTGGCCTTATAGTCCTTTAGATTTTTGAGATCTTGATATCCTTCAAAAATTATATAATAAGTTAAGCATCTTTATTTACCATAATCTTATTTTTTTCAAGATTTGGGCTCACTGACTTAGATATCATTAACTTATCGAACCCTTTCCCAACCTCCATTACAATAATATCTAAATGAATTTCATACACTCAAGAAGTTCATTTGAGGACCCTATGACAGTTGATAAACATGTAATTTTTTTGTGGCACTTTACAAGTTAGTGTCACAGTTATTGATAGGAATGTTAATATATGTAGTGATTGGGTCAAATATTTTTATCTCACTATGCTCATATAAGGAATTCATTAGGGAGTTATATCTCCTCCTTTACTTAAATTTCTTGTGAGGAAGTTGATGATCACATTTTAGGGTTGAGGGAGTTTCTTTCACTCTTATTAGAAGCCCTTCTCATTTCGATGAAAAGGGATTGGTAGAAAGAAAATCCAAATGTCCTTGCTTAGAATATAAGTGTACTCTTACCAAAAAAATTCTTCTTCCTTTAAAGATCATATAGTAAATAAAATATTTCAATCTGATCAAGTGTAGTCCCATCAATTAGGTACCTTACAAAAGCATTATAGAGAGGAAAAAATACTAGATGCTTTCTTCTTAGTGAATCCTAACTAGCATAGCTTTGACACTTCTTATTCTATGGTTTGCAAGCTTGTGTATCAAAATAATATGATTTTGTATTTTTCTAAAAGGAGTAGGAATATTTTCTCTCTAGATGAAGTAGTTTTTATATCTAATAGAGCTGCAATAAAAGTGGCCTCAGACCTAATCAATGAAATAGAAAAATTAGAGGGAATCATACCCAAATAGATTGATTCTAATGTGATTGATAAAGATTGCATGGTTCTAAAAGATGCTATCCATTTGAAATCAAGAAAAATATAATTTGACACCTCAAGGATATTGGCAATAAGGATTTTATTCCTCTATTTTTCTTCCAATAGTTGTCCAATAATATAATGATATAATTGGAGAGGTCACAATTTTTTTGAAAAAAGTACTCAAATAATGGAAGAGATAGAGACAAGACTTTAATCCACTTTGGCAAAAAAATAATTCTTCTAATAAATGATAATGTAGAGGATTTGTGTAGAATGAATATCCTCACATGTAATGTGGTCTAGGAGCACCCTTCTCACAATTTAATAGATTGTGTTTAAATTGGCCTAAGATGTCTTGAGGATCACTTGATCCTTTGGATGTAATTATGAGCCAAATTATAAGGACATTTTCCACTCGATGTTGTTATTAAATTTAGTGTCAAAATGGTAAAAGGGTTTAAAATTGGATGATTTTGTGGATTTTAGATGTCTTAGGTTGTTCAAAGTGGAAATGAACTTAATTATAGTCATAGATTACAAGGAATCAATAAAATTACTAAATGTTGTCAAGTTACAAAAAAAAAATAATTCCTCAAATTGTCCAGAAGTTTGAAAAGATAGATATAGAAATTTGAATGTAAGTATATAATATTAAGAAAATTAACCAATCAATAAGTGTGAAATTATAAACAATATGATCTTATTTTGTAGAAAATAAACATTATGTTTTCAAGTAATTGTCAGTAATTTTCATTTTGTATGACTTATGTCTCATTAAAATGGCAAAAATCATTTCCATGATCTTTTAGAGTATTGAATTAGCTTCCTATTAAATTTGGTTTCATTATATAAGGTTTTGAATATATATACATATATATACATATATATACATATACATATATATACATATATATACATATATATACATACATATACATACATATATATATATATATATATATATATATATACATATACATACATATATGTATATATATACATATATACATATATATGTATATGTATATACATATATATGTATATGTATATACATATATGTATATGTATGTATATCTATATATATGTATGTATATATATGTATATATATGTATGTATATATATGTATATATGTGTATATATATATATGTATATATGTGTGTGTGTGTGTGTGTGTGTGTGTATATATATATATATATATATATATATATATATATATATATATATATAAGCATCAAACCCTTATAAAACTCAAGATTTCAACCAAATGGATTCCTCGTGAGCTTTGCAACCATGGAAGTCTCACAACTCTTGGGTTGAAGAAAGTAAAGGATGTTAATTTAGAGAATTAAAATTTTCAAGCCTAGTAAGTAGAGTTAAAAAAAATTCACCAAGCCCTAGTGGAGGATCTTGTATGTTCTCAGTAGGAATTTAATGAAAATTGATGCATGATACATGTTACTACATAAGGACATTTAATCTTATAGAGGATTTTTTTAATATAAGGATAGTAGAGATATTTTATTTTATTGGTAAATCTAGAAAAATACTAGGCTTAGTAGTTTTTTTTATTTTAAGATATAATCACCCCTATTAGGTTTTTGGTCATAATAGTAATGTGGAGGTATTCCTATGGGTTTAAAATATGTTATTTCAAATTTCGCTAGAAATCTCAAATGTGTATCAAAATCTCTAATTTTTTAATGGAAATATTCTTAAATAATTTGAGTTAATCCATAAAAATTATCTTGAAAGACTTGGTGGTAATTAGACTTTCATATTAGGCTATGTGGTACAACTTGTGGAAAAATACTTTTGGGCTTGAGAATTTGATTGATTTTGAGTCCATAGGATAAAAGATGTTTTCAAACCCATTGTTCGAAAACCTCAACCAAGTTTGAATTTTATTTCCTAATAAGGCCTAGATATAGGAAAATTATCCTTAAACTCAAAATTATTTAACAATTACATGTCTATGATCCTAATGAGTGCCTAAGGCCTTAGGGATGTTCTACTGGCTCTCTAAAATTTATTGAGCATACTTTCTTCTTCTTAAGTTAAGCTACTAGAGATAGGAAGGGTTATTAATACCTAGTTGATTTGTCACTTTCCACTCTACATCAAGTGGTATTAGAGCCTAGAGAATTATTCATGAAGCTCTAGTTCATGTCAGTTGCATAATTTGAAGGAGAGGCTAAAAATATGTCACCCAAAGTTGCTAATGTTGAACATATAGGGAACAACAAAAATATGGATGTTAACACCATTAAGGATTGGATATAATCCTTTGAAAAGTACATTTTGTGAAGAAACACAAGAAATCCAAAAGGTGGATATTGCAAAATCAAAATTCAAAGGAACATCACTCACATCTTGGAATTTTATCCAAAGAGAAGGGATCAAAGAAGGAAAGAGCATGATAGTTTATTGGAAAGGGATGGTATAAGGAAAAACATACCTATTTAGTCTTGATCTCTAAGCCTATATTATCAATTAGTGACCAAAAACTTAGTAATTTACAAGTCATTTACTAGGCAAGATTACAAGCTCATCACTATGACCAAGTTATATAGTAAAGGCCAACCAATTAACACTAAGACCGCGCAGAACAATGATTGTCAAGCTTTCAACAAAGACTAAATAGATATGTGATTTAAGGAATATAGTTTGAGGTGAGTAAAATAATGACAACCAAGCATATTGAGAAGTTATCAAGTGTCAAGCAAATAGAATGATAGAAGCCAAGAATCAAAATACATGACTGAGCATCAGAGCACTAAGGTGTTGAGCAATGCAATCTTGATACATTGGTTTGTAATGGCACAAACTCATATGTGAATCATTTTGGCCAACATTTCTATGAGATTTAATATTTGGAAACCTTGATCAAATTCTAATAATGTGTCATTAGTAGAAGGTTATGACCCCTAGGCAAATATTTCAACCAATCAAGAAAAGGGACATAAATGACAAAAGATGATGAAGTTTAAATCATTGATGAAGACCTAAAATATTCACCTAAAGTCTATTTGAGGAGGATTCTACCCTAGAATAATATTGGACAAGATGCAAAAAAAGATACATGCATGTGAAGGAGTTGTAGAGATAGATCTAGTAGAGAGGGAAATTAGAGAAGTGAAGGACTAAATATATTATCAAATTAGGAGAATAAAATTAGAGATAAAGAAAAGAGGAGTCCCAAGATCATGTTGCTAAGCATACCAAGGGTCAAGTAATGAATCAGTTAGTATTGTAATTGTGACAGGGTAAATATCTTAATAGAGTCATCCTAGTAGGCCTATGTAAATCCCCTTATAGAGTCATTACTTAATTCTAAGAATCAAGCCCTCTAACAAGGAAAGACCTAATAGTATTTTAAGTCTTTAACATGATAGACCTTTCACCGGGTACATCATATATTATGATCAAACATTATAACCTTAACAAGTTAATTTTATTGTTGGAATAATGAAAATTTCTAGGTTTCCTCCTCACCCCAGTTTTACCTTCATCTTGAAGTGTTTTTGGGTAACCAAATCATTGTGTTATTTGTTGAATTGTTATGGATATGAAGGACTTATTTTATGTTTTAGCATTAAAGTTTTAATGATAAGTTAGGATTGGTTTAATAAAAAATTTTTTAAAGTCAAAAATTTAAGATCTTGATTCAACCCCCTCTCAGTATCTTGTTTCCCATACATACATACATACATAGATATATAGTTCTCCTTTTAGGAAGCTTAACAAATTGTGAGTTTAAGATCATGGAGATGGAAGAATACAAGATGGGAAAGATCATTGAAAATTAGATAGTTGAAATATAGATCAAGTTGCAACAATTAGAGACAAAAAGAGAAGAATTGAGAAAATCTCTCAAAAGGAGAAGAGAGATTACCACATAGCTTAATAAAATCCAATACAAAGAAGTTGACATAGAAGAATTTTTGGACAATGAAAAGATTTGTGACAAAGATGAAGCAATGATAGAATTACTAGAGAAGAATAGAACCCAAGTAAAGGAAGAAAAAGATTTGAAGAGAAAAAAAAAATTCTAATCCTTCACAATAGATGAATCTATTAGAAAAAAGAAGAACACAATAGAAGATAAACTCATGGCTGAAGAAGAACAAAGAAAGATACCTAGAAGAATTGAAGAAATTGTTGCCAATATGGTTAGTTAGATGTCTGGAGACTTGTCATTTATGGCAACATGTATTCAACATTTCATTTATCCATTAAGAGTTAGAAACTAAGTGTTAGATAATTTGTAGAATTATAGAGACATATGTGATGTCTATGAATGACACAATTCAAATTATCTCATGCACAATTGATGATAGCTATATGATAATATGACACTGACATAGTCTAGTGTACAAATTTGTATAGACTACACAACATGAGTTACAATTAAAATACTAGTTTGAGTATTTAATTGATAAGAAGAAAGCATATCTGAGAATTGAATTGTATGGCTTAAGGAATCATTATGATGACAAAATAATTACTAATTAATGATTGGCCAACATTATGGACACTAATTTCTAAATTATTTTATATTATGTCAAGCATGTGAAGACATGAAGGCCAATTGAGTCAATATTTATTAATGTATGAGGTATAAGTAAAGATCTTATCTTGCACAAATAATGTTAAAGATGTATGACATGTGAACCATTGTGAAGATAGCTTGAAAGATATGCGAGCCTTATGTGATACAAAATTTGATGTATGATTAGAGCAAGTTTTAGTAGTGAGATAGTAGTGTACGTATACCTATGAAGAGCTTAGTTGTATAATTGCATGTTGGGGAAGTGAGCTCTTATTTCATACATTACATTTGATCTACCAAATCCTAATATGGTTGAAGCTTCTAATAAATCCTAGTCCTCTAATAAGGACTCTAGACACTATATTTATTTCATAGACTCCTAACAAGGTCAATATCCTTCACAAGATTCTTTTGTTTAGTTGATCATCTTGGGGGTCATCCCCACCTAGGTTTTTGCTTGACTAGGGTTTCCCTAGTTAACAAATAATAGTGTTATGAATTCTCTTTGTGAATGGTTATATTTACTATTCAAAATTTTTATTTTACTTTCATATGCAAATTATAAACTAATTAAAAATATTCAATTGTAGGAAAAAGTTTGTAGAATATTAATTTACCCACACCCCCCCCCCCCCCCCCCCAACTCTCAATATTATCTATTTTGAACAATTGGTATCAGAGCATAGGTACTTTGAAGAGGCTTAATAGCTTGATTAAGATCCCTATACACATTTAATAGTAAAAAAGAAATCTTGAAGAAGCTCTTGAATAGATGGACCTTCTTATAGAAGAAAGAAATAACCTAAAAGATAGGTATGAAGATACAAAAGTTTACATTGGAAAACTAAAAGACAAGATTAATGATCTAAAATTTGGTAAGGAATAAAATATATAAACTAGTTACAATGATGAACTAGGATATCTCAAGAAAGAAAATGAGATCTTAAAATATGGGTTGAAAATTGTTGAACTTAAGTTAAGCTTTAAGAAAAGTGACAATAAGAATGAACCTGATCTAATATCTGAGAATGCAAACCTTAGATTGTAATTGAGTCAACTTACATTTGAATTAGATTCTATAAAGATAGAACATGCTAAGTTAGAAAAATAAAAAATTATTTTTGAAAGAAGAATTGAGATAGGCTAAACAATAGTTAAAGAAACTTTATACAAGCTCTAAGAAAATTGATGACCAAATATTTTATCAAAGACTCTCTTATGATTGAATAGGTCTCTGATATCTTATTGAAGAAAAGTTAGCCAAGAAAGTTGAAATTAGGAAATAACTAGATCTAGTTGTAGAAACCCCTAAAGAAACTAATTAGAATAAGATTGAGTCATCTAAAGAAGTTGAGATAGTTGATTTATCTGAAAAAATTTGATGAAGCTAATATAACAGAGCAAGTTGATCAACCTAAGAAAGTTGAATCATCCAAGGAAGTTAGACATGAATTCAATGGTAAATGCTTCATACATAATGAATTTGGACATATGGAGACTAATTGCACATGTAAGTCTTTTTAACCTATTAAAAATTTCTCTTGTTATAATTGTCATGGTTATGGATATAAAGTAGTAGAATGTAAGAAACTTAAATTTGATGGTAATAATAGGAAAAATAGTATGTTTAGGAATACTAACCCTAAAAGTAATGAAAGAGGAAGATTCTAGAGTAGATTTGATGATGCTATAGACCTAATGGTGAAAGGAAAAAAATTGTATGTTACAAGTGTAACAATCATAGACACATTGCAAGAAATTACAGAGCACTTGATAGTTAGAATGGAACCAATCAAAGGAGGAATGTGCATATATGTTAGTTATGCAATAAATTTGGACACATAGTGAGATTTTTTAGAATGGACAAAAGGAAATTCAATAGGAATCCTAATCATAGAAGAAGCAATAATAGAAATGATAGAAGGAATGTAAATGGTAGTGACAACAGTTAGAAGGAAGAAATCAAGGAACATGTTGATTGTTGATCTTAGATTGGTTTCGCCAAGTGAGTGTTAACACACTTAAGTTATTTACTTAGTTCATGCTAAACTAGTAGTACATGTTGAGCACAACATGTAAATAATAGACCATGTCGAGTCATAGTGACTGTTGAGCCACTCATGTGCTGAGTCACTCAAGTGCCAAGTAGATAGTATATGTCAGGTGATACAAGAGCCCAGTAAATAGTGGATGCCAAAAAATACAAATGGCATGTCATAATAGAAAGATTAGTGTATATCAAGCATCAAACACATTAGATGCTAAGTAAGACAATTTTTATATATTTGTTTGTAAAGGTACAGAAAACTATGTCAAGCATTTATGAGCTGACTTAAGGATGAATTATGATATTTTGGAGATAAGGAAAAATTTCTAGCTGGATTCCCTATGCAATTACATGCAACCAATCAAAAAATAGGAAGGATAAAGTGGAAAAATTGATGAATCTCAGTCGTAGATTCATACCTAACTCTAAGCACAAGAGTATTCTTAGGGAGGATGAAACTGTAATCTTTCTATGAGTGTTAAAGGAGAAAAAAGGATAGTTTACATGTGAAAATAGAGAATTCATGGTGGCTTAGAAGTTATCAAGTGAAACTACATTACCGAATCGGTTGAGATAAAAATAGAGGATAGAGAAATTGATATGTAATAGAGACATTTGATAAAGAAGGATCAAGAAGACATTGTTTAGAGGTGATATGTTATCAAGAAATCAAGTGCTAACCACATGATCTATGCTAAGACATTCTAATAGGTGATTTCGATAAAAATCTCTTAACAAAGTAGTCCTAACAAGCTATATAAAATCCTTTAATAAGGTGCTTACTCAGTTGTGAGTTAAATTCCTTTCAGCAAGCACACTTCTAACAGGGTGTTGAAATACTCTATAAAGGTGAAATCTAATAGTATTTGTGAACCTTTAATAGGGCATATCTTTCATAGAGTAGATCATGTTTCATGGTCAAGACATTGTATCATTTAGTGGATACACTTTATTACTGCAGTAGTGAAGATTTATGGGTGTCATCCTCGCCCCAATTTTACCTTCTTTCTTGGAGGGTTTTTGTGTAATTATATCTGGTGTCATATGTGTGATTACTTATTTGTGTTTACATGATTTAGATGTATATGCTTTATATAGTACTCATTGAAAGTATGAGATGGATGTGTGGTGAAATTTTTATGGGTCCAAGTTTAAACTATATATTCACCCCCCCGCCAACAAGAAGCTTACTTTTCCTATTATAATTCCAAGAATTAGTATCAAAGCTTTGTTCTCTAAAAGATAAGCTCTACAACTTTGAGAAAATATCTTGAAATGGAAGTCTAAAAATTGGAAAAGATTATTGAGAACCAAGGAATTGTGATACAACTCATTCTACATCAATTAGATGAAGGAAGAGAAGAACTAAACAAGTCCTTGAAGAGAAGGAAAGAAATTTCTATTGTAGAAAATGACACAAAATACAAGGTGATTGACACTACCAATCTATTTCGTCTAATGAATTTGATGTAGTAATTGTAGATCTCATGTAAAAGATTATTGTCCAAGCTAAGGAAATCAGAAATCTCAAGATAGAGAAAGAAGCACAAGCCATAATACTATGCAAGGTAACTGAACAAAAGAAGAAAGCTATGGAAGATAAAGCCATAATTGAAGAAGACCAAAGAATTCTAAGAAATAGGCTAGAAGAGAAGTCAATAGAGCTAACCAAGATTTCTAGCATGCAATTGGATACTCTAAGTGAAATAATGAATGCCAACTATGAGTTAAATTTCAAGGACATTGAGATAACTATATTGAAATTGTAGAATGATCTAAGGGGTATGTGTAGGATCATGGTGTGCCAAAAAATGGTGATCTAAAAAGTTTGTAGTTTTGAAATATCTCAAACCATTTCAAGATCTATTCCAACTTTTTTCCCACCCACCCTAATACTAGATGAAAACAATTAATATCTTTATAAAGTCTACTATATCTTTTGATACCAAACCTATATGGTAAACTTTAAAAACATCCTAAAAATGTTCTTTTGGCCTATTTTTATGTGATTTTTACTTCAAACATGTAGCTGGTGAATTTTTTTCACCAAAATTTGATGAAATGAAAAGGGTTTCTTAAGAATGTTCTTATCTTTCCATAAATGTAAGGTTTGTCAAATTATTAGTTTAGTAAGTAATTATTACTTATTTTCTAATGGAGTTACATATAAAGTGTTGATAGACACACTACTTGAAAAATAACTATAACTTTCAAATGGTACAATATTTTTTAAATCCAAAAGATTCATCGCATTCTATGTTTCTTCTACTATAAGGGAAAAACATGAAAAATTGAATATTGTAGAGTTTTAAATTAGTTAAGTTGGTTAGACATGAGTGTTTTTTAATTTTAAAAATACTAAAGTCAAAAATTAATTAATTATTATTTATTTAGAATAAAAATACCCAAAAAATATGTGTCACATCTAGGCATGAGTCTACTACTTATATCGAGAATATTATTAAAAAATATTATCATTTGATTTTGATTAAGGTGGTCAAACATACATCTACTTCTTATTTTTGTTCTGAAAATTTTCTAATATTGCATTAAAATTCAAAATTTTGACCAATCAATTTTTATTTTTTTGAGATATGTCCTAGTAGTTTAAAAACTAGATTCAATTTTCTAGAGATTCCTTTCTCTCAACTTTTTGATATAAAGTTAATAACAAGTAGGAAATTGTACCTCAAGTTGACATAACCTTGATTTTCTAATTTTTTATGGCCACTTAAGAGCATAGTTTGGTTGACCATGATCCTGCACATACACTAAAGAGAGAAAATGAATCTAGTGAAAGTTTCAACAAGCCAAATGAAGCCATCAAATACTTTGAGCAATTATTGAGATCCCCCATATCCAATAATGATACATCTGGACTAGGACACACAAGAACTGAAGAAGGAGAATCATCCAAAAAGTGTACAAGAAAGGAAAACAAAAGGTAAGAACTCCAAACGTATTTTTCATAATTTTTGTAAGAAAGAACATACTACTAATGTGTGTAGGAGAAAGACTACAAATTAGAATGTTAAGCCTAAGAGCATGGTTCACTATGATAAGTGCAACAAGAAAGGTCATCATGCACATGAATGTAGAACCAAGACCATACATACATAAAGATTTGAAGATTATTGCTACAACTACCAGAAGTATGGACATAGAGCTTTTGAATGCAAATCCAAACCCATCTAGTCATCAAACAGGCACACAAAGGTAAGGAACAATTGAAACTCCTATAATTGGGATTATACCTAAAAATTGTATTAGGACACACATCAGTGGTAACAAATAAAGGTGGTTGACTCAAACCACATATTTTAGTTGTTTGAAGATTAGTCACATTAGTAGGTATTTCCAAACAAAGTCAAAAGGACAAAGTTGTGAATTTGATAGAGGGAAAGGCACAAAAAATGTTAAACACATCAAAATTAAGATGAATAAGACATGTAAAAAGAAAGATGATTGCAACACATCAATTGGAGAAGGGGTCAATTCACTCAAAGGGTAAGGTGATTACACCTCATCAAACTAGGAAATCAAAAATTATGTGGAACTAATATCTAAAATTTATATCATACATATGTTCCAAAGGAATCTAGTACTGAAAAGGCAACATTAGCATGAACAAAGATGTAGGATGTTATTAGGAATTGAAGATAAATCTTTAATTTATTCATGCTATTGTCGAGAATGAAAAATTTCCTATGTGTGGTGAGTGGAATGTAAGAATATGCCAAGCTATCAAACTAGCTAGTTGATGCCAAGCTTGTAGTGGTTTATGAGTAATGGAAATGATAATGTATGCCGAGTGAGCCTAAAATTTGTTGATGCTAAACTTACAACTATGTAAGTACTCAACATTAATTATAGGGTTTTTTAAGGGTATTGATCAATTTTAGCTCATTCTCCATCATTTCAAATGTGAGAAAGAGTCAGTAGAGTAGAAGGCCCAAGTAGTTACAAAAGATTCTAGCAAAGATCTCACACCAATTTGTTAGATTTCATAAGGTATTTATCAAGAGCCAAGATACATAGTTTAAATTTTGTAAACCCTAGTTTCACATTATGGCATCAAGTTTAGAGAAAGTAGAGGGAAAGAAAGTTTTGAATGTTCAGTTATTAAGTAATGAAGTCAAGTAGCACATTTTGGAAACCATTCTAGACATTTCTTGTAAGCAAGACCTTCCAGTGCATTGTCAATGATTCCATTGAATGTGATAATGGTTCAAGATGTAAGAAAATGCTACAACTATAAGATAGGAAGAATTAAGGAGATGGTAATTAGGGAAGTATACAAAAAACTCTATGATAATGGTGTTTTGTTGAATTCAAAATTATTGAAAGAAATGGATTAACAAAAGCCCTAGATTTTCTAAATGTATTCAAGATAGAGTGGATCAGGATATTGCTTAGTCGAATTCATGATTGTTCATGATGGTTGGATAATGGACCTATCAAAATTAATAAGAGAATAATACATAGCATTATTGGTTACCCAACCCTAGATCAACTTAAGACATTGACAAATGATTCAAAGGAAGTGATTGAAAATAGTACTGGAGCTATCTAGAACAAGAGAGGGATGACAATAGACACAGTCACTGATCTTATAATAATTTTTTTAATAAGGGTTATATCACACAAGTTCTATCCATTTAGTAAGTTGAATAGTGTGCCCTATATAGTTTTGGATGTTGGATAGAAGATTGTTAAGAAAGATCATGCATATGATCTAGCAGGGCTACAATTGCAACAGTTGATGGAAAATCCTAGAGCAATCAGGAAAACTAAGAGTGCACAATGCCAATTTGCCTATATATTAATTTGTATATTCTCTTATGTGCAAAACACATTCCACTCATTTGGCACTATGGGATGCAAAACAAATAGTTTAGTAGTAGTATAGATTGATGAGTATATTGTGTAGTTAGGAGAGAATTTTAAATCTTTGATGACAAGTTATTTTGAAGATTTCAAGAAGTCAATAAAGGAAAGCTTGAGAATACCAATATCTTTTGTTGAGAAACACTATAATGACGTATGTTTCTTTTTAATGCTAATTATATATTTGTACAAGCTACTACACCAAGTGTAAGCTAGTTAAGACCCTTAGGTTATGAAATAAATGTGGATGAAACCTCTGTAGCTATAATAGCTTTACTTGCATAAGAGGTAGATAAAATTGCAAAAGTATTTGGAAATTATGACATGGTAAAGTCAAAGATTACCATGGAATTGAAGATTTCTTTAGCTTTGAAGAAAAAGGAAAGATAGTAAGCTAATTTTGGAGAGCGTGTCAAGGAAGAAGGAGAAGAAGAAGGAGAGGATGAAGAAGAAGAAGAAAATGAAGCACAAGTACCTCTAGCTTTGACATAAAATATGGGAGAAAATAAAGAAGAGGAGGAGACTAAAGGTTCCAAGGGAAAGAAGACATGGAAGCACCTACTCCTGCCAAGAAAAAGAAGAGGAAGGCCAAGGCACAACCTATGACAAGGGCTAAGGAAATTGTCCAACTAGGTCAGCCCAAGCCCATTGCAACTACTACAAGAGTTAGCACACCTATAACTACACAAAAGGCCAAGGAAAAGATTACATAAGTAGAGCAAGGAGGTTTAGAACAAAAGAGACCAAGAAGGAAGTATTTTGCACAAGAAGATTCTGATGGGGAGAAAATAGAGTCAGATGACAACAACCAATTTAAGGTTGTGAGCCACAATCCTCTTTTAGATCTTGAAAATTTATGTGAAAATCTTAAGAATAGTGTAGATCTATCAAGATTTAGTCATGTTGATTTTGATAAATTGGGTAAAGTGGAGGCGGCCATATATGCCATGATGGCAAAATTCAAGACAACCCCAATAGAAATTGCCAACTTAGTGCCAACGAGTCTCTATGACATAGTAGATAAAAAATGGAAATATTGTCTTGGAAAGACAAATTAGGGATACAAAACTAGCCCAAGTGATGCCTAAACTATCTAAGGCACAAATTGCTAAGGTTCTAAAGAAATATGTAGTTTAGATCACACCTAAATACAAAGCCTTCAACATTTTACAAAATAATATTGATGATGTTGTCAAAAAGTCCACACAAATATGGAAACTCACTTATGGGTTGACTATAGTAAAGGAAGGAGAACCTAAACCTATTGAAGTGAAAGATAATGAAGATGAAGATGACAAAAATAACACTATTGGGGAAGGAATAGAAATTCAAGTAGATGACAAGGCAACATTTGAGCCAAAGAAGTTAAAAGAAAAGAGTGTGCAAGATATACAATTACCAAACTTGTTCATCCTCCACATGTCACAACCGAGACTACTAAAACAACAGCTATCAAGGATGTTTCTAATTTATCAACTTAGAACATAAATCCCCTTACTAAAGATGATTTGAGGAAGATATTAGATCAGTCTACATTATAGTCCAAACTTTATGATAATCCTATTTTGATCAGTGAGGATGAGCTACAAAATTTAGTGATTGACATTGCAAGGGAAAGGTTGAATCCATGAGGACCACCTTCTATCATCCCTCCAGTCATTAGTGTACAACCTTTGGTCCAAATTCCAAAAGATACATCTAACAAGGTTGAAACAATTTCCAAGATTAACACAGTAGAGAAGAGCATAGTGGAAACACATGTTTCTACTATAGAACAACAAGAAATAGGTTAGATAGACTTATTTTCACCTACAGAAAAAGATCATGGAGCAAGTCAAATCATTATGACTAAGTAGGGAAAGCCTAAAGTGATGGGGAGGCTAGGATAGACTAGCTAGTCTATGCTTGATGCTCTCTAGGATCCAACTATTCTCTAGAAACTTATTAAGTCTATAGGATTTCTTTCTAATTAAAGAATCCCCTAACCTTCCCTAACCTTCCCACCAAGTTAAAAAAACTCATCTTTCGGCATGTCAAACTTTGATCTTTAGTACCTATTGCTTACATAGTATTTTTAGGGTATTCTAGAATTCTAACTCATTCTAACCTCTAACAAGGATTTTTGTGAGTTCCAAGATGATTTTTGATCATTCAACACCTTTAAAATGTAAAGGAAAGATTGGGTTTCCATCTGATTGCATAGTTTCTTCACAATAGGGTTACTAGAAGAGACCCAATTGGGCCTCCCTCTAGATTTGTAGGGATTATAACTTCTTCCCCTCAAAGTTTCAACTCCTCTATCCTTAAGAAAATCTACTATACTAGACCCATTCTCAAGGATTTTTGGGGTCTAGGGCTTCTAAAAGGTTGTACAATATTTATGGCAAAAATAAGGGTTTTGAGGGTTTTTTAAGACTACCTACTATCCTCACTTTTTGAACACCTTCCATAGCATAAAATAACTTCTCATAAATAGCATAAGATCTTCTCATTCCTCTTTAATCCCTCAAAAGGGCAAGTCATGACATTGCATCCTTTGCTCTTGAGATCTCTTTCTCTATTGTTTGCTTCTAGCCAGCCATTACCTAGCTTGCCTAGGGCTTTGCCAAACAATTCTCTGCTCTAATTTTATTGTCCCCTAATTTCATGGTAATATAAATTAGGTTTTTTAGTCCTTGAATCCACAAGGGCATGGAAATATCTAGGTGGAAACAAGATCTACAACCCTATCATTGCAAAGTACTCAAAAACTAGCAACACACAGTTGCTTTGAAAGAAATTAATGAAAGACTCATAAAAATTGATAAAAAACCTAGTTTAATGAATTCAAAAAAAGGAAAAAGAACTATATTCAATATCCTAACAAAAAAATCCACAAAAATTCACTATTGACTCCAAGAGTTAACAAAAAGCTATCATTGCCATTGAAATTCTATTCACAGTTTGTTGTATATGTACTGTAGTAGCATAATGATCACAACCAATGGTTGGATTAAGGTTCTCTAGAACTTAAATAGATTCCTCCTAGGTATGTGTGTAAGTTTTAGAGCTTTATTTTAGCCATTTGACAAGTTATACTTACAAAGGAAAAGTTGCTAGGAACTTTTAGAGAAACCTTTTGTTGTTGGAGTAATGTTCTTGCCCCAACATTCTAAGACCATTGCTAAGTCTTCCCAAGCCATTCTTGGGCTTTAAAACTTCACCAATTAAAATAGGTAATACATTCAAGCTCTATCTAATGTATATATCTCATGGTGGAAACTTTTGAACAACTTTGTATTATTCAAGAAAATTTTGCCCTTTCAAGCAATGACCATATTATAAGTTCTTGTAATGCACACATGTGCTCATAGTGCAACAAAAACTCCTATTCAAACCTTTTAACAACATAGAAAATAAAGCATCTCAAGCTAATATCAACCCAAGGATATGATACCATTCACATAAAAAACAAAAGAGGAATCTTTAAGAACTGTCCTAAGCCTAGACAGACAAGCATGAGTTAAAACTCTTATTGTACTTACATACTTCTTATTGAAATTTTAGCACACCAATAATGAAATAGTGGGAACCTTGGATGTGTTCTCCTACACCATGAAGAGAGTGATATGAAACCACAACTAAAGGAGAAAAATAAAATCCAAACATTGGTAACCTTACTAGTATCTAGCACTCCATCAAGTCACACTCTTCACAAGCCAAGCATAGATACTACTCCATTGTTAATCTTAGTGTCGAGCCCCAGTTTATCAAAGGCTGAAGAAGTAATTAAATATAGAGATGTGATGCTTGATGAAAAAATTTTTCTACCCAAGTATTATCATGACACCATGACCATAGAAAAAATGGGCATATTTTAGTAGGCCCTAGAAAGGAAAAAGCAACAAGAAATGCTTAGAAGAGAGTATATGTAGATGTAGGTAGTATAGGATATTTAATACATCTTCTTAGATGAATTTAGTCTACCAACTCCTGAAAAGACCAAGCCAGTAATAGAATAGCTAATAGACATACTAGAGAAGGTTAGTAATTGAGACCAAGATACAAATGCTAAGTTATTAGAATGGTCACAAAAGAAGCTCTAAAATAAAGTGAATGAGAAAATATCTAGTGATATAACACTAACATAGGTTGCATTGGCAACTAAGGTTGAGAATATGAAGAAGGTACTTGAGAACATATTCTAATTGTACACTAAATTGTGCAATCCCTCACTTTTTACCCAAGTTGCCAAAAGTCACAATCTGAGTCTGGAGAGCCAAATTAATGCATCGAGTACAAAACTAACAATGAATCCAAGTCATAGTGAGAAGCATTTTAGAACATTGCTTTAAACCCATAGTCACTTAGCTATATTGATAGAAAATAAAGCCAAAAAAATGGCCAAACTAACTAGCATCTAGGTGACACTTACCCCTTAGATGAAAATTTTGCACAAGGAACTAGGATATGTTGAAAACCTAATGAAGAGATACCCAAATCTTTCTACCTTAGATGGTCTACTCCACCTTTCTACCAAGCTAGCAATCCAAATCAAGTCATTGGATGTAGCATGTGATAATTTGGATGTAGCCCTTAAGATAATATTGGATGTCCATAAATCTTTTTTGGATGAACACACAATAAGTGTATAGCCCATTGACATAAGTGTCAAACGGGGGGAGACACATTTTTGGGGGAGAAATAGAGAAAAGGGGGAGAATGAAATAAGAGAATAAAGTAAACATAAGGGAGAACAAGCAAAGAGAAAGCATCAAAATACAAGAAGTATTAGATGAAAGAATATCAAAAAAATATAGCATGAAATCAAAGTATATCATAAGAGACACATTTACTCAGAAGAAGTACATAATTTTGGTTATAGAATAGACCTATCAACTTTGGGTGAGTTATCAAATTTTGAGGTATACAAGTTATTGCAAAATTTTGACATTTTGAATTTTTATATATAAGTCGAGTTGAGATATGTTATGATCATAAGTTTAAGGATGATAATTTATACTCAAGTGTTTTTGAAACTAATGTCAAAGGGGGAGATTTTTTTTTATCTCAAATTGGTTTTGACAAGTGTCAACACACTTAAGTTATTTACTTAGTTCATGTTGAACTAGTAACACATGTAGAGTACAACATGTAAATAATAGACCATGTTGAGTCATAGTGAGTGTTGAGCCACTCATGCAATGGGTCACTCAAGTGTCAAGTAGATAGTATATGTCAAGTGATACAGGTGTGGAGTCATAGAAAAGAGATAATTAGTGTATGCCAAACATTAAAGACTTTAGGTGTTGAGTAAGATAGTTTTGACATATTTGTTTGTAAATGAACAAACAACTATTTAAACCATTTTTGAGCCACTTAAGGATAAATTAAAATATTTTGGAGATAAGGATGAATCTCTAGTTGGATTCCCTATGCAATTACATGCAGCCAATCATAAAAGTGGAAGGGTTAAGCAAAAAAATGGATTAATCTCAATCATAGATTCACACCCAATACTAAGTCACCAAAGTCTTCTTAAGGAGGATGAAACCCTAAAATTTCTATGATGTTTAAAGGAGCAAAAAGGATAGTTTACATGTGAAAATAGAGCATTCATGGTGGCTTAGAAGTTATGAAATGAAATTACATTGTAGAATCAATTAGAGAAAATAGAGGATAGAGGAAAGGATGTAGCAAAGAGACATCTGATCAGGAAGGATCAAGAAGACATTGTTTAGAGGTGATCTGTTATCAAGCAATCAAGTGATAGCCATAGGATCTATGTTAAGACATTATAACAAGTGATTTCAATTAAAATCTCTTAACAGACTATTCCTAACAGACTATATAAAATTCTTTAATAGGGTGTTTCATTAGTTGTGAGTTAAATTCCTTTAACAAGGCACACTTCTAATAGGGTGTTGAAATCCTCTAACAAGTTGACACATAATAGTCTTTGTAAGCCTTTAACAAGGCAATCCTTTCACAAGATAGATCATGTTTCATGGTCAAAACATTGTAACTTTCAATGGATACATTTTGTTACTATAGTAGTGAAGATTTGTGGGTATCATCCCACCCCAGTTTTACCTTCTCACTTGGAGGGTTTCTAGCTAATCATATCTAGTGTCATATGTGTGATTACTTATTTATGTTTACATGATTTAGATGTATATGATTTATATATTATTAATTGAATGTATGATATGGATGTGTGGTGAAAGTTTTATGTGTCCAAGTTTAAACTACAAATTCACCCCACCCCCATCCCTAAAGTTTACCTTTCCTATTGTAACTCCAACATTGATGAATTCAAAGAAGCATTTTTGAAAGCTTGTTAGCTAGAGAGTTCTCATACAATTTTGGAATAACAATATTTTGATGCACTTGAAGAGAAATTGAAGTTAAATTTTTTTTTTGACTCATCCTATCTAAATTAAATAGTTTTAAAACAGATAGAGCATTAGCTAATTAGAGCTAATGTTAGAAAGTGAATTAGAAGTTGCACATTTATAGAAGCCAAAAGACATATAGAGGAAGCTATGGTTAAGTGTGTAAGCTTAGATATGATTACAGGAAGTGGTAAGATTAAAAACATTTCTACTTACATATAGTGATAGTTTTTGAATTTATGGTAGATGCATATTTAATGCAAAGTCTGATTTGCAGTTATTTAAAGATCATGAGAAAGATTATGAGTACATTTGATCATGTAAAGTGTTTAGAACAACTTGAGATAAATTTGACATCAAATTGAAGTGCACAAAGAAGACCTTAAAGTACAAAATTGTAGAAACCCTAAACACAACATTTTAAGGTATTTTTTGAAGCTTGAATTAAGTTTTTTGCATATACAATTAAGAATCAATGGCTAGTCAGATGGTATATGATGTTAGTGAAAGACCAAGATATAACTTCAAGAAACTTCTTTTTGTTTCTCTTGTGGATGAATTGTTATGCAAATTTTTATAAATCCCATAGAATGTGCTTCATGTAGAGGATGTTAGGAGTTATATCCATTGTAAAATTGAAACTATTAGAGATGAGGATATACACAAGGAATTAGGAGTTATGGGTAATAATGATCTAACCTTGAAATCCTTCTGTGCACATCTGAATGAGTGAAACCTAGTAAAGTATATGTTTTATATAGAGTTTTTCATGACTAGACCAGAATCATTTTGAGTCAAGTTCATGATGAGATGATTTGGATATGTGATATACATGTTGCAATTGACAATGACCTAATTCACAAGATCGCATGTCTAAGCAATGACGTATGCAACCTAGGAAATGATAGAAATGTGAGGAATTTGTTGAGACAAATCTATTTAATTGATTTAATGGAACAAATATGAAGGTGGGTATGATTCAAGATAGAGGAGTCAAGTTATTAAGTAGAATTTTAGGATACTAGTTTAACCATGGTTCAAGGGTTAACTCAATACTAGATGATTCTTAAATACAACTTATTTAATTTGAGTTAAGAGAAGAAAATAAAATTTATGTGAGATAGTTAGAACTTAGTTACTAGAATATATTGCAAAGTTGAAGAAGACAAAGAATGCAGTCTTTAGATTTGAGTCTCTATTGACACATTTATTCTTCTATGTAACCAAGAAGTTCCCATGAATGAAAAATTAGGAAAGTAATGAGTGTGTAAAGATGTTGGTGACATAGAGCTATAGAGATAAGTTGGAAAATGTTAGAGATAGTGACATAGATAGGATGATGAAGAGTTTTCAAACTAAGATGAAACAATGGTAAAAAATACCTCCTTTAATGGTGAAGAAGTACAAAGATGAATTATGGTTCATGATTGGTGTAGAAGCACCACCTCCACCTTCAAATTTAACTTTTTAAAGTTATTTTAGAATCTTATTAAAATAATTATCTAGTGTTAGAAAATATATTGTAATGGTTAAGTTAATTAAGATTCATGTATTCTTGTGAGTAGCTTACACACTGTATTAGATATTAAATATAATTTGGTAAGTGGGAAGTTTTATAACTACCCCAAGAAACTCATACTTTAAAAGAGGCACAATTATAATTGATGCATATAGAGAAGGATATTGATAGGAAGTTAGAAAGAAGATAATTTAGAGTGAAGTAAGAAATACTCCAAATAGCTCTCTGGTAGCAGCAAGAGAGCCACACACTTTTGTAATCTGTAGATGGTTTTTTGATAAAAGTGTATGTTTATATCCTATCAATTTGTGTTATTATATCTATGCATTCAATTATTTTGATGATAGACCATAATGATAATTTGTTGCAGGTTCCTAACTATTGATGATCAATTTAATGATTATAGCCATGCACTATTTCTTCACTAGTTATGGGTGCATCTACATAAAGGAAGCAATATATCATCAGGTTTGATAACAGTCCCAAATTAGGATAAGGTGAATTAGTTATGGAAACCAAAGCCTATTCTTTTTTGGAAAATGTGGCATGAGTAAGAAGCCTAATGTTCTTGTTGCTTGTGAATACATATTGTGTTCGTAAAGAGGAGGTGTTAGATAATGAACACCACACATCTACAATCCTCGATCGTGGCATGACTCAAATTTGTGGGTGGATTTTGAGGAAACCCAAATGCAAATGGAGAGTTGGGCATAGTCACAGAGCAAAGAGAAAGGAAGTGACTCTTTGGGATGACCTACATTAGTGTCAATATAGAAAGAGCCACTCACTATCACGACAAAAGTTGGTAGTTTTGTTAGATCAAATGGATGCAAAACAAGCGAGACATGTGGAAGAGGAGTGACATGTTGGAAGGATTTGATGATGGATTTAGAGTGTTGAATATATCACCTTGTCCATGTTCAAACCAAAATTGATTGCATGGTAAAAGGAGTATAGTCTTGACCCATGGTGGTTGTAAAGTGGATATTAGTAAGAGACACCATTTGGTATGGACCTTTAGTGCAAGATAATACCAAACTCAATTTTCTCTATTGTTGAGGTGGTGAATATATTTTGAATATAGAAGGAGTTGATAATCTTGAATGGTGGATAGTGGACATTGGAAAAGTGGTGGTTCCTTATTAAGTTCATGCTCCATGTATTTGGTTTGTAGCATTTTCCAAAAACCCATGCATTACAATATTCACAAGCCATCTCTATTGAGATCCATCTCCTATTAGATTATACAATAGCTTAAACACAAAACAAATGCTCATCCAAAACCATCAACTTGAATTCAACCACAAATACATAAGAGCATGAACTTAACAAGGAATGTTAGAGTAAATAATTATTTATGCTTTTACTTAAGTTTACTTAGTTTAAATGCATTAGACATTAGTTGTCACCTATGAGTTAGTATACCTTTACATGTTGACTTGTTGACAACACAAAAGTTTGTGTATATATTGTCAACAACTTTTCATACTCCTTTCACCTACTTGGAGGGTAATCCAATTTTCATGGATGTATTCTTGGTTGGCATGCTTCTCTCCTAGCATCTTCTATCTTATTCTAGAAGATTCCTTGAGGCCTTTATATTTGGGTTCTCTCATTGTATTTCATAAAATATTGGCATTGAAAATATCGTATAGCCAATTCATTTTTTGTTGTTGGAATATTTTTCTCTCAAGTCTATTTAATTTTTTCAAGCTCTTGCTCCTTCCTCCTTTGGTTTCTCTTTGATAGGTTATCTGCATGCTGGTGATCTTGGTGCACTATGAAGTTGTCTTTCATCAACTTCTACATGGTATCAAAGTCTCCTTGCTACTTCTTAGTCGAAGGATTTTTGAAGCTACAATTTAGAGACACAAGCCTTAGTTTGTTTGTGATTTTTTATTCAATTGGGAGGAAGAGAAATTTTTAGGGGCACTATGGGCCTAAATGAATGCTTTCATTAAGTTTAGAAGGCCTGTTACAATTAGGATCCACAAAAAATTTGTCCATTTTGGACACAATTGATCCAGGAGAAATTTTTTTTTCCTAGGTGGCTGTATGGATGTGTTTTTGCGCATTAATTGCAATTTTTTCATAAAATCTTTTAAATTTTTGGGTGCTGTTATAGTGCCACCATAGCACCACTACCACTCAGCCAGTGCACCACCCTAGCACCACTACCACTAGTAGCAACATTGCAGAGCTGCCACGATGCAACCCATTTGTGACCACCACTAACGGGCCTCCAACTTGCTACCTCCATTTCAAAAACACCAGTGGTAGCCACCCTTGTGGCCAATACTGCCAGTGGTGCTACCTCTACTATCACCCACCTATAGCCCCTACACCTCTACCACAACATTGGCTAGTTGGTGTTATCTCCAGGTGCCACATGGCACGGGTGCCATGTTGGCATCTACTACATGGCCCCCTACATGTCAAATTTGTGTAGCCTATACTGCCATGTGGTAATTTTTTTTTTCCATAAGAATTGATAGGCTATCAATTTTAGCATGATGACATCCTAATGTTAGCATGACATCAACACTATATAATTACACCTACAGGCTCTCTAGGGTCCTTTTTGACCTATTTGTAGGTTTTTGGTTGTGACTTGAGCATAGAGTTATTTTTTTCAATTTGAAAGAAACATAAAAAAGCTAGTTTTGAGATAGAGACATTGGTGCATGTATTTTTCTGTTTTGATGTAGTTTTGTTTCCTATTTTTGTACTTAAATTTGGATGTTCTATTTTTCACTTTAGCATGCATATCTTGTGCATCCCATCTCCATTTTTTGAAAATGTTATATTTTTGGAAATTTGGTTCTATCTACATTTTAGAAATGCTTTCCTTTCCTTCAAATTCTACCCCATGCTCTTTCTATCAAGCTTTTGGCATTTTTGCTCTATGGTGGATATCATGGGTGTTCGAGGTTTGAGGATCATTTTCATGGCATGGGATCCTTTTTTTTGGGTTATACTCTCTATTATATTGGCTTGTTTCCCTTTTTGATCATTATTGATATCATTTGTAAGAATCTTTATGCAAAAACACTAAGATAAGTGCCACTCTTACATTTTGGGTTCATGAAGGTTGTTTCGAGATAGTTGTACTCTCACTATGTTTATAAAGTGCCATGGGGGGATAGCTATTTGTTGCTTTTGTGCCCTCTTCCTTTTTTCCCCATGATGTGTCCATAACATGTGTGTTTATCAATGTTTGTACCTCCTACTCTCTCTCTTTGTTCTTGGTTCTTTCTATAGAGTCCTTGGGCCCACTTTCTCAATTGCCTATCATCTCACCCTATCTGCATTAAGTGGGTGTTGTTCTATTTTTCCTAATGCTTCCTTGGTTCAATGGTTCATTAGTGTGAGCTATGTATTTAGTACCAGATCATATATACTAGGCAATTGCAGTGTCTGGCTACCTATGCATTTTGGTGAGATGGATCATCTACCATATAAACACTCTTGGGTTATATCTTCTTCTTCCATAGAGGTTCTTCAGATCAACAACTTCATTTTGATAGAGTTTGTAGCTTCTTCATGCTTCAGTGATGTCCTTCATGATCTTCTTGTTCCTATTTTTGGGACATTCCTCTAGTTAGAGGCTTCTTTAGTCCTTAACTAGATTTCAACTATCTCATTTTGGAGAGAGGTTTTTCCCACTAGGTTTTCTCCTTTGTCTCTAGTTTATATAGATTGTGTTGCATTTCTTATGCATTTGTTCATGGGTACCTAACATGGCTTTGTTGTCGAGACCCATCCTACATTTCATCTTAGCTTTTGTGAGCTTAAGTGCATTCCCCTAAGTTGTACTTAAGGGGGCTATTAGAGTAAATAATTATTTATTATTATTTACAATTTTACTTAAGTTTACTTAGGCTAAATGCATTAGACATTAGTTGTCACCTAGGAGTTAGCATACCTTTATGTGTTAACATGTTGACAACACAAAAGTTTTTGTACATGTTGTCAATAACTTGTCATACTTATCCTTTCACCTACTTGGAGGGTAATCCACTTTTCATGTGCATATTCTTAGTTGGCATGCTTATCTCCTAGCATCTTCTAGCTCGTTCTAGAAGATTCCTTGAGGCCTTTATATTCAGGCTCTCTCATTATATTTCATAACATATTGGCATTGAGAATATTGTATAGAAAATTTATTTTTCTTTGTCGGAATATTTTTCTCTCAAGTCCATTTAGTTTTTCCAAGCTCTAGCTCGTTTCTCCTTTGGTTTCTCTTTGATGGGTTATTTGCATGCATATGTTCTTAGCGCACTGTGAAGTTGGTTTTAATAAACTTATACAATTGCTACCTTTCCATTGTCCACTATTGACCATTCAAGAAGATCAAATCCTTCCATATTCAAAATACATTCACCACCTTAACAATAGAGAAACCAAGTTTGTTGGTGTCACCTAGAGAGCCACACGTTTTGTAATCTATAGATGGTTTTGTAATAGAAGTGTATGTCAATATCCTATCTTTATCAATTTATGTTATTTATCTATGCATGGGATTCTTTTGATGATAGAACATAATGTTAATTTGTTGTGGGTTCCTAACTATTGATGACCAATTTAATGATTTTAACCACACACTATTTCTTGGCTAGTTATGGGTGCATCTACATGAAGGAGGCAACATATCATTAGGTTTGATAATAGTTGCAAATAGGGATGAGCAGAATTGGTTATGGAAACCAAAACCAATTCTTTTTTTGGAAAACATGGTATGAGGAAGAAGCTTGATGTTAGATTGTTGCTTGCAAATACATTTTGTGTTCATGAAGAGGAGGCATTAGATAGTGAACATTATACATTTGTAATCCTTGATTGTGACATGACTTAGATTTTTGGGTGGAATATGAGGAAACCTAAATGAAAATGGTGAGTTAGCCATAGTTGTGGAATAAAGAGAAAGGAATTGACACATTGAGATGACCCATATTGGTGTTGATATGTAAAGAGCTACTCACTATCAAGACAAAATGTGGTGGTTTTGTTAGATCAAACAAATACATAGCAAGCCAAATATGAGGAAGAGAAGTGACATGTGGGAAGGAGTTGAGGATGAAGAAAGGGTGGTGAATATATCACCTTGTCCATGTTCAAACTAAAATCAGTTGCATGGTAATTGGAGTACAATCCTGACCCACAGTGGTTGTAAAGTGGATATTGGTAAGAGACACCATTAGGTATGACCCCTTTGTGCTAGCTAGTACTAAACTCGATTTTCTCTATTGTTGAGGTGGTGAATTTATTTTTAATATGGAAGGAGTTGATTTTCATAAATGGTGGAGGTTCCTTGTTAAGTTCATGTTATTATGTATTTGTGGTTGAATTTGAGTTGATGGTTTTGGATGAGCATGTCTTCTATGTTCAAGCTATTATATAACTCGATAAGAGATTGATCTTAGCTAGAGATGGCTTGTAGATATTGTAATCTATAGGTTTTTTGAAAATGCTAGAACTCAAATAAATGGAGCATGTCTAAATGAAGATTTTGTGATAGTTTGAACTGACATGTAAGATAGAGAGGATGGTGAGTTTGATATAATCAAGTTGGTGTTATTAATTAGGTGAACAATGTTACTATTATTAGAATTTTGAAAGGTTTTAACCCTCTAATTAAATGTCTAGAGAGATAAAAAAAAAGATAATATGCTAATTCAAAGAATGAATTGATGCACCTTGCATCAACGGGGGAAACTGACAATACATGCATGGAAGTGGTAGAACCCAAGATGATATTCATTGAGTCCCATGGGATATGAGATGAATGTAGAAGCCATTAAAGGGTATGAACAAATCATAATCTAGTTAGAAAAGAAAATTAAGTACCCTAGATGGGGTATCTATGAAGAAAAGGTGAGGGAAGTTCATTCTAAAGGAATCTGGTATGGCTCAAAAGGAGTTTAATGAAATAAAATGTATTTCACTAGAAATGGAAGCCACCAGATAGACCAAGGTGATAGAAACAACACCTATTGTTGTTGCAAAACCTTCTAAAGGTGTAACTATTGCAAAAACTAGTGCATAGTCACCATATGCAGTAGTTGTGCAAGAGAAACTAATTACAATTCAACTATTTAAAAGAAAACCAGAGGTTGAAACATTTGTTGTGCAAATGAACTCTAGAATATTGGTAAAGGAAAAATAGGAACCTATACCATCCACCAATAAAAGGGTCAAGTAGATTACAAGTGGACCTTGGAAAAGAAGAAAGACATTGCAAGTTAGTGATTTAGAGGAATGACAGGATGAAAATTATGAAAGGGTAGTTAAGAAAGCAACACAAGAAGGAAGAACACCAATAGGAAAGAAGGTATAGAAACCAAAGGTAGAAATCCTTAACATGTACATTATAAATGATGATAATTTTGCATAATTAAATAAATATTATAGCTTGTATAATAATATGGATAGAAGGAAACTAGAGAATGCAATAATAGGAAAAATGATATCAAGATAAAAAAAGGTTTGACAACATTCATAACAAGATCTCAGAAGGCCTATATAATAGGTTATTAAATAGGAACAAAAGAGTGATAGAAGAAGACACAAAGTTGAGAGAAAACATGATCAAAAAATTGTGCAAAGTCAACTCTAAGGAAGATATGGACATAATTTTGAAGAGTATTGAGCCCTTGCTGATAAACAAAAGAAGAGCAATTCTTGTGATGGGAGGAAACTATGAAGAAGTTAAGAAGGAGATAGAAGAAGTTGTAGTAAAACATATGACTTCTATTCAAAAAGTGAGTCCATAGTCAAAATAAGTAATCCCATTATATGTAAAGGAAAGTACACCATCTAGTGATGAAAAATATGTTGAGGAGACACAACAAGAACCATCACCATGTCACATTATTATGGGTACTAAATCTAAACAAGTGGATAGTATACACAGAATAGTAGATACAAAAGAGAATACATTTGCTACTTATGGAACATCTATAGTTGGCAATATAACTATTTACACTAGTTCTGATGAGCAAGTATAAAAAGAAGAAAAGAAGAAATAGGAAAAGGAGAAGAGGAAAGAAGTATAGATGAGAGAAGAAGAAAATAGAAAAGAAGAGAAGAAGTAAGAAGAAGAAAAGAAGAAAGAAACATAGGGGAAAAGAGAAGTGAAAAGAAAGGATATAGAAAAGAAACAAGGAGAAGAATAAAAGACGAAAGAGGAGGAAAATAAAAGGAAGTAAAATGAAGAGAAAAGGAAGAAAATAGAAGAAGATTATGAGATAAAGAAAAGATAGAAGATTGTCATCCAAGAATCGAGATTCTTGCCCAATCTGAAACATGTGGAGTCAAAACTTGAAAAGGTAGTGTTTTAGCATGAGGCTATCTGATGCAAGAGCATCTTGCATGGGAAAATTAAATTATTAGAGAAAAAAAAAAAATTTGTGGAGGAGAGAGAAAGTGACGAAAATAGAAAGAAACTAATAAAAAATTGAAAAGTAGGAAAAAAGGAGAAAAGAGGAATTTCTATTTTCAAGGTGCATAGGTGGAATAAATAGAAAAATAAGAAAAATAGTTGTCATTCCATTAATCGAGGTGTGTAGGTGGCATCTTAGAAGTTTGTGGAAAGTTCCTTAAATCATGCATTTAGTATTTGTTGTGATCCATAAAGAAAATGTAATTTTATAATTGGGCCACATGGTGGTGCTTAGTTGTATTTAGGAGGAAATTCTAGAAGGTTGTGGATATTCTAGAATGTTGTGGATAAATCATGCATTGGGTGGTAAGTGCCTATTTAAGGAAGGCTTATGTTCATTTGTAATCAAGCTCTTCAAGTAGAAGCTCTTCAAGTGTAAGCTCTTGTAGTGAAGCTCTTCGAATGTAATCTCTTGTAAGAAAGCTTGAGAAGTAGAAGTTTGGGAAGTAGAAGCTCTTTGAATGTAACTTCTTGTAGAAGCTCTTAGTGAGAAATCTCTCTTATATTATAAGAGTTTGGAGTTTTTTCATTTGGAGAATATTGTAATGAATTGCAAGTATTAATGGATGCTTTATGAAGCATTTTTGTCATCTCTTTGTCTCCATATTATGGAATTTTTGGTTGCAAGTTGGTAGGGTGGTGTGGCCCTTCATCAGTGGTATCAGAGCGAGAGTTCTTGAGTGTGTAGACAGATCGCCGAACATGAGGTAGTTTGCACTAGGACCTTGAGTTGGCTGAAGTTTGTCAAGAAGTTCTTGATTGTGTAGACAGATTGCCGATTGTGAGGCAATTTGCACAAGGTTCTTGTGTTGCACTAGATTTTTCTTCTAAAGACTTGATTATGGAGAAGAGAAAGTAGAAGATGACTTTTTTGATTGGATGGATTCTAAGGATTCCTCGACTTGAGAAATTTAGAGCAAGAAATTAATAGTCATTGCTAGTTGATTTGCAAAAGCAAGTGAATGAATTAGAAGTTGAGTTGTAGAAGAGAAGAGCAGATTATTAGAAAAGAGATGTTGATAATTAATTGGATGCGGAAAAGATAGAAGATCCACTGGAGTATCAGACATGTGGTACAAAAGAAGAGAAAGACGGTGAAGAGTAATTTATTTGTGAACTAGAAGTTGAAGAAGATGAACGAGAAGAGGAAGAGCATGAAGATGACAAGATTTACAAACTTGAAGTAGATCAAGATGATTTGAAGATTGCAGCAATGGAGGAAAAATATAGTTCCTTAGTTGTAGATCAAGCAAGTGAAGTTATTACATGCATTATTGATGACATGAAAGAGGCAAGCGAAGATGAATATGTCAAAGAGGTAAATTCTTATGAATCATGGGATGTTGTCTTTGAGATGAGTTTAAAAGATATCAATGATGGTTTGCATGAGAATCTTGTTAGTCATGTGTGGCATGCAAAGGAAGATTGGTATGGTGTTTATGGGTTTATTACAGGTGTGATTAATTCAACAAGATTGGATGAGGATGAGATTTATACTTGGACAAAGTTCATTGCAAAGGATAAATTTCAAAAACAGATACTTGTTTCGACTAGGTGTTGGAAAAGAAGAAAGAAGGAAATATATCGGCACCAGATACTTGTTCCAGCTTTGTGTTGGAGGAAGAGAAAAAATAAATATGTCAATCGTGGCTACTTCATTTTGTGAATCCATATTCACAAAATTTTTCCTACCATGGGAGTCAGATGCAGGAGCATTATGCATCAGGAAAAAAAAAAGTGGAAGCCTTTAGTGAAGATGAAGATGGTTGTATATCTTTCTTTTGGCATCAAAGTGTGGGACACACTTTTATATCTACCAAGGGAGTCTGATGCAAGAGCATCTTGCATGGGAAAATTAAATTATTAGAAAAAGAAAAAAAAGAAGAGAAATAAATAAATAAATAAACAAATAAAAATTTTAGAGGAGAGAGAAAATGATGAAAATAGAAAGAAACTAAGAAAAAATTGAAAAATTGGAAAAAAGGAGAAAAGAGGAATTTCTATTTTCAAGCTACATAGGTGGTGTAAATAGAAAAATAGTTGTCATTCCATTAATCGAGGTGTGTAGGTGGCATCTTAGAAGTTTGTGAAAAGTTCCTTAAATCATGCATTGAATATTTGTTGTGATCCATAAAGAAAATGTAATTTTCTAATTGGGCCACATGGTGGTGCTTAATTGTATTTAGGAGGAGATTCTAGAAGGTTGTGGATATTGTAGAAGGTTGTGGCTATTCTACAATGTTGTGGATAAATCATGCATTGTGTGGTAAGTGCCTATTTAAGGAAGGCTTATGTTCATTTTTAATCAAGCTCTTCAAGTGTAAGCTCTTGTAAGAAAGCTCGTGAAGTAGAAGTTTGGGAAGTAGAAGCTCTTCGAATGTAACTTCTTGTAGAATCTCTTAGTGAGCAATCTCTCTTATATTATAAGAGTTTGGAGTTTTTTCATTTGGAGAATATTGTAATGAATTGCAAGTATTAATGGATGCTTTATGAAGCATTTTTGTCATCTCTTCGTCTCCATATTGTGGCATTTTTGGTTGTGAGTTGGTAGGGTGGTGTGGCCCTTCATCGCTAACATACCTTATGTAGCCTTCACAATTGTACCTTATATAGCACTTATAGCTAGCTCATCATTAGCAATCAAGCTATTGACAACACTATCTGATGATAGTGATGACTAAAAAGGGTTAGTGAGCTCATTGAGCTCATTGAGCATGTTATTTAAAAAGATTAAATTTGTGAAGTTATTTGGAAAAGACATTAACTAAAGTCCTAGAGAGAATGCGAAAGATGGTTGCTACAATTGTAACTAATCCAATCTTGTAGTGAAAGGCTAAAGAATTGATGAAGTCTTTTGATGAAGAATCACAACCTTGTTTGAAGTTTCTTTAGCACAAGCATAAGCCAAGCTTGATGCATCACTTTTTGATATAGTGCACATGAATAGGAGGAATGACTTGAAGGCACTTGATATATGCATCAAGGAGTGAAGAAAGCATATTGATGCATGTAACAAGCTGTATGGATAGTGCACACTATCATACAAATACCTAACAGATTCTAAGAATCAATTAACAGGTTATATGGGTGAACTTAATTCACTTACTACAAGGTTATAGTTACCTGAGGTTAGTATTGAATGTTTTCCATCTAAAGTTGAGAAGAACCATAACGCAATTAGAGGAATAGATGTTGATAAGGATAAGGTAATAAAAAGATTCTCTACTCTTAAGGAGATTTTGTCACCTAATATCAACATTTTGTAGACAAAATTGGAGTATATTGTAGCCAAGGTCTCCTATGATAAGTTTTCCTATACTAACTTGAATGTGGTTGAAGTGGTATCCTATGAACTTTGTGCACTAATCAGTATCTTTGAAATAGTTAAGGAGAACTGGAAAAAAGAAGTTGAAAGATTGAAACTTGTCTATGTAGATTTCTTTTCTAGGATATCAAGTTGATCAAAAATGAGTAAAGTTTTTTACACAGTTTTTGACACCTTTTCCATTGATGTCAAAGGGGGGTGTGATATAGGTAAAAAAAATTATATGTACTAAGGAGGAGTATATGTAAATGAAAAAGGGGGAGAAATATTAAATGAGTAGGAAACTATATATGTATATGTTAGGGGGATTACACTTATGTATCAATGTAAGGAGTGATAAGGAATGTAATGATCCATCAAAACATGCATAAAATTTGTTATGTTTTGAAGGAAATTTTGTGTAGTTACTCTTAATTGTTTTTTTTTTATGACATCATTTTGGAAGTTAACTAATTTTCCCAAATGCTTTCATTAATGCCAAAGGGGGAGATTGTTGGCAATATGGTCTATTAGATGTCTAGAGAGTTGTTATTAATGGCAACATGTATTCAACATTTCAGTTATGCATTTAGAGTTAGAAAATTGCCTAAGTGTTAGATAGTTTGCAAGAGTACTAAGATAGATTTAATGTGTATGGATGATCCAATTTGAATTAGCTCATGCATAGTTGAGGATAGCTTTATGACGTTTTTGTGATCACATGATCCAGTGCAAAAAATTTCATAGATTGTATGACACAAGTTATCGTTAAAATACTAGTTCAAGTATTTAACTAAGAAGAATAGGGCATCTCAGAGAATTGAATTGTACAGTTTAAGGAATTTCTTTTCTAACAAAATAATTATTAAGTAATGATGGGCCGACATTATGACTAGTTTTTCCTAAATTATTTTATATTATGTCAAGTGTGTGAAGACATCAAGATTGACTGAGAAAAGATTTATTAATGTGCAAGGTATAAATAAATATCTTATCTTATGTAGATAATGTGAAAGATGTCTAACATGTGAACTATTGTGAAGATAGCTCAAAAAATATTTGATTATTATGTGATTTGAATTTATGATGTATGATTAGATAAAGTGCAAGGTTTACTAGTGAGAATGTATCATGTGTAACCTATACTTATGAAGAACATGACTATATAATTGCATGCTAGGGCACTACGATCTTCTTGCAAATATTGTATTTGATCTACCAACTCCTTAGAGGAATGAAGAAACTCCTAATAGGGTTAAGGCTTCTAGTAGGGCCTAGTCTTTTAACAGGAACTTGATACATTATATGTATTTTATAGACTCCTAACATGGTCAATATGCTTAACAAGATTCTTTTATTTAGTGGATCATCTTGTGGGTATCGTTCCCATTGGGATTTTCCCTTTTCTAGGGTTTCCCTAGTTAACAAATAATAGTGTTATGAGTTCTCTTTGTGCATGATTATATTTACTATTCAACATTGTTTGTTTACTTTCATATGTAAGTTATAAACTAATTAACAATATTCAGTTGTACGCAGAAGTTTGTAGAATACTAATTCAGTGCCCCCCACTATTATCTATTTCTAACAATTGGCATTAGAGAAAAATTACTCTAAATAGGCTTAAAATTTTGAGTAAGATCACTATGGATATGGAATAGTTAAAAATAAATCTTGGAGAAGCTCTTCAATATATTGACCTTCTTACAAAAGAAAGAAATAACCTAAAAGATAGGTATGAAGGTGAAAATTTTTACATTGGAAAGCTAAAAGACAAGATTGATGATCTAAAATTTTGTAACAAATCAAATATGTAGACTAGTGATAATGATGAAGTAGGATATCTCAAGAAAGAAAAATGAAATCTTGAAACATGAGTACAAAATTGTTGAACTTAAGTTGAGCCTTAAGAAAAGTGACAGTAATAATAGACCGCTATTTCCCAGTTGAGTAAAGTTACATCTAAATTAGATTCTATCAAGATAGAACATGGTAAGTTAGGAAAAAAAATATTATTTTGAAAGGAGAATTGATATAGGCTAAACAATAATTAGATAAAATTTATACAAGTTCTAAAAAAATTGTTGAGAAGATACTTTATGAGAGACCCTCTCATGACAAAATAGGCCTTGGATATCTTATTGGAGAAGAGTTAGCCAAGAAAATTAGGAAAGAACTAGATCTAGTTGTAGAAACCCCTAATGGAACTGATCAGAATAAGATTGATTCATATAAAGAAGTTGAGATAGTTGATTTTTTTGAGAAATATAATGAACCCAAGATAACACAACAAGTTAATTAACCTAGGAAAGTTGAATCATCCAAGGAAGTCAAACATGCATTTAGAGGTAAATGTTTCATATGTAATGAAGTTGGACATATTAAGAGGGATTTCATAGATAAGTCTTTCAAACCTATTACAAAATTATATTATTATAATTTTCATGGTTATGGACATAAACCAGTAGAATGTAAGAAACCTAAATTGACTAGTTTGATTTTTTAAGGGCCCACCCCCTAGTTTTGGCTACTTTTAATTCAAACACATATCCAAGAATGTTGGAAAGCACACAAATATAGGTAACATTATTATCAAGTATTGTTAATTGAGAGAGATAGTTCAAGAAAGATAAGTGAAATTGAAGTATGTGAACACAAAAGAGAAACTAGTTGACATATTCACTAAGGCTTTACCTAAAGATGCTCATAAACATCTAAGAGGTAAACTTGGGATGATTTCCCTAAATAAATAAACTTATGAAATAGTGAATAATTGCATAAAATTTAATAATAAGGATACATTAGAAATTGATGCATATAATTCTACTTTAGGAGTTGCCTAAGGTAGTAGTGAGGAAGACAGACATGATGATGGATCAGTCATGCAAGATGACAAATGAATAATTTAAAACTACCATAAAGATATCTACATGATCAAGATGCAAGAGTTAAAGGATATTTTTTTTTAAACATGTATTTGTTATTGTTTTCAAAGAGAGAAATATTATCTATTCAACATGAAGGAGAAGATATAATTTATCTATGTTAAGTAGTCATTTTGTATGATGCTTAACAAAAAAAATCCTTTCATATCTCTCTCTTAAAAAGTTTATTAGTGACCATCTCCAAGGTTCTAGATGACTATTTTCAACCTATTGGGTAACTCAATTGAAGATAAATGTGTATTCTCATAGGGATGCCTTTGTTGGTAACAACCAATCTGCACAATTGTGCTAAAATGTAACTACAAATGAAGATTTGTTTTTGTCTTTTTTGTTTTATGATGAATTCAATTTATAATCAATGCAACTATATAAATTCCTATTTTAACTAAATGTTTGAAATGAAATAGAAAATATAGAGTAAAAAGAGAATAAAGAAAATTACAGAAAGGAAATTCCTAATGGACATAAGCCAAAGTAATAACATGTTTGTGAATTAAATTATCAAAATGATATAGTAGGAAGTTAATAAAATTTGAAGCAACAACTCCTAAACTCCACTAAGGCAATTGTAGATGATAAATTTAATAATAAATGAAAGATATTACATGTTTCATCAAATTGTGAGGCCTTAGAAAGTGCACTTATATGAGACAAAATTCTATGCAAGAAAAATAGTGATCTTTTTTCAAAATTTTCATGACAACATAATTATTTAACTTAAGAAAGAAACCAAAACTAAAAGATCATGCAATCATAACAATGAATTAAAACCACTATCTCCATTATTATTCATGAACATGCATTCACAAAAATAACACACTCTAGAAAGATTTACTACACTTAGAATGAGAGCAACAATAGCATATATTATTGTAGCAAAATAATGGCATGTACTACATAATACATCCATGTATTTAATTAAAATCCTCTCCTCCCTTTATTTTTTAGGCAAGGTCTCTTTTAATGTAACTATTGTTGAAAACTTAATAAAATAAAGCTATTTACATACAAACTAATTGTATAAAGAGTGTTAAGTAGGTCTCCACCCTTGTCTATATCAACTAATCGGTGCTTGAGCATATACATGACTTAAATTAATTTAAGAAGAAGAAGATAGGAAGATAGAAGCCATGCGATGATCTAGGAATCACTAACAGCTCTAAAAATGGAAGCTCATCCCTCTCTACATATTGCTAGGTGTTGAATAGCCATCAAAATATGTTTTTGATTCATGGAATGCTCTAAAATAGCAACTAGAAGTTAACTATTGGCACAAAAATTCTATTTCAAAATTGTTGATGCACTTCTAAAAAAGTGCACCTTGGAAGGTTGTACCTTCAAAAAGTGCACCTCGGTGAAGCATACCATCAAAAAGTGCACCTTGCTGACATGGCCAAAAAATCAAAATTTTCTTCTAAGTATCAAAACATGATTTCCAACATCGGGGCTTTCTTCCCCATTATACTAAAATGATGTCTTAATGCTTGCTTTTGAATTTATTTAGTAAATATAATGGGTAATACTTATTTATAAATACTTTTGAGTAGTTTCTCTATTGTAATTACAAATAGGAAAGGTAAACTTTTGAGGGGAGGGGGGGTGGGGGGGGGTGGGGGTGGGGGTCGGGTGAATCAGGAGTTTAAACTTCAATACATAATACTTTTGCCTTTCTTACATGCATAAGTAAATTGAAATAACATATAAATTAAATGCCTCAAAGAAATGTAATCAACACACATAACACCAAATAATATTACCTACAAACCCTCCAAATGAGAAGGTAAGACTGGTGTGGGGATGACACCCACAAGTTATTACTCTTGCAGCAATAAAGTGTAGCTAATTAAGGTTACAATAGTTTGACCATGAAAGATGAGCTGCCCTATTAAAGGATTATAGAGATTATTAAGTCCTGCCTTGTTAGAGAATTTTAACACCCTATTAGAAGTGTTCCCAGTTAAAGGACTTTAGGTCATTCACTTGGAATGCCACCCTATCAAAGGATTTAGTATAACCTTTTAGGACTACTCCACCTAGGAGATTTAATTATAATCTCCTATTAAGAATTCTCAGTGTAGATCTTATGATTGGCACTAGATTGCTTGATTAAAGACCAAATCCACATAATGTCCTTCTTGATCCTTTTAGATGTGATGTATCAATGTTGTATCCTTTACTATCCTCTATTCTTCTCTAACTGATTCTTAAATTCACTCTTGCTACTAAGTCACCTTGAATGCTCTCTATAAAAAAATTGATCATTCACCCCTTGTTACCTTGTTTCTCCTTATAAAAATTTTATGGTTTCATCTTTCTTATAAATACTTTGGTGACTTAGGGTTAAGTATGAATCTATGGTATAGATTTGTCTACTTTTTCCACTCAAAGCTTTCCCTTTCCTGATTGGTTGCATATGATTTCATAGGTAATACAAATAGATTTGTCCTTATCTCCAAAATATCGAGATCTATCGATGAGTTGGCATAGAAATGGTTTACATAGTTGTTTGTGCAAATACTTCAACACTGTGTCACTCAAAATATGAAGTTATTGATGCTTAGCATGAACTATATTTTTGTTTCTAACTCGACACTTAAACTATTTAGCGTCTACTATTTACTCAAAACTTGAATTACTAGACATGATCTATTTTCTCAAAACCCAAGTGACCTAACACATGAGTGACTCATAACTTATTGCAACTTGGCATAGTCTATTATTCATGTATTATGGTCAACATGTATTACTAGTTTTGCATGAACTAAGTAAGTGACTTAAGTGTGTTGAAACTCGATTGTCAAAACCAATATGAGATCAAAATTACTTAAATATAAATAATCGATCTTAATTTTCTTAACCATAATATATCCATAACTTAGCTTACATACAAAACTTCAAAAGTTTCAAAATTTTGCAATAACTTCTATACCTCAAAATGTGTAACTCCCCCTGAGTTAATGTGTCTATTTTGTATCCAAAATCTATTCTCCATTCTAAGTAGATTTTCTCTGCTGATACTCTTTGACTTCAATGCCCTTATACTATTTCATCTAATATGCTTTGTTTCTATCCTTTCTCTACTCTTTCCTATTATGATGTGTTCTCCCCTTCTTCTTCTTTCTCCTTTCATGGCTATCTACCCCTTTGTTTATTCCCCCCCTTTCACCTTTATTTTCACTTTTATCGCCACCTTGTTGGATTACAACTAGGAAAGGTAAACTTTTGAAGGGGAGTGAATCAAGAGTTCAAACTCCAACCAATAAAACATTCACCATGTATCCATGTCACATGCATTCAATATATAAACTAAAATAACATGTAAAGTAAATGCATGTAAAACATGTGATCAAACACCCACACTTGACACCAAATATGATTACCCTAAAACCTTCCAAATGAGTAGGTAAAACTGGGCTAGGATGATACCCACAAATCCTTACTCTTATAGCAATAAATTGTAGCCAATTAAGGTTACAATAGTTTGGCCATAAAACATGATCTTCCTTATGGAAGGCTTGCCCTATTAAAGGCTTATAGAGATTGTTAAGTCCAACCTTGTTAGAGGATTTTAACACCCTATTAAAAGTGCTCTTGGTTAAAGGACTTTAGCATATTCACTTGAAATGCCACCCTATTAAAGGATTTTGTATAGCCTATTAGAACTACTCTACCTAGAAGATTTAACCAAAATCACCTGTTAAGATTTTTTAGCATAGATCTTGTGATTGGGACTAGATTGCCTGATTAAAGATTAAATCTGCACAATATCATTTTTAATTGTTTATGATATGATATGCAATGTCGTATCCTCTATCCTTTGTTCTTCATAAATTGATTCTACAACTCACTCTTGCTACTAAGTCACCTTCAATGCTTTATAAACAATTTTGATCATTCAACCCTTGTTTTCTTCTAGAACTTCATTATTAAAAACCTAGTCCTTCTTCATTATAAAGACTTTGGTGGCTTAGGATTAGGCATGAATCTATAGTTTAGATTCATCCACCTTTTCCACTTAACTCTTCTAGTTTTTTGATTGGTTGCATGTAATTTCATAAGGAATACAAATAGATTCCTCCTTATCTTCAAAAGATCAAAATCTATCCATGAGTTGGCATAGAAATGGTTTACATAGTTGTTTGTGTCATTGCAAATAGATATGTTCACTCTATGTTACTTGACACATGAAGTCTTTGATGCTAGGCATGCATTGTATTTCTCTTTCTGACTCAACATCTAATTTCCTTGGCATCAACTATTTACTTAGCACTTGAATCACTTGGAATGGTCTGTTTTCTCGGCTTCTAAGTGACTCAACACATGAGTGACTCAACAATCATTGCAACTTGTAATTGTTCATTATTCACATGTTTTACTTGTCATGTATTACTAGTTTGGCATGAACTTTGTAAATGAATTAAGTGTGTTGACACTTGATTGTCAAAACCAATTTAAGATCAAAAGTCTCCCCCTTTGACATGAGTGTCAAAAATAAATAAATAAAAATAATCAATCTAATCTTCTTGTGTATAACATATCCATGACTTGGCTTATATACAAAACTTAAAAATTTAAAAAATTTACAATAACCTATATACCTCAAAGTTTGTAACTCCCCTTGAGTTAATATGTCTTTTCTATTTCCAAAATTTATTCTACATTCTTAGTATATTTTTCTTTACTGATACTCTTTGAATTCAATGCACTTATACTCTTTAATTTGATATGCTTTGTTTCTGTCCTTTTCTCTCCTTGCATTGCTATCTCCCCTTTGTTTGTTTATTGTCCCCGTTTTACTATTCCATTTTTTAAATCTCCCCCTTTGCAGTATTATTCTCCTATTTTATCTCCCCCTTTTATCTTATCTCCCCCTTTTTTGACACTTATGTCAAATGGGCTATATATGTATAGTATATTTTTCCAAAAAGGTTTTATGGACCTCCATTATAATTTTTAAAGCTACATCCCAATTTTCACATGCAACGTCTAGTGACTTCAATTGGACAGCTAGCTCAGTTGCAAGATGTACTAAGCCATCTAGTGTAGAAATATTGAGATCTTTCTTCAAATTTTCTACATAGCCTACCTCCTTTTGGAGTATTTTTATGTGTGGGGTGAGAGATGATTGAATGTTTGTTAATTTGGCTCTTATGTTAGCTTGTTCTACTATTAATAGAGCTAATTGACTCTGTATTTGAAGCAATGTGTGAAAATGCTTCACTCTAAGCTAGGTTCTGAGGTAGCTGTGTACCTAAAATGTTTAGATTCCTCTCCAAATCTAGAATTCTATGACTAGCCACTTGGGTGAAGAGTGTGGGGTCACACAATTCGGCGTATAGTGAGAGAATATTTGTAAGAATTTTCATTATGGAAAAATCACCCAAGACCAAGAAACTCAACAGCTAGCACAAAATAGACCAATAGAGTATAATCAAAATATCAATATGAATAATGATTGATATGATATGTATACACACTGGAGGTTCCTATATATAAGGGCCTCTAAGATGCATTTGGAATGTCTCTAGAATGAGCTAGGAGATAAGCATGAAAACTAAGCACATGTCCACTAAAAGTGGATTATCCTCCATTGTGCATGAATGTACATGCATCAATAAGAGGATAAGTATGACAAGGTGTATCTCATATAGAGATGTTGTAGACACCATGTACTTAAATTAGATGCTAACTCTTGTGTTATAGAAACCATGTGCATAAAAGAATTGCTAACTCTTGTGTTGTCAACAAGAGAACTCATATGAGTACATAAACTCCTAGGTGTCTAACCTAATAAATAATAAAGTAATGCATTTATCCTAAGTAAACCCAAGTAAAGTGTAAATAATAATTATTTACACTAACACCCCTCTTGAGTACAACTTAGGGGAATACACTTAAGCTCATAAAAGCTATGATGAAATGCATAATGGATCCTAGCTACCAAGCCATGTTAGTTACCCATGGAAAAATGCAATGCAATCTCTCTCAAAATGGGGAAAGAGGGAAAACCTCATGGGAAAACCGTCCCCAAAAAAGTGGGATAAGTACAATAAAGAAAGATGCATGAATAGATGGTGTAATTGAGACCCCCCATTATGACATAAATCATGCATATACAATAGATAATCCCTCCACAAAATCCCCCCCCCCCCATAGTGAAGGTTCTACTGATGATGGGTGCTTGAAGATAGAAGAGAATCCAATGCCTACAAATAAAATTTCTCCCTTTAGGAAGAAGATACACTAGGTAGAGGTGCAAGTATGCTTTCCACTATGGATAGGAAGATGGAAGAAAAATCTAGATGTCGTATGTTGTGGATGATGCCTTTGAAGTCTGCTCATTTATTAACAAGTCCTAGTTAAATATAGATGCCATGAACCAATATGGTAAATGCCCAAAAGAAGGTGGCAAGCAAGGTAACTTGTCCATGGATGAAACTGAATCAACCTCCAAAGACAATAAAGCATCTTAATCAGAAGATATGGGAAGTGAAGCATCGTTGCTTCCCCTCAATGATGAATGCACACCCATGAAAGAAGCCCCTTGATAACTAAAGAAGCTGCACCATGAAACCTAAATGATGGTCCTCTGTGTGGGTAGAAATGGAGACAAATTTGTAGTACTTATAAAACTCTCCCCAATTGATAGGAAGAATCCTTAGAAAATATGATGTCTAAGGAAACTAAAATACAATCTCCAAAGACTAATATGATTCCTCATAAGTGAAAAACTTCTTCTCCATCTACTATAAAGAAATGTCCACAAGGATGTTAGAATGATTAAGTGGTTGAGGGTTAGAGTATGCCCTTGCAATGAGTGAAGAAGTCTCCTCAACAAAGGGAAGATTGATGTAATCGATGATGTCTCCCACATCTTTAATGTAAGACTCCATGAACAACCCTATAATATTTGGAAGGAAGTCATCCCATGAAGTTGAAGTAGAAAGACATGGTATATCTTGCTACACTAAATTAGGAGCATATGTGGCTGGAACTAGATCAATAGTAGCAATAGGGGCATTGGGAGGTGGGATCTCATCTAAAGTTGGAGGTACCATAGCTAGAGTGATTAGAGGTAGAATGTCTTCTAGAAATGGAGGAACTATTGGATCTCCATATGCTTCCCAAAGAGCCATCCAAATGTCATAAGGAGAACTGAACTTGTTAATGACTTCAAAGAAATCAGGAGTGATACTCAAATAAATGATATCTAAAATTGTTTTAATAGGTGGTAGACTAATGGAAGAGAGCATTTCGTTGGAACATAGATAAGGAAATACATCCTTATGCTCTCTTCTTAGATGATCACTAATTAAAGCACTCCATTTGTGATAGTTCCTCTTTGTCAAACTCATTCTAACACCAAACTAACATGTGAAACAAAATTTGATGAGATCAATGTATGTATGTACCCTCAAAAGTGCATAAAATAATCAATCAACCCCCCTAGTGTATGATTTGGAACTTTATAGGTAGTGTGTTTACAATAGGCCACTTGCCAGTTTAAGGCCTATTTCTAAAAGTAGTATTCTATCCACAAAAGCCTATTATCTAATTGTAGATCTAGAAAGTAGATGAAAATTTATGCACTTTCAAAAAAATGTAACCTAATTACGTGTCCAGATGAATCAATACTCAGCCTTTGAAGTGGCAAAAATTGGGATTTGCGAGTTGTAGAAAAATTCAAGAATAAGGAGCTCAAACATCATGTACCAATGTGTAGATCATGAAATTCTAGACTAAAATAATAATAAAATTACTCAAAAAATAGAGTCCGAATGAGGGAGATATCATTTTTTGTAAATCACCTCTATAATTATTTTTCCTGAATCATTGCATCATAACTACAAAAATTAGATGGCTCTAGATTTTACCTTAGATGTCTAATTTTGGTGAAACAAAAGTCAATTAGGGATTTTATGACCTTCTAAATGTGATGCAAATATCTGATTTGCACCAACAAGCACCAATATTCGCCTACAAAAAATCTCTCCTACTGCCCAATTTCATAGAATTTCAGAAATAAACTACAAATTTGAAAAGAAATTGTAGATTTAAAAATTAATTGTATAGATCTAATGAGATCATACCAAATTTGCAAATTGGGCCTTTGGGTTCTAGTTTGCAAAAAAAAATTGCGTCAATTTTGACTATGGCCCAGCATAGGAAAATTTATAGTCAAAATTCACTAAATCGACGCTCTAGATGCAATGGTGATTGTTCACTTTGGCTCTAGAAACTCTCAAAAGTTTTGGATACTCCAAATTTGAATGAAGGTGTCCTCAGAGAGATGAAGCAAGAATGATCACTAATGGTTATGAAATGATGCCTCTATAGCTCTGATACCATGTAAGAATTTGCCAAAGGGAAAAATCACGCCAGACCAAGAAGCTAAACAATTAGCACAAAATAGACCAATAGAGTATGATCAAAATATTTATATGAATAATGTATGATATGATATGTATACTCTCTATAGGTTCTTATACATAAAGGCCTCTAAGATGCATCTAGAGTGTCTCTAGAATGAGCTAGGACATAAGCATTATAACTAAGCAGACATCCACTAGAAGTGGATTATCCTCCATTGTGCATGAATATACGTGCATCAATGAGAGGATAAGTATGAAAATGTGTATCTCATATAGAGATGTTGTAGACATCATGTGCATAAAAGAGTTGCTAACTCCTATGTTGTCAACAAGACAACTCATATGAGTACAGAAACTCCTAGGTGTCTAACCTAATAAAAAATAAAATAATGGATTTATCCTAGGTAAACTTAAGCAAAGTGTAAATAATAATTATTTACACTAACAATATTTTCGAGTACCTTCTTCACATCCTCAACTTTGGTTGCGAATGCAATTTGAATTAGTGCTATATCACTAGATATCTTCTCATTGACTTTGCTCTAGAAATTCTTTTCAAACCATTCAAGAAGTTTAGCATTGGAATCCAGGTCTTCATTATTTATCTTTTCCACTATGTTTGATAGTTGTTCCAATAGTGGTTGTGTCCCTTTAGGAGTAGGCAAGTTGAATGCATTTAGAAAGATGTCTTTAATGTCTTGCAATGATTACTTCTACCTATACTCTTTCCTAAGTATCTTCTATTTCTTTTTCCTTTCTAAAGCTTGTTGCAAAATTCCTATTTTCTCTATAGTCATTGTATCATAATCATACTTAGGAATGATTATTTATTCATCTAAAGTAATGTCATCATAGTGAGTTACCTTATTAAATTTTAATGATCTTGAGCTTGGTTTTGAGATTTGTAGGGGTACAGCTTCCATGCTTGGCTTCCAAAGGATTTTTGTAGGAGTGTTAGACATTAGTAGAGTCACCAATACTTGGATGGCCTCTTGCTCCTTTTCCTTTAGTGTATCCATACTCCCTTAAATCTTATTATGATCTATAACAATGACTAAGCTTGCACCTTTTTCCTATGCCTTAGGTACAAATGCATCTATTTGTCTTGCTTATTTTGTTTTTGTCTCTTGTTCCTCCTCTACAATTTGTCTTTGCTCAATTATATCAACTTTACCACTTGTGTCATCCTTTGTAGATGTGTCTACTATTTTTTGAATTGAAGTTTGACCACTAGTACCTGAAGGGATTGTAGAAGGTGGTTCTTGTGTATTCACCTTGTCCCTTGTGATATCAACAACTACCTTTTGAATCTCATCTATATTGACCAATACTAGGTTTTCATATAACCTTGCTTGTAGTGTAGATTTGTCTAATATCTTTTTCAGATCTTCTATAGTTAAAGGATTGTTTTTCTAAGCTAAAACATCAGGAACATCCTTAACAATTACAATTTCTATAGTTACATTGGTGTTATGAGGAGGGATGACACTCGACATTTGTGTATCTTGCACACTTTGTTCTTCTTGATGTTGGTTAGTTGTTGTCATGTAATTAGTTTTGTCTTGTGTTTCTTCCTAAATAGTAGTCTTTTTCTTTGTCATCGTCCTTGTTATTATCATCATCATCACCATTATTTCTTCCCTCAAAGGGATCCTTTTCTCCTTGTTTGACAGTTGTTAATCCATATAAAGCAATTTCCAAATTTGATGGTTTTCCTTACAACATCTTCAATGTTATTCTAGAGAATACAAAAGACCCTACTTAGGTGCAAACCTTCCTCCATGTTTCTTGTTTACCTTTATAATCTACCCTTTTGTTAACTTTGGCATTACCTAGGCTAGTGTTGATTCTCTAATCTATTTTTCTAAATTTAAACAATAATGCAATTTTTATTCCACGCTATCATATAGAGCCTTTGGTAGAGTATTGTCAAATTCAAGTTGAGTATTCTTGAATTTGGCAATCATTGAATACACTACTTCTTCTACCAAATTCTTCTCCTCTCTTCCAAGTTTTCCAAACTCAACATTATTCAATCTAGATAAATCTACATTATTTTAAAAAATTTATCATATATTTTCAAGATCAGAAAGTGGTGTATGACTTACCATACTAAATTGTCCTAGGTCTTCTTATTTAGTTCTCCCTTCATCAGAAGTAGGTTGTGTAATGTATTTCCTTCTCTATTTTTTTTGTAGTTGACCTCTTTCATTCATAGCCTTGGTCTTCTCTTTGGCTTTCTCCTTAGACTTTTGTGTGGTAGCTCATGTACTTACCTTGGTGGTAGGAGTTGTAGATTTTGTTGGGCTTGGATTTATAATTTTCTTTTCCTTTGTCTTAGCCATAGGCTATGCCTTAGCCTTTCTCTTCTTTGGCTCAACTTTTGTTGGTGCTTCCTCAGTTCCTTTTTCCTTGTGTTCTACTTCCTTGTCCTCTCCTATGACTTGTGTCATGCCTGACCACTACTTTGAGTTTTTTTGTAAATTAGGACCTTGTGTTATCAGTTTCTTTCTGTTGTTATGTGTGTAATTCTGAAGTATTTGGTTATATTACTATCTTTGAATGATGAGACTGATGCTAAACGTATTTTCTATTTTGAACTATGTTATTAGCAGTGAATGAGATTTAGGATTCAATTATGTTTATAATGTTTCAAACTCATTGTATACTGCATTTTGTTTCTTATTGTATGATTAACTTGACATTTCAAATACATTTAAATGGTAATATGTTGTATGCTTTTAGAACTCATCATTGTACTTTCATATATGTGACTGTAAAGGGATTAAATACTTATATTGCATATACCCTTGAGATGGTTTTATTTTCATGATACATATTAACTTGTTATTTAAGAGAATCACAGTTTTCATTGCATATATATTTTTTATTAAAGGCGGGGGTGCTAATTACTCTAAGTTGTGATTGGCATAAAAATTTCTATTTGTTTTTAAAAGGGTTTAATTACCCCTTAAGCATTAAGAAACCCTAAACGGGCATCGATTGTCATGAAGGAGGAAAAGCATAGTCATTTTTTTGGAAGCCAAACATGGCGGCGGCTTTGTAACTGTCTTACGCATAGCCTTGTGAAGTGTCATAGTTGAATTGAATGCTTGTTAATGAGGATTGATGGCACTAAGAGTTTGGTTAGCTATTTCTTGTTGTGAGTCGGGTTTTTGCAGAATATGGGCCGGAGACTGGGCCGCATTTCTCTACTTGGCTTAACATATGTAATCATGTTGTTGAGGTATCAACTTAGTGTTGGTTATTGTTGGGATTCTTCTGCTACATCCCATTGTGAAGTCATTTGCAAATTATTATTGTGTCAGCTGTGTGGAGATTGTTATCAATTTGATTCGACATTTGGGGCTTTATCATTGAGTTGGATTGCAGAGCATTTTCCATCTTCAGTTTTCACATAGGGGCAATTTCTTACCCTACTCTCTCTCTCTCTCTATTTGCAATTGCAATGTTATTTCAATTGGCATGTTGTAAATGGTTATGAGTTTTAAATATTGTGTATCGACACTCAAGGATGGATATGTGCAAAGCATGGCACTGTGTGCAATGCTTAGCCCTGCATATACCCATCTTTAAATGTGGATTTATGGAGAAATTAAGTCAGGTGTTGCTTTATGTATATATTTGATTGGGCTTTGCCCTAACCATACATTCTTTCCCTGAGTTGAACCCAGTCGAGTTTCATATTCGCGACAGTATGTATGCAAAGTGTTTAAGATTTTCTTATGGGTAGTCAGCTTTGATAGGGTTGAGCTCCGTGGAACCCATATCTTAGAATATTTAGATATGAGAGGTTCAGCCACAGTCACAAGCTTAAATTTGGTTGCAAACTCATGACTGATTAGGGCGTAGTTACTTTGTTTTATGATATAAATAATTAAAATGAGGGTTATGTCATTGTTTTAAAACAAAATGGTATGTTGAATCCTATAGCTCGGTTAATTTATATATTAAAAATAGTAACTTAGCAAACAGTATGTGACAGTTTTGGAAATGGCATTTTGTCAAATAGTTAAAAAGAAAGCTCGATTCAAACAAGAAGCTCCCTGTGATAGCATAAATTAACCCATGATATATGATGGAATTGAGTAATGAGCCATTGTAGTTTGTTTGTGAAACTGTTCGTAACTAAATAAGACATTATTTTTATAAACAAAGTCAAGGATAGATCCTGTTTTTATAATATCGATAGTGTCATTATGTGAATAGTTTGTGTGCTTCTTATAGCTTAGGAATTTTCATCCTAATTACTTTTGGTTATTGGGAAGATGTAAGTTACTTTGCGTTCTTGTGAAGTGCATGTTGAATGGATCTCAGATATTATATTTTTATATGTTGTTATGGTTATAGGTGGGTGGTGGCTTATTATCAAACAGTGGTAAAACTTGTACAGACATTTGAATATTCAATGACATTGCATAGGATCTTTTGTTAAAGCTTTGGCTGCATTTGGAATCAATTATGTTTAGTTTAGGCTATCACGTATCTTAATAGCATTTAGGGATTGTTTAGAGATAATTTGTTTGAAACAGAATCCTTTTCATACAGATATATTTCAGTTTATGATTGAAATGGAAGTTGTTTCATTTGTGAAGTTGATTTATGATATATGTTTGATGATTTGTCAATTAAAGTAAGAATATCATATGTATATTATTTAATTATCTTGGCCAATTCGAAGGATAAGCTTAGTTTTTTATAATAGTAGAGATAAGTAGTATAGTACTATGATTGGTAAATATCATTAAACTGACATAACAGTTTAGTTATATTTACGAGATCGTAATATTGTAGTATTTATTTCTGTTGTTAAAATAACCTAAGTTTACTTTCAAATTTGATAGTAGAAGATGAGATTTTTAAAAGATGAAGAATGTAATATCATGAGAAAACTGACTTGTTATTCGTTGCATGTGCATTCTTAGAATATCTGATTGATGTGTATTTTAAGGATAGCTGTAATGAACATATATCGAGGTGGTTGAATATCAATTTATCCTATTTAGTTAATTAATTTAGTGATAATTTTAAAGATGAATTGGGTGGGTTAATTACATACAAAAGATAATTAGCCTCACCTATGACTTAAACCAATAAGGTTAAGTACGGAGAACAAGGCAAGTCTCTATTTCATCATTTCATGAGTACTATAGAGAATCCCACTATGTGTTGTCTATGGGCTTACCATATATGGATGCAGTATCTTAGCACCATAGTGATGACACCTCAATATATATATGGTTCATTAACTAGTTATTCTTACTGTGAGTTTAATTTTGTATTGTGAAGAAGATGTTACTTCTTGCATGGTAATTTTAGAATTGCACTATGTTATGTGGTTCAGATATTGGCATTATGGTTTTATATATGTTTATTCTGACATGTATGCAGGTGGAGAACACTTTTAAATTCTGTGTGTACTAAGCCCTCTTTGTGTTGTGTTGCATCTTGTGTATGTTTTAGGTGTTCAAGTTGAATAACTAGTGCTAAGGAAGACTGTTGAAGTTACTTCTTAAATCTGAATTTGATATTTTTAAAGTCCATATGTTGGACTCAGGCATCTTTGAATGATACTATTCTTCATTATTGTATTAAACTCATTATGTATTAACTTCATTATGGAAATTTATTTAGACAATGTATTCTTATATTTTGAGGTCTTCAAATTGAGAATGATTCAATCATTGTACTTGTTCTTGTAATATGATGATTAAATTTTTTTAAAAATTATTCATTGATTCTTTATGTTTGTTCATAGTTTTTATCTTTGTTTTGTGTAGCACTACATTTTGGTATCAGAGTGAGGTTAGGATAACCAAGACTCTTGGGTTATAGGGCTTTTCTCGTAATCAATGCATTATTAACAATTATTATTTTTAGGTTTCCATCATGCCTCCCATTACTAGAGGAGCTTGAGGACGCAGCATTCCTGAGGATAACTTTGCTGGCAAAGGTAGAGGTAGGGGCAGGGGCCGTGGTAGAGGTACTAGGCACTAGAGAGTTGTTGGGGATGATTAGTTTCATCAGAATGTTGGGGCTAGAAACAACTAGGATAATCAAGCAGATCAAGCTATGGTACTTCAACGGATACTAGAACATCTCGATAATATTGAGACTAATAACCAAATTCCTAGTGGGGGAGCAAATGTGCGGGTACCTCTTGTGCAGGTTATTAACCTTCCTATAGAGGATGATCTAGTGGCTAGATCTCAGCTCAAGGATCTTTCTAAGATAAAAGGGCCATTATTTTATGGTACAGAATAGGGTACAACAGCAGAGGCTTGGCTGCTAAATATTGAGCAGTGTTTTATCTTACACCATTACTTGAGTAACATGAAAGTAAGATGGATGGTTATGCATTTGAGGGGATTCGGTTCCTTGTGGTGGGAACAGAAGTTAGAGAAGCTTGGCATTGATATCTCTTTAGTTACTTGGGAGCTCTTTGTAGAGCGTTTCAAGGAGAGGTTCATGTCTGAATATTGGCGTCAGGCCCATACAAAGGATTTCTTTCAGATTATGCAGTCTAGCTCTATAGTGGAAGCTTATGAATGTAGGTTCTATGAGCTTAAAAAAAAATTTGGCTGGGCAAAAAATTATAAAGCCATGATACAACATTTCATCAGGGGGCTTATGCCCAAGATCGGGGAGGAAGTGAGAACTTTCAGACCTATGTCTATGCAGGAAGCTTTGGAGTGAGAAAAGCTGATTGAGATGAAGTCTGGCTATCATGGGACATCATACAAGACCAGCATGGATTTACCTACCTTGAATGTCAGTAAGAATCAAAAACCTCCTCAGAATAGTTGAAAATCAAGATATTCAGTTCAAAAATTCAAGAAGAGGAAGTTTGGTAAGAAATCCAAGGGTTCAGAATGGCCTAGACCATCTCAACCACCTCAGAGTGTGTAGAGTAATAATCCACCTCCTAGTCTTTCTAGTCAAAACATGGGTTTCAGGAAATCTGTTGAGTGTTATCATTGTGGTTAGATACATCATTACCAATGTCAATGCCCTAACTGGGACGAGCCAAAGGTTGGACCTAAGCCAACTAGGTCTGAAGTGATAATTGGTCATTCTGCCAAGAACCACTGTGTTTTTGCTACCATGGATTAGAAACAGGCCAAACACTAGAACATAATTATTAAAGCTCAGGGTAAGACTCAAGGTATGAAAGTATCTATTTTTTTTGACTCTGGAGCTATATATTCATTTATTTCTTTTTCTTTAGTTGCATATGGTGGAATTCCTATGGTTAAGGAAAGGAATAGATGGCAAGTGAAGTTAGCGTCAGGTTCTAGGGTGAACACTGATATTGTTGCTCCTGACTACAAGATTCGAATGAAACCTTTTACTACTTCAGCGAACCTTAGGGTTATACCTTTCAAATCATATGACATAGTTTTGGGAATGGATTGGTTAGAACAACATCAAGCTATTTTGGATTGCAAGGATAAGACAATCACTTGTTTGGATGATGTTGGATTAGCTAGGGTTATTGTTGGAATCAAGAGACCCATCTCTTTGCAAATAATTTCTGCCAAGCAATTGGTGAGCTATGCTCGAAAAGGTTGTAGTTTGTTTGCCATATCAGTAAATGATCTAGAAGATTCTGTGGTTAAAGCTTCTTCTTTCGATCTTCTAGTCTTGCAGAGTTTTTTGGATGTTTTTGTTGAAGAAATTCCTGGAATACCTCTGAGAAGAGAAATTGATTTTTGAATCGATTTAGTGCCAGGAACAAAACCAATTTCCAAGACTCCATACAGAATGACAACTCAAGAGCTGGTTGAACTTAAATTTTAGTTGGAGGAGCTTTTGGAGAAAGGTTTAATTCGTCCTAGTGTATCACCTTGGGGTGCTCCAATAATCTTTGTCAAGAAGAAAGATGGCTCCTTGAGACTTTGCATAGACTATAGACAGTTAAACAAGGTCACTCTTAAGAACATGTATCCTGTTCCTAGAATTGATGACTTGTTTGATCAAGTCAAGGGTACTGGAGTCTTTTCAAAGATTGATCTAAAATTTGGGTATCATCAACTTAGAATCTAGGAAGCTGATATTCATAAGACAACTTTTCTCACTAGGTATGGGCACTATGAATTCACAGTAGTACCTTTTGGGTTAAAAAATGCACCTTCTGTCTTTATGAGCCTAATGAATGGTGTGCTTAGAACTTTTGTAGATAAGTTCATAGTGGTTTTTCTGGATGATATTTTGGTGTATTCTAACACTGTTGAGGAGCATGACTAGCATTCAGAGCAAGTTTTGGAATGCCTTCGTAGGAAAAAACTGTATGCCAATCCTATGAAGTGCAAATTTTTCAAATTGAAGATTTGTTACTTAGGTCATATCATTTTTGGGGATGGAATTTCTATAGATCCATCCAAAATTCAGGCTATTGTAGATTGGCCAGCACCTACGAATGTGTCCAAGGTTCAAAGTTTCATGGGCTTAGATAGCTATTACTATAGATTTGTATCAAAATTTTCCAAAATAGTGCATCCTATCATGTCTCTTCAGAGAAAAGGGAAGAAATTTTTGTGGACAGAGGAGTGCGAGATAGCATTTCATAAATTTAAGGAATGTTTAACTAGTGCACCAGTTCTGGCAATCCCTGATTTAGCTAAGGAGTTCATGGTTTGTACTAATGCATCTTTGGATGGCATAGGGGTAGTGTTGATGCAAGAAGGACATGTTATAGCTTATGAGTCCAGAAAGCTATAGATTCATGAGGTGAATTACCCTACTCATGATCTCAAACTTGCAGTGATCATGCATGCTTTGACCAAGTGGCGGCATTTTCTTTTGGGTCAATGATTTGAGTTGCATACTGATCACTGAAGCCTTCAGTATCTTTTCACACAACCAGACCTCAACACTAGACAATGAAGATGGATGGAGTTCCCATGTGAAAATGACTTCAAGATTAGTTATGTGCAAGGGAAGGAGAATGTTGTTGCTGATGCACTTAGCAGAAGGCCACATGAATTATCTTCTTTGATCCTAACAGTGGATCTTAAGGATAAGATCTTGCAGAACCTTTACACAGATTATTGGTTTCAGGATATTAAAGTTATTATTGATAGTGGAAACATCTTGGAAGGGCGTTTTGAGGGGTATTTAGTAAATTTTGAAGGTTTACTGCTGTTTAGAGGGAATGTGTATGTTTTTGAGTCGGGTGATTTGAGAAATTTGGTTTTGTTTGAGGCCCACAAAGCACCGTATTTTGCTCACTCGAGTGTCAAGAAAATGCATGCTAACCTTAAGCAGCATTACTATTGGCCTGGAATGAAGAGATACATAGCAGATTTTGTGGCTGGATGCTTGGAATGTTTGCGAGTTAAGGCTGAACATCAACACCCTGCAGGACTATTGCAGCCACATAATATTCCAAAATGGAAATGGGACACCATTTCTATAGATTTTATTACTGGATTTCCTATTATAGCTCATAGGCATGATGCTATTATTGTGGTAGTGGACCATTTTTCCAAGGTTGCCCATTTTATCCTAGTTAGATCATCCTATAATGCAACAATGGTTGCCAAGATATATATGGAGCAGGTAGTTAAGTTACATGGTATTCCTAAAAAGATTATTTCTGTTAGGGATCTAGCGTTTACTTCTTCTCTTTGGAGATCCATGCAGTGAGAGTTAGGTACTTAGCTGAATTTTAGTTCAGATTATCACCCAGAGACAGACGGACAAACTGAACGTGTCAACTAGATACTAGAAGACATGCGTAGAATGTACGTAATGGATAGACAGAATAAATGGGAGGAGTATCTAAACTTTGTAGAGTTTTCTTATAATAATGGATATCACAGTTCAATAGGTATGGCACCCTTTCAAGCATTGTATGGTAGACCTTGTAGGACACCTCTCAGTTGGGATAATTTGGAGAACATGACTCTTTTAGGACCTGATATGTTGCAATATTAGGAGCAATAGGTTAAAAGGATCAGAGAGTACCTTATTACTACTCAAGATAGATAGAAGAAATATGATAATAAGCATAGAATTGATTGTGAATTCTTGGTGGGTGATAAAGTGTTTCTTCGGGTTAGACTACGTAAGAGTCCAATTCATTATGGAAAGGGATCCAAGTTAGCACCTCGATTTGTGGGTTCATTTCAAATCCTAGAACGCATTGGACCTGTTGCCTATAAACTTGCCTTGCCACTGAGTCTTTCATGCATTCATAATGTATTTCATGTTTCAATTTTGCATAAGTATATACCTGATATTGGTTACATACTTGATTGGAAAAATTTGTAGATTATGGATGGTCAAATCATGCTAGAACCAGTGCAGATCATGCAAAGCAAAACTATGAGTTTAAGAGGGAGAGAAATAAAGCAGGTAAAGTTCCTATGGGAACCCATTGATGAAATATTTGCTACCTGGGAGGACACTGAAATGATGAGAGTAGCTCATCCATTCATGTTTACTAACTTCCAAGAGAAATTCAATTTCTAGTGGGGGAGGGTGTCATGCCTGACCACTACTTCAGGTTTTTTTGTAAATTAGGACCTTGTGTTATCAGTTTCTTTCTGTTGTTATGTGTGTAATTCCGAAGTATTTGGTTATATTACTATCTTTGAATGATGAGACTGATGCTAAACATATTTTCTGTTTTGAACTATGTTATTAGTAGTGAATGAGAGTTAGGATTCAATTATGTTTATAATGTTTCAAACTCATTGTATACTGCATTCTGTTTCTTATTGTATGATTAACTTGACATTTCAAATACATTTAAATGGTAATGTTTTGTATGCTTTTAGAACTCATCATTGTACTTTCATATACGTGACTGTAAAGGGATTAAATACTTCTATTGCATATACCCTTGAGATGGTTTTCTTTTCATGACTGATATTAACTTGTTATTTAAGAGAATCACAATTTGCATTGCATATATATTTGTTATTAAAGACGGGGGGGGGCTAATTACTCTAAGTTTTGATTGGCATAAAAATTTATATTTGTTTTTAAAATGGTTTAATTACCCCTTAAGCTTTAAGAAACCCTAAATGGGCATCGATTATCATGAAGGAGGAAAAACATAGTCATTTTGTTGGAAGCCAAACATGGCAGTGGCTTTGTAACTGTCTTGCGCACAACCCTGTGAAGTGTCATAGTTGACTTGAATGCTTGTTAATGAGGATTGATGGCACTAAGAGTTTGGTTAGCCATTTCTTGTTGTGAGTCAGGTTTTTGCAGAATATGGGCTGAAGACTAGGCCACATTTCTCTGCTTAGCTTAACATATGTAATCATGTTGCTGAGGTATTAGCTTAGTGTTGGTTATTGTTGGGATTCTTCTGCTACATCCCATTGTGAAATCATTTGCAAATTATTATTGTGTCAAATGTGTGGAGATTGTTATCAATTTGATTTGGCATTTGGGGCTTTGGCATCGAGCTGGATTGCAGAGCATTTTCCATCTTCAGTTTTCACATAGGGGCAATTTCTTACCCTACTCTCTCTCTGTTTGCAATTGCAATGTTATTTCTGTTGGCATGTTGTAAATGGTTATGAGTTTTACATATTGTGTATCAACACTCAAGGATGGATATGTGCAGAGCATGGCACTATGTGCAATGCTTAGCCTTGCATATACCCATCTTTGAATGTGGATTTATGGAGAAATTTAGTTTGGTGTTTCTTTATGTATATATTTGATTGGGCTTTTCCCTAACAATACATTCTTTCCCCGAGTTGAACCTGGTCGAGTTTCATATTTGCAACAGTATGTATGCAAAGTATTTAAGATTTTCTTATGGGTAGTCGGATTTGACAGGGCTGAGCTCTGTGGAACCCATATCTTAGAATATTTAGATATGAGAGGTTTAGCCACAGTCACAAGCTTAAATTTGGTTACAAACTTATAACTGATTACGGCACAATTACTTTGTTTTATGATATAAATAATTAAAATCAGGGTTATGTTATTGTTTTAAAAGAAAATAGTATGTTGAATCCTGTAGCTCGGTTAATTTATATATTAAAAATAGTAACTTAGCAAACAATATGTGATAGTTTTGGAAATGACATTTTATCAAATAGTTAAAAAGAAAGCTCAATTCAAACAAGAAACTCCCTGCAACGACATAAATTAACCCATGATATATGATGGAATTGAGACATGAGTCATTGTAGTTTTTTTGTGAAACTGTTCGTAACTGAATAAGACCTTAATTTTTTTAAACAAAGTCGAGGATAGATCTTGTTTTTGTAATATTGACAGTGTCATTATGTGAATAGTTTGTGTGCTTCTTATAGCTTAGGGATTTGCATCCTAATTACTTTTGGTTATTGGCAAGATGTAAGTTACTTTGCATTCTTGTGAAGTGCATGTTGAATGTATCTCAGATATTATATTTTTATATGTTGTTATGGTTATAGCTAGGTGGTGGCTTATTATCAAATAGTGGTAAAACTTCTACAGACATTTGAATATTCAATGACATTGCATAGGATCTTTTACTAAAGCTTTGGCTACATTTGGAATCAATTATGTTTAGTTTAGGCTATGAAGTTTCTTAATAGCATTTAGGGATTATTTTGAGATAATTTGTTTGAAACAGAATCCTTTTTATACAGATATATTTTAGTTTATGATTAAAATTCAAGTTGTTTCATTTGTGAAGCCGATTTATGATATATGTTTGATGATTTGTCAATTAAAGTAAGAATATCATATTTATATTGTTTAATTATCTTGACCAATTCGAAGGATAAGCTTAGTTTCTTATAATAGTAGAGATAAGTAGTATAGTAGTACGACTGGTAAATATCGTTAAATTAATGTAATAGTTTAGTTATATTTACAAGATTGTAATATTGTAGTATTTATTTCTATTGTTAAAGTAACCCAAGTTTACTTTCAAATTTGACAGTAGAAGATGAGAGTTTTAAAAGATGAAGAATGTAATATCATGAGAAAAATAACGTTTTATTCATTGCATGTGCATTCTTAGAATATCTGATTGATATGTATTTTAAGGATAGGTGTAATGAACATATATCGAGGTGGCTGAATATTGATTTATCCTATTCAGTTAATTAATTCAGTGATAATTTTAAAGATGAATTGGGTGGGTTAATTACATACAAAAGATAATTGGCCTTACCTATGACTTAAACCAATAAGGTTAAGTATGGAGAACAAGGCAAGTCTCTATTGTGTCATTTCATGAGTACTATAGAGAATCCCACTATGTGTTGTCTATGGGCTTACCATATACGGATGCAGTATCGTAGCACCATAGTGATGACACCTCAGTATATATATGGTTCATTAACTAGTTATTCTTAGTTTGAGTTCAATTTTGCATTTTTAAGAAGATGTTACTTCTTACATAGTAATTTTAGAATTGCACTATGTTATGTGGTTCAGATATTTGCATTATGGTTTTATATATGTTCATTCTGACATGTATGCAAGTGGACAATGCTTTTCAACTTAGTGTGTATTGAGCCCTCTTTGTGTTGTGTTACATTTTGTGTATGTTTCAGGTGTTCAAGTTGAATAACTAGTGCTAAGGAAGACTGTTGAAGTTACTTCTTAAATCTAAATTTGATATTTGTAAATTCCATATGTTGGACTCAGGTGCATTTGAATGATATTGTTCTTCATTATTGTACTGAACTCATTATGTATTAGCTTCATTACGGAAATTTATTTAGACGATATATTCTTATATTTTGAGGTCTTTGAATTGATAATGATTCAATCATTGTACTTGTTCTTGTAATATGATGATTAAATTAAAAAAATAAATTATTCATTGATTCTTTATGTTTGTTCATAGTTTTTATCTTTGTTTTGTGTAGCATTACACCTTGGACTAATGTAATAGGTTCCTGTCCTTGCTCTTCCTCTTCATCTTCACCTGCACCTTCACCAAATTTAGCCTTAACCTTCTTTACTAGTTTATCCCTTTTCTTTAATGTGAAGGTAGCCTTTAGTTCCATTTCAACTCGAGACTTCATAAAATCATAGTTACCAAATATTTTTGCATTCTTGTCAACCTCTTTTGCTAGAAGTGATGTGATTGCTACTGATGCTTCATCAACATTTATTTCATATCTCAATGGTCTTAACCATCTTACTCTAGGTGTAGCAACCTGTATATATGTATAATCAATATCTACAATAAAGCATATATCATTGTAGTATTACTCAACCAAAGAAATAGGGATCCTAAGTCTTTCTTCCATAGACTTCTTAAAATCCTCAAAATAGCTTGTCATGATGGTTTTAAAATTTTCTCCCATTTTTTCAACAAACTCATTAACATGGACTGCTATTGATCTATTTTTTTTCCAGCTTACTTTGCTAAAAGATGGGAATGTATTATGTACATAGAAAAATATGCAAACAAGTATTCCTCCAAATTTGCACTATGCACTCTTGGTTTTTCTAATTGCTCCAAGGATTTCCTTTACTTGTTGTAGTTGAAGCCCAATTAGATCATAAGTATGATCTTTCTTCACAATTTTGTATCCCACATCTACTACAATACTAGATACATTATTCAATCTATTGGATTGATAGAATTTGTGTGATATTACCCTAATGGAAAAGTTTAGTAGTGGGTCAATGGTGGTATCAATTTTCATTCCTCTCTTGTTCCATTTTGCTCCCATATTCTTCTCCATCACCTACTTCGAGTCACTCTGTAGGGTCTTGGGCTAATCTAGGGTTGGGTGGATAGTTACCCTATGAATTATTCTCTTCAAAATTTTAATTGGTCCATCTTAGAGCCACAAGGATCTATCATGTATTGAACTCAATACTATCCTAATTAACTTCATCTTGAATATTGTGAGAAAATCTAGGGCATGTGTCAAACCCTTTCTTTCAACAATCTTGAATTATTCCTTTAGAATATTATTCTCACACAATCTATCATAGGTTTCCCTTATTTCCATATCACATATTCCTCATATCTTACAATTATAACTTTTTTTGACATCTTGTACCATTATGACACTTGGGGGAATCATGAAAAGTGTGCCTAAGGGGTCTTACTTGTATGCTATATTAGGGACAGCCTTGAAAATGGGTTGTTTAACCTTATTACTGACTAATTGCACATTTAAAACTTCTTTCCCTTCTACATTCTACAAACTAGATGCCATTTAACAAAATAGGGTTATGTAAATATAAATTGTGTAACTTAGCTTGTGATGAATACCATAAGAATCTAGAGAACTAGAGCGAAATCATTCTTGAGATATTTATGATTGTCATAAATAGGTTTATGAGTCACCTTCTCACTCTTATTTCTCTTTCTTGAATTTGGAATGACTAGAAATGGCTAAAAATTTCCATATACCCTTCAACACTTTGCATTTAATGCTTGGTGCTTTAATAGCTATAAAGTTGGCATCAATACAATTTCTAATCCATTTGGCATCTATAAAGCTTTCTTTCACTTAGCAATTACTATAGACTTGGAATTAACTAACTTAATCTGGTATCTTGGCATTAACTAGTATTTCACTTAGCATCCCTTGAAGACTTTCCATACTTGGCAACAACTTGAAAACTTGATGATTTAACATTGAATTTCCACAACATATTGCATCTTTATTCATGCTAATGTATTATTTTTAGTACTCACTTCTTTTGGAACTAATGTATGATATAGCTCTTGAATATTAATCCCTCATACCTCTAGTTTGCTTAGTTTGATGAGGTGTGACCACTTGACCTATTAGGTGAAGTGATTCCTCCATTTGATGTTCTAAAATAATCTCTCTTTCTTCATGTCTTGTTCATCTCACTTCTAGTGTGTTCAACATCTCCCTTGCCTTTTTTTGTAGAATTTACAATTGAGTGCCATTGACCTACTTGGACAATGCTTACTAATGTGACCTATCTTCAAATAGCTAAAACATGTTGTTTGACTTAACCATCTATTATAGTTACCACTGAAATGTGTCCTTATGTGATTCTCAGGGTTATGTCCATATTCTAGACAGTAATGAAAACTTTGCCTTTTTTTATGATCCCAGTTATAGTAGTGTCCATGGCTTTTTTTATTTGTCAACTTATTTTGTGGCCACATGGATTTGGATCTACACTCAAAGGCTTTATGTCTATATTTCTAACAATTGTAATAGTAACCTTCAAATCTTGGTGCATGCATGGCTCTAATTCTGCATTCATGTGCCTGATGCCCTTTTTTGTTGCACTTATGATAATGAGTCATATTCTTAGGATTGACATGTAGATTTGTATTCTTGCTCCTACACATATTAGCAATATGTCTTTCCTTACCACAATAATGACAAGTAGGTTTGGAGTTCTTACCTTTGATATTTTTTCCTTCAACAACTTTGGATGACTCTCCTTCTTCATTTCTTATGTAGCCTAATCTTCTTGTATCATTGTTGGATCCTAGAGATTTTAGTAATTGCTCAAAGTACTTAATGGCTTCATTTGGCTTTTTGAAGCTTTCAACAATTTTTCTTTCTCTTCTTAGGTCATTCTATAGTTGTTCATTATGCAACTTCAATGTAGTTATCTCAATATATTTGACATTCAACTCATGATGAGCATTCATCATTTGACTTAGGGTATCCAATTTCATGTTTGAGACCCTAGTTAGCTTTTTTGATTTTTCTTCCAGTCTACTTGATAGATTCCTTTTATCTTTTTCAAACATGGCCTTTTCTTGTATTTCTCTCTTCTTTTGTTTAGTTATCTCAAATAGAATTATGGATCAAGATTCTTTCTCTAACTTTAGATTTCTAATCTCCTCCACTTATACTATATTCTTTTCCATCAAATCTACAATAGCTGCATCAAATTCATTGGATTGTCCATTTGCAAATAGCATGGTGTTGTTGATCTCTTTGTATTGTGTGTTATTTTCTGCAATGGCAATTTTTTTTCTTCTCTTCAAGGATTTCATCAATTCCACTCTAGCCTCATCTAGTTGATGTAGAATGAGCTACATCTCAATTCCTTGATTCTCAATAGTCTTTCCTACTTTGTAGACTTTCATTTTAAGATATTTCCTCTAAGTTGTAAAGCTTCTCCTTCTGAAAACATAGCTCTAAGACCAATTGTTGGAATTACAACTACGAAATGTAAACTTCTGAGAGGGGGGTGAATCAAGAGTTCAAACTTCAACCAATAAAACTTTCACCATTCATACATCACATGCATTCAATATATAAATTGAAATAACATGTAAAGTAAATGCATCTAAAGCATCTAATCAAACACACATACTTGACACTATATAACATTACCTAGAAACTCTCCAAATTAGAAGGTAAAAATGGGGTGGGGATGGCATCCAAAAATATTTGATCCTATAGAAATAAAGTATAGCCAATTAAGGTTATAGTAGTTTGACCATGAAACATGATCTGCCCTATAAAAGGCTTGCCCTATTAAAGGCTTACCGAGACTGTTCAGTCCAACCTTGTTAGAGGATTTTAACACCCTTTTAGAAGTGTACCTGGTTAAAGGACTTTAGGTCATTTACTTGGAATTCCACCCTATTAAAGTATTTTATATAGCCTATTAGGAATACTCCATATAGGATATTTAACCAAAATCACCTTTTAAGATGTTTTAGCATATATCTTGTGATTGGCATTAGATTTCCTAATTAAAGATCAAATCCATACAATGTCCTTCTTAACCCTCTATAATTTAATATGTCAATATTGTATCCTCTATCCTCTGTTCTCCATAAATTGATTCTACAATTCACTCTTTCTCCTAAGTCAGCTTGAATGCTATATGAACAATTTTGATTATTCACCCCTTGTTTTCTTCTATAACTTCATTATTAGAAATTTAGGGCTTCATTTTCCTCATAAAGAATTTGGTGGCTTTGGGTTAGGTATGAGTCTATAGATTAGATTCATCTAGTTTTTCCACTTTACTCTTCCAAATTTTTATTGGTTGCATGTAATTGCATAGGGAGTACAAATAGATTCTTCCTTATCTACAAAAGATACATATCTATACATGAGTTGGCATAGAAATAGTTTACATAGTTGTTTGTGCCATTGCAAACAAATATGTCCACTCTATGTTACTCAGCACTTAAAGTCTCTAATGCTCAACATGCAATGTATTTCTATTTCAAACTTAGCATCTAAACTTCTTGGCATCAACTATTTACTTAGCACTTGAATCACTCAGCATGGTCTTTCTACTCAACTTCTAAGTGACTCAGCATGTGAGTGACTTGACACTAATTGAAACTCAACATAGTCCATTATTCACATGTTGTAATTGGCATGTAATACTAGTATGGCATGAACATAGTAAATGAATTAAGTGTGTTGACACTCAATTGTCAAAATCAATCTGAGATTAACACCCCTTTGCAACAATATTCACCATTATTTCTTTTATCTCCTCCTATTTTGACACTTATGTAAAATGGGCTATACATAGATAGTGTATTTGTCCAAAAATGATTTATGTACTTCCATTATTATTTTAAGAGTTGCATCCCAGTTGTCACATGCAACATCTAATGACTTGAGTTGGATAGCTAGCTTGGCTACAAGGTGTAGTAGACCATCTAGAGTAGAAAGATTGGGGTCTTTCTTTAGTAGAGTTTCTACATAACCTAGTTCTCTATGGAGGATTTCCATGTGTGCAGTGAGGGAGGCTTAAATATTTGTCAATTTGGCTCTTACATTAGTCTCTTCTTCTATAAACACAACTAATCAACTCTATGATTGAAGCAACGTGTGGAAATTCTTCTCAATCTAGGCTAGGTTCTGAGGTAGCTGTGTACCTAAAATATTTAGGTTCCTTTCTAAATTCAAAATCTTATGTCTAGTCTCTTGGGTGAAGAGTGTGGGATCACATAGTTTGGTGTACAATGAGAAAATATTATCAAGTACCTTTTTCACATTCTCAACCTTGGTTGCCAATGCAACTTGAGTTAGTGCTATATCACCAGATATCTTCTCATTGACCTTTCTTTGGAATTTCTTTTCAAACATTCAAGAAGTTTAGCATTAGTATCTAGGCCTTCATTATTTATCTTTCCCATAATATCTAACAATTATTCCAATAGTGGTTTTGTTTCTTCTGGTTTAGGCAAGATGAATGCATCTAGAAAGGTAAATGTAATGTCTTGAAGAGCTTTCTTCTGCCTATATTCTTTCCTATATATCTCCTATTGCTTCTTCTCTTCTAAAGTTTATTTTAAAATTCATATTTTCTTTATAGTCATTGTATCATAATCATGCTTAGGAACAACTATCTCTTCATCTAAAGTGATGTCACCATAGTGAATTACCTTGTCAACTTTTGAAGAGCTTGAGCTTGGTGTTGAGATTTGTAGGTGTGTAGCTTTTGTGCTTGGCTTCTAAAGAATTTTTGTAGGTGAAGATTTGGATGTTGGTAAGGTTACCAATACTTGGATGGCTTCCTACTCCTTTACCCTTGGTGTATGCTCACTCTCTTCGGTTCTTCTCTTGTCTATAATAATGATTTGACTTGCAAGTTGTGCTTGTGCATCAGGTTGATCGATTGTTGTCTATCTTCACTCAACTAAACCAACTTTAACACTCATGTCAACCTTTGTAGATGTGTCTAATGATGTTTGAATTGAGGGTTGATCAATAGTAACTAAAGGGATGGTAGAAGATGGTTCTTGTGTATTCACCCTATCCCTTGTGATTTTAGTTACTACATTTTGATGCTCATCTACACTAACCAATATTGGATTTTCACACAATCTTTCTTGTAGTGTAGATTAGTCTAGTATCTTTTTCATATCATCTATAGTCAAAAGATTGATGTTCTAAGTTGAAACATTAGGAACATCCTTGACAAATACAATTTCTATAGTTGCAATAGTGTCATGAGGAGGGATGACACACAACATTTGTGTATCTTGCACACTTTGTTCCTCTTCATCCTCTTCATATTCTTCCTCTTCTTCTTCACCTATACCTTCACCAAATTTGGTCTTAAGCTTCTTTACCAACTTATCTTTCTTCTTTAGTATGGAGGCATTTTTTGACTCCATTTCAATTTTTGACTTCATCACATCATAATTGCCAAATATTTTTTCACTTTTGTTAATCTCCTCTACTAGCAGTGTTGTGATTGTTGTGAATGCTTCAATAGACTTGATTTCATATCCAAGTGGTCTTATCCATCTGACCCTTGGTATGGCAGCCTATATAAAGGTGTAATCAACATCAACTAGAAAACATACATCATTGTAGTGTTGCTCAACTAGTGAAATAGGTATCCTCATTCTTTGCTTTATTGACTTCTTGAAGTCCTCAAAATAGATAGTCATTAATGTTTCACAATTTTGTCCCATCTATTAAATATATTCATTTATCTACATAGTAACCGATTTGTTTGTTTTCCAATCTACGTTACCAAAGGAGGGAAAAGTATTTAGTACATGAAAGAATATGTAGACAAGTATTGATCAAAATTTGTACTATGCACTCTTGGTATTTCTTACTACTCCAAGGTTTTCCATCACCTATTGTAGTTGAAGCTTAGATCATAAGTATGATCATTCTTTACAATTTTGTATCCCACATCTACTACAATATAGGGTACACTATTCAATATGCTGGATTGATAGAATTTGTGTGAGATTACCCTAATAGAAATATTCAGTAGTGGGTCAATGATAGTATCTTTTGTCATTCCTCTCTTGTTCCATGTTGCTCCCATATTCTTCTCTATCACCTCTTTAGAGTCACTCAAAAACTCATCTAGGGTTAGGTAGCCAGTAACCCTATGAATTACTCTCTTTGAAATTTTAATTGGTCCATCTTGTAGCCACAAGGATCCATCATTTATATGGCTCAATACAATCCTTATCCATTCAGTTTTGAATACCGAGGGAAAATCTAGGGCACACATCAAACCCTTTCAACAATTTTGAACTATTCCTTTAGAACACTGTTCTCACATAATCTATCATAGGCTTCTATTACTTCCATGTCACCTATTCCTCTTATCTTGCAATTGTAACATTTTTTGACATCTTCAATCATAATGACTTTTGGCAAAATCATTAAAAGAGTGCCTAAGGGGTCTTGTTTATATGATATGTCAGGGATGACTTTGAATATGGGCTATTTAACCTTATTAATGACTAGTTTCACATTTAGAACCTCTTTCCCTTCAATGTTCCTTGAACTAGATGTCATTCAAAAACCTAGTGTTTATGCAAATATAAATTGCATAACTCAACTTGTGAACAATCCCTTAACAATCCAAAGAAATAGAGTGAAATTGTTCTTGAGATCTTTTTGAAGTTTGAATCACCATTTTCTCCACTTTCTCTTGCTCAAATTTGAAATGAAAAAAAGAGAGTTAAAATGGACCATATACTCTTTAAAATATTGCATTAAATTCTTCGTGATTGTAGAGCTATAAAATTGTCATCAACGCAATTTTTGATCCACTTGGCTTCTATTGACATTTACCTCACTCAAAAGTTACTATAGACTTGGTATTAACTGACTTAGTCTGGCAGCTTGGCATTAGTATTTTACTTTGCATCCCTTGAAGACTTTCCACACTTGCAAACAAAATGAAAGATTTAAAGTTTTAACTTGAATTTCTACATCTTGCATCTTTATTCATGATAATGTATTCTTTTTAGTACTATCTTCTTTTGCAATGGATGTGTGATATAACATTTGAGTATCAATCCTTCATACCTCTTACTTAGTTTGATGAGGTGTGACCACTTGAACTATTAGGTAAAGTGATCCCTACTCTATTTGATGTACTATAATCATTTCTCTTTTTACACATCTTGTTTGTCTCACCTCTGATGTGTTCAAGATCTATTTTTCCTTTTGCTTTGTCAAATTCATAATTGGGTAACTTTAACCTAGTTGGACAATGTTTACTGATGTGACCAATCTTCAAATAGCTAAAACATTTAGTTTGACTCAACCATCTTTTGTAGTTGCCTCTATAATGTGTTCTAATACAGTTCTCAAGGGTATGTCCATATTCTTCATAGTAATGATAGCCTTGTCTTGTGTTGTAATCCCAATTATAGAAGTGTCCATGACTTCTTTCCTTTGTTGACTTCTTTGGTGACCACATGGACTTGAAAAGGCTTTATGTCAATATTTTTGACAATTGTAGCAATAACCTTCAAATCTTTGTGTATGCATGGTTCCAGTTTTGCATACATGTTCCTAATGACCTTTTTTGTTTCACTTATGACAATGAGTCATATTCTTAGGATTGACATGTTGATTTATATTCTTGCTCCTACAAATATTAGTAGTATGTCCTTTCTTATAGCAATAATGAAAAGTGGGTTTTGAGTTCTTACCTTTGATATTTCTTTATTTTGTATCTTTGGATGATTAAACTTCTTCATTTCTTACATAGCCTAATTCTATTTTATCATTGTTGGATCTTGAGATTTTAGTAATTGCTCAAATTACTTGATGGCTTCATTTGGCTTGTTGAAACTTTTAGCAATCTCTCTTTCTCTTCTAAAGTCATTTTATATTTCTTCATTTGGAAACTTCAATGCATTATCATCTAGCTTAGGGCATCCAATTGCATGTTTGAGAACTTGGTTACCTCTATTGACTTGTCTTCTAGTCTATTTGCTAGATTTATTTTGTCTACTTCAATCATGGCCTTAACTTCTGTGGCTCTCTTCTTTTGTTTAGTTACCTCACACAACATCATGGTTTGAGATTTCTAATCTCCTCAAATTGTACTCTATTCTTTTCCATTAGATCTACAATTGCTACATCAAATTCATTGGAGTATCCCTTTGCAAATAGCTTGGTGCTGTCAATCTCTTTGTATCCAGTGTCGTTTTACAAAATAACAATTTCTTTCCTTCTCTTTAATAATTTCCTTAACTCTTCTCTAGCCTCATCAAGTTGATGTAGAATGAGTTGTATCTCAATTCCTTGATTCTCAATAGTCTTTCTCAATTTCTAGACTTCCATTTCAAGATCTTTCTTCTAAGCAGCAAAGCTTCTCCTTTTGAAAACCTAGTCATTCACTTGGAATACCACCCTATTAAAGGATTTAGTACAGCCTATTAGGACTACCTTTCCAAGGAGATTTAACTCAAATCACATGTTAATATGTCTCAACATAGGTCTTATGATTGGCACTATATTTCTTGATCAAAGATCAAATCCACACAATGTCCTTCTTGGTCCTTTATGATATGATGTATCAATGTTGTATCCTTTACCATCTCCTATTCTTCTCTAACTAATTCTGTAATGCACTCTCACCACTAAGTCACCTTGAATGCTCTCTAAACAAATTCAATAATTTGCCCCTTATTACCTTGTTTCTCCTTATAAAAAATTTAGGGCTTTGTATTTCTTATAAAGACTTTGGTGGCTTAGGGTTAGGTATGAATCTATAGTTTAGATTCATCCACTTTTGTCACTTAAATATTTCCATTTTTTTATTGGCTACATGTGATTACAAGAGAGTACAAATAGATTCATCCTTATCTCCAAAAGATCAAGATCTATCCATGAGTTGGCATAAAAATAGTTTACATAGTTGTTTGTGCAAATATTTCAACATTGTGTCACTCGACATGTGAAGTTACTAATGTTCATCATGCATTGTATTTATGTTTTTAACTCAGCTCCTAAACTACTCAATATCTACTATTTACTTAGTACTTGAATCACTTAGCATGATCTGTCTACTCAACACCTCTGTGACTTGGCACATGAGTGACTTAGTACTCATTACAACTCAACATAGTCTATTATTCACATATTGTGCTTAGCATGTATTACTAGTTTGACATAAACTAAGTAAATGACTTAGTGTTTTGACACTTGATTGTCAAAACCAATTTGATATCAACATTCTTGACTCTATTCTTATATCCACAAAATCACCAAGTTTAGAATCTAGTTCTAACAATGCTTCTTCAATTTTGAATGCTTGTACTACAACATCTTCTAACAAAGAATTTTACTTAAGGAAATATTTGTCTGACTCATCTTCAAAAATCTCAATACTAGTGGTGGTTTTTATTAACTCCTAAAAATTTCCCTTGAGTCTTATTCTTTATTTTATAAATATCTTCATGTAGTCATTCCATGAATTTATTTCTAGAAGATATATTTTCTTCTAGTCATCTAATTTATCCAATTCCTCCATTGACTATATCTCCATAAGAATCTAGTACCTTTTCCCTTTACTAGATTTGAGTGCTTACAAATCATTGACCTAGGTGCGTACCTCATCCATTAGCCCAAAATATTGGTTTGTTATGGAAACCAATTTTTTGGTGTTAGTCTTGATATTATGCAAAAGGTTAAATATACCTTGTATTATTTTTACTCCTCTTTCCTATAAGCTGTGATGTCATACATAGTAAGCATCCAAAAATGAATCTATTTGTGGTCATGCATGCTTCCTTTCCAATGTAGCTCCAATAGTGATCTTGGGATTAGCCAGGTTTATCGACCGCACCACCTCATTCAAGTACCACCTCAGTGGCTTAATTTATTTTCACAACATTATAAGCTTTGACTCATCCTTATCCAAGTGTTAAAATACTTGTTTGAGGCCCATGGTGATCAATATCTTTGTAGTATCCACTATGGGCTTTCCTAATATGGCCTCCTTAATCTGATAATCCTTAGGAGTCAATTCTTTGGTGTCTCCATGAGAAGGTCAAATGGTGATATTTGATAGAAAGTCCTAATCTTGATTCTTAATTATGAAGGAAAGTGTTCTAGCATCACCCTTAGGTGGTTCAAGATTTTATATTTCCTTTATTAATTCTACCATTCCCTCTCATTCATTTAACTCTATCTATCTCTTTTGTCTAATCATAACCTCCTTCTTCAACCATGATGGTGTCATGCTGATTGGTGACATGTACTCTATTGAACAAGGCAATTTTTCTGTAGGATCCTTTTCCTTATCACTCATCTCTAGAGTCTCCTCATGTTAAGGAAGATCATTAGAGAGAGCTTCTTTGTGATGTTGGGATAAGGACCTAGCCTCTACAACAAGAGGAACTTGGTGCCTATTTTATGCTATCTATACTTCTTTGGATACTTCATTAGCATGCAACTACACATATTCTCCTTCCTCTTAATTTTGGCTCTCTAGTTCTACTTCAACTATTAAAGGAGGTGGAGCCACTGATCCTTGATCCTCTACCACTATTTTTCCTATGCTGGTGGAGGAGGAATGCCTAGAGATCCTTGATGTAGAGGAGGTAATTCATTCCAATTCTCTCCTAATTCCTCATTCTTGGGAGTGTCCCTTATTGTCTCTCCTACCATCTTAGTGTCTATAAGCATGAAATCAAAATTTGAGAGTTGAAAATATGTTTGCCCCCTCGCTATCCATTTCTACAATTCATTTTTTTTTTCTCATCAACATAGGTCTCACCTAGATGGGCTTCCTAGGGAGAGAAGGAAATTTTTGCATTGAGCATCTTCTTCTCTCTTGTTCATCCACAATAGCTAAGAAAGTTCACTTATTTAGAGAGGAAAAATCAATTTTTCCACCTTCCTCCTCAACTTCCATGTTAGGGATTATTTTTGGTATTTTTGGTCAAGGAGTTCTCTTCTTCTTTAATATACTCCTCTTCAAACCTACCATCATCATCTCAATTCAGGCTCTCTTGGGCACCAAAAATGAGGCTTCTTCTTTCGAGGCTTGATTTAGTGGAACTTCTTCCCCTACTAGTTAAACCTATTCTTTCTCTTGTTGAGCTTGTTTTGGATCTAGTTGGGCTTGTTCTTCTTCAATACATGGTTCTTCTTGAGCCTCTTCCACTTTCTCTCTTTCCTTGGGGATTCCATTGTCATTTTACCCTTCCATTTTTTTGTATCAAAATAGTTGACCTCCCACTCACATCACTATAGGATTTGCACCCTTACTAGTGATTTGGAAAGGTAGGTTGGTATTGTGATCTTTCTTCCTTTTCCCCTTTGTAGTCAAGCATTCACCTAAAGAGGCAAGGCTTCTAACATTGGACCCATCCAAAAAGGTTTCCTAATCCATTCCCTTGTCATTTAAGCTACTTGTCAAACCTAATGATCAATATCATCATTCTCCTCATGTCCAATTTTTGCATCCATAATTGGTTTTTCATAGTTCTTGTCCCTTTTGTACAAGGGATCCACTACCTATGGGACACTTTGTCCAAAGCATTGAGGGTAATGTCCATATTCAATACTTTTTTTGTGAGTTTTAGACTCATCCTACAATAGTCCTTAATAGGGACATCATAGTCATCTATTGCATTCATCCAGTGATCTCTCGAGGCTTCTTTAAGTAAAAATTTATTTCCTACTAGGTGTGGGACCATCATGATGTTGTAAACATATGAACAAGGTGACTAGTGATCCTTGAGAGGATATTGGCCCCATTCTGAGTCAAATATGACAATATCTTTCTTTTACATCACCTAAAAGGCTCTGATGGTGATTGGCCACACCCAAGTCATTTTTTGTTATTTCCTCACTCTATCATGTAAAAAAGAAAGTTACCTAACTATTTCCTTTACTATCAACCTATCCAACTGTTTCAAAGATATTTTGGAGAAAAGAAGTTAATATTGCATTATTTACTTTGAAGAAAGTATAGATCAGAACAAGTATGAGCAAGACACCTTATGAGTTATGGTTTGTTCATTCACCATTAGTCAAGTATTTCAAAATATTTGGAAGTGTTACATAAAGAGAGATGATGATATTGGTAAGTTTGATGTTAGAAGTGATGAAGGTATGTTTCTTGGTTACACACTGAAAATAAAAGCATATAGATGTTTCAACTATAGTTCTAAGACAATATTCGAGTGCACAAATGTAAGGACTAATGAAAAGTTTGTTACCAAAGAGAAGATGGTAGATAATAATTTTGTTGAAGAAGATGATAATTTTAGATTTGTTAGAAAGAATGTTGAATTTCTTTTTGAGACTAATAGTGACTTGTATAATGATGTATCTAAAGAATAGAGATCTAAACCTAGGGAAGAGATCAAAGCTAAGATGTCAACTGCTTCTAGTAGAGACATGGAAAAAAAAATCACCATCTTGAGTAGATACTTGCAAGAAAGGATAAAGTTATGATGACAAGGAGTATAGTATATCAAGAATTATGTATAATTTCTCAAGTGGAACCTAAGAGAATAGATGAGGCATGTAAGGATGATCACTAGATGCAAGCTATGAAAGAAGAACTAGATCAGATTGTGAATAATAAGACATGGGAAATAGTTCCTAAATGTAAAGACAAGAATATAATAGGAACAAAATGTGTATTGAAAAATAAAATGAATGAGCAAGGACAAGTTGTGAGAAACAAGGTCAAACTTGTTTGCAAAGGATACTCACAACAAAAAGGCATAGATTATGAAGAAACCTATGAGTCTATCATAAGGATGGAAGTAGTAAGGATGTTCTTTGTTGGAAATATTCAAGACTATGCTAATTTACTAAGAAGGGAGGAGTGAATCAGTAACTTCTAAAACTTCAACAAGTCAATTCTAATCCAATAATCCAACTAGCATTTAATTCATCACATCTGATCTAATTGCATGCGTGAGAAACTAAAAAAAATGAAATCATTTGTAACACTTTGACACAAAGATTTGGTGACCCAAAAACCTTCCAAATAGAAAGTAAAACTATGGTGGGGATGATACCCACAAACTTAGTATTGGAGCATAAAGTTGGCCTATTAAGGCTTACCTTGATCACTTTTGATGATCAACCCTACTAGGAGCAATAAGGACTATGAGGTCCACCTTGTGAGAGGATTTTACAAACATACAATAAAGCATGCACTTAGTAAATAGATTTATGAAAGAGTAAAGGATTTTACTAGATCTTGTGTTAGGATGAAGTAGTGATAGATCTTTGATCTAAAAATTAGTTTTTTGAATGAAATTCCTTTGTGTATTGATCACCTTTCTATGATAGATATGTCTCTGTTGCTCCTTATCTTGCTATATCCTTTATAGTTCACTTTTCTTTTGTTGCATTCATAACTTGCACTTTCTCATACACATTTTCATTTCATATATTTCCACACATGGATATGGTACAATACATTACATATATTTACCAATCCAATTTACATAATTACAAAGTTAGCCATAATACAAGTTAATGAAAATATTACAAAATTGGTCCACATGAAGACACTTTGGTTCTAAAGATTGAATCGATGAGGTTTTGATACATGACATCTACTATCATTTCTTGGGATCATCATGGACTCAGTAGACATAGAAGCTTCGTCCATACTGACCACTTCCAAGTAGTCTTGAACTCAATCTGCACTGGTTACTCAGTACATATTGTGAAACTTGGCAACTAATGAATCACTTGTTTACCATGGAAATACTCAGTAAACACTATTACCTTGACCTTGGTATAGATTGAATCATAAATAGCTCATTTAAAATTGAATTCACACCACATGAACTATGAGCTTGGTAAGCACTAGACTGCTTGGTAAACATTGAGATTTGTCCATGAGACTTTGTAACAACTAAAATGCTTGGTAAACATTGAACACCATACAATGAGTTCAATAACCATATACAATCTGAATAAGTGTGTGTCACTGATGACAAACTTGATTGATATGTCAACAATCTCCCCCTTTGGCATTAGTGACAAAAACACTTATCAGCCAAAACTGAATACCTTATATCCATCACCATATGATATTGGCTTAGTAGAGTATATTGCTTTTGAGATTTTTCAAAATTGATTTTGTAAGTATACTATTCATCTTATGCTTTATAAAACATATCTTACTGTACATTTCTTATCTCCCTCATACTACATATTTATCACCCATACTATCTTTCTCCTCATACCATGTGTCTTTCTCCCCATTTTTGACAATAATGCCAAAGATTTATTCTATTTATTTGCATATAAACACCAAAATGAGATAAGAATTCAAAATATACCTTGAGAATGATTACCAAGGTTTTATCCCAATTTTCTTTTAGGACCTTCTACGTATGAAGTCCAATTTGTACCTCCCCTGATAATTATATCATATGGTCTACAATAGAGAATTTATTATCATGGATTAGAGTTTTTGAATATACAATATGTTTTTGCAAAGAATCCATGTTTGGAAGGATCATATTTTTTATGTCAATCAATGTTGATCTAATCCTTTCTATTGAGTCAAGTTGTAGCTATTGAGCACTAGTCCTCAGATCCTCGTCTATTTTGGACAAATTATCCTTTATTTCCTTTGTAAACTCAAAAACATCACATAATTTCCCACAAAGTGATGATACATTTGAACGTGATGCTTCTAGATTGACCAAAATTGTAGGAATATCTATTCAATGAATGTCTATTTTTTGGGAAATGTGCTCAAGCGCTTTATTATCATTTTTAAAAAAGCTTTCTCCACTAGCTTATCTTTTTCATCAATGTCTTTATTAAATTTCTAGACTACTTCTACTAGCTAATAAAAAATAGGTTGTCAAGAATCAATCTCAATTGATATGGCCTCTACCAAAATGTTCTTAGCATCTTCAATTATTTTTTACTCTTTATCTCTATCCTCTCTTAGCCTTTGTCATTTAGCCTTCTTCTAGAGGAGTTTACCAAATGTCTGCATCTGGTCTAAAGTAAGCTTGTAAATATCCCAACTAGGGATTACTATTTCCTTATCTAAATCAATATCTCCCTCTATCTCCTTTCCTTTCCCCAAGAACCTTGGGCTTAACTATCCTTACACTTATTTCTTTTTCTATCTTGAATAGAAATAATAGTAGACATACTTGGACTTGCATTGAAAACTAATATTGTACTAACTGAGGGAATACTCAAGGAATCAAAAATTGATGAAGCCAAAATTGTAGAACCCAAAACCAAGGAGCTCAAAATTGGTGTGCTGAAGACTAAAGTAGCCACCATATCCATAGTTGATGATACCAACTTAGTTGATGAAGAAGGTGTCTGTATCTCAATAGATGAAGTAGAGGTTACTTCTATCAATGATGTACTCAGCTGAGTAGGGGCAAAGAGCAATTGAACATTTGAGATGGCACTAATGGTCACAATCAAGCTTGATAATGATGTCTCTATTAGAGTAAATAATTAATTATTAATTATTTATTCTATTTAATTAAGATTACTTAGGTAAATGCATTTATTTATTAGTTGTAGTCTAGGAGTTAGTTATAAGTTGTTGACAATATGGGAGTTTGTTCTCTCCTAAGTCATACTTATCCTCTCACATTGTTCAAGGACTTTCCACCTTATGTGGATGTATGCTTAGTTGTCACACTTATCTCCTAGCATCTTCTAGCTTATTCTAGAAGATTCATGGAGCTCTTTATATTTGGGCTCCCTCATTATATTTTCATCATATCACTTTTCATTGTATATTGTAAATACATTTTCATTGTGTTTGAATATCTTGTGGTCTCTCATGTCCATTTAGGGTTTTTCCCTTGCTCCATGCTCTTCCTCTCCTTGGATTTTCTTTGATAGGTTTTCACATGCAGGTGATCTTGGGCATCTTCAGAGTTGGCTTTCATCAACTCCAAAATGGTATCAGAGCCTTCCTGCTGCTACTTCATGGAAGGATTTTTGAAGCCATGATTTGAAGTCACAAACCCTAGTTTCTTTGTGCATTTTTTCTTCAAATCAGGGGAACAACATTTTTTTGGAGCACTTTCAGCCCAAATAGACACCACCATTGGATCCAAAAGGCTATTTGTAGTTAGGATTCATATAAAACTTTTTGATTTTGGAGACAGGGCTCTAGGAGGCAAAATTTTTATTCCAAGGTCTGTTGTATGGACTATATGGACACAGGGTCAAAAAAATATAATTTGCAGGCACACCACTGTGGCACTGCCTAGTGGCCACCATGGGGCCACTCACACACTACTCCTCTGGCGGCAACTCTCATTTTCACCACCACGGTGGTTCTATTCTCGACCACGGCCTCCACAGGTGGCACCTCTCTCCTGTACTCTACTCCCTTCGTGATCTACCGCTCAGCCTTTGGATCTCTGCCCATTCTTTGCCTTCCTGCATGTATGCCCTATTAGATTTTGACAAGTTAGCAGCCTACTTCAATGACCATTTACATAGTTAGTGCAGTTCAGTGCTTGACATGTGGTAGGTCTGCCACGTGGCAATTTGCCACATGGCCCTTGCCACGGCATCTGCTTCGCCACGTGGCAACCACGTGGCTTCTTTTTTGCAATGGCGGCCTCCAAGTCATCAATTTTAATGCTATGACTTGCTGATGTTAGCATGACATCATCAACATATTAGACCTTGCATGCACCTCTTCTAGTTCTATTTTGGAGCTACTTGTGGTTTATTGGCCATGACTTGAGCATACGAACATATTTTTCTCATCCAAAAGAAGCACTAAAAAGCTAGTTCCAAGACAAAGACATTGGTGTAGGTATTTTTAGGTTTTGATGCTTTTTCTTTTCCCATTTTTTAGACAAAGTTGGAAATTCTTTTTTTGACTCTAGTAAGCATATCTTTTGCTTCCCATGCCCGTTTTTTGAAAATTTTACATTTTTTGAAAGCTAGTTCTATCACCTTTTCAAAAATGTGGTCCTTTTTCTTAGATTTTGGCCCATGCTCTTTCTATCATATTTTTGGAATTTTTTCTATATGGTGGATATTTTGAGTGTTTTAGGCCTGAGGATCATTTTCCTAGCATGGTTTCCTTTATTTTAGGTTGTACTTTGTTTTGTTGCAGCTTCTTTTTAGTTTTGATCATTTTTGCTATCATTATGAAGCACTTTTATGTATCACACTGAGCTAAAGTGCCACTTTTGCATTCTGGGGGTCATGAACGTTGTTCTGAGTCAGTTGTACATTCACTATTTTCATAAAGCACCATGGGGGGATAGTTGTTTGCTATTTTAGGCATTCTCCCTTTGTCAAGTGAGTGTCCCTTCCATGACATTAGCCCATGCAGAGTCAGTTTGATCATGTCTTTATAGGTGTCTGTATCTCTTCCTCTCTCGTCATTATTGGTTCATCTATAGGAGACTTCGGCCCACCTTCTCAGTTTCCTATCATCACACCCTGTTTGCATTAAGGGGGGGCTATGCTATTGTTCTAATGCATCCATGGTTTGATGGTTCATTAGTGTGAAGTATGTATTCAGTGGTTGATCCTATGTACAAGGTGATTGCAGTGGTTGGCTACCTATGCATTTTGGTGAGATGGATCATCTACCATATAGACATGCTCAGTTCATGCCATCTTCTTCCATGTAGGTACTTTAGCTCAGTAGTTTGGCAGATTTTGTGGCTTCTACATGCTTTAGTGATGCTTCTTCATGATCACTCCTTGTTCCTATTTTAGTGGACATTTCCCTAGTTGGAGGCTTGTTCAGTTCTTCACTAGGTCCTTACCTCTTTTTGGGGGAGGGTTTTTCCCACGTGATTTTCTCTCTTTCCCTGTTTATAGAGGTTGCATTTTTTTGCATTTATACATGGGTACCTAACATGACCTCATTTCTAGGATCCATTATGCATTTCATCTTAGTTTTGTGAGCTTAAGATATTTTCCTAAGTTGCACTTAAGGGGGGGTGTTAGAGTAAATAATTAATTATTTATAATTTATTCTATTTACTTAAGCTTACTTAGGTAAATGCATTTATTTATTATTTTTAGTCTAGGAGTTAGTTATAAGTTATTGACAATATGGGAGTTTTTTCTCTCCTAAGTCATACTTATCCTCTCACATTGTTCGAGGACTTTCCACATTATGTGAATGTATGCTTAGTTGTCACACTTATCTCCTAGCATCTTCTAGCTTGTTCTAGAAGATTCTTGGAGCTCTTTATATTTGGGCTCCCTCAGTGTATTTTTATCATATCACTTTTCATTGTATATTTTAAATACATTTTTATTGTGTTTCAATATCTTGTGGTCTCTCATGTCCATTTAATATTTTTCCCTTGCTCCATGCTCTTCCTCTCCTTGGCTTCTCTTTGATAGGTTTTTGCATGCAAATGATCTTGGGCATCTTTGGACTTGGCTTTCATCAACTCCAACAGTCTCCATAATTGATGTTGACACTAGATTTCTTGGAAAGTGAGGAAGTGAGGCAATGACTACTACAACTATCTTAACTAGGTTAGTCTCCTCATCATCTTGCTTTTCTTCCTTGGTAGCTTCTTGTGCCTTGTATTCTTCATAATCAACTATAAAAAAATGAGTTGATCCTTAATCATCCCCTTCATCTTTGTCATCATCATCATCATCATCATCATCATCCTTTACTTTAACTACAAATTCACTTGGTTTGTGAAGATGATAGACATTTTTCCAAGTATTTGTTACATTCTTCACAACATGGTCAATATCATTCATCAAAATTAGATAGGTATTAAATTTAAGAGACATTTTTCCTTCATCCTCCTTTAGAGACTCTTTCACCTCTGCATTTGATATGCTAGGTAGTAACTACATTATGGTTTGTGCATATATGTCTTTGACTATTTTCATAGCATGTTCCCATCTTGGCCTGATTTTGTCCATTAAGACACTAGGAATTTGAGAAACAAGTTGGTTAGTGGAGTACTTCCATTGTCCCATCTTGCCTATAACTAGATCTTTTATTTTCTTCTTCTCTTTATTTGTCCTTGTTTCATATTTTAAAGATTTGAAATTCATTATACCAGCTCCATCTTTTAGTTCCTTCAACTTGTCCTAGAAGGTGGGTGGAGGTCTGCTGAATATGATGTCTCCTATTTCTTTGTCATCCTTCTTCCTTGACCTCAGGGTGAATACTCTAGTGGATGGTTTAGATGGCTTGGTGATGATCACCTTACATTTCTTCTTTACTAGTTCTTCTTTTTCAGATTCTTCTTCATCCTCTACTTCTTCACCTTGCTTATCCTCACCTTTTCCTTTGGTTAACAAGAGAGGTGCACTTGATTTCAGCTTTGTTATCTTTCTCTTTCTTTTGTTGACCCTTTGACGGAGCTTTATTTTAAGTTCAATCCTAGCCTTTTCTTCATCATACATTCCAAAGTAAGTAGTTTTAAGATCAACTGGTTCATTGACAAGGGCTTCAATGATATATTTTGTCTCATCAATGTTAACCTCATAACCAAGAGGTTTTACCCATGCAATTCTAGGCATTACTACCTAAATGTATACCTTGTCACTGTCCACCATGAAACATATAACATCCTTATAGTATTCAACTAACTTCTTTAGAATCTTGAACCTATTCTTCATTTTCTCTTTGAATACATCAAAGTAGTTGTCCATGATACTATAGTAGTTTTCACACATCTTAGCAATATACTCATTGATTTGATAGAACATAGGCACATTCTTTCTCTAGACTATAGTGCCTTTAGAAGGGAAGAACTTTTGTACATAGACAAATAGGTAGGTTAATAATGAACCAAACTTACATGGATTATTCTTTGAAGTTCTTATGCTTTTCATGTTCTTGTTGAACTATCTCAACAATAGGTTGGCAAGGTCATATGATAGGTTTTTCTTAATCACCTTGTATGCCAAATCTTTGGCTTCAAATGACATGCTATTTAGTTATTTTGAACTATTTATCTTATATGCAATTATGTAAATTCCAAAATTTAACTCTACATCAATGACACTACTGATTTTAATTCCTCTGCCATCCCATTCAGCTAGGGTTTTCTTCTCCAACTTTGCTTGACCTAGAGTTTTTGCATTTTGTCTTTGGTTAGCATTGGAGGCCAATAAGTTGATTAAACATCTTCCTAATTATTAAAATTGGTTGTTCTAGCCATAGCTAACCATTACGCACTTGGCTGAGAATAAACATAATCCATTTGATTTGAAATTCATAGCGCATGTGAGGGCTATGAGTCAACCCTTTGGTTTACAGATGCCGATGCTTGGGTTTTAGGACTTTATTTACACATAGCTGACCTAGGGAATCATTCATTTCTAGTGTACCAATTTATTGAATAGCACATTTGAAATAAGTGTGAATATCATTGATAAGAAGTACCTTTGGAGGAATCTGGGATTGCACACTATTTGGATCTAGGGTTTTGATAATCATAGGGGTAAGCTTGAAATATGGCACCTTCCACTCAACTCAATGAAGCAACATGTCAGATCCTTGCTTAACCTTGCTACTATTGGATGCCATTTTTAGTTAGGAAATTGATAGAATCCAAAAAAAAGTGCTAGAAATTTTCTTAAATCACATGATCACACTGAAAAATCACTCTTCACAATAACACTCAAAAATTTAGGGTAAGAAATAACCTTGATTCCATGCATTTTGATAAAATTTCACCATTAATGTTTGGTACAAAAGTAGATATGTTGACATCATGCTTGACAGAATGTCACCCACTACTCTGCATTGATCACTTGATGAAGTCTTCACAACTCAGTAACCATAGGTATCTTTATTGCTCCTGACCTTGCTTGGTAGAGTCTATGACTAGTCCTTACTCAGTAGAGAAGTAACTTGGTAGACATTAGTACCTATATCACTCTATGATCCCTTTGTATTTGAGTATAGATTTTGATCTTTGTCATGTTTCAACTGGAAGTATTTTGGATGTCATCTTTGATAGCCTAGTTCAAGTTCTCCCTTGAGAAATTAATTAGATATTTTAGAATCACCTAATTCTTAAGTGACTTGACCATCATTTCTTGGACTAGTATCCTTGGTAGACTTAGGAATTCATTGCTATCTCATTTGGTTTTAGATTCTATTAGCTTTTTCCTTCTTTTTATCTTCAATTGTACCAGTATTCATATAGTTCTTGGAAAGATGACCAATTTCTATTCAAATGAAACATCTTTTGGTACTATCTCTTTTCCTCATTTGATGTTTAACACAATTCATACCAATGTGTCCAAATTCTCCATAGTAATGACATCTACACTAGGTATTGTAGTCCCAACCAAATATCACTTCCACAATTTTCTCTATTGGATTTAATGTCTTGGTTTTGCATTCTGACACCTTGTATCCATGTTTCTTGCATTTGTGACATTTTCCCTCAAATTTTAGTTTCTCTTTACATTCATTAGCCCTATGACCATTGTGATTGCAACTGTAGGATTTTCCATTGAATTTTTCTTTCCCATTGCTCAAACATTTGTTTGATGTATGACCTATCTTACCATAGTGATTATAAGTAATTCTTTGATTCTTTTGAGCACCTCGTTTGGAGGATTCACCTTCTTCTTTCTATCCAATTCTTACTTTCTCTTTTTGTCTACGGAGATTCTACTCATTCCAGTGATTCATGTTTACTTGCAATCTCATCATCCTTTCATTGAGTTTCCTCATAGAATTGAAGTTATTTTGTATCCTTTCATTTTTAGATCTTACGTTCATGAATTCCTCATTTACATTAGTGAGTTTATTGATTAAGTTAGTCTACTAGAGGGGTAGATGTTGAATCTCATTGTCTTTACCTTCCAATTCTACTTTTGTTTTGTTTTTCTCTCCCATGGTTTCACATAACATTACTAACTAGATCTTTTTCTCTCTTCTTAGTCTCCTTCCTCTTGCAATGAACCATTATTCTCTAGGAGTTCTTTGATTGTATCATTTGCTTCATTTGAGCTACTTCAAGGATAAAAATCTTCAATTCTTTCTTCAATATACTGAGGATCATTAATTTGTTTTGCAAGTTCCTTTCTTCTCTTCAGGGATTGGGAGAGTTGCTCCTTTACTTTCTTGAGTTGGGCAGTGGCCATTTCCAAATCCAAATTTTCATTATTAATGGCTTTGTCAATTCTGAATATCTCCATGACCTTGAACTTTTCTCAAGCTTGTTAAACTTTTTCCAGAGAACCACAATGCTCTAATACCAATTGTTGGAAATATTCAAGACTATGCTAAGTTATTGAGAGGGGAGGGGTGAATCAGTACCTTCTAAAACTTCAATAGTTTAATTCTAATCCAATATTCCAATTAACATTTAATTCATCATATATAATATAATTGCATACATGAGAAACTAAAAATATGAAAACATTCATAACACTTTGACACAAAGACTTGGTGAGCCAAAAACCATCCAAATAGAAAGTAAAATTGGGGTGCGGATGATACCCACAAACTTTAGTACTATAGCATAAATTTGGTTTGTTAAGGCTTACATTGATAACTTTTGATGATTAGCCTTATTAGGAGAAACAAGGACTACTAGGTCCACCTTGTGTGAGGATTTTATGAACATACAATGAAGTATGCAATTAGTAAAGAGATTTATGAAAGACTATTAGGTCTACCTTGTTAAAGGATTTAACTGGGTCACCTCTTAGGATAAATCAATGATAGATCTATAATCTACAACTTAGTTTTCTAAATGAAATTCCTTTGTGTATTGATCACCTTTCTATGATACATATGTCTTTTCTGCTCCTTATGCTATTATGGCCTTTATAGTTTTCTTTTCTTCTACTATATTCATAACTTGCACTTTCACATACACATTCACATTTCATACATTTCTACACATGGATATTGTATAATATATTACATATATATACCAATTCAATTTACATAATTACAAAGTTGGTCATAATAAAAGTTAACACAAATATTATAAAGTTGGCCCACATGAAGACATTTAGGTTCTAAAGATTGACTTAGTGAGGTTTTGATACCCACCACCCACTGTCATTGCTTGAAATCATCATGCACTTGGTAGATGTAGAAGCTCAGTCTATACTAATCACTTCCAAGTAGTCTTGAACTCAGTCTTCACTGGTGACCTGGTAGATATTTTGAAAATTGGAAAATGTTAAATCACTTGTTTACCATGACAATATTTGGTAAATACTATCACCTTGAGCTCGATATAGACTAAAGCATAGAGTAGCTTGGTTAACACTCAATTCACATCACATGAACTATGAGCTTAGTAAGCACTAGACTACTCGGTAAGCATTGAGATTTGTCCATGAGACAAGGTAAAAATTGAAGTGCTTGGTAAACACTAAACACTATACAATGAGTTTAGTAACCATATACAATCTGAATAAGTGTGTGTCACTAATGAAAAATTTGATTAATAAGTCAATAGTTCTTAACTTATGCAACAAGAAAGAATTTAAAAGTTTATTAGATAGATGTCAAGTCAACCTTTTTTAATGGAGAACTTGAAGAAGAAGTCTACATTGAGAAACTTGATGGATTCTCTCTAATAGAAGACAAAGAATTTGTATGTAGACTAAAGAAAGAATTGTATGGTTTGAAGCAAGCACCTAGAACCTAGTGTGCTAGGTTGGATAGTTATTTATCAAAACTTGGATTTATCAAATGTAGGGTTGATGGTAATTTGTATTTGAAAAAACCTTATAATGCTCTATTTATCATTGTAATATTTTTGGATGATATAATATTTGGAGGAAATGATTAAGAAAATGACAAGTTTGTTGAAGAGATTAAATATGGGATATTTATTTCACAAATTAAATAACTAACACATTTGGTTTGGAAAGGTGCAAACCTATTGGTACACCCAAGATAACTGGTTACTAGTTATCTAGTAAAGATGAGACACCTACTATTGAGAAAAAGAAGTATAGATCTAAGATTGGAGGACTGCAATATTTGACTCACACCAAACTAGTTATAGAAATGTAGTTTGGATTGTAGCAATATTGTAAGATGACCCTTAAGAGTATCATTATGCAATAGTAAAAATTATATTTAGATATATGAAGGGTATATCTCATTATGAAATATGGTATGATAGATCATGTGATTTTTCCTTGTGTATATATACTAATGTAGATTGCACATGTAGTATAGATGATAGAAAGAGCACTAGTGGTGGAGCATTCTTTGTTGGAGGAAGATTGGTTTCTTGGTTGAGCAAGAAACAAGACTATATATCTCAAAGTATAGTTGAGGTAGAGTATGTTGCAACAACAAATAACTATAATTAAGTTATGTAGATGAAAAAAATGGTGAAGGATATTTGGATTGATTTTATAGAGCTTGTTATCATTTACTATGATAATAGAACTATAGTATGTCTAAGAATCCAAGATTGCATTCTTAGAAAAAGTAAATATCCATAAAGTATCATTTTTTAAGAGAGAATGTAGTAGAGAAAGAGATTTAAGGTTGTAGTATGTAAGTGCTAAAGATTAGATTGTAGATATCTTTAGGAAACCTATACCTAAAGATACTTTTGTATACCTAAGATGTATGCTAGGGGTTATGCCCCTACCTACTTTATAGTAGTTGATGTAGTGAATGTATCAATCCAGTGGTACAAAGCACTATGATTAGACTGGACTATATGTAGATGCTTCCTATATGGGGGAGTATCTAATATATACTGAGTCATAAAGGACTTTGGGTATTTGGTATTGAGTAGTTTCTTTAGACACTTGATTTGGTTGACAATTTGAGAAGTTGATTAGTAATTGGTATTGTGATCGACACCTTTGACATTGATGCCAATGGGAGAGATAATATACATGGAAAAACATATTAAGAATATACATAAGAAGAGAAGCACCCATTGCGACAAAAATAGGGGAGAGTTATCTCTTTAGAAGATCTAGAAAGATTCATGTAAGTATGTAGAAGGATATGCAAGTGCACAAAAGGGTGTGCAAGTGCACAAAAGGATATGCAAGTGCATAAAAGGAAGCATAAAGTGCATAGATGCAACCATAAGGTATTGGAAGTTGTTTATTATGAAAAAATGATGCAAGAGCATCCAGAGGTATAAAGGTAGTCCTATGTCACCCAAAAAATGTACTTAGACTTAGTTTCTATTTCATGTGTTTTTATTTTTGGATACCCATTTGGGTTAGATAGAAGGTTCCAACTCTCATAGTTCCACTATTAGTGTTCTGTTTTATAGTTTTTAATCACCTTGGGATACGTGTAAATGCCAAAAAAAAGGAGTATGTAATTGAACCATCATTTTTGGTGAACTAGAAGGTGTAAATTGGTCGAATGATTGTCATTATAATTTAGAGCATTCTAGAAAAAGAATCAGGTCAAAAGGCCCCACGGTTTGAAAGTTATCACAGTTTTTCAGTTTCTAGAGACATCCTAAGAATGCTTCAAAGTTAGGTTAGGGGCATTAAATGACCTTAAATAGGGCCAAAAAATGGGGGACAAGCAAATTTTGTCCATAGGGGTATAGAGCACTTCAAGAACTTTTTGGAAATGTAAATGGTTCGTCAATCAGAGCTATGATTCAAAAGTTATGCCTTCTGAAAGTTCGGTTACCATTTCTGGATTCTTCTAATTTTGTGCCAACTTCTAATGCGACTTATGGAGCCTTCTATTTGGTCGGTGGATGCTAACTAGCACTTTCTAGAATGTATTCCTAATCCTTAACCCTTTGAGGTCTATTTAAGAATATTTCTGGCATTGGAAAAGGTAGTTCAGAGTGGAGTTTGAGAGGAGGTACTAAAAGGAGAAATTATCTCCAGATTTATGCTATTGTAAGCCCATAGGGCATGTTTTGGAGTCTGTTTCTCTGCACCAAGTGTACTAGCATATTTTCATAGTTAATAAAATTTTCCCTTTCTTGTTGTGTCCATTTTGTACTTGGGTTGTGTCCCCATCAAAAAAAGTTTCTAATCCTAAAATGAAGAAGATGAATAGAGTAGTGTTCCAGAGAATTTCAGATTTTATTGATGAAGAGGACTTGAGAAGATGAGAACAACAAAGTACAATTTGGTATTCTTGGAACTTAGATGTTTTTCATCTATGTTGCCATCATTGCCAAATGAGGAGATTTCTAGCATGAATCCTAATGATACTACATTGATGGAGTATTCTAAGAATTGTAATGTATTGATATTTTGCATTCATTATTGCATTCATCATTGATGTTAATATAGTATTAATTTTGTTAGGACTAGAAGAATAGCAGTCAATAATCTTAATATGTGTAGGATTTAATGAAGTTTTAGATGATCCATAATGGAGGACATGTTCCTAAGGTTTTCCTAATGATGTGGTATAGATGATTAAGTATAATTCAATTTTGTACAGAAGTTACACTTCTTTTTACTAGAAGTAGTGCAGAAATAGAGTATTGGAAAATAGAGTTTTCATGATCTATCACTATCTTTCATCTGAAATGTAATGAAGATGATACACATATAATAGTGATAGAAGATGATCACGTGTTCACACTAGCATATCCACAAGACATAGTTTCAAACTTATGAAGTTTGGGATAGACTATGAAATGATAGTGTTGTTGTAATTAATTAATCATCCTATTTTAATTAATTGGGAAATCCTCAAGGTTGACTTAATAAATTATTATGAAGATAAGGTATAAAGAATTTTGTTTTCCATTTTTTTAATAATACTTGGATCAGAGGACCAAGTGGGATTCTAAGTATTAGTGTGCAAAGCAAGGAGAAAAATGCTTACTAAATGTGTCTAAGTGATCCAAGGGATCATTGGATGTGTAGTACCTGATTTGGTTACAAGATCTAAAGGAGAAGAAGTCTTGTTGACAAGATAGAGACAAAGGAAGAAGTAAATTTTAGATCTATTATTCTACAAGGAATAATTCACAAATCATTTGGACAGTAGGTTCCTTAACCTTGAAGTTATTTGGGTAGTGGGTCCAACTATCTTCCACAACTCTATTCAAAGTCTCCTAATAGGTACTCGTATGTATTGAATGTTGTAACAGACTCCTAATAAGGTCAATCCCCTAACAAGGAGTATTTATATTAGTACATCATCTTGTGGGTAGCATCTCCACTGGGGTTTTCTCTCTCAAGGGTTTCTCTTGTTAACATATCTAGAGTTAATTTTGAATAAGTATCTTGTTATGGTTTTAGTTTATATTAATCACATGGTTAAGTTTGTTCATGGTTAATTTTGATGATGATAGTTGTATAACTGATTCAACCCCCCCACCCACTTCTCAATTATATCAATGGACTACATATTCTAATATAGTAGTGTGCTTGTAGTCTTTCATAGGGTTAGCTCCTAAGAAAGCTCATTTCAGATGGCCACAAGTGCCACATGGTTTTTATACAAATCAGGTTTCTACATTAAAAGTTCTTGTATAAAACTATTGATGAATGTTTTACATGTTATTTTCTTTCTACATGTGAAAATGATGATAATTATTGTAAGTCAAATTAATGAGCCTAATACCTTGTAAGAAATACAAATCTACTTATCATCATTTCAATGCTTACTTTCATTTTGTTTACTAAGTTGAGTTATTAAATAATTAAGGCTTTTACAAGTATGATGAAATGTTTGAAAGTCCTTAAGGAAAATGGGTTGACCCACCCATTTAGTTATCTAACAACTATTACTATTCTTCATTTCATGAATGAAATATAGTCTTTGAAAAAAATCATTTCCTCTCCATTATATAAAATATATTATTTCAATTTATCGTCAATTTCCATTGGTTATTGCAATCAACTATCTAATTTGAATTAGGTCATTGTTCTTTTAGGGATATGCATTTTGAGCTTTATATAATAAATTTTAGGACTTTTTTTATAGGATTTATCCAAAATCTAAGATAACTTTTCCAATCTTCTTTGATTCGCTTCTCCTCCACCCCCCACCCACTACAATTTCAATGGTCTTCACCTAGCTTTTTTTGATCTATATTTATGATGCCTATACTTTTCTCTAGTATGGATGATTCATCCCTGAGAAATAGTATACATCTTGTGTTAACTTCTCTCATCTATTTTCCTCTATACATTCAATGGAATTATTTACCTTGTCTTAGATATCATTTTATTTTAAAATATGCTTTGTATCAAATGAAGGATTTAGATATACTGAATAAGGGGTTGTTGTCTCTACATATCTCATATTATTCTATATATTTTACTATTCAAATAATATTTTTAATCTCTTTTAAACTAAAAAAGAAAGTATTAATATTTTGATTAAAAAAAATTTTATGAAACTTTACAAAAATTGTGTGGATAATATAATTTTAAAAAAAAATTAAAATTAAAGTTACTAAAATTAATTATAAAATAAAGAAAATCATCTTCATACTTACCTGCTTGGTTGCATATGTGGAGTTTTCTCAAACAATTACCAATTACACCTACAACAATACTTTTTTTAATTGATTTGAAAAAATCAAATAATATAAGTTCAAGAAAAAGCATACATATTCAAATAATTCTCAACAATTTATATTAAAAATAACATAGTTTAATAAGAATAAAATATTCAACATAATTTTGACTTATAATTTTACTAATTTTTTAAAACATCATAGACTTTGAAAGAAAAAATTAATAGTATTACATCATCTATTGAATTATTAAAATAAAAATTAATTTTAAATGTTATTGATTTGTATGCCAAAAGTATTAGTTAGATACAAACAATATATATTTTAATGATTAACTAAATATTGTTTGGCACTACGTAGCAATAATGGGAATAGTGTTTGATGCAATTTAAATATTCTCTCAACTAATTGAATATTGACTTTCATTATCACTATCTTTTTAAAGAAATTATTAGATTATTTCATATAGGTTTTAGTTGGATATATCCCTCTGATGGCTTGAGTTTTCTCATAGCAAAATTTTTGTGGTATTTTATGAAAATTAGGAAAATGTTGTTTTTATGTTGCTTAGGGATTCTAAAAATATGTTTTCCCTTATGTTAAAAACTCTAGGGAAATGGTCATGTCTTATGTTTCATTGATTTATTCATAAATTAAATTGCAAGTATAAATGGGCAAATGTGGAAAACTTTGATTATACATTATTTTCTTTTATATCCCAAAGTCATTTGATCATTTCTCATTTTATAAGTCAATGTTTTTAAAAATTTTTAAAGTTGCAATGTCACAAAATCCTTTCAATCACTTCATCGCTCCACCTTGAGATCTAGTTGTTCAAGAAGCTCCAAAGTAGCAAAGCAGTCATCAAAATGGTCATCACATCATTGTAGATATCAGTGGTAACTATCAAGCTAGGGTTGTGAAGGAGTGATTTACTAAAAATTACATGATCACGACACGATTCTAGCTTAAAGTTTTCTAAGTTTTGATGTTGTGAAGAACATAAAATGGAAATCAAAGTTACAACCATCACTCCATCACAAGCAATCAGATAAACTCTAAAATCGAAGTTGCAAAGGTGTGAATTATAATAATAGGAGTTAAGTTTAATGTTCTCACTCCATTGAAACAATTTAAGAGTAATCCATTGTTAAGGTGACTAAATAGCGAAAACATGTAATTATGGCTTCCTAGGGTTAAGAGATGAGTTAAGGTTCCAAGTTGCAAAGTTGCAATGGAAGGTAGCAGCTAACTTCAAATGGTTATCACTATGTCACAAGTGGGAAAGCATAGAAAATATTTTAATTTTTGAATTAGAGATAAAGAGCTAGAAAAATTAGAGTTTAAGTCATCACAACTTCCTAGGAGGTTAAATTTGAGCAAATATTTTCAGTTCTAAAATTTTGAAAAGCATTTGACAGTTAAAGGAAGTGGTTATCACACTATCATAGGAGTCTTAGTTGCTATGAAAGTAAAATTCTAAAGCTATGAAAATTTCTCTAACTAATAAATTATGAATTTTTAACAACATTGTTGAGTTTAAAGGTGAGTTAGAGTTTGTAGTTATGAAGAGTAATGACAATAGTTAAGTTTAAAGCTATCACAATATCGTAGACAATTAAAGTTAAGTTGAGTTCAAGGTAGAAAATAAATAAAGGTCTATCATCATACCTATAAGAATTTTCCTAAGGGAAAAATTCACCTAGGAACTAAGAACTCAAACACAAGCACAACTATAGACCAAAAATGGATATGATCAATTAATCAGAGTATGTTTGAATACATTGCTCTGTTCAGAATGTGATGTTGAAACACACTAGGAGTGCCTATATATAAAGACCTCTGAGATACATCTAGAATGCCTCGTAATGAACATCATGATAAGTCTAACAACTAGGAACATTTCCACCAGATATGGGTTATCCTCCATTATGCATGAAAGTAAGTGTGATGATGAGAGGATGAGCCTACAAAGGTGAAACACACACATCAGTGTTGTAGACAACATGTGCTAAATTAGGAGTGCAAAAAATTGTGTTGTCTACATGACAACTCAGTAAATGATGAAAACTCCTATGGTTTAGACACCATGTGCATAATTAGAGTTGCGTACTTCTATGTTGTCTACATGACAATTGTAGAAGATGCACAAACTCCTAAGTGTCTCATAAAGATAAATAATAAAATAATGCAAAATAATAAAACAATGTCCTAACCTAAGTAAAATTAAGTAAAGTGTAAATAGTAAATACCTATTTACACCAACAATACCATTGTGGAATATGATCCAAAGTAATGATATCAAGTTGTGAGGTTGTGAACAAGGTACAATTAAACTTTTAAATGGTTATTGCAACATCACATGGTTAAAAGAAGCTTTATATTTGGGGATTACAAAGAATTGAAAAATTTAAATATGGATCACCACACCATCACAACAAGGTAAAGATGTTATTTTCTAGACCACAGAGAAGTTGTGAAAAGGGTTAGCTTGAAGTATTTCACCACTTTTCACAATGTTGACAAATAGTTTTTCCCAATATTGGGATGTAACAATGGAGGCACTTTGATGGTTATCACCACTTACCAATAGTTAGTAAAAGATATTAGTAAGAAATTGTGATGAAGTGATCAGGAGTTAAAATAAGTCTTTGCATCCTCATGGGTCAACATTGTCAATGAAGAAATAGAGTTGCAAAGTGGAAAACAAGAGGAAGTGCAACATCATAGGCATGGCATGGTAGTTAGAAAAAGGGGTAATGAGCTGCAAAATAGTTAAGATAGCCTTCCTCACATGGTCAAAACTAGAAATAAAGAAAGATAAAAAGCTTGGGTGAACCAAAAAATAAAATGAATAGCAGCTTCACAATCTCTAGTTTTAAAAGTATAAAATAATTTTAAACCTCCTTGCCCAAGTTGGAGAAAAGAGATATGAGCTAGAAGTACAAATAATGAAAATGTGAAGATTTTTCCATCCTTTTAAGGATTGATAGGATTTAAAGCATGCTAATTTTAAATTCCATTAATGGCATGCTCCCTTTGCATAAATAGATAAATTCCAAGAAGAACAATGATTTCAATGAATTTGAGAAAATTTCTAGCATATAACAATCAGAATTATTGAGGTAATCTTGTAGGAATGGTTTAGAAATAAGGTGAATTGATTGCACAAACCCAAATCGAAAAATCTACATCAAAATCAAAGAGCACTAATTAATTTGTAGAAAAATGGATGCACATTCTACCTAGTTTTCCAAAACATAGTATTCAAATGACCATCCTTCCAGATATTCATATGTGTTCTACATAGATGCATAGGTCCCTGATAGGAAAAAAAAGTTAGTTTTTCAATAGTAGTTCTATAAGAACAGAATGGAGAAGGTCCCAATTTAGATAACCCTTGGACTAAGAATTTGGGGAAGTTAATTATGCTAGATATCTTTGTGGATGTTGACCTAGCAAAGGATCTAATAAAATTTTGTAATCTAGTCAGCAAGTCATTTCATAGAAAAGATTGAAGCATCTTCTTGGCACTTCATAAGGAAACATTTATAGTTCAAGCCTTTGATTTGGGAGGTCCAATATTGTTGCCTATTGACATGGAAAAATTGAATGAAAACTTTAAGAATCAAAAGAGCTTCTACATGGGTAGAATAATGATGAGGCATATCCCTATGTCTAGGAAAGAAAAGGGTAAAATTCCAAAGAAGAAGGAGGTGGAAGACCTCATGCTTCTCAAATTCTTTTAGAGGTATATGCATAACAATATTTTTGGTTTGAACAAATCACTAGGTTTAGATCAAACCATGAATGCTCTTCATGGACATTATGTCATGGCTTTGAATATCCAGGACCCTAACACAAATGTTGGGTATGATTTTGTAACCTACATCATGAATAAGATCCATGATGAAATTTTTGTTGCACGAGAGAGAAGAATGAAGAACATCAGGTTCCATCATTACTCCTTGATCATGCATTTGATCCTATTCAAAAAAGTAGAATTCTTTGATCAAAGCTTCTTCAAATGTATAGTGGAATGGGGATAGAGACTACCTATGCAAAGATGGAAAATATTCCACCCATACTCTAATGTTATTTATTTTTATAATGACTCTATGCATCGTCTATTAAAAAGGATAGGAGTTTGATGCAGGAGCATCCAGAGGTATAAGGGCAATCCTGTGTCAACCAAAAAAATGTACTTAGACTTAGTTTTTGTTTCATCTATTTTCATTTTTGGATACCCATTTGGGTCAAATAAAGGTTCCAACTCTCACAGTTCCACTATTAGTGTTCTGGGTTAGAGTTTTTAATCACCTTGGGATATATGTAAATACCAAAAAATAAGAGTATGTAATTGAGCCATAATTTTGGAAAACTAGATAGGTGTAAATTGGTCAGATGATTTTCATTGTAATTTAGAGCATTCCATAAAAAGAATCAGGTCAAAAGGCCCCATAGTTTGAAAGTTATTGCAGTTTTTCAGTTTTTGGAGACCTCCTAAGAATGCTTCAAAGTCAGGTTAGGGACATTAAATGACCTTGAATAGGGCCAAAAAAATGGGGGACAAGCTAAGCTCATCCACACAGCTATAGAGAACTTTGAGAGCTTTCTAAAAATGTAAACAGTTCGTCAATCGGAGCTACAGTTCAAAAGTTATGCCTCCCAAAAGTTCAGTTACCGTTTCTGGATTCTTCTAGATTTGCGTTGACTTCTAACACAGCTTCTAAAGCCTTCTATTTGGTCATTGGATGCCAACTAGCACTTTCTAGAATGTGCTCCTAATCCTTAAACCTTTGGGGTCTATTTAAGAATATTTCTAGCATTGTAAAAGGCAGTTTGGAGTGGAGTTTGAGAGAAGATACTAAAAGGAGAAATTATCTCCAAACTTATACTGTTGTAACCCCTTAGGGCATGTTTTGAAGTCTATTTTGTCTGTATTGAATGTATTAGCTTATTTACAAAGTTAATGAAATTACCCTTTCCTATTGTGTCCATTCTGTGCTTGGGTTGTGTCTTGATCAAGTGGTATCAGAGCTGGTTTTCCTGAGTGTGTAGACAGAGCGTCGACTGTGAGGCAGTTTTCTCTAGGACTGTGTGGTTGTGGGATTGAGTTAAGAATATGCCTCCATGAAGAGAGCATGGTGGAAGGCTCAAAGCTATTAATCTTGAGGAGGTTAGAGTCCTCCAAAGGCAGGTACAAGCATTGTAAGAGGAGCTCCGTAGAGGAACAAATGTTGCCGTAGGCAACAAAAGTGAGGATGATAATGACGAAGAAGAAATTGGACCAAAAGGGGAATTTGATGGGGAAGTTTTGAATCAGGTAGAGGAAAGGCTTTTTAGGGCCATTACTAAGTTTGGAAAAAGACCTACAATTGATGTGGGTGTATTTTCAGAAAATTTGAAACTAGATGAGTTGATCGATCGGATCAATGAACTGGAAGAATACTTTGAGTATGAGGATATCAGGGACCCAGATAGGGTTAAGTTTGCAAAGGCCAAACTGAAAGGACATGCCAAAATTTGGTGGCAAGAGGTTCAATTGGAACAAAATAGAAGATAAAATGAGAAGATCACAAGGTGGGATCATATGGTGGACAAATTGAAGAAGCAATTTATTCCTGTTGATTATGAGCTTGATTTGTTTAAGAAGATGCATGGGTTAAAGCAAGTGGGAAAATTAGTCCAAGAATATACAGACAAGTTTTATTGACTTCTAATTAGAGCAAGGCATGCAGAAGCAAATAAGGAGAAGGTTTCTCCTTATATCAGTGGGTTGCGACCTAGCATCCAGGAGGAATTAAGTCTGGTAAGAATGACCAACATTGAAGAGGCATACCAGTTTTCCCTACGAGTTGAAGAGAAGCTAAATAAGAGGTTCAAAGGGAAACAAAGAGGGTGTGGTTAAGGAGGAAGGGGTAGTGGTAGGTCATATGGAGGCTAAAATGAAACCCAAAAGAAGAATGAAGATGTGGGTACTAGCAGGAATCAGAGGAGCGAGGGTTTCAACTGCTCCCATGATCAAGACTTTGGAAATCAGAGAGGAAGAGGTAGAGGACGTGGACAAGGAAGAGGAGGCTTCTATGGTACCTATTTCCATTACAATGATGAAGGTCATCGTGCCTTTGAATTGCCTCAATGACAAGTAATGACAGATAGGAGAGATGAGGGTCAAGCTAGGGTTGCTCATGTGGATGAGGATGCACAATCATCACATTCAGAGGATGCAAAAAGAGGAGAGACTTTAGTGAATGAAAGGGTCCTACTAAGTGGTGAGATTGAACTAGGACAAAGGAGGATTTTATTCTGTACCAGGTGCAAGTGTGAGGATAAATGTTGCGATGTGATCATTGATGGTGGTAGCACTAACAAATTGGTGTCCGAAGAGATGGTCTCTAAGCTAAAGCTCAAGAGGGAGAAACAACCCTAACCCTATCAGATTGCTTGGATGAAAGATGCTCATAAGGTCTTGGTAAGTGAACAATGTTTAGTGAAATTCAAAATTGGGAGTTACCATGATGAAGTTCTCTGTGATGTTATTCCAATGGATGTCTACCATCTATTGTTGGGAAGACTGTGGCAGTTTGATAGGCATGCAGTACATGATGGTCATGCAAACACATACTCTCTATGGAGTTCACCACAAACTAAAGCCCATGAGAAAGGAAGGTGAAAAGGTATGTAGCAGTGCTAGGATTTTTCTTGTTGATGGAAGGAAGTTTTTAGATGGCATGAAACATCAGCCTATGTGCTATGCTTTGATTCCCAAGAAAGATAAAGAAGGTAGTAGTGAAATACCAGTTGAAGTTTTAGATTTACTGGGTCAGTTTGAAGATATTATCTCTGATAATATTCCAGAAGGATTGCCACAAGTAAGGCAAATCAGTCATCAAATAGATTTAATTCTAGGAGCTAGTTTGCCTAACAAGGATGCTCATAGGATGACTCCTACTGAAACTGAGGAGCTAAATAGACAGGTTCAAGAGCTATTGAGGAAGGGCTTGATTCGGAAGAGCCTGAGTCCATGTGTAGTACCTACAGTACTGGAACCAAAGAAGGATTTAGAGTGGAGAATGTGTACAAATTCTCAAGCTATAAATAGGATAACCATCAAGTATCGATTTCCTTTTCCATGAATGGATGATCTTATGGACTACTTGAGTGGAGCTCAATACTTCACAAAGATAGATCTCAAGAGTGGCTATCATCAAATATGGATACGAGAAGGAGATGAGTGGAAAATAGCCTTCAAGACCAAGGATGGTCTTTATGAGTGGTTAGTCATGCCCTTTTGATTGAAAAACACCCCAAGCACCTTCATGCAGCTTATGAATGAGGTACTTAAGAAGTTCTTGGGAAAAAATTTTATTGTCTATTTGGATGATATTTTAATTTTTAGCAAGACTTTCAAAGAACATTTATTGCATATTTGTAGTTTCCTTGAAAGGTTAAGGGAAGAGAAACTGTTAATTAATTTGAAGAAGTGTATCTTTGTGAAAATGGAGTTAGTCTACTTGGGGTTTGTTATATCACCTGAAGGTCTCAAAATGGATCCAGAGAAGGTAAAAGCCATTTTGGAATGGTCTACTCCAAGATTTGCTACTAAGGTAAGATCATTTCATGGTCTAGTTAGTTTTTATAGGAAGTTCATTAAGAATTTTAGTGGCATATGTGCACCCCTGACTGACACAATAAGAGGGGATAAAAAAGAGTTCAAATGGACTGTGGTAGCTGCAAGAAGTTTTGAATTGCTGAAGAAGAAGGTGATAGAACAACCTGTGTTGGCACTTCCAGATTTTAGAAAGGTGTTCTAGGTAAATTGTGATGCTGGTGGCAGTGCTATTGTAGCTGTATTAAGCCAAGAAGGTAAGCCTATTGCATATTTTAGTGAAAAATTGAATGATGTGAAAAGGAAGTATTCTATTTATGATCAAGAGTTCTATGCAATAGTTCACACCTTAAAGAAATGGAGGCATTATTTATTTCCAAAGGAATTTGTTTTATATACTAATCATTAGGCATTACAGTACCTAAATAGTCAAGGTAAATTGAATCAGAGGCATATGAAGTGGGTAGAGTTCTTGCAGAGCTATACATTTGTGTTGAAGCATAGAAGTGGACAATCTAATAGGGTTGCAGATGAACTAAGTAGGAGATAGTTGTTGCTTACAGTAATGCAGGTTGAAGTAGTTGGGTTTGATTAACTCAAGAATCTGTACCTTGAGGAGCCTGATTTTGCTGAAGCGTGGAAAGCTTGTAAGGATCCTGTTGTTGTACACAGAACTAAGTGGTTAGGCTATCTGATTCAAGATGGTATGTTATTCAAGGGCAGTCAATTATGCATTCCAAGGAGTTCCATGAGGGAAACTCTGATTAAGGAGAAACACAGTGGAGGGATGGCAAGACATTTTGGTCGAGATAAGACCATTGCCATTCTCAAAGAAAATTACTTTTGGCCTTAGATTTCACAAGATGTGAAGAAGTTTGTACAGAGTTGTTAGATTTGTCAAGTTGCCAAGGGATTTAGTCATAATACTGGACTATATCAGCCATTGCCTGTTCCATCAAAGCCATGGGAGGACATAAGTATATATTTTGTTCTTAGATTGCCGAGGACACAAAGGGGTAATAACTCAATATTTGTGGTGGTTGATAGGTTCTCCAAAATGGCGTATTTCATTCCATGCCACAAAACTCATGATGTTGTCCATATTGCAGACTTGTTTTTCAAAGAGGTGGTAAGACTACATGGTCTCCCAAGAAGTATAGTTTCTGATAGAGATACTAAATTTGTAGGGTATTTCTAGAGAACATTGTTGAAAAAATTGAGAACAGACTTAAAATTCAGTTCCACACATCACTTGTAGACTGAAGGCTAAACAGAAGTCTGGGCAATTTACTGAGATGTTTAATTGGGGATAAGCCTAAGGGGTGCAATTTGATTCTACCACAAGTAGAGTTTGCTTACAATAACTCTATAAATAGGAGTACAGGTAAATCACCATTCCAAATTGAATATTGAAGTAGCCCAAGGACTGCACTAGAATTGAGGAAGATAGAGCAAGGGGAGAGGACAAGTGCTAAAGCTAAATAATTTGTTGAACATATCAAGTATCTACATGAGGAGGTTCAGGCACACATTACCAAGATGAATCAAGAGTATAAAGCTAGGGCTGATCAAAGGTGAAGACATAAGGAATTCTAAGTAGGAGATCTAGTCATGGTACACTTATGAAAAGAAAGATTTCCAGCCGATACTTACAACAAGCTGAAAATGAAGAAATTTGGCCCCTGCAAAATTCTGAAGAAACATGACTCAGGAAATGCATATGAGGTGGAGTTGCTAGATGGTATTCACATTTTTCCTATTTTCAACATTGCAGACTTAACAAAGTATCATGATGATGGTGCAGATGAGGAGTTGATGTTAGAGCCATGTCCAATTCCTTCTTCTAAGAAGGAGGAGATAGAGGAGATTCTAGATAGTTATGTGGGTAGGAGTACCAAAAATAGGGATTATGAAGAGTATTTGGTCAAGTGGAAAGGATGGCCGATAGAGGACTCAACTTGGATTTCAGCAACTAAGGTTTCCCATTTGGGATTTCCTCTACCATTCATAAAGTGACAGGGTCACTTTTCAATCTACCCTGGGTGTCTGATGTAGGAGCATCCAGAGGTATAAGGGAAATCCTGTGCCAACAAAAAGATTGACTTAGCCTTAGTTTTTGTTTCATGTTTTTTCATTTTTGGATACCCATTTGGGTCAAATAAAGGTTCCAACTCTCACAATTCCACTATTAGTGTTCTAGGATAGAGTATTTGAACACCTTGGGATACATGTAAATGCCAAAAAAATAGGATTATGTAATTGAGCCATCATTTTGGTGAACTATAAAGTGTAAATTGGTAAAAATATTGTAATTTTAATTTAGAGAATTCCAAAAAAAGAATTAGGTCGAAAGGCCCCACGGTTTGAAAGTTACTGCAATTTTTTGGTTTTTGGAGACCTCCTAAGAATGCTTCAAAGTCAGGTTAGGGGGATTAAATGACCTTTAATAGGGCCAAAAATGGGGGAGGAGAAAATCTCATCCATAGGGCTATAGAGTGCTTTGAGAGCTTTTCAAAAATGTAAACGGTTCGTCAATCGGAGCTACGGTTCAAAAGTTATGCCTCCCAGAAGTTCAGTTACCGTTTTTGGATTCTTCTAAATTTGCGTCGACTTCTAACACAGCTTCTGGAGCCTTCTATTTGGTTAGTGGATGCCAACTATCACTTTCTAGAATGTACACCTAATCCTTAAACCTCCGGGGTCTATTTAAGAACAATTCTGGCATTGTAAAAGGCAATTTGGAGTGGAGTTTGAGAGAAGGTACTAAAAGGAGAAATTATCTCCAGACTTATACTATTGTAAGCCCTTAGGGCATGTTTTGAAGTCTATTTTCTCTATACTAAATGTATTATCTTATTTAAAAATTTAATAAAATTTCCCTTTCCTGTTGTGTCCATTCTTTGCTTGGGTTGTGTCCCCATCAGAGTTGTTAAAGAGAGGGTACTTAGAACTGTTAAGAAGGTGGTTAAGCCCAGTTTGTGTTTTGATGCAAGAAAACAATTAGGGCATGATTGGGGAAATGTTTTTCTATTTGAAGAATACATTATCATTAGAATTTATGGATGCTCTTATCCACCTCACATTCTTCCAAAGTATGTCCCAGAAAGACTAGGGTTTTTATTATTTTTTTGGAAATTGATCTCATTAAATAGAGAATATCTAGGAAAAACTATCAAATAGGGAGCATTTTTGCATAGATGTACCAAGATAGGAGATATTTATATAGGGAAAAATTCTATAGAGGAAACTAATGCTTTCTTATGGAGTTTTAAATTGCCAACTGGGCCTAAAAGAATATATGACCCTTGCCATGTAGTCAAGAATGCTTTAAAGAAGATGAGGGGATATACTTCACCACCAACAAAATATTCATTAGAGAAGGAGAAATCCTAACTATTTTCATGATAATTTATGTAGAGAAAGGATGATGAAATATAGATATTTCCTAAGTTTTGAATAAAAGACGAGAGAGGTAGACCCATCCTTTTAAGGGATTCTATCCTAAAGAAAATTACTAGTCTAGGCTGGACAAGTGTGTTCAAATTTTTGATGAAATATCAGTACAAGTACTAGAAGAGATAATAAGGAAGGTTGATCCTAAGTCTTTTGATGAAGATATTATTGTAGAGGTGAGTGATGAAGAAGAGGATCAAATAGAAATCTTAGAGTGGGCTCAACAAAGTTGAAAGAAGCATAAAATGGTGGAAATTCCAAAAATGGCCCAATAGAAAGCCTTATAGATTTTATCAAAAAGTAGCCAATATTTTGATGATGTAAGAATAAATTATCTAATAGCTCAAGCCACCGAGGATGAGCAAAGGGCTAAAAAATTATAACAATAGGCTGAGATGATTGATGATAGAATCATTGAGATATATGAATTTATAAGTGATGAAAATTTCATCAAAACTAAAGAATTTAAAAGCTTCTTACTCAAGCTAAAATAGAATGACTTGTCTCTGCAAATGAAACTAGGTGACTCTGATGAGGTAGTTGTCGAACTATTACAAGAAATACAAGAAATACAAGAGTATAATCCTACTACTAAAACTCTCACTGTGGAAGAAGCCAAGGAGCTAATACAAAGGTCTGGAAAGATTGTATTCTCGGGATGGGGTATCAATTCTTCATTTTTATTGGATCAAATGAGGAGGCATGACAAGACAATATTATTTTAAGATGATAATCAATTAGGGAGTTGATGGGGATTGTGTACAACATTGATTCCCAAACCATGGAAATATGGATTTTATCTCTATAACACAAAAATCCCACTCTCATGGAAATCAAAGAATCCCGTAATGGGAATGTGCATTCTAGTTTTAGTAGCCAAATTTATGGATTGCAAACTTCAACATCATTTTTGGGAAAGAACTGGGTTAATGTCCTAAAGGATAAGCTAGAAGGAGCCTGCGCAAGGTATATCAAAGCCAGGAGGCACTATGAGGAAGATATTTAGAAAACTTATTTCTTGGAGAAAAAATATTACATTATAAAATGAAATAGTAACATTTAAAAATATTGTTAGAGCTACTAAATATATTGTTAGAGCACTTTAAATAGAGGATGTTACAAATCAAGCCATGGCAATAGATGACAAGAAGTTGGAATCCAACAAGGAGATATAAATCAAAACAATTAGGAACTTTTTGATCCACAAGATAAACTCTTTGAAGGTTGGTTCACAAATTTGTATAGCAACTATATTATTCTACATAGGGAAGATTATAAGTGTTCTGAGGCAATTTCCTTGTTATCTCCATTGTTCACTACAATGGTCCCTTATAACTATTTTTTCGATAACTTTGTACCTATGCTAACAAAGAAGAAGGATCTACCAAAGATGATGATCATTTCTATCAAAAAATTGAGATGTCCTAGCCCCTAGCAAATAATCACACAGCAGAAACACAACAACAATGCAAGATATAATACCAAATCACAGATCCTTATTTATGAAATAACTAATTACATGCAATGTATCACATTGTAAGGTCTTTCCAATTATGGAAAAATATAAAGCAAGTAATAGTTCTTAAGATCCCTCAAGATCTAACTTGAACCCTAGCTAGTTCAAATCAACACATTGATATAAACTCTAAGAAAGATCTAAATTTGTACTTGCAAGTCCACCAATAAATCTTCTCATTTCCAAAGCACTAGCTACTAGCTTTTCTTAAACTTCACTGCCCTACTTCATTCTTCTCTCCAAGATTCTACTAAGAAGATACCATAACTTGAGAGATTGATTATAAATGCTCATATCCCTTGCTTAGATAGGCACTTACGACTCAAGATGTTACAAAAATAACCAATGTGGAATAAAAGTAAAATGTTACTACCTTACAACAAATTTTAAATTCTCATCCAAGTACAAGTAAGCACCAGCGTGTTGCCCAAAAAATATTAAATGTATCATTTAAGGAACTTTGCACAAACTTCTAGAATTCCACCAACACATCTTGATAAATAAAATGACAACCATTTTTCTTATTTTTCTTTTTATACCATCCATGCACCTCAATAAATGAAAAAGCCTTTACTCTACATTTTTAAATTATCTACTTCATTTAAATTGAATTTCCTCTAATTTTTATCACTTTCTCTCTCCTCAAGTTATTATTTTATTTAAAATAATTTACACCCCCTTTTATTTTGTGATACAAGATGCTCCTGCATCATTTTTGGAATTCAACTTGGTATGTTGAACTAATGAATTGTGCCACACTCGACATGTTATATTTAAAACCATCAACTAGATATGCATTCACATTTGATCTCATCATTTAGTTTAATTAATCCATTACCTTTCCGGCCTTTTGAGGCATTTTTTCTATTTGTTTAGACTATTTTTTCTAGTACTTTTTTCTATAAAACTTTGGCTTTCAAGATCCCTATAAAACCTATTTTACCTAATAAAAAACATGATGCATCATTTCCAAACATAACGCTACTTTTATTATAATTTTATAGCTTCCTAAAATTACTTGTATCACTAGTCATATGATGTGAGAAATCACTATCAATTATTCACTTATCATTGTTATAGGGTTCACTCTATTTGATCGAGCACTAATTTGTGTTGAAAATGCTTACAACTTCTGAGGTATCAAATAATTTTCTGAGTTTGAGCCCCCAACCTTTAAACAATAGAATGAAAAAATTATACTGTAAGCTTGGGGAGTAATTGTATGTGGAAGTGGAGATGAATAGTACAAATCTTATCTCATTATTATATGTAGAATTCAATTGGTATGTAAACTCTATAAAGAATCTTTCATCAAATTTAGACATCTAAAAATATGTTTATTGGTGATGTTCTTCATATTTTCAATAGAATGTCTCAAGGAACTATTGATTAACATATATTATATTCTCATCATTGAATAAGTAGTCAAAAATAGTCACATAGCTTCTCTTCTTCACTAACTCCATTTATTCCAAGGAGATTAGAACAAGATTGAAGGGTATCACGGTTATTGCAAGCACATTACCATTACTGGGATGTATTTTTCCATTGTGGTGAGGAATGTTCTATCCATATTCTAAGAATGCTAATGAAGATGGATATTATTTATCAAAATGGTTTAAAATAGAAAAGTATAGAAAACTTAACATTGGTTTGTCAAAATGTTTGAGAGACATGTCAATCTCATGGTATAGATAGTTTTCCAAGAAGGAACATTCTGCATAAATGATTATTTCTATGTCAATAATCATGATGTTAAAATATAATAGAGATCAAAAGAATAATAAGTGTCAAATAATTCTTTGAAATCAATGATTCAACCATCTTCATATAGGGTCCAAGTCATACATTGTATTCAATGACTTTGCTCACTTTTGGTCATGGTTTAAAAACTTGACCATTTTTGCTCAAAATATTGAGGTTAGTCAACCTCTTCAAAATGCATAAAAATTAATTAGTTGTTAACCCATAAAGGAGTTTGTGATGTGAGAAAGCCTCTAAATAGAAGACTTTGGTACCATAAAAATAGGAGAACCTTATGAAGGGGAAAGGCTAGAGAAATTTGTAAATGGACTGCTATTGTAAGACCCGCACAAGAACCCTATTTTAGATTTCATAAAATAAACGTGATTAGGAGTCAATTAGAGTATGATGAACATTTTTGTTACTAGAAATTATTTATGAGATCCTATTAGAGCCTAAGTGGACTCTAGAAATGATAAGTGTAATCACCATTAAATAACTTTAGAAGGAATAACTAAGTTCACCTAAAAATGAAACTCTCTAGGTTCAATCTAAGGACTTGATCAAGATTTATAGAATAGCTCCCTAGCCAAATTAGGGAGGATGAATTAACACTTTCTCTTCTAGGGGATAACAAGTAATGTAGGTTAAAGTGGCAATAAGACATATGATTACATGTGAAACTTGTGAAACTTGTGTTTAAAGCACAATGACACAATTTTGAAAACATGCTAATAGATTGAGGAATTAACCCAAGAAACTTACTCACAAATCCCTCCTAATGTGATGAAGGGATATTGCTAGGAATGTCAGTATGTTTAACTTGATTGAAAAATACTAGTTAATAGTTTTTCATATTAGTGATTTTCACTTAAGCCACGTGTACTACAATCCATTTCATATGTTTTGATTGTTTAATGATTATAAGAATGGTGATAGTACTTAGAACAATAATTTATTATGCTAATACCCATATGTTGATATTGCCATGTTTTGAATATGAATCAAATGAAAGTTAATTATACGTGTATTTAGATGAAGGTTAAATGAATATGACAATGCAATGCTTCTTTTTATAGTAGTTAGAACAAAAATGATTAGATGAAGTTAAATGTATATTTTAATGTGTATTATGTGACATTGGATTTATTCTGGATTTATCTGTATGTCTTTGTATATTATTTTATCGAGCTACTAATGTTTAAGTTGAGTGTGCAGGAAAGTTGAACCATGGAGATAAATGGGGGAAACAAGGTTCAATCTTATGTGAACATGGTGAAGCCAAGGTGAATCTTTGGAAGATTCAAAACTTTGTTGTATTGTGTTTCTTTCATAATGTGATAGTGCATGAGTGTTATAGTTGGAAAGTATGATTAATTAAAGACATGTAATCGTGATGTGTAAAGTGTTTTAATGTGTATGTGTGTGTGTGTCTGTCATTTGACACTTGTAATGTTTATATGTAAATGACATGTCCAATAGGAGTCTTTGGCATGAAGTCACTTAACCTGAGCCTAATCCTCATTATGAAATCAATTAACTCACCTTGGAGAGTGTTAGAAAGAGTAAGCTTCATGATGGAAATTCAAGTTATAAGTTGATAGGAACTTTAGAGAACCTAAAATGATTCCCAAGTGTTAATTTTTTGAAAATAAGTTACTCACTTGGTAATAGTATGGGTTGGGGGTTTAAATATAAACATAAGTTGGTCTAGGGGACCTAGGAGACCCTAAAAAATAGTCATTTCCAAGCCAATTCGAAAATCATATTGTAACATGACTTCTTACCTCATTAAACCACTTGGATAAGTTCTTATTGGTGGAAGATACAAGGAAGTAAGAGGGATAGGTGAGGAGGAAAGTGAAGGTCTCTATAGAGAGCTTGTACTAACCTTGGTAGTTTCTTACCCACTCTCTAATTGTAGAGACACATATGGTTATGGAGGAGTGGTCTAGAAGCCAAGGAAAATAGGAAGAGATCTGGTTCAGCATTTCAAAGTCATAGTTTGATGGAGGTAAGTGCTTCATGCCATGTTTCTTCATTTCATGAAGTTGAAGTTAGACATTGTAAGAATGCTTCTCGTAGGGTCTATGAGTGTAGTATGGGATCATGTGTTGTCATTGGAGTTTTGTATTGTGTTGTGTTGTGAAGGTGTATGTTGTTTCATGTATTTTCTTGAGGTTTTTCTTGGATTTCCTTAAGTTGTTTGAGTGTTGAAATTGTACATGGGTGTGAAGGCTTCACTCACCCTTGGGAGGGAAGAGCAAGCCTTGGGTGAAGGGGTTAGTTGGGCTTGAAATGTAGTAGAGAACATTGGAGTATGGGCTCCACTATATGCCAAATTCGTTCATGGATTTCTTTGTGGTGTGAAGGAAAAGATGGGGTGGAAAGGAGGTTTACAAAATATGGTTTCCAAGGTGGTTGTAGTTGATGGTAGTATGATGGGAGAATGCTTGTGAATAGCCTCAAAAGGGCATGAAATTTTTTTTTTGTGAAAGCCCAAAAGACATGGAAATTATTGATTCTTGAAAGCCCTGAAAGGGCATGAAAAATTGTTGTTACATATTTTATATGATATGGCAAGTCTCCTAATTAAGAGGCCGCCTTCACCTAATGTTTATGATTCCATTTGTGAATCATTGTTCAAGCCTTGGTTGTGGATTGTAAATGTGATGTTAAACTGAAATATTCATGTTGGTTTTTGTTATTGCGATGATGTTTGAGTGTATCCCGGTAGAGGCTTGTTTCCCCTAGCACGGGGGTGGTCTCCTTGAGGCCTAGGTTGGGAGGTGAGCCTCACTGGTTCTACATTTTTTTGTATTTGCAGGTTTTTTTGATGTCTTGGATGCTTGGCGGTTAAGAGGATTTCATTGCATTAGAGAAGTGAATACTGTTGTAATTGGTTTGATAATGGAGGTGCAATCTCCAACTTGATATGTGGTTCTTTTTGTGATCAAAGTGTATGGTGTTGCTTATATCCAATTGACAACAGAGGAATTGAGGAAAGACTTCGGTATGGTAGTAAGATCTTTCTATTTCTGTAATCCTCTTATGGTGATTTCACCACCTTTTTGTGTATTTTAGAAATCATTGGAAAAAGCTTCTATCTTGTGTATGAGGATAAACTATCTTGTTCCTTCAATTATTTGTACTCTTGCATCTTTATGTAGATAGTAAGAATGAATTTCAACATCATGGAAGAATAGTAACATTGAAAGATTTGGATTATGGAATGTTATTATTATTTCAATCTTATTGCACAATAGTTGTAAATGCATGTTCTCTTGTAAACAATACACACATTGTAATGAGGGAATGATCAAAGGTTAAAATAATTCTTTTAGGCCATATATAATATGAACAATTACTCACAAGATCATAGCAATAACATATAAAAGTTTCTTTAGAATGAAGGATAGAAATTCAAAAGGTTGGCATAAATGCATTAGTGTATAATATTAACCTTGCTATAGGAGCTCATTCAACATTTTGGAAAAAATATGGAAAAGAGAACAACCTTTTGCTCTTGATTACAGATCAATAAAATATTCATGGGGTAATATGCTTGGCATCCTATCTAGGACCCTAGGTGACTTAGGAGTTAGGATATGAATGAGTTAACACTAAACTTCCCAAAATTACCCTAGTTCCACTACTCAAGTTTTAGGAAAAGACATACACTCTTAGTCAAATCAGGGTATAGTACACATGTAGAAGAAATAAAATACATACTAAAATAAATCTTCACATCTAAAACAAATAAAAACTAAAATTAAAAAAAAACATGTTGCTCACTTCAATAAGGAATTGAATCAATTCAACAACAATAATTCATATAAATCTAAAAGGGGACATGGTACCACAAGACGCCCACTCTCCTAGTCCACCTCTAATCACAAAAAGTGATATACTCTGACCCATGTCAGACCTTATCCCATTTTGGGTGCTACATCTTAAATAAGGATGGAAGGAGACTTGTTTTAAGAAAGAAAAACATGGGTAAACATACCCTATTCATCATTCAGCCTCCACCTTGGAATAAGTACAATCCTCTTCATTGCTACTCATATTTTGGATGAGGTGCTTACCCATGTACAATGACAATGGAATAAAAGTTTCTTGATTTTCAACTACCCGCACCTAGGAAAGAGGCAAGTTTGGGAAATAGTGTGCAGCATTGTTTGAATTGTGAGGAGTGCAAGAAACAAGGAAAAACAAACTTTAATAAAACTTTGACCTGACAAGACCCTCCTTCATCCTAGGCACCTAGCATGAAAGCATATGCTATAGATTCTTCCCTCTCACGCCTAGAGACTAGTTTTGAGGCTAGCACAAAGTATTTAGGTTGTAATAAGTATGTGGGTTAGGACATAAGAAGCTTAAGGTAGGAATAGTAATGAACTGAATATATATATATATATATATATGATAGCTATGTGGGTTAGGACATTATTATAGTTATGTGTCATAGTTGCTGTATAGGGAAATTAGTGAACAAAATATAGATATATATATTAGATTATTATACTTACATCAATAATAACAATAGATATATATATATTAAGGAATAAACTTAGGATTTAGATGTGTCATTAATATTGGAAAATAAAGAATTATATAATTAGGGTTATAGTATAAAGGGTAATGTCTTGTTTGTTTAGTAAAAGAAGTTAAGGAGATTAATAGGATTAGGTGATACAAGAATTGTGGGAAATATTGACGAGTTCTTAGTTAAAATTTTATTTCTCCCTATAGATTTATTAGAGAATGAAAAAAGAATGTTACCTTTGATTGTGGGGATTGAGTCAAAAAAAAAAAAAAAAAAATTTGAAATAAAATTTCCATAGAATGTCGCTATCAACTAATATTTATGAGGCTTGACTATGAATAATATTCAAATGTATATATTAGTCAATGCTATAAATCACTGTGTAAAATATCAAAATTAAGTATAGTGAATTTACTAATGAACGACATCCATCAAATTTAGTCTTCAACTAAGTCAACCATTGTTAGTGAACAAAGTAGAACGATAAGCATTATAACATCTATATATCTAAATGTAGTGTGAGGAAGAATCAATATTATGAAGGCGAAATCTATTACGTGAGTAATGTGAAAATTCCATGTCTATCTAAAGGAGGACTCAATGTTAACGAAGTAGTGAGTTAAAGTACAAGGATGTGATGTTTATTTGAGGGTGTTCTTGATGTCAAAGAGAGAGTTATAGGTAGTTGGATTGATGACATGTATTAAGTGTAAATTTAAGTAAGAAAAGATTAAACCTAATAATAATATTAATATAAAAGGAATTTTTAAAAAAAAATTGTTGTGCTTGTTTGTGTTTGCCTTGTTAGGTTCCAGGCATGACATCTATATTTTGCATTATACATAGGGTATTCTTGAATTTGTATGTTTCCAAGAAAATAAGGAATAAATCATTAAATCATATGTCTTGAAAGTGTTCATCATTATTAAATCACAAAAATCATGTGTGTTGATTCAATGATCTCTTGTGTAATGGTGCAATCTGAAAGTCTTCATATTGTATGTATTAAATTTGGCAAGACATATTCAATTATGGTATCCTTTTATGAATATATCAAAATAGCATTTTTTTTGTATGTCAATGTCATTTATTCATATTTTTTCATCACTACTTTTATCTACACATAATTCCCTTCTAATCAATTGCCTAATATGAAGTCCTATTTTGCATGTGTGGTTCTATTAGTGGGTTTTTACTATTCATTTTATTTACTTTAATGCTTTCTCCTTGCACATTTTTAGGTTAAATGTACATAAAATCCCAAGTACACCAATCATATGATGGAGCTTCCCCTCTTAAATGCTGAGAAAGATTGTCATCTGATAGTGATCAAATTGTAGTATATCCAATTCTTGGCATAGTTATCACTATTCATAGGATGAACATGGTATGTTTGGGAGATTATTTCATAGTAAAAATATATGCGTAAAAGCACAAAGTTGTGTCATCTTTTAGGCTGACTTATTAGAATGACTAAATTTGAGCATCTCTAACTAAAATTCAATTTTTTTAAACATATGATCTAGATAAATTCATTCTAGCTATGTTATATATAGTCTCATAGTTTTCCAATTGGAAATGTCTATTAAATGCATGTTTTATACTAGTTTTTATCTAGTTACTAAAGAAGTAAAATTATTTTAGAAATGTGGCATTTAATTAAGTCTTACTCTTTTTTTTATGATATTTTTTTAATAACATATAAACATCATTTTATACAGCTCAAAGCCAAGAATATTTTCATATAGAGTTTATAGTGTTTTAATTAGATATAGTATATTGTAATTAAAAAATTCCACAACCACATATTTTAATACTCGATAAGATGTCGATTTTGAGAAAGAAAAATAGTAAATCATATCAAAAAATTCTAAAAATTATATGATGTTCTAGAGGAGAGAGTCCTTTTCTAAAATGTATAACTTTTCTCTTAGAATTTTTTTTTTTTTTTGAAAAATGTGCTGGGAGATGAAAACTATCGATTTTAGGTGAGTTGAAATTTCAATTAGTTTAAAAGAGAAAATATAGGTCTAAAGCTGATTTTCATTTTTTATTGTTCTAGATATATATGTTAGCTATAACATAGTTTGAAATCAAAGGGAAAGAAGTTTATTTTCATATAGTTTTGTTGTGGGAACTAGACCCCTAATTTTTAGCATTTTTCAACACCTAAAAAATTATCTATAAAAATTAGGAAAATATATCAATACTTATTCCAAATAATTATTAAAAATTATAATCCAAAAATTCATCTATTTCCACACGGTTCATTAGTTTACTTCATTTCAAAATTTAAAATAATAATACCAATTTTATATCAATAAAGGTGAACAATTATACTTTTATTAGCCTTTTCCTTTGCAAAAGGGTGATACATGTTTGTGCTTTTACCCATATATTTACTAATAGATTTATTTTTTACTCTATCATGGAAAGAAGAAAGGCCATTATACATTAATCCTTAGAAATTTTAATGAATCTCCCATGAATGAAGGATGTTAATTTTGTTTTAAAAGTAGAAAGTTTGTAACTCTATCTTAAAAATGTGAATTCAAAATAATAGTTTGGTATAAGGAAAAGTTTAAAGTGATAGTGATAGAAATAGTAATGATAAATAATTCTTATATCAAAAGAAGGAGGCTCCTGATGAACACATGCACATTGATTTCTTGAAGAATTTTTATGATTCTGCAGGACTTGATTCAATAAGGATTCAACCATCTTTCCTCCAAACTCTATGAAAGATTGATGAGGATGGACTAGACAATGAATTTTTCTCTCTTATACAAGAATCTTTGTCAAAAATAAATTTAACTTGTATAGATCAAGAAGAATGTGTTCAAAATCATGTTTTCGATAGATCTATGTTGGATAATAGTAAATAAGAAAGTATCTCATCATGTATATTTTCTACTAAACAAAATCACACTTCTAGTAATTTTGATCAAATTTTGGTTTTGAAAAACTTATACATTAATAAAAGACTTGATCCTATTGAAATACTTCTTTCATTACTTTGAAAATTATAGAAAATTGAACAACAAGAGAAAGGTGAAAATAATATTCTTGTTGATGGAATACCTTGCGAGAAAAAATGTTAAAATTGATATTTTATCAGAAGGTGCATGCATAGAAGACAATCAAGAATAAGGAAAATGGGAAAAGAAGTTTGTATTGAATTTTTTAATAAGCATTGCAAAGATCTTGAAAAGGTGATAGACATCATTCATGAATCTAAAATCAAGGATCTTGATGAAAAGGGATAAAAATATTTACATACAATATTCTTGCACCCACAATTTAAAACCAATGACAAATAGAAAGTTCCAAAAGATTAATCTTATATGGTCACTATTCAAAGTTGTTGTCTTGATTCTCTTGATGATGACTTATTTTCTAGAGAAGATCTTTCCATTCATCCATTATTGATCCATAAAGAGGAAACATATGTTAATAAAATTCAAGTTATGGAATTGTTAGTAAATAGATTTGTCAATCTGAAATAATCTTCAAAATTGATATGGTTTTCCTAGTAAATAGTGAAAAGTGTGCCTACAATTGGAGAGATTCTAAGTGATCACTATCAACTTACAATTGTCCTCTACATTTGAGAGTGGCAGTGCCCTCGTATGATATGGATCTTTGTGGTTTTTGTGTACTTTTCACTTTAAAAAAAAGAAACAAGGAAAAAAAACTAAAAGAAGATAGGAATATGAATTTCCCTAGTAGACATACAACTACATATTGAGATTCATAAATGACAACAATTTACAAGGGGTTTTGGGAATCCAAATCTAATGATGGTGAAAGCAATACAAAATATCATGACATAAAAAGTAATAAGCTATAGATTACATTTAAATCAAGATGCCATAGAATGAACATATTTCATTGTACACCAAGGTAAATGATCCACATAAATATATTGAAATCACTAATTTAACCTACGATAAATTTTTGATCAAAACTTAGAAGAACATTTAAAACATTCAAACTAATGCATTATTTATTATCTTATTGAGAGTATACAAACTCAAAAATGCATTGTACTCATAATATCACATTAAAATTTATTCAAGGTTACATTATAATTTGGTAAAAAATGCCCACCCCCCTCCCCCTAGCCTCCACTTACATTATAATTTGCCTCATATTTATAGGCTCAATAAGATAACTAGCTTCTTTCAAAGTTAATAACTAACTAGCTTTTGCATGTCTTGTGGTTGGTTAATTAACCTTTACCAAATTGACCTAAAGTGAAAATTTAGTTAGTATTTATAGAAGTATAAAATTAAAACCCCTTACATCATAAAGATGACAATATATTATCTCTTTCAAAATAATAGTGCATTTTTATTGTAGCAATGAATGGCTCCCTCTCCACTACAATTAATCAATCCCAAATGAATCAAATGACCAACTCCTCCAAGCAATTGATTTTATGTCTTTATATCATCTTATCTATTTCATGTGCATAATATCACATAATTTTACTTTATTCATTGAAATGACTTATATTAAACATTTCACATGCATCTTAACAATTCCCCTAACTGATCAAGTTTTAGTGAGGAACCACAAACAAGAAATATGTTAAAAACAATGGTTTCATTGAAGTGATAAAGTCCATGAAAGTATCTTGTAAATAGATCATGTACTTTTTTGTTGTGTCCTTCATTTGTCTATCCACTAGTGCATAACTTGGTTTACGTACTCATCAAACATTGCATTCCTTTGATGGCAACATTTGGCTCTTTAGTCAAATGCATAATAGTGGAGATGAATAGAAAATTATTGTGAGACTATATTGATTATATTTAGCTAAAATTGTTAACTTGTATGATTTGTATCTCCATATTTTAATTCTATGTTTATCTATTTGTGTTGTATGAACTTAATCTCACAACAATCTAGTTCACACCCAACCTATTGAACTAACAACTTTGAATCTCAAACATTTGTTGAAATATTAATTGCATATAGCTGTTTGCCCCCAAAGCCAAACATCCACCTACCACCCTAAAAACTAGCAGAATGATTAGAAAATTTAATTTACATAGGTGATTTTTCCAAAATTTGGAAATGAGAGGGGAAAATTTCTAGCAAGAGACAAAAGGAATGACTTAGTCTCATTTGACCAGTTGTAGTCGAAGCTCAGTAGATCTAAGTGTTGTAGAGAAGAGCAAGGAAGGAAGAAGAGAGAAAGCAATTAGCAGTCATGTAGAAGACAAAAGGAAGTTCATTTCGTGCCGACAGTTGCATGTGTTTCTTCTCTATTCATTCTGTAAGTTAGTTGTTTGTTGAATTCGTCCTGTGTAGTAGTGATTTCTCCAGGCACTATTGTATGCAGCCATTAGAACTTTAAGGTTAAAGTTTAAAGTTTGAAGTTTTACCCATTTGAAGCTCTCAGGGTTATTTTAGGGTTTTTCTAGTTGAAGCCAAATGCTCCCAAATTTTGTAATAGTTTTAATCAAAGTTGAATAGCAAGTAGGCAGGCATACTTGAACCCATTGTTCTTCATCTATTTATTGCATTTAAGAAGTTAATTGTTGAAAGCTTCATACTTTGACTCTCTAGTTTTAATGCTGAAAATATCTAGGTTGTGAGTCTAGTCACTCGCTCTTGTCTTTGTTTGAGTTTTCTCTTGGCAATTATTACTGAGCTCACTCGGCATCCACTTGTACCGAGCACCACCTTTTAGTGGCTACCGAGCTCACTCGACATTGCTTGCTATTGAGCTCACTCATCATCCATTTGTGTTGAGTTTCCCTTCAAGTGTCAAGCTCACTCAACTTCTTCTTGTGCTGAGCTCACTTGGCACCCTCCTCTCACTCAGCTCCTTCATGTACCGAGAAAAATTGGTGCTCAACACCTTCACGTGTCGAGAAAATTTTAAGTTTGTGATTTTAATTTCTTACAAAATTAAGGGGAGGCAATTTAAGTTGACTCAGTAATAGTTTTATAGACATCCATTTAGATGGTTGTAACTCTCACACTTAAACTATATTTGAAAAATCACTTTAGTGATGAAGTAACCTAATAGTTTTTCAATAGCATATCCGAAGGTGATACAAATCCAACAGTTAGATTTTGAGTTACGACCTTTGTAGTGTGATTATTTTTACTATTAAAAAAAATCAAAAGATCCCATTATATCTACCACCAACAAAATTTATATTAGATTTCTATCTCATAGGATAGCATTCTCATTATCCCTATTACTATAATTGACATGTATTACACATTGTCAATGTATGCCCTTGAGTTGATTTCCCATACAAATATCCTACACCACTTTCCTCTTGAGGCTTGAAAAATGTTGGTTATGTAGGCTTCAAGCTATCTGTTTAATCTTCCCTACCCTTACCTACTCCAACTACTTTATTTAATGTTGTCTTCTCATTAGGAGTTCTGGATCTCTCATTTTAAACAATACTTCTAGATTTTTAGGTTTGGTTTTAGGGTTTGTTCCAAAGGTTCAATCAACTGTAATATTTTTCCAAAAGTTTGTAGATGTTTTTTCTTCTTGCCTAATAGTAGATTTTTCTAGAATATTGTATGCTTTCTTATAAAAGGTAGTATGTACTCATTTGAGATTATGGTGGAATAAAATATAATACAGTTTATTGTGTGGTAGCACATCATATTGTTTTGTGTCTTTGTTATTTTTTTTCCTTTTCCCATCCATCATATTGGTATTAGAGCTATAGAAAATCTAGGCATGATTTTTATAGGCAAATGTCATTGTGGGTGAAGGGAAAATTAGAGAAAAAAGATCTAATGAAAAGATTATAGTTGCTATGTGAGGAAGGAAAAGAAAGGGTTTGTAGTGGTTACAAGTTAGAAAGTTTTACTATTAAGTCATGGCAAGAACTAGTGGAAGTATTTCATAGCCACAAATTCCTACTTTTAATGGAAAAAATTATGATTATTGGAGCATCAAAATGAAAACACTTTTTTCATTCTTAGGATGTTTGGTATTTAGCTGAAAGTAGGTTCCTTGAACTAGCAGACCAGTAGGCATATCAAGCTCTTTCACAAGCTGAAAAAGATTTATTAAAGGAAAATAGGAAAAAATATGCTAAGACACTATTCTTTATTCAGCAGGTAGTGGAGGAAGTAATATTTCCAAAGGTAGTTGCTGCCACAAGCTCAAAGCAAGCATGGGAAAACTTGCAATCAACATACCAGGGCACAAGAAAGGTAAAAACTTCAAAGTTAAAGAATCTTATAAGAGATTTTGAAAATTTACAAATGAAAGATTTAGATTCAATAGACTCATTCTTCACTCAAACAATGGGGATAGTAAATCAAATTAGATCATATGGAGAAACCCTTGGGGATCAACAAGTTGTAGAGAAAATACTTAGAAGTCTACCAAATAAGTTTGATTTAAGAGCTGCAGCCATTGAAGAATCTAAGGATCTCTCCTTGCTATCAATAGATGAGTTAATGGGTTCTCTCTTATCACATGAACAAAGGTTGAATCATTCGGGAACTTTATCATTGGAGAATGCTTTCAAGACTAAACTTTCATTTTGAAGAACAAGAGGAAGATCATGTCATAGTAGAGGCAAAGGACATTTTACACAAAAAGGAGGAAGAGAAAATCCATAGTTTGAGAGTAGAAGGCCAACATCAAGCTCACAAACCAATTTCAGATCAACAAGAGGAAGGGTGAGCAACCATCATCAAGGAGAAAGGTATGAAAAATTTAACATCCAATATCATTATCATAATAAATTTGGGCATTTTGCATCTGAGTGTAGAAAAAGACAATATGACATGAATAGGCAAAAGACACATTTTACAAATGAAATTCAGCCCAACACTAGTGAGCAAAACACCATCTTGATAACATCCAATGTTGCACAAGAGAGTTCTAAAGAAGTATGGTTCTTAGATAGTGGTTGTAGTAACCATATGAGTGGATCTAAGGAGATATTCTCAACAATAGATGAATCAATAAAATTAGAGGTTAAGTTGGGGAATGATCATCAAATCTTAGTCATGGGAAAAGGGTCAATTAGCATAAGAACTAAGAAAGGTGAAGAAAAAGAAATTCATGATGTATATTATGTTCTTGGATTGCAACACAATCTTATAAGTATTGGGCAACTAGTACAAAAGGGATATAGAAAACATTTTGAAAATGGTGAATGTGTGATTCTAGATAAAGGACCAAGCAATAGGCTAATTGCAAAAGTTGAAATGACTCAAAATAGAATGTTCCCACTTAAAATCCAAAATGAATTATTCTTAGAGCCAAATGAATTGCAAAAAGTAGCTAAATCTACTTTAAAATTTTTTACACAAAAATGAATCTTGGCTATGGCATTTAAGGTTTGGTCATTTAAACTTTAAAGGGTTACAACTCTTATACAAGAAACAAATGGTCTATGGGTTGCCATCAATAGAGCCACTTAAGACAACATGTGAGAGTTGTATTTTGGCAAAGAAACATAGAAAAAAAAAATAGTTGGAAAGTCTTATAAAGAAAAACATCCACTTGAGATAGTCCATTTAGATCTTTGTGGGCCAATGCAAACACCTTCCTTAAGCGGAAAACTTTATTTCTTGACATTTATTGATGATTTCAGCATAAAAGTTTGGGTTTAATTTGTGAAATATAAATTAGATGTATTTTCTATTTTTAAAGAATTCAAGCCAAAAGTTGAGAAAGAAAGTGGATACTCTATTAAAACATTAAGAACCAATCAAGGTGGAGAATACATATCAAATGATTTTCTGAACTTTTGCAAAGAAAATGGCATATGGAAACAATTTACAGCAAGGTACACTCCACAACAAAATGGAGTAGCAGAAAGAAAAATAGAACAATTATGGAGATGACAAGGAGTATGTTAAAGGAAAAACACTTGCCAAATGAGTATTGGGCTGAAGCGGTTGCATGTTCAGCATACATACTAAATAGATGTCCAACAAAATTAGTAATAAATAAAACATCAAAAGAATCTTAGAGGAAAGGAAGCACAATATAGAACATTTGAGAATATTTGGTTGTGTGGCATACTCATTGGTACCTTAAGAAGTGAGACAAAAATTGGATGATAGAGGAGAGTAGTGCATATTTGTGGGATATAGTGAGCAATCTAAGGCATATAGGCTATACAATCTCATCACAAAGAAGTTGATAATAAGTTGTGATGTTGAGTTTGTAGAAGAATAAGCATGGGATGGTAGCTTGGATAAGTCAACTCTAGTTGCAGCTAGTGTTCCACAAGAAAATGAAAAAAATGAAACTCAAGATGTGCATTCTACAACACAAACAAATGTTCCTAAAACACCTACAAGGGCATCTACCACTCAAAACACTACTACTCCAGCAAGCACTAATAGTTATGAATCATCTAATCCAACACTTGCTTCATTAAGATCAAGATCTATAAATACTTCAAGGAAGACACGAAGTCTTAGAGACATATATGATGAATTACAAGAGGCTAAAAATGATGATTTATGTATTAATTTTTCACTTTTAGCAGATGCTGATCCAATTTATTTTGAAGAAGCTATTAAAGATGACAAATGGATTTCAGCCATGGATGAAGAAATTCAATCAATAGAAAAGAATGATACTTGGGACTTAGTAGATCTTCTTAAAGGCAAGGATGTGATTGGAGTTAAGTGGGTATACAAAACAAAATTTAATGATGATGGAAAAGTAGAGAAATACAAGGCAAGATTAGTAGCCAAAGGCTTCACACAACAACTAGGTATAGACCACAATGAGACATTTGCACCTATGGCAAGATTAGACACTGTTAAAATGATTTTATCCATTGCAGCCCAAAATAATTGGAAGGTTTATCAAATGGACGTGAAATCAACATTCTTGAATGGCATTTTAGAAGAAGAAGGCTATATAAAACAACCACCTAGATATGAAATTTTGGGAGAAGAACATAAGGTATACAAGTTGAAGAAGGCACTATATGTCTTGAAGCAAGCTCTTAGAGCTTGGTACAATAGAATAGACACTTATTTTGTGAATAATGGTTTTATTAAGTGTGGCTATGAACCAACTTTGTATGTCAAAGTGAACAATGAAGGAGAAATATTGATAGTTTGTTTATATGTAGTTGATTTGATATTCACTGGTAATATGTCAATTAACAATTTCAAGGCAACCATAAAAAATGAATTTGATATGACTTATTTGGGACTCATGAGATATTTTCTTGGGATACAAGTAAATCAAAATGATCAAGGCATTTTCATTTGTCAAAGTAAGTATGCTACTGATTTGTTGAAAAAATTTAAAATGACAAATGTGAATTTAGCTCCTACACCAGTTGCATTGGGTATAAAACTTAGCAAGAATGATGAAAGTCCTAATATAGACACAACTTTATTCAAAAGATTAGTTGGAAGCCTTTTATATTTGATAGCTACAAGACTAGATACAATGCCTAGAGTTAGTCTCATTTCTAGATTCATGGACAAACCAAAAGAAACTCATTGGACAACTGGAAAGAAGATTTTGAGGTATATAGTTGGAACAAATAACATTGGGATCTTATATGCACATTCAGATCATTACAAGCTGATTGACTATATAGATAGTGACTAGGCAAGTAGCTTTGATGATAAAAGAAGCACTTTAGGAAAAATCTTTCACCTAAGATCAGGAGCTATTTCTTGGGCATCAAAGAGGTAACCAATTGTGACATTATCATCTGCTAAAGCAAAATATGTTGCAGTAACATCAACAGCCTTATTGTGATAATAATTATGCAATTTCTTTATCAAAAAATCATGTCTTTCATCAACATAGTAAACATATAGATATAAGATATCATTATATTCGTGAATTAGTGAACAATGGTGACATATGTCTTAAGTTTAACAGGTCTAATGAACAACTGGTAGACATTTTCACAAAGCCTCTTGCAAAGAATGTCTATCAACATCTTCAAGAAAGTATTGATATTACAGACATACATGGTAGTGAAGATTAAGGGGGAGTGTTGGTGATGTAGGCTTCCAGCTATCTTTTTAATCTTCCCTACACTTACCTACTCCAACTACTTTATTTATTGTTGTCTTCTCATCGAGATTTCTAGATCTCTCATTTTAAACTATACTTCTAGATTATTAGGTTTAGGTTTAGAGTTTGTTCCAAATGTTTACTCAATTGTAATATTTTTTCAAAAGTTTGTAGATGTTTTGTCTTCTTGACTAATAGTAGATTTCTCTAGAATATTGTATGCTTTCTTATAAAAGGCAGTATCTACCCATTTGAGATTACAGTGGAATAAAATATAATACAATTTATTGTGGGACAACACATCGTATTATTCTATGTCTTTGTTATTTTTTGTCCTCTACCCATCCATCAAAAAGCACATCTATCGTTGTTTCTCCATATTTTATCAAATAGTTCGTATGTAGACTGGTTTGTGCCTCTTATGTTGGATATGAGAATTGCTTATTATTTGAATCTATCTGAACATATACACATATTCATGAATATTCATCGGGTGTCTTTTCATTTTATTTTTTATTTTTCTTTTCTAATCCATGATTTTTATGTAGTCAAACAATTCATTGACGATCACCGTGGATCATATAGAGTAATGTCATTTTTTTACTAAAAGAGGGGTTTATTTTTTATTGACTATCAAAGAGAGCTGAACAACACAAGAAACAAAGAGAACTACATAGCTTTATCCTGGTCCACAAGTTGAACTAGCATCTAAGATAAATCAAGGTGAAGCATCCTATGATCAAGAATATTCCAAGTTGGCCCCTACTCAAAGGCCCATTTAGCCAAACAATCAGCCACACCATTCCACTCATGAGGGATATGCATAAAAGATACAGAATCCAGAGAATTGCTTAACTAAATGATCTATTGAATAACTAGAGCCAAATGCCAATCCACATGTACAAGGTTCCTATAATGCAATAAGTTCACAACCACCTGTGAGTCAGTCTCACGGATGATTCTTTTCCAACCACATTGACAACACTATTCCACTACAACCAAGATAGCTAGGGCTTCCATGAGGTTATTAGTTTGGTAACCCTTGTATATAGAAAATAGAAACTGAATATCACCAAAACTATCATGCCCAACTCCCCCAAGAATCATTACTAACAAGAATCATCATGCACATTAGTAACAAGAATCATCTCTCCAGTTTCTAGAGAGGAAACAACCATTGAGAGAGCCGAGAGGCAAGAGACCCAATAAAGTGGCATAACTTTCCTAGGATCCCAGTAGATGGCAAGAGCACCAAAGCTCCCCAAACCACCAATGGACTGACATTGGCCTAGAAACCAAATGTTAGGAGCACATCTAAACATGGAGTCCACTGGAAGCTTGGTCTCCTAGATACAAAGGATATCCGAAGAATGCTCAACCAGTAGCTCATGAATAACTTTTTTTCTAGGGATGCTATTCAACCCCCTCACATTTCATGAGAGAATAAGCATTGAGTAGAGTGGGGAAAATACTCATCCAAGGTCTTGACAACCCCAGACTCTACCAGAAAATCTCCTATAAGTTTAATTTTTTCCTCATCTTTCTTTTTCCTAACTCTTGAGGGAGTAGCAAAAGAGACTTTCTTAAATGGTCTTTGCATGAGGCCCAAAGCAAGAGAAGATCCCTATCCTTTACCAAAGGCAAACACATCTTTAACCAAATCTACCAGAAGAACATCCTTTTCCTATGGAGTAGGAGAAACCACAAGGGCATTAGTCTCCTGCATCTACTGAGCTACAACATCCTAGTTGCCACTAAGAGTAGAACTCCTCCCCTCTAAAATAGTAGTTGCACACTGAGCCTTTATAGGAATACCTTCTTCTATAACCATGTTGTCAAGAACCTCAAAATGATTAAACCTTGAGTCCACTTGGCAATCTAGATGACATCGCTTTTGACCCCACCCCTTAGCATGGTTTCGAGCTGGGATAAAACCATCCTTATCAAGACCAGTAGTATTAGATGGCCCTAGCCCCTGACTTGAAGTGTTCATGTGAGCTTTCCCTTTACCTGCACTATCAGACTAAACATTTCTCTTTCCAAAACTAACATTTTGACCATTCCCCTTATCATCATTAGCCATCCTTGGGCCAAAAAATTGAATAGGGGTACAATTGCCTTTGGAGGTTTGAGGGCATTGATGCTATAAATGACCATACACATGACAAATGTGGCAACAAAAGGGAATAGATTCGTAGTCTAGCTATTGGATCCAAGAAGAAGAGCCAAGAAAAATTTCTAGAGAATCTAGCAAAGGATTATTTAAATCAATTTCAACACAAATATGGGCATAGGAAATAACCTTTTTGTCCATAGATTGATGGGCTATAGCATTCATCTTTCCAAGCATAGTAGCAATTTGTCACGAGATATGCTCACGCTAGAAATCCAAAGGAAGTCACTATAGGCAGACCCAAGTAGGAACTCTCGAAGGAAGATCCTCGGTAGAATTGAACCCTGGATGCTAGGGTTTGACAAAAAGACCTACACTGTCATAAAAATATGGTCCTCCCTCAAAGACATGGTTCTGATCTGACATGCAAGAGAAATTCACCAAAAAGTAGTTGTTCCCAGCCAACATAATATCCATATCACCTTCCACCTACCATGAATGACAAATCTAGGCTTCTAGAGCCACCAAGAAAATTTGAATACCAAGAAATTTACATATCAATGCATGTGTGGCCAAATAGTCCACATCCTCCATAGCTACTTCTAGAGGAATAACCAGCATAGGTCAATCCTGGCTACATTGAAAACAACCATTAACTTTATTTAACTTCTGGTGCTAGCTAACATAAAATGGCTCCTTCTCTTGTGACCTCACCCTGGGAGAAGATCTATCAAACCCAAAGGCTCCAGCAAGAATGAGACTTGTGAAAACCTCACTCGCAACCATAAGAGCTAGGCAAACAAAATTTGAAATATAGATGTTGAAAAAAACTCTTGAAATCTATTTTCCACAAAAAATGCAAACCTTGCACAACAATAATCATCTAGAATATTGAATCGAAAAAAGTCACACCAGATTGAAGAGAATGGGGCAATCTCCCTATGCATGCACAACCCAACGGTAGTAGAACAAGCTCCCAAAACCCTCACACATAGCTGCTTCTAGATTCTATCCTCCCTTCATTGCAGTTTCCATTGCAATTTCACTTATAAACTGAGATTACTATAGAGAGTAATGTCATTAGTATAGACTATTTTTCACATAAAGATCAACTTCGTTCCCCTTCATCGACTGTAAATGTGAAATTTGATGAGGATTTGATCAAAGAAATCATGTGTTTGCATGGTATATTTTATTCAAAAAATTCCATACTCTCGAGTTGTGGGTCTTTGCAGGCAACTTTTGAAGTTTTATATCAAGCAGTACCTATGCCATGCCTATACCACCCAGTTGCATCTGTGTTTGCTATGGAATGTTGTCAAATAAATAGCTTCATACAAATACCCAACTTCCACTACAAACTCTATGTTTACATCATATTACAGATCCCATGACATTTTATCAATGCTCAATACTTCATGGTCTAATACGAACATTTAGTTTGGAGATTCAGTTTTTGAGGAGGCAGCTTAGTTTAGAAGCATTCATTATTCCTTGTTGTAATTTCCTTTGTAATACAATTTGGGCATATTCAGTAAAACATTCATTCCATTTTTTTGAGCTGAGATCTCTTAATTTTGTTGAACATATCATTGATTTAGAATGGAGCCCAAACAAGATATATATGGCCTTGACAAAGAGTCGTGGGTTAGAAGGAGATTAGTGGCAGGAGTAACTTTTACTACAAATCCATTTTTTTATTTGATCAATCTGCAATGAGAATGGAAGAAGTGGCTGACATGATAGTAGTTATGTAACTTGATACTAGGAGATTTTAGTCAGAATGCCTTTCACATTCCCTGTATTCACTCGTTCTATTAAAAGAGGCGACATCTCTTCAAAAGAATTCTATTAAACATTTTCCATGCCTGATTCATGTCGTTCATGTCATTTGTATTTGCAACAACTTATGGGCACCCTATCAAATAGTTCATCATCTTTTTTTTCACCTCTACATTCTTTGTGAATTTGATTGAATACTCTTAATGCCTCATCCAAAAAATCCATTGCTGATATAAGATACAATCACTTCATGAAACCTATAAAATAGTATAGTTTGCATGTGGCTCCCTCGTCTTATGAATTCTAAATTTTTCCTCTTCAAGAAAGGAAGTTTAATTTTCTCTATTTGGGAATGAACATGAATCATAACTAACTTTTGTTGAGGTTTATTGACATCTTGATCTTTAACCTTGTATATTTTCCAAAGAGTCTAATAACTTAACCACCTTTTAGAAGGTTAATATTTTGCTTCAAAATATGCCTTTCAACTTTCTCACTTAACTTTCTCTATTTTAGGAGGTTCATATTTTCAACTAAAATATGTATTTATAGAGATTTTCATAACCTCTTTTGTCATGTAGGTTAATGAATTGATTGAAAATATGTATTTTAGAAGCTTTGATTAACTTGACATATCTTTTGACTCAAGAATCAAATTTCAAAAATTTGAAGTGTTGGATGAAGCTAGGGATGAGCGGCATGCATAAAGAGCATAAAATTATTTAAAATGGAATAAATTATAGACTATTTTGAATTTTGAAGTGTGAAACATTTGTAACCTTTTTTTAACTCGGATGATGAAATTTTTACAATCTAGCTCAATGGGACTATAGGGAGATGTACACAGACACATAGCCTATCAAACTCCATTAGAAACTTTAGTTGACATTATGATAATTTTAAAAAAATGGCTAGTATACAAACATAGGCAAAAGTTGACTCTATCTAAGGACAAGGATAGTGAGTGATGTAGGATGAACCTAGAGGAAGGGGAAGGCATTTCTTTATGAAAGGGTTGTAGAGAATCCCCAAAGGAAACTACATAGGGGACTAACTAGAGGAACAAACAAAACCCAAAATTTGGACCAACACAACAAAAGATCCTAACTAGAATATGTATATGGTAGGAAACCCCTACCTCTTATAGCTCTAGCTTCAGATGAGTCATGAAAATCCATTTATACAGCGAGGAAAATAAATGTCGTAGTGAACTAATAGATGGAAACTCTAATGATCAAATGCAATCAAATGCAGTCTTTCTCCTTGAACTATATTTTTGAGATTCATTTTCTACTTCATGTCTAGGGACAAGGTAATGTATCTAGATAAGCATGCATCATCAAAATTATCTTGATTAAGAATTGAATCTACTTCTTCATGCATGTCATCAATGAGTTTACTTTGAAAAAATTGTATTGTTATATTCTCAAGCTTTTGAATACAATTCTAGTCTTTTTCTCTATTTGGAAAATCCTCCTTGTGGATTTCTAGTGACTTGGAATTGTGGATCCTTTAGATCATTTTTTATATTAAGGACAGTGTTTTTCCAGTGGCATGGTTATGGTTGAACCTTTTATATCATTTTTCAAATATGAGTGTATGTCCCTACCAAAATGGACTCTCTCATTATGCATTTCTTCCTCTTCTCTCATTTGATCACTTATTCAGTCCTCTTCATAATCTAAGGAACAATCACATTTTCCCTCTTTGTGTACACATCTTGTAATAAATCCATCTTACTAGGAGCATTGATCATAGGATAGAATTTGTGTAGAGGAAATGAATCTAAAGAAACATCATTATAAAAATCTTTGCTTTCACATTTCTCAATCATTTCATTAGGGCAGAGTTCTTTAAAGCTTGATGCTTTCATAGTATGAGATTCTATCTCAATAATTTCATCTGATTCATGTGAATAAGATGATAAAGTATGAATTCCCCTATTTTATGACACCACATTACCCTCTTCTATTAATTTAATGACATCAAGAGAAAATATCTCATTTGAAGTATTTATCTCATTTGAGAATGAAAAGGTTTGCAATGATATTTCACTATATGAAAACCCATTGTCTAAGGTGTCCGAATAATTATCAAGAGAAATGATTTTATGAGATTGACCAATAATACTTTCCTAATCTTTCACATGATCATCATGAATTTTATTACTTAGCAACATGTTAAAAAAAGACATAGATCAATCTGTATCTTAAATTCTGTCAGTATTTGTTCCTTGTCCAATGACCAGTAATGGAGGAATGGGAATATCTTCTCTACATAGAAATTCATCATCTAAAGCTAAGAAAACAACTTAGAAGAATGACAATCTAAAATTCATCTTGTGATACTCTCTCTTCATCATTCTCTTAAAATTGTGGGTGCTAGCATATATTTAAAGATATTGATGCCTCTTCATCTAGATCCTTGTTTTGAGATTCATGAATGACTTTTGTTACCTTCTCAAGATCTTTGCAATGCTTATAAAAAATCTCAATACTTATATACTTCTATTTTTATCTCATTCGCTTCTTTTTGATCATTTTCTTGGTATGTACCTTTTGATAAATTTATTTTACCATTCTTCTCACAAGCTACGCCATCAAAAAGAAAATTATTTTCACCTTTATCTTCATGTTCAATTTTATGAAATTTTTGATGCAATGAAGGATGTATTTCAATAAGATAAGGTCTCTGATTACCATAGGGGCTTTTAAAATTTTTGAATTTGATCAAAGATTAGCAAAAGTTTGATTTAATTGAACAATAGGTATAGTTGCTTGACTACTTTCTTGATTATCATTCCCCAACATGGACTCACATAAATCATGCTTCTAAAAAAATTCCTCTTGATCTTCACCTGTAAATTTCTTCCTGACAAATATTCCTATGTGTGAGAGAAAAAATTGATTTCCTCTTCCATCCTTTTCATTTATATTTTACAAAGTTTGGAACAAATATCATGGATGGATCTTTGTTGGATCAAGTCAAGCACCACCATAAAAGATTCTCAAGAAACCAATCTATATGGGTTCATTAGCAGCATGCTTCTTCTAGTATATTATTCATCATGTTGTCACTATCAATGTTATTACAAATTTTCATTTGTTCCAAACCATTTTTTTGAACTTGAATCTTCATATAGGGTCATAGACATTTAATCTTTCAAATAGAGTCACTAACCTTCATTCCAAGTGCAATAAAATTTTAGAGCAGTATTGTATCACTCCATTCCCCAACAGAGTTGCCAAAAATGTTTTGGTAAACACATTTATCACTGTGAAATGATTTTTAAAATTGACCTTGTTTTCCCTATGAAAGGACTAAAGGAAAGAAAACTAAACTAAAATAATATAGAAATATGAATTATAGTAGTAAACATGCAACTGTTGACTGACATTCATATAAGATAATGATCTCGAAAGGGTTTTGGGAATCCAAATGTAATGATGTTGAAAGGAAAACAATTTATTGCACCATATGGAGTGATACGCTATAGAAAACATCCAAATCAAGATGCCTATAGAATGATATGTATTTCTTTACACCAAATTAAATAATTCACATTTATGCATGAAATGGAAACTAATTTGACCTATGATAAATCAATGATCATAACTCAGAAGAAAATTTCATACATATGAAAACAATTACACATAATATGAAATAGAAATTTATTCAAGGTTTCTCTTAGAATTTCTCTAGTGTTTCTCATTTGCTAAAAAGTGTCTTAGACCCCTTCCCTACTTTTACAATACAATCTCCCTCATATATATAGGCCTCATAGGATAACTACCTTTTTTTTGGGTTAACAACTAACTCCCTTTTGCATGTTTTGGTGGTGGTTAATCAACCTTGACAAAGTTAACTTGAAAAGATGATCCAGTCACTATTTACAAGAGTAGAAAATTTGAATCTATTACATCATAAAGATGACAAGATATTGTCTCTTTCAAAATAACAACGCATTTTTATTATAGCAATGAACAACTTTCTATCCATGAGTATAATTATTCAATCTCAGATGAAGCAAATGACCAACTTCTCTAGGTAATTGATTCTATGTCTTTATATCATCTTATCCATTTCATGTACATAATCTTACATAATTTAACCTGATTCCTTAAAATTGATTATGGTAAATAATTCACATGCATCTTGAAGAGCTTCCAAACTGACAAAATTTTGATTAGGAGCCATAAATAAGGAATATGTTGACTAAAATGGTTTTATTATAGTGATAATGTCCATTGAAATTATCTTGTAAATAGATCATATACTTTGTGCTTATGTCCATTTATCTATCCACCGGTGCATAGCTTGGTTTACATACTCCTCAAACATTGCATCTCTTGTGATGGGAAAGTTTGCCACTTTAGTCAAATGCATAATAGTGGAGATGAATAGAAAAGTTTTGTAAGACAATATATGTTTATATTTAGCTAAAATAGTTAATGCATATGGTTTGCACCTCCATAATTTACGTTTATATTTAGTTATTCTTGTTGTATGAAATTGATCTCACAAAAATCTAATTTGCAACCAAGACATCGAACCCAAAACTTTCAATATCAAATATCAAAGGGAAGCAATTTAGGTTGACTCATGTAACAATCTTATAGGCACCCATTTAGACGGTTGTAACTCTCACATTTAACTATATTTCAGTGATTGCTCTGGTGTTGATGTTACCCTATAATTTTCCAACATCAGATCCAAAGGTGAGACAAATACAACAATTATATTCTGAGTTACAACCTTGTCAATGAGATTGTTTTTACTGTAAAAAAAATTCAAAATATTCCATTCTTTCCACCACTAAAAAAAAAATACTAGATTTCTATCTCATAGAATACCATTCTCATTAGTCTTATACTATAACTCACATGTACTACATGTTTCCAAAGTACTCCCTTGACTTATTTTCCAATACAAATATCCTACACCACTTTCCTCCTAAGGCTCATAAGACACATCTATCATAGTTTCTCAACATTTAGTCAAATAGCTCATATGCAAACTAGTTTCTACCTCTAACTTGTCATTTGATAATTGGTCATTATTTGAAGCTATCTAAACCTATACACATATACACAACTTTTCATTGGGTTTCATTTAATTTTTTTCTTAAATTTTTTTTGCTAATCCATGAATTTCATTTAGTCAAACAATTCATTGATGATAATCCTGGCTCATGCCGAGTAATGTTAGTAGTTTAGACCATTGTTCACATATAGCTCAGCCTCTTTCCCAATCATCGACTATAAATGTGAAATTTGACAAGGCATATGATCAAAGGTATCATGTGTTTGTTGGGATAAGGTGACTTAGCCTTACCATAATTATTTTTAAATTTGTGCTTTCTTGGAAAGTTAAATGAAGTTTGATTCTTCCACAAGAAAAGACTAGGATTAGAAAAACATAAAGCTTATGTTTTTTGGTGATTTATTCTCTTCTGATTTTTCTTTATGCAAGTGTTATGCATAAGGAATTTTATGAGATAATTTGTAGACGTGTTGAATGTAGATACTTTAGAAATAATTTTCTCTTGTACAAAAATTGTATATGTGCAAGACATTATTATAGAGAATGAAGAGAGAAATGAGAAGTTATTTGCATAGGGTTATGCTTCTAAATTTTCTCTAGAATGGATAAAGATGTAATCGCCATGTGAATGTTGAAAATGTACATTAAATTGTTGCTAAATAATACATTATCTTGATGGTTTGGAGGGTGGGGTTTTTACCTGGAAAAGCTTTCCCCATGTATATTTGTGGTCACTATTCTACCTCATTCTTCTAGTTTAATGATTGTAGAATAATAATAAGTATGTTATAATGCTAATAAAATTTATTCAAATCAATAAATTGAAATTAGTTTCCTTTAATTTTTTAATTGTTGGAAATCATTATGTTTGTTTCCACTTTTATGGCATAGTAGTATGCACTTGTATTTTCTTATTAGAAGTTATTCAAGAACTATTAGATACATGATGTCCCTAAGTTGATCTTAGATGACTCTCTATAGTGCTCTTATTTCCTTCAATTGGTATCAAAGATCAATTTTGTGAATCATATGTTGCTTGCTGGTAAGGATTCATAGAGTTTCTGGTTATGGGTATTTCTTCTATTAAGATTTCTTAGCTTGTAGAGCGTGAAGAAGTTTTCGTTGAAGAAATTGACCAATAATTAAATCCATTGATGAGTAAAAGTCTTGTAGTTGATTTATTTTTTTTAGGAGACATCAAACATTTCTTCAAGGATGTTAAAGATAAGGAAACTAGAGTTTTTATTGTTGAAATGACATTGATATAGAGCTCTTGGTTGACAACTAAATAATTCCTAATGCATTTCTATTGGAAGATGTCTATTTTGTTACTTGGAATCCATATAGACTATGGATTTTATCATTGGCTGATTTGGAAAGTACTAGTAGTGGTTGTGGAATTTGATTAAAAGTGGGCCTATAGTTCTTGAGCTATATTTTCATCTTGGATGCCTATACATACGTGCCTTGGATTCTTGTTCATTCGATCTAAGGGGTTTATAGATTTTCCTTAAAACCCTATGATGATACTCATTTGTGAAATTCCATTATTCTAGGTTCAATTATTTGGTATTTTTGAGTCTTTCATATGACAAGTGGGTGTCCATGTGCATGGGTGCTCTTAAACACAATACTTTTTTCGGTTTTTCATGCTAAAAAGAAACTTGTGTTTTTTTTTTGTGGATTTATTGAAGAGTTACTTTCTAGACTCTAGTTCCTTTAGGGTGTTGTTGGATGAGATAGTTGTAGTTCTACATGCATGCATGATTCATGGTGAGAGGAGGTGTATTTATTTCTCTTAATGGAGATGTTGGTACATAATCAGCCACTCAACATTTCTATGGTGATACTTTTTTGGATTCTTGGACTATGGTGCTCAATTTGGACATAATTGGCAAATCCAATTTATGCTTGATTTGGTGTTTGAATTGTGTTTTATGATGATTATTCTCTTTGATCTCATTTTTCAATGTTACTAATGTGATAGTGGGTTTGCACGTTACAGTGATTGGATCTAAAAGTTATACACTCAAGTGGGTGGGCTACCCATTTAATTATAGTGGGAAAACTTGGATGTGGATTGTCTATATCCACTAGTTTTACTTTATTATTTGTGTAGACTTGTTAGCTAGTCTTTTTTGTGGTCACTTGTGCATTAGTGTAGTTTCTTTGGGATGAGAGGATGATATTTGAGTACTTGGATAGTCAGTTATGGAATCCTATAGCATGGTGAATTTCCTTAGTGTGGAGATCTTGATTTCACTTAGTGTGAGGTCTGGACTTGGATGATTTTTAGATTTAGGGGATGGTGTGCCATATGCTTAGATAGATTAGCATCACATTTCAGTGGGAGCTTTAGTAGTGGCTATATTTTTCCATCACATGGTGATGGATGCTCTTCTTTAGTGTTGCAGACACTGGAACACACCTTAGATCATGTTGATATAGAAGGGTCTTTCACATTTGTTGGTTCACTAGTTGGAGATGGTATCTTCATGTGATTGGAGATGTTGAAATCTTTAGGATTCAAGGGGTCCTTGGTAGAGATGTTGTTTATGATTTTATTTGATATGTTATCATGGTGGCTTAAATTATGTCATGGTTTTCTCTTTACTTCCAATTTAGAGTTGTGACATGATAAGTTATTTCATATGATCACATGGAGCATGTTATCTCTTTCGAAGAGATGGTTTAGATCATGATGTCATGTTTATGTTCTTGATTACATGGTTGGAGCTTTGACATTGATCTTGGTTTAGTTTCTTAGAATTGAATACTTTGATCATTTTCTTGATACTTCATGAAAATTCTATGTTGAAGTGGAGCTTTGCATGGAGTGATTGATATAGGTGCTTGTGGATACTTGGAAACTTAGGTGAGGCTAGAGTTCTCTTGATATGAGAGATATGTTCTTGAGATGCATACTCTTGATGAGATTTCAATAGAAAGTTCAAGGAGCCTACACCTTTGTTTGATGTTAGTTCAATAGAGACCTATGAGAAGATTGTTCTTGAATAACTCATGGGGTGAATTTCATATCTTAGAGAAGCATTCACATTCCATGCTCTCATTCTACAAAACAATTTATCACTTGATAGGTATTGTTCAATTCTACTTTTTTTTTCTTTACATTTTCTTGCATAGTCATGGATCTCGAGCTATAGTTAGATGGTTCTAGAGGATTCGTTATGATAGATGGGTAACACAATTATCTCCTTGAGGTGTATTTTTATTTTTGATAACAATAGGAGATGGTAGTGGGCTGATTTCCTAAATGGATTTGTTCGATCTTCTTTGATAGGCTTACATCAATATAGATTCATAATATCATGTTACATTTGATCTCTTGAGGTTGAGCAATTTTAGATCTTGTTGTGGATTTTCTCTTGGGGTTGTGAAGGATATCATACTTTACACAACTAACATGTAGAAGTTTTTGTAGAAGAACATACCACATGCTTATGATCTATAGGTTCTCTCTTTGGTCTTGGTTATCTTCTTGGATGTTTGGGTTCACATTACATTATTTTTTGAGATTTATTAGAGCTAAGGTGGTCACTTTCTTGTTGTAATTTATTATCACTCATACCTCTTTCTTTTATGACAAGATGGCTTCTTTATCTCTTTTCTTTATTGGGTATGGAGAACATGGGAGAGTTGTGGAGACTAGATGAAAGAGATGTTTCTTGAACTATTTTTGCTACATAGTTTGCATATCTTTTTGGATGGTTCTTCATACTACATGGTTACACTATCTTTGTGTTGTCATTAGTAGACTTAATATTCCCTTGATTTTTCATATTTGACATTACCCATGCAGTGGGAGTTCTTGTATGTGTTTGGTCTTCATCAACTAGTCTATACATAAAGCTTGAGGTCATAGTTTATGGGTTGGTTATGTTATTGGCATGAGTTCTCTAGTTTTGGATACCTTTGAGGTATGAGATATTGGATGGGTTAGCATTTACTATGGATGCTATTTTCAATCTCATGGATTTATCACTTGGATTGGACCAATAAATTTTGTTGTTATTTTGGCTCATGTTTTATCTTGTTTTTTAGAGAATGACCTCATAATTGTGTTGGACTATGAAGTTGACATTTATGATGCTTCTGTGTAGCTCATGAGAATAGTGGATTGGTGGCATTATTGTGCATCCTTTTTTTATTACTATGTTCTTATGCTTGTGTTGGTTAGACTAGTGTCTAGTTAGAGAACAAGAACATGTGTTAAGATTTATGTGTTTTCATGAATGATTGTGATGATAAAGTCTCATTAGTTTGAATCTTGTAAGGTCATCATAGGAGATTGATGGGATAAGGTGACTCCGTCTTAATACAATTTTTTTGTTTTTTTGTTCTTTCTTGGAAAGTTGCTAAATTAAGCTTGATTCTTCCACAAGTAAAGGCTTGGAATAGAAAAACATAAAGCTTATTTTTCTTTGGTGATTTATTCTCTTTGTTTTTATGCAAGTGTTGTGCATAAAGAAGTTTCTAAAATAATTTGTAAATGCATTAAATATCTAGATAATTTGGAAAGAATTTCCTCTTGAATGAAAACTCTATAAGTACAAGACATTGTTGTAGAAAATTAAGAGAGAGATGAGAAGTTATTTGCATTGGGTTATCCTATTAGATTTTCTGTAGAATGGAGAAAAATATAATATCCCTATGAAGGATAAAAATGTATTGTAACTTTTTGTTGAATAATACATTAGCTTGATGGTTTGGAGGATGGGGTGTTTTACCTAAAAAGGTTTTCCCCATGTATATTTGTTTACATCATATTATAGGTCCTTTGATGTTTTATCAATGCTCAACACTTCACAGGCTGATACAAACATTTATTTTGGGGATCCAATTTTTGGGGTGACATCATAGTTTAGAAGCATTCTTTGTTCCTTGTTGTAGTTTCCTTTGTAAAACAATTTGGGCATATTCATTATAATATTCATTTAAGTCTTTAAAATAAAAAAATTTAATTTCGTTGAACATATTGATTTATAATGGACCCCAAACAATATATATATATACATATGTATGTACGTATGTATGTATGTGTTTGTGTGTGTATGTATATATCTATAGATATATATATATATATATATGTATATATATACATATATATACATATTTATATTATGTATATATATGTATACATATGTATATACACATATGCATATGTATGTATATATATGTATAGATATGTATATATATATATACATATGTATACATATATATACATATATATATATACATATATATATATACATATATATATATATATATACATATATATATATATATATATATACATATATATATATATATATATATATATATATATAGCCCATGACTCTTCATTGAGGCCATATATATATACATATACATATACATATACATATACATATACATATATATGTATATGTATATGTATATGTATATATATACATATATATGTATATGTATATGTATATGTATATATATACATATATATATATGTATGTATATATATATGTATATATATATATATATACATACATATATATGTATATATATAGACATACATATATATGTATATATATATATGTATATGCATATACGTGGCTTCAATGAAGAGTCATGGGCTAGAAGGAGATGCATGGTAGAAGCAACTTTGACTACAAATCCATATCTTTATGTTAAAGTTGCTTCTACCATACATCTCCTTCTAGCCAATGACTCTTCATTGAGGCCATATATATATGTCTGTATGTATGTATGTATGTATGTATGTATGTATAGACACACACATACATATATATATATATATACATATACATATACTATATATATCAATATATATATATATGTATGTATGTATGTATGTATATGTATATATGTATGTATGTATGTATATATGTATACATACATACACACACACACACACAGATATATATATATATATGTGTGTGTGTGTGTGTGTGTGTGTGTGTGTGTGTATCTATATGTGTATATATATATATATATGTATGTATGTATGTATGTATGTATGTATGTATGTACATACATACACACACACACACACATACATACATACATACATACATATATATATATATATGGCTTCAATGAAGAGTCATGAGCTAGAAGGAGATGCATGGTAGAAGGAACTTTGACTACAAATCCATATCTTTATATGATGAGGGCATGCAAATGGAAGAGGTAGCTGATATGATAGCTATGAAACTTGGTACTAAATTTTTTTAGTGAAACTTCCATTGTACACCTATGCATTCCCTATATTCATTATTTATGTTTTAGGGCATGACATTATGCATTCCCTATAAGTACATGACATCTCTTTCCCTTTCTAGGTGTGGAGAACATGGAAGAGTTGTGGAGACCGGATGAGAGAGATGTTTCTTGAACTATTTTTGCTACATGATTTGCATATCTTTTTGGACAGTTCTTGGTACTACATGGCTACACTATCTTTGTGTTGTCATTAGTAGACTTAATATACCTTTGATTTTTTGAGATTTGACATTACCCATCCTGTGGGAGTTCTTGAATGTGTTTGGTCTTCATCGACTACTTTGCACATAGAACTTGAGGTTGTAGTTTATGGGTTTGTTATGTTATTGGCATGAGTTTTTTGGTGTTGTCTATCTTTGAGGTATGAAAGATTGGATGGGTTAGTATTTACTATGCATCCTATTTTCAATATAATGGATTTATCAGTTAGATTGTACCAATTAGTTTAGTTGTTCTAGCTCATGTTTTATCTTGCTTTCTAGGGAATGAACTCATAGTTGTGTTGGACTAAGAAGTTGATGTTTATGATGCTTCTGTGTAGCTCATGAGAATAGTGGATTGGTGGCATTATTGTGCATCCTTTTGTTATCACTAGGATCTTATGCTTGTGTTGGTTAGACTAGTGTCTAATTGGAGCACATGAGCATGTGTTAAGATTTATATGGTTTCATGAATGACTATGATGATGAAGTCTCATCAATTTGAATCTTGTAAGGTCTTCATTGTAGGAGATTGTTGGGATAAGGTGACTCAGTCTTAACACAATGTTTTTGTTCTTTTGTTCTTTCTTGGAAAGTTGCTAAATGAAGCTCAATTCTTCCACAAGTAACGGCTTGGAGTAGAAAATCATAAAGGTTATTTTTCTTTGGTGATTTATTCTATTGTGCTTTTTTTTTATGCAAGTGTTGTACATAAAGAAGTTTCTAAAATAATTTGTAGATGCATTGAATTTAGATACTTTGAATAGAATTTCCTCTTGTATGAAAACTCTATGAGGTCAAGACATTGTTGTAGAAAATTAAGAGAGAGATGAGAAGTTATTTGCATAGGGTTATGCTATCAGATTTTTTCTAGAATGAAGAAATATATAATATCCCTGTGAAGGTTAAAAATGTATTGTAACTTGTTGTTGAATAATACATTAGCTTGATGGTTTGGAGGATGGGGCTTTTTACTTGGAAAGATTTTCCCCATGTATATTTGTTTACATCATATTACAAATCCTGACATTTTTTGAATGTTCAATACTTCATGGGTTGATATGAACATTTATTTTGGAGATTCAATTTTTGAGGTGACATCATAGTTTAGAGGCATTCTTTGTTCCTTGTTGTAGTTTCCTTTGTAAAACAATTTGGGCATACTCATTGTAATATTCATTTTAGTCTTTAAAGTGAGACTTTTTAATTTTTTTGAACATATCATTTATTTACAGTGGACACCAAACTATATATATATATATATATATCAATGAAGAGTCATGGGCTAGAAGAAGATGCATGGTAGGAGCAACTTTGACTACAAATGGATATCTTTATTTGACGAGGACATGCAAATGGAAGAAGTGGCTGATAAGATAGCTATGAAAATTGGTACTTAATTTTTTTAGTCAAACTTCCATTGTACACATATGTGTTCCCTAAATTCATTCTTTGTTTTTTAAAGCATGGCATTTCTTTAAAAGGATTCCATTAGACTTTTACCATGCATATTTCATGTCATTTTTATTTTCAACAACTCATGGGTATCTTGTCAAATAATTCACCATCTTGTTTGCCACCTCTACATTCTTTATACATGATTTTATACTCTTAATGCCTCATCCAAAAAATCCATTTCTAATATATGATGCAATCATTTCATAAAATTTGTCAAATAGTTCGTATGTGGTAGCTTGTGCTCATTAATTCTTAATTTATCCTCTTCAAGAATTGATGTTTTATTTTCTAAAATTTGGCACAACATGAATCATGACTAACTCTTAGAGCATGTTTCCATGCCACTTCTTGGCTTATTTTGGCTAGCATTGGCTACTCAACATTTTTTTAGGAAATAATTGTGGAGCGAGTGGCCCCATGAATATATATTTGGTTGCTTATTTTTAAGTACAAAATTTGAAGTTTGAATTAATTAATTGAATAATAGTTTTGCATACAAACAAAAAAAATCTTAATAGAAAATACAGAACAAAATTTGTGGAGCCATGTGGCATTTTTGGCAATAAGTAGCCACTTCTTATTTTCAGCCTCTCCTCTTTTCCTCTAGTTTATTTTCAATTGCTAAATAATTGTTTCTCAACAAAAATAGATAAAGATTTGAAATTTTCCTTTTTAGACAATTTAAAATGACCATAGGAACACAAAAGTGCTTAAATTTGAGCACAAAAAAAACTTAAGGATTTGCATGGGAACACAATGTTATTGTGGTTTATCAACCTCTTATTTTCTAACCTCTTATAACTTGAAAAGAGGTTTAAAATGCACTCAAAGAAATGGGTTTTACATTTCCCACATAACCTCCCCCTCTTTTAAAAGGTTAATATTTTGTTTCAAAAGACACCTTTCAATATTCCCACTTAACTATCTTTATTTCGGGAGGTTCATGTGTTTCAACCAAAATTCTTAACCTCTTTTGTGAGGGAGGTTAATTAATTGGTTGAAAATGTGTATTTTAGAGGCTTTGATTTATCACACATAACTTTTGACTCATTTGTCTGATTTCAAAAATTTGAAGTGCTAGAGGAGCTAGAGATGAGGAAGAGGCATCAAGACCATAAAATTATTACCAATGGAATAAGTTATGGACTCTTTTGAAGCTTGAAGTTTGACATATTTGTATCTTGTTTTGGCTTCAAAGATTTAATTTTTACAATCTGACTAGATTTAGGACTCTAGGGATATGTATGCATATTCAAAGCCTATGAGAATTTATCAAAAAGATTAGCTAACATTATGATAATTTTGAAAAAATGTAGTGGTAGAGAAATTGAGGCAACATGATTCATCCATGTATTCTTCTAGTGTATCATTGGCTAATGATGAGTTTTTGCGAGATGAAAAAAAATGGTGAAGTTAATTATCATAATGAGTTTGTAGGAAGCTTTCAATTGTAAAAGATGCAAATTATAGATCCTATTGTTGTATTTCCATCTCTAGAAAGTAACAACACTATTATCAAGAATGAGGCAATTTTAGAAAAGATAATTTCTATATCCTTGAGTAAAATCATTGAATATCATTTCAAAAAGTGTCATCAACAAAATGTGGGTGTTGATAAATTCAAGAATGTTCATAACAATGTCCAAAGATATCTAAGTTCCCCTCTTGATCAATGTCATGATACTTTAGGTAGTGATTCTCTTTCTGCTATAAAGTCTTCTCAAGTTCTTGGTTATGATTATGATTCATCGTTTTCAAAGATACATACATATATAGAGACACTCATTCCTCATCATATGATACAAATTAAAAAGAATCATTTTGTATTAGACCCCTTAGGTGGAATAAATTGTAATTAAGAGGCCTCATATCAATCTCCAAAGGGATCAAGGGTTCATGAAAAATATTCAAAATTAGGAGAAAGAAAATAATGAATATGAAGTAGAAGAGGACCCTTTTCCACCTGACCCATAAGTAGAATGGGAAAAATAAAGGTCTTAGGAGTGATGATCTTTCAAAGGTTTTCCCTTGAATGCCAATTTTTAATCAATCTTTCTCAATTTATGGACTCATTTAATTATTTTGGCACATAAAAGGGAGATTTCATCCTAGGTACATATGATTATGCATGCCAACAAATGCAAGTTATGTAGAAGGAAGATGTACATTCAAATCTTAAATATTACTCAAGATTTTCAACAAGGACCATGGTAATTAAAGTAGAATGCCTCAATGTATTAGAAAAGAATCATGGGCATCATGATGATTGATCACAAAAAATCAAAGCAGAGGGCTTTCCAGATAGAAAAATGGCAATAGTTGCATTCAAAATCTTGAGAATCTAATACTAAAACTCATTCAAAATGAAGTCATCAATGACATGTGACAAGTAGCAACATTGACTCTAATGTTTGAAGTTTTTGATGAGGCATGGCTATTCCAATATGTCTCCTTATCTAAAGAAGTACAAAATATTGGGGATCTCACAATTGGAATTCAAGAATAAGGCCTACATTTGACTTCATGAGTACTTAGGAACTGCCATCTATTAGCTTGCCATGGTATCTATTTTCCTCACGAATTCAATGGATTTGTGTAACTAAGTTTCATATATCCAAGGTAGGGGTTTTCTACCATGTATATATTTTAGAGTAGAAGGTTTTGATGTATCCATCTCATTTTTGGCTTTCCTCAAGTTTCTTCAGTTACCCACTAAGATACCTTCTTTGTTGATTTCCTTGGCACTCTATGCCCTGTTAGATAAAATATTGCTTATAGTCACCTCTAGGTCTCTAGGTTCATTTGTGTGTCCTCTCTAGTCCTTGTCTGCAATTAGAAATAGCTATTACATGTTTCCTTTTATAGCTAGTTTATAATTTTTGGAGTCAAATTATCAATAAAATAATGTGACTCAAGTTTTAAAATAAAAAAAGATAAATAGTTAACTTTTAAATATTTTTAACTTTTTTCATTGCCTTTGAAGTGAGCCCACCTACATATGAATTGGACTTCAATTGCAAAAGTTATGCCTTGTTGCATAAAATGTTATAATTCCAAACTCAGAGACTTTGAAAAAATCCATCAAACACACAAATTATTAAAACTTGTAACTAAAAATATTAGAACAACTCTAAAATTCAGCATGCATGGCCACATGAGTTACTTATGCCTAAAAATCAAGCACACATAACTTAGTGGTTCTTAATGCTCTAAAACTGAGCTTTCATAATCCATTTTTCTAAGCTGAAAAAATTAAAATTGACAACCAAAGTTTTCATAAAAGTCAAACTCAAAACCAATGAAAGTTTACTTGTGCTAAAAAAAAACAAAGTAAAAATTGTTAGTTTATAATGCCTAGAAATCGAGCATTCATAATTCTTTTCCTAAGTTTCTCAAAAATATTAGAAACACAACCATAAATGCCAGAAATGGTCAAACCCAAAAATCATGAATGTTTTTAATGCTTGCACAAATCAAGTAGACCTAACTAAATGAGGTTTTGAATGCTCAAAAGTTGAGCATTTCTTACTTCATAGCCAATTTAAAGAAATGATTATTGTAAGGTTTCATGCTCAGCCAAATAAACAATGAATATCATTGAATCGGGAAGCTTTAAATAAAATATCAAAAATCATTGACTCACTAGAAATTTGAAAGCTTATTGTGGTTATGTGTTCACCTAGAAATGTTAAGTGTTAGAGAAATTTTATATGATGGTATTAAATAGTTTTGTGATTTCCGTAAGGGCCAATTTGTGTAATGGATACCCTAAAAATTTCTCTAATACCACTGTAATGGATACCCTAGAAATGACTCTGATACCACCGTAATGGGTACCCTAGAAATGCCCAAAAAATGAACCTACTAAAAGTGATTTTGATGTATTTGCATAGATTTCAATCCACATAACATGAACAAGAAGGAATTTATGGAAATTGAAGATTGAACCACTACTAAAATAATATTAGTTCTCAAAATGATAAAATCAAATACATAGCAATGGATTCCAAAGGCTAAACCCCAAGGCAGTGACATCTAGAATGTCACAAGAGAGGATGTACGTCCTCTAATTCCAAGAAAAGATATGTTACTCACACATCCAAGTTCTTATCAAATGTCATTCACAATAATCCAATGCTAAAAAATGTGGCTCCCAACTCTATTTATACTTCCCCTACACCCTTCTATAAGGAAACTAAATATTAATTAATTAAAAGTACTAGAGGCTTCGTCCTTCCAATAATTAATGCACTCTCTAGAAACTCGTCCCTTGCAATACAGTAATTAATTGTGCTTCTAGAAATTTAAATTACTAGAGACTTCCCCCTTTCCAATAATTAATACACACTCTAGAAGCTTCTCCCTTGTAATACAATAATTAATTAAATATAAAATCACCTTTAAATTTTTAATTTATTTAATGACTTTATAGGATATTAATTTAATTTCCTCTTATGCTCGACTTAGCCTTTGCAGAACATGATGGCTAAGGACTCCACTTAGTTTCCAAAAAGATGGGGACATTATAGTTTGCCCTCCTTAAATTTACTTGTCCTCAAGAAATCTCAGTCCTATTTGTTGTAGCACTTGCTCACTCTTCGAAGTAGCATCTTCCTCTGGTAGATATCTCCATTTGACTAAATATTCTTTAATCAAGCTATTTCAAAGAGTCCTTTCCCTCGTATCTAGAATAGCCTAAGGAATCAATACAAGCTTTCCATCCTCATCTGACGGTGGCAATTCTACTGAAGGCAAAACTCTCTAACTGATGGGTTTCTTAAGCCTTGACACGTGAAACACATTATGCAGCTGACTACACTATGGAAGCTCAATCTAGTAAGCAACCTCACCCACCTTGAAAATCACTCTGTAGGGGCCATAAAACCTAGGCTTCAACTTCTCTGCTCCACTCTTCTTAAGTGATGACTATCTGTATGGTTATAGCCTTGGGTAAACCATATCCCCAACCTCGAAGCTACACTCTATCCAGTGCTAGTTAGCATACAATTTTTGCTGATTTTGGGCTTGTTTTATATTCTCCTTAAGCACCCTCAAAATATCCTAACTATCCTACAAGAAGTGTTTTGCTTTGGGCACTCTACTATCCCCCAAAACTAGATCCATGAAAGTAGGTGCTTCATAACCATACAGTGCCATTAATGGAGTCATTTTGATGGACATATGGTAAGTGGTGTTATAATAGTACTCTCCCATATGTAGCCATTTGACCCAAGCCCTTTTTTATGTGGTCACATAGTTCCTCAGATATCCTTCCACCCATTTATTCACAATCTCTATCTGCCCATCTATCTGTGGATGATAACTAGTGCTAGGTGTGAGATCTGTACTACTAAACCTAAAAAAAATTTGCCAAAAAGTACTCATAAATTTACTATCTCAATCACTAACAATAAAACTAGGTAGCCCATGTAACTTGAATCTCTTTGAAGAAAAGATCGGTCACCTATGCTACTATGTAAGTGGATGGAATAGCAAAGAAGTGAGCATACTTTGTTAGCCAGTCAACAATCATATAGATGTAATCTTTCCCTATACTCATGGTAACCCAATGATGAAGTCCATCCTATCCAAAATGGTCAAAGGTTGTAACAAACCTAGAGGATATGTGTGTGTTCTCCCTTATTTTTCTGACAAACTACACACTTCCTAACATGCTTCTAAACAACATCCTTGAGCCCTTTCTATGTGAACCACTCATAGATTTTCTTGTAGGTCTTAAAGATCCCTAGATGCCTAGCTATAGGTGCATTGTGAAATGCCTTCAATATTACTTCCCTAAACTATGATGAAGGAATCAAATATATCCTACCCTGGAACATAATAAATCTATCCATCACCACGTAATGATCATCAGGTGTGGTGTCTATAGTTACTCCAAAAGCCCAAGTGTCCCTCACATACTCTTCTATGATCTTATTTCTCTAATCTCCTATAATCTCAACTAGAGCACAAATATGAGTTCTCCTAGATAAAGCATCTACCACCACATTCTTCTTACCATTGACAAACTCAATCTCAAAGTCATAGGCCTATAACTTCATAATCCACTTCTGCTATCTATCATTCAGATCATGTTGGCTCATGAAGTATTTGATGGTGTTGTGATCAGTTTTGATAAAAAACTTTCCCCCAAATAGGTAGGGCCGAAACTTAGCCAATGCATGCATAATAGCCAACATCTCCCAATCATAGATGGAATAGCTCCTCTCCACTGCACAGAGCTTCCTACTCTCAAAAATTATGGGATGCTTTTCCTACATCAAGATTGCCCCAATCCCATCTCTTGACACATCACAATGAAGCTCAAATGGCTTCACGAAATATAGTAGAGATAGTACAAGACATGATGACATCACCTTCTTGAAATGATTGAAGCTTCTTTGAGCTATCTCTGTACATGTAAACACCCCTTTCCTAGTAAGGTTTGTCAAGGGTACAATAATCTGGGAAAATCCCTTAACAAATTTCTTGTAAAACACATAGAGACCAAGGAATCCCTTAAGCTATGTAAGATTTGTAGGAGTAGACCAATCAACAATAGCCCTAATATTTTTAGGATCTACTTGAACTCCATCTGTACTAATGATATGGCCAATGTACAGTAGCTTAGTCATCCCAAACTCGCACTTAGATTCCTTCGCACATAGTGACTCTTTCTCCAAAGTGGACAACACCATCTCAAGATGTTGTAAATTCTTCTCCCAAGTCTTACTATAGACTAAAATGTCACCAAACAAAATTAAGACAAATCTCCTAAGCTAATCCCTGAATACCTAATTCATGCAACTCTAGAACATAGTAGGGGCATTGGTTAGCCCAAATGACATAACCAAAAACTCAAAGTGGCCATAGTGACACCAAAAATCTATCTTCTCAATGTCCTCCTCCCTCGTCCTAATCTGATGATACACTGACCATAGATCATTCTTTGTAAAAAAGCATGCACCATGTAACTCATCAATTAGATCATCTATTTGTGGCATGGGATATCTATTCTTAGAGGTCTTCTTATTTAATGCACTATAATTGATGCACATGCACATTGTCCCATCCTTCTTCTTTACCAAAACTATTGCTAAAGCAAAGGGGCTCTTACTAGGCTTGATATGCCCCATCTCCAACAACTTATTAATTTCCCTCTCTATCTCATCCTTGTGTTTCTTAGGATGACAATAAGGAGTAATCATAACTAGTCTGGCTCCCTCTTCAAGCTTAATAACATGCTCTATCGCTTTGTCAGGAGGAGCACCATGTAGAATCTTGCCAAAAACCTTAGTCTACGTATCAAGTATCTCTTGGATATCTAGTGGATGACTCTTCACCTATGGCTCTTGTGAAGTTGGCATAGTGAACCATTCTGCTACCCACTCTATGTTATTATGCCAAAAAAGTCTCTACATTCTCCTTAGGAAAACTATTATGCAAATTTAATCTAAAAGTCCTCTAAGTACAACAGTTCTTCCCTCATGCTAAAACCTCATCTCCAATTTTTCTAAGTTAAGTGTGAACTCTACTAGTGAGGCCACCCATGTCATGCCAAGGATGACATCATAGTCTCCCATGTCTACCACATAGAACTCATCTTCCAACTCATAGCCATCTCCAAACTAGATGTGAAGATTAGATATCTTTCGATTGCATAATAGTTTGTCACCATTTGCTACCATGACTCTAAACCTAGTGTGCTCCTCAATCTATAGACCTATCTTGGCTACCAATTGTGCATCTATAAAATTATATGTAGCCCCAGTGTCAATGAGTGAGATCACTTTTTCCCTTCGATAGTACCCTTGACCTTAAATGTGATTGTCTTCTAAGCCCCATTTAATCATGCTAATGACTTCTCATCCCCAAGAATGTTGCCCTCCTCTATAGTGCTATCCTCATCTGAATTAGAGTGTTGATCCTCCCTCTCTATTTGTGAATCCTCTACTAAGATATACTCCATTTGATTTGTTTTGGCCTTGAGAGGAAACTTATGAGATAAATCCCAAGGCTCTCTTCAATGAAAACATAACTTCTTCTTTCTTAAATCATTCAAGGTGTCATTATCCAACTTATCTCTTTTTGGTTGAGCATCCTTGTGTAAAGGTTTTTTGTTCTTCTCCTTGTCCTTTTTCATATAAGAATCCTTATGCTAAAATATGCTCCTAAATGAAGAAGGTGCTAAGTCACAAGCATTTTTAGTGGCCTCCTATAATGTAGTTGGGTCATGCCCATTGATCCAAGCTCACAAGGGTTTTGAGAGTCCATCCATAAATAACACTACTAACCTCCTCTCTGAAATATCTATGACCAACACAACTAACCTCTGAAACTCACTAATATACATCTCAACTAATCCCCACTGCTTGAGTTGTGCCAACTCCTTAAATTGTAACTCAAGATCCCTTGTATCAAATCTCTTTATGAGCTTCTCAATAAACTCCTTGTAAGATGTGATCTGATTATATCCAAAGGTTACCATGCCATTATGTCACCACTCATGTGCTGGTCAATCCAAGTGAATAGTTGCATACTTTATAGCCTCCTCTTTAGGCATAGGATTTAGGTGCAAGTATATATCCATCTTCTACAACCAAGCTCATGTGGTCATCTTCCCTAAAGCATCATAATAAGGTAAAGAAAGTTTCCAAACTTTCTTTCTTAGCTCAAGGTTTTGAATTCTTCCTCCTAATCTTTCCATGTGTCTCATCCCCAAGTCTAAGTAATCTCTGAGAGAAATGTCTACCTAAAACTCTAGTCCACTAGCCTCCTAATCCCTCTTGAACTAATCCTATAACTTCATAATCTATGCTTCATTAATTGGTTGAATTGGATCTTTGGGTGGGAATGTGATTAGAAGAGGTCTCGAGCTAGCTGTTTGAGCTGGGCATGCAAAATGTCTAAAGTTATCAGCCTCATTCCCATTGTTGTCATGTCCATTATTACCATTAATGTTGTCCCAGCCTCCATTATCATTACCCATATTATTATTGTTTGTATCACCTAGATTAATATTTATGCTGATTTGTCTAGCCATTAGCTATAACATCATATCCATTTGCCTATTCTACTCCTATTGCATCATATCCATTTCCTCATTATGCTCCTATTGCATCCATTGCCCCTCCTCTAATATTCCTAGTAACATGAACATTACATTTTCCTGATCTAGATTGGTATTCATATCATCTCAGTCACCCATATTGTTGTCTTGTTAAAAGAATATCTCCTCTATGTCTATATGACTAAATTGTATGTCCCATTACATAGATGAACTACCCTATTCATTCTACAAATCTGAACTCCTACTTTGTCTTGCTCTGGTATTGTAGAAATTATAAAGCACTTGTCGTATGCTCAAACATAAATGCTTAAGATCTCCACAGGATGGAAAGACCTATAACTTTGATCCCACTATAATGGATACCCTAGAAACAACTCTAATACCATTTTAATGGATACCCTGGAAATGACATTGATACCACTATAATGGGCACCCTAGAAATGCCCAAAAATTGAACCAACTGCTGAAAGCAATTTTAATGTCTTTGCATAGATTTCAATCCACATAAGATGAACAAGAAGGAATTTATGCAAATTGAAGATTGAACCACTACTAAAATAATATTAGTTCTCAAAATGATAAAATCAAATACATCGCAAAGGATTCCAAAGTCCAAACCCCAAGGGAATGACATCTAGAATGTCACAAGAGAGGATTGATGTCCTCTAATGCCAAGAAAAGATATGTACTCACACATCCAAGTTCTTATCAAATATCATTCACAATAATTTGATGCTAAACAATGAGGCTCCCACCTCTATATATACTTCTTCTACACCCTTCTAGAATGAAATCAAATATTAATTAATTGCAAGTACTAGAGGCTTCCCCCTTCCAATAATTAATGCACTCTCTAGAAACTCCTCCCTTGCAATACAATAATTAATTGTGCTTCTAGAAAATTAAATTACTAGAGGCTTTCTCCTTTCCAATAATTAATACACACTCTAAGTGGGGGGATAAATGACCATAAGTCCATTAACAAAAATATCTATTATTGTAATGAAGAAGAGAAATATGTCACCGTCACCTTGAAATTTGAGTACTAAGTGTTCCCTAGTGTTTTCACAGGTGCCAATGGTACATTTCTTAGTCCTTCCCACCTATTCAATGGAAATTACCTTGCCATTGAGTTCGAAACAATTCCAAGATGAAATGAATCAAATGCTTTGTCTATATAATATGATGATCCAAGTGGATGGCAAAAAATAGAGGAATTTGTAAAAGTATTTGAGGTGTTTATCAACCACAAAGGGTCAAATGTGAAAGCAACTCTAGCTCATTAGCTTTACGAGTCTCTTGAGAAGTTATGAATACTTGTGCTTCTTGATTACAAAGATAAAGAACTTGAAAATTATTTTCCCTCTATCATTAAGAATGATATCTCATTTTCTAGAGTTCACATAGTCGAGCTCATTCCCATGATGTACACTAAAGCCAACATTATCTGCATGTTTTACGAAGTTGATCCATTGGAGTTATGCTACATAGAAAATTTCATTCAAGAAATATAGACAAAGATACCCAAAGAAACTAGTGGAGTGGAAGAATGCCCTCTCCAAAATTCATACATTGTCAGCCATGAAATAATAATAAAACATTATACATAAATAGTGCTAGATTTTACTAAGAAAAATGAATCTTTTATTAGATGGCTTTTTGGCTCCAAAAATATAGAGTTAGCTATGCAAAGATAGATACAAAAGGTAAAACAAAAATTACATGTCGCTAGGAAAAAAATTATGTGAACCAAACAAGAATGAGTTTTTCATTTTCCATTCCCATGGGGATTCCCATTCCCATTTTCCATTCTAATTTCCTATTCCTATGCTTGTAACCAAACAGACCCTAAATGAAGATATGTCATCTTATAGAACCTACTACATCACATGCATATAGTAGAAATGTATTTGAAAGCATGAACAAAGGAAATCAAAAGACTTAAAATATATTACATAAAGACAATATGCAAGCAAGCACTATTCTCATGAAGAAAAAGGTAGAAGCACATCTATCCATTTGCTAGCATATCTTGCACAAAATTTATAGGCTTGAGACAAAGACCAAGACCATCTGATAGACATACATGTAGAATGAAGATGTGCCAATGTAACACATGCAAACTATTCGATGATATGCTTAGCTAATGTAGAGATGCATGTGAATTATTTGATAGAATGCCTATGAAAAGGTGGTGATTCTTCAACATTGCACATAAAGAGAATATTCATAATATCCATAATATTTGATGATATGCTTAGCTAATGTAGCGATGCATGTGAATTATTTGATAGAATGCTTGTAAGAAGTTGATGATTCTTAGTTACATGGAGTCTTGTGCTAGAAGATCACAACTATATAGATGGTTTTACACTAATGAAATATATGTGTATGAATACAAGCACACAAGGAGGTTGATTTATTAGCTAAAGTTACTATCGTGACCACCTTAGAGTAGATATGATAAATAGGGACAAGGGCATCATGTTTGCATGGAGTAGAGTAAGCTTGGAGCATGCATTATTATGAAAACCATCTACATTTGATTGGTAAGTGAAGAATAGAAGATGCATTGAGTTATATGACAAAATGTCTCCAAAGAACTCAGCTGTATAGACATAGGAGACATGTATACAAAATTGGGAGCCATAAATAATGTGATCAAGGCACATCATAGAAAATCATTCATGAATTCTTCTGAGAGGTCATTATTTTTTATTAAGGGAAACATCATTTGGAAAAACTATTTTATGTAAAATTGATAGAAAAAAATAGATGAAAATATACAATAATTAAGTATTCAAAAGACAAATAAAAAATGCAGTTAGGATTTGTTGCACAATGTCAAATATGATGACTCTCATATTTATTGCATTTCCTAAAAGTTTTTACTATATAAAATGCATAGGTAAGCTATGGGCATCATTAAAAGTGAAATTCTACACTTGAATTTCAAGTCTAGTGTGGTTTGGTCTTATTTTGGCTATACAGTAAAATTTAAAATTTAGATGAACAATTTATGATAAGAAATTGAATTCTTGAAATCTTTTGCATACCAATGGAAGTCTAAAGCTTCTATTAGAAAATATATGCATCTTGATCAACACATGCAATGAAACAAATTTCACATTATAAATAAAATTATTTACGATTGATTTTGCATCTTGCAATTCAAGGGGATTAAATGTAATTTTTTAAAATGACAAATTCATTAGCAACTATGCTAAAGAGAAATCTTTGTAACATGATGAAATTTTAGGATAAAAAAATTAGGAAGGATTTGATCAAATTTGCAGTGAAAGAAAATCCTAAGGTACCACACAATTTTTTTTTAAATCATTCTTAAAGCCCAATCGGGCTTGCTATGATAGGGTTTCAAACCTATTTTAGGGGAAATTTTTCAAAACTAATATTAATAACTATGATTACAAATGAAAAAACAATTAGAATTCTATGTTAAATAAGTTATAATAACTTAAATCTATGCTAATATTTAATAATAAATAGATGATATATTATTAAAAAAATTTAATGATCTTGATTAAATTAATTAATTTTAAATTTATTATAAAAAATAATTGCATATAAAATATAATGTTTATTTATTTCCTTAATACATATTTATTAAAAAAAATTAAAAATGTACAAATTAACTACAAACTATGTCAAAAAAAATTGTGCACAACATTAAATAAATTTCTCTTATAAATTTTCCAAGATTAAATTAAGAATTTTTTTTCAAATTTTTAAAATTAATAAAAAAATTTAGAAGAATTTTGAATTTTTTTTTTAATTTAATCAAAAATAATTTAATAAACTTAAAAAGTTTTGTTATATATATATATATATATAATTTGAAAAGATAAATTAATAAATCTTTAAACATATTAAATATAAATTTTAATAAACACATTTTATTTTATTTTTTTATAGGTAAAAATTTTATAATTAAATTAATAAATAGTTTTTAATTAAAACGAATAATGAAAAATCATATTTTAGACTTGTAATAATTTTTGAAACTGGCCTAAATACTCTTTATCGTATTTGTCATTGGCAATATACTATTGCATTCAATTCTCCATAGTTAGTATAATAGTTCTATTCTTTTGTAATAATGAATAATAGATATTTTTAAAAAATTGAATATCTATAAAGTTTTTATTTTAATTTATTAATTTTTTATATTATAAAATTTATTTATCTCAAATTCTATTGGCTCTAACAATTTTGTATTATAGGAACCCTTTTATTTGAATTCCTCCATATTCATTTTTTCTTGGCTAAATTTTCGCTAACAAATAGTAATATTAATATATTTTAAAAATGAAACTATAAAGTATAATTATATTAAAATAAAACTATATAATTATATTAATAAATCTATTGATAACATATCACAAATATATATAAATGTTTACAATATATTATTGTGAGTTTTTAAATAACATTATAATATATATGTATATGTATATGTATATGTATATGTATATGTATATACACACACATATACATTTATATATGTATATGTGTGTATACACACACACACACTATAAATTATTATTATTATTCAAATTATATAAAAGATATTACTATATAATCTTATATTATGTAATATCTTGTAATACAATAGTATCATGTATGTATGTACACACACACACACACACACACACATGTATATATGTGTATATGTATATATGTATACATATATATACATATATGTGTGTATATATATTCATATATATGTCTATATATACATATATATGTGTGTGTGTATACACATATATATGTGTACACACACACACACACACAATATAAATTATTATTATTATTCAAATTATATAAAATATATTACTATATAATCCTATATAATATAATATCTTGTAATACAATATTATCATTAATATTTTAAAATATATCATAGATATATAATTTTTTTCCAAATGTCATGTAATAAAAATTGTTTTATGTCATAACTATTATAAAAAGTATTCTTATTTAACACTATTACATTCTATTAATACAATATTTCACCCAACATTATTGTATCAGCCAAAGACAATATTCACTTTCTTCTATTAGTAATTAATTTTCATTAATTATAAATAACTAATTTTTCAGGTCTCATAACTTATTATAAACGAAAATATATATAATCTATAAGACTAAAACTAATCTCTTAGCTAAAATATTTTTCTAAATTTATTTCAATTAACTAATCTACTTTGTTTTATTTATTATTTAAATTTTCAATAAAATTATAACGACAAATACAAGCCACTACATGTCATTATATTTTTGAAAGAAACAAAATATTATATTTTGTATAAAAGTATTTTATAAAGATTTGGAGTGAGTGAGTTTATTTAAGACTATTATTTTTTTATAATACTATATCATATATTTGTTAAATTATTTTTAGTCACATACAAAATTATTCTATTTTATTCTAATTAGTATGTAATATATAATTAATTAAATTATCTTATTAATATAAAACAAGATAACATTAGACTACAATTTTCTATAATTCTAATAATAAAATAAAAGCATTTAATTTGATTATTAAAAACATGTAATAAATTTTTTATTTACTTTTTTTATAAATGCCCGAGGAAAGAAAATAGTAAAAACTATATCCAATTCATTTGTCTTTTCATTGCTCATGTTGTCTTATCATTACATTTGTTGTGCATTGCACGGTAATTAAAATATTATGGGACAGTAGGATTCTTTGCCAATGTTGACTGATGGAAGGAAAGGAAGTAAGGACACTGGCTAATAGACCGGTGCAAATATTCGGCTATTTAGCCTTGCTTCAATCTACTCCTCTATGCATTCAAATGCTTCCTCAACTCTACCAAAGTACACACATGCTTCCGCAACCCTACCAAAGTAAAGACAGTTTTCTAGAAGCTCTAACGATTTTCTGGGAGCTTGGTGTAGAGGTTGCAGAAAGAAATTTTGAATATATTCTGTTCGCAGTGAGAAAAATCAACTATTGCAGTCACTGATTAGTAATCTCCTATCATAAATGATTATTAAACAGCTGAAAATAAATTCCCAGCTAATATCGAAAAATAACACAACTACAACTTCACTTATAAAATACGGAAAGAAATGCACAACACAATGAAGACAATATTTTCAAACAAATTGTCCCTGAAAAAACCCCTAAGGGAAAACCAGTTCTACAGATGAGAAATTATATTAAACTTCAGCAAATCAAGAGATACAAAATTCTTTGCCTCTTACTGACAGAACTCTGACAACCTCCTAATTTCTCCCATTGATATTCCCCACTGCGATCCCCGTGCTAACATTGCGCCCTTGCTAACACTGCAAGACAATTTGCTATCACTGCAAAATGCTTCTCCAAAACTTGTTTCTCCAAATGACCCAATGACCCCATTTTATACTATCCTATTGGAAAAACCAACGACCGAGATTAAATCAAACCAATGGCTGAGATTAAGACAACTCAACAACCAATAATAGAATTGGTTGCAAGGTGTCCAAAAGGGAATCACTAAAATTAGTAAATAATTATCCTTGCAATAACCATTTACTAATTCTCAGCAAGTGGACAAACAGGTGTCCAAACTACCCATAACTAATGCTGCTATACATAGATAAGTACGAACAGCTGTCCAAGCTACCCATAAATACAACTGCTATTTTTGGGTCAGAAATAATAGTTGTCCAACTAACAATAATTAACACTCCCTCTTAGCGAGGAAACTGTTCTGCATGACACCCATCTTATCTCTGAAAAAGATAAATTTGGCCTTTCCCAAAGCCTTCATCAGAATGTCTGCTACTTGCTCATATGTAGGTATATATTGTAGTCGAACAATACCTCATTGTACACAATCCCTGATGAAGTGATATCTGATATCTATATGTTTAGACCTATCATGAAACACTGGATTCTTAGACAACTTGATGCAACTCTAATTGTCACAATGTATCATAGTAGTCTCAACCTTCTGACCAAATAAGCCTACTAACAACTTTCGAAGCCATATAGCTTCACATGTCGCCATGCTAGCTACTATGTATTCTGCTTCTGCTGAACTTAGAGCCACAGACTTCTGCTTCATGTTGAACCAAGATACAACTCCTGATCCCAAGCTGAAATAACACCCTGAAGTGCTCCTTTTGTATGTTGTACTTCCTGCCCAATCTGCATCAGTATAGCCTATCAACCTGATACCTTCACCTCAAACATATCTGATCCCATACTCGACTGTACCACGCAAGTAATGTAGCACATGCTTAGCCGCTATCCAATGCATTCTCTTTGGTTCAACCATGAACTGACTAAGAGAGTTTACTGCAAATGCTATATCTGGCCTAGTATTGACCAAATACATAAGCGAACCAATCAACTGTCTATATGAAGTGGGATCTACATCCCTTTGTGTATCTGGAACCACATGGTTCCCACTGCCAACTGTAGAGGATGAAATGTCAACCTCTAAGTCTTCTAGATGCATTTCCTGTTGCACTTGTTGCTCCATACTCTATGAATCTTCACTAACTAAGTCTACACTCGTACTGGTAACTATACTTGAGCTTTGTTGCTCTTGACTTGGTCTTGGAGCTTCTGTTGGCTGCTCACTCTGATCATCTGCTGGCAAATCTCTAGATCTCCTGAATGCCTTGTCCTCCATGAACTTGACATCCTGTCTGACAATAATTCTTTTAGTCCCTGGAATGAAAATCCTATATGCCTTTGAGGTCTCAATGTACCCAACAAAGTACCCCTTGTCTGCAGTCTGATCTAACTTTATACATGTATCTTTAGGAATATGACAATATGCCAAACTCCCGAATATCTTGAAGTGACTAACATCTGGCTTCTTCCTTGTGAAAGCCTCCTTTGGTGTCATCTTCCCTAGCACCTTGTGTGGAACTCTATTATGGATGTAGACTATTGTATTATATGCCTCTGCCCATAAGTAACGGGGCATGTCTTGGTCATGTAGCATAGCTCTTACTGCCTCCGATATAGAATGGTTCTTCCTCTCAGCAACTCCATTCTATTGTGGATTGTAAGGAACAGTCCATTCTCTCTTGATTCCTTCTCTGGTATAGAACTGTTGGAAGATATTTCCTTTGTACTCACCTCCATTTTCTGACCGAAGAACCTTTATCTTCTTTCATGTTGAGTTCTCCACAAGAGCCTTGAATGCTTGGAATCGACTGAAAACCTCATCCTTAGTCTTCAAGAAGTATATCCAGGTCTTTCTAGAGAAATCATCAATAAAAGTAACATAGTACTCATATCCTCTGAGAGATTTCATTGACATCGGTTCACAAACATCTGAATGTACTAGATCAAGAACACCCTTAGATTTGGTGTCACTCCTTGGAAAAGATGCTTTCACAAACTTCCCTAACACACATCCCTTACATACATCGTCATGCTCTGTGTTCACCTCTGGAACACCTGTCATAGTCTCACGAAGCAATCTAAGTGCTCCATGATGAATATGGCCCATCCTCCTATGTCGTAGCTCTCCAAGATCTCTAGGATTACTGTTGCTCATAAGTGCCTTAGGAATATCAAATTGCAATCTATAAAGGCGACCACTCCTAACTCCAATAGTTATGGGTGATTTTCAATCCTTGTGCTTAATCAACACATTTGTCCCTCTAAAGAGTACATTATACCCCCTATCCTGAAGAACAGATATAGAAATCAAATTCATACCTAAGCCTGGCACATATAACACATCATGAAGTGGAATTATCTTTCCATTCTCCCTCTGAAAGTGAACAATCCCTTTCCCAACAGGGTTGAGTTTGGACAAGTTTCCCATAGAAATTTGGATGTTGGTGTCCTCCTCCTTGTAACTAGAGAAGTACTCTCTAACTCCTGTCATATGAAATGATGCCCCACTATCTATATACCAAACACACTGTGAGGTTGAGCTAACAATACAAGCTATGAGTGCAAACTCATCTTCCATTCTACTGGAGAGTTCTTCTGCACTTGCTAAAGTTGCCACCTGCTTCTTACCCTTCTTCCTCTCTGGACAATCACTGACATAGTGGCCAAACTCATGACATCCAAAGCACTTGACCTTAGAAAGGTCTTTCTTCTTCTTTTCACTTTGTGAATTGATCCTTTGCTAGATCTAGTCTTTGCTTTCCCTTTACCTGCTAGGGCAACGTTCTCTTGTTCCGCCTTATTTTTTTTACTCTTGTTGGCCCCATTGACAAGACTTAGTCTAAACTCCTCCTGAGTGAAATCAGTCCATAGTCGATCCCAACTCGATAAAGTATCTTGTCCACTCACAACTTGAACAAAGACACTCCATTGTTTAGTAAACCTATTTAGGGCTATTCTCACTAGCTCGTCATCACTAGGGCTATCTCCAATAGCTGCTAACTCATCTTTGACAAGTCTGAGCCTGGTGAGGTAACTCGTGACGTCTTCTCCCTGATTCATCCAGGTATTCTTTAGCTTCTCTCTGAGAATCAACTTCCTATTGGTGGTAGCATTCTGGTACAGATTTAGAATGGCATCCCACATCTTCTTCGTCGTATCTAGCTCTACGATATGTGGAACAATATGATCCTTTACACCATCAAGGATAATCCTCCTCGCTTTGGCATCATCCTTTCTATATGCTGCAAGATGTGTTCCATCCATTGGTACAGGTACAACACTGGTAGCATAATCCTTGATACCATTCTCTTCCAACAATAAAGAAATTCTGGCCTTCCAGACACCAAAATTTGAGGCACCATCCAGTCTATCCTGATCTCTCAAACCAGCTAAAGCCATCTCAAGGGTTTAAAGCAATAATAAATCTAAAGAGATCAAAATTTCTTTCCTAGGGCAAAACTCTTCTACCCTTAACAATGCTCTAATACCATGAGAAAAATCAACTGTTGCAGTCACTAATTATTAATCTCCTATCATAAACAATTATTAAACTACTGAAAATAAATTCCCAGCTAATATCAAAAAATAACACAACTGCAGCTTCACTTATAAAATACGGAAAGAAATGCGCCACACAATGAACACAATATTTTCGGACAAATAGTCCCTGGAAAAACCCCTAAGGGAAAACCAATTCTATAGATGAGAAATTATATTAAACTTTAGCAAATCAAGAGATACAAAATTCCTTGCCTCTTACTGGCAGAACTCCGACAACCTCCTAATTTCTCCCTCTAATATTCCCCACTACTATCCCCACGCTAACACTGTGCCCTTGCTAACACTACAAGACAATTTGCTATCACTACAAAATTCTTCTCCAAAACTTGTTTCTCCAAATGACCCAATGACCCCTTTTTATACTATCCTATTGGAAAAACCAACGACCGAGATTAAATCAAACCAACGGCTGAGATTAAGACAACTCGACAACCAATAATAGAATTGGTTGCAAGGTGTCCAAAAGGGAATCACTAAAATTAGTAAATAATTATCCTTGCAATAACCATTTACTAATTCTCGGCAAGTGGACAAACAGCTGTCCAAACTACCCATAACTAATGCTGCTATACATAGATAAGGACGAACAGCTGTCCAAGCTACCCATAAATACAACTGCTATTTTTGGGTCAGAAATAACAGCTGTCCAACTAACAATAATTAACACGCAGCTCATGTTGGTGGAAATCAGAGCAGGCCAGTCCATTTTAGGGGCGTCGCATGCGAGTCTATATCCAATGGATTTTTGGGAAGCACCCAAATGAAAAATTTAAATTGATTCCGTGAAATTTCATTATAAAATCTCCCACTTTTTCTTCAAAAATTTACTTCCCACCTACCTCTACCTCTTAATGCGTAAATGTTTTGTCTATAATAATAGTTTTTCTTTTTAAATTTATAACCATTAAAATAATAACTTCAAATTCTAAGACAAAAAAATATATATTTCGTCTTTGAAAATGTCTTGAAATACCATTTCATGTAGTAATGAAATTTGATTGAAACCCGAGTAGAGCTAGAAATGCTTACAAGCTATGAGCTATCTAACAAGGTGCTGAGTTGGAGCCCCCACTTTTAAACAATAGACTTATGGAATTGTATCGCGAACTTGGGCAGACACTGTTGGTGTAAGTGGAGATCTTATGTCAAGATTATATGTAGAGTTGAATTGGTCCCTAAACTCTGTAAAGAATCTTGCATCGGATTCAGATATCTGGAATAAGATTTATTGGCGGTGTTCCTCAAATGTTCGATAGAATATCTCAAGTAAATGTTAATTCACATTATGTTGCTCAAATGTTCGATAGAATGTCTCAAGTAAATGTTAATTCACATTAATTTTGTTCTCATCACCGAATAAGTAGTCACAAATTTGGAAACAAATACAATGTGGGAGCAATAGTCACGTGGCTTATGTTATTCACTAACTCCATCTTTACCAAGGAAACCCAAATCAGCTTGAAGGGTATAATGTTATTGCATACACATTGTTATTTTCTATAGTGGGGAGGAATATTCTGTCCATCTTCCAAGGAGGCTAATGAGGGGACTCATTATGTATCAAAAGGGCCTAAAATTGAGAACTATAGCAAACTAAATATTGGTTTGTCAAAATGTTGGGAACATTTTGAGTAAATGATTATTTATATGTCAATATTCATCGTGATAAGATATGGTAGAGATCATAAGAGAACCCACATCAAATAATTCATTGAAATCAATGATTCAACCATTTGAAGACAAGTTCTAGGCCATGCATTGTAATTAGTGACTTTGCTCACTTTTGGTCAAGGCTAAAAATTTGACCATTTATGGGCAAAATAGTGAGGTCAATTAACCTCTTCAAAATGTGTAAACATAAATTAGTTTTTAATTTTCAAAGGAGTTAGTTATGTAGAAAAGCGTATAAATGCATGGCTTGGGTACTATAAAAAGGGGAGAATTTTATGAAGGGTAAACACTAGACAAATTTGTAAAGGGACTTTTAGATCTATGTTATGCATTGGTTGTTCTTCAACTTGTAGATTTTCAAGAAAATAATAACAAACTCTTTGTCCTATATCTTGAACATGTTCATCATTTATTAAATCACTAACTTCATTTACTAAATCACTAATTTCTCGTATATTGAGTCAATGATCTATTGTGTAATGATGCAATTTGAGTGTATTCCCATTGTATGTATTAAATTTGGCAAATCATGTTCATTTCATGGTATCTTGTTATGAATATATCAACACAGCATATCATTTTGTATTTCAAGATCTCTTATTCATATTTTTCATCATTACTTTTATTTACTTAAAATAATTCACCTTAGGAATAATATCAGCCATTTATTAAATGTCAAATATTAAATATGAACCAGAATTAAATAAAGGAAATAGACATAATCTTAATCCTTTTTATTATTATTTTCAAAATCATTATTTATCCATTATATCCCAACCCATGCATATATCTAAATTATTTGGAAGGTTTTCAATGTCTTCCCTAATAGCAAGCATAATCTAGGTCTTTCTCATGGAAAAGAATAAACCATAAGTTAAATCTAGGTCTTTCTCATGGAAAAGAATAAACCATAAGTTAAACTATGGAAATCATCTCTTACTTATCAATAAACCATAAGTTAAAAGGTAGAGGCGTTGGTAACGTTTCGTGCTAGGGTCGAGATAGATTCTAGGCATGCCATTTCTTTTCCATTTGCTTTTCTTGAATATGTCTAATATTATTTTTGTAAATAATTTAAAAAATTTATTCACCAAAATATGTGTGCAATGAGAAAACGCTTACCTCTAGGCGAATTAGTTGTGGACAGTTCGCTACCTAAGTACAATCGTCAAAATAATATCTTTAGAAAAATTCATCAGATGATGGTAAAGAAACCTTAAAAAAATCAACCCCAAAAGTAGTCGACGATTTTATTATTTACAAAAATATGTATTATAATAACTATGAGAAAATTGTTTTACTGAAACCTAACATACCAATATCCTCTTCAGGTTTGTATTTATATTGACCTTGTTGCTCTGTTAATACAGAAGAAATAAGATTTAGTTACAGAAGACAAATTAGAATGCAAAACATCCTTTAAAAAAATCGTTTCCACAGAAAAAAGACATGATTCAAGAAAGAACCAAAAAAAAAAAAAAGAGTTTTCTAAAGTTCAACCAATCTTCTGACAAGTTTTAAAATCTCAATTGATATATATATATATCATATCAATAGAAGACTAATAACAAAAGTTAAACTATACCCGTTGGTCTGTGGTGTGGGCGGTGGTAAGATTCATGACGCTCTGTAAAATCAGCGATCACGAGCTGATATACCAGTGTTCGCTGCATATTCTTTAATTCTTTCTTACATGCCGAGATGTCACTTGCGTTCTTAGAAGAACATATGTACCTGTAACATGTGGCATTAATACCAACAATAAAGAAAACTCTAGACGCGTAGAGAGTTTGTAATTCTTACTTGAAAATTCCGTGAGATTCAATGATATAGAAGCAACACGCTACACTTCTGGATATGATATTTATGGCTTGGTTTATAGTGGTTTCCATTTCTTCCGGTATATGTGCTGATCTGGTTAATTTTCTGAGAGACTTTGCCACTGTATTAACTAATGAAAGTAATTCGATGCACTCCTTATTGACACGTTCTTTTCTCTCAATGTTGTTAATGACTGCTGCTACAACTAACAGTCCCGATGCTGCCCAATGCACCTTTCCCATTACTGCAAATATTTCTCCAGCTGTATTCATCATGTTCTCGAACTTGGTCGATTTTAACTAATGACAGCAATTCATTACATTTAGAATCACAAAGTAAATACTAATAAAAATATTTATTCCATTTAACTATAAAGTAGATAACTAATGATAGTAAGAGCTGTCTCACTTTCCATGAAAGACAAGCTTTCAACTGATACAATTTTAATTAAAATGTTAGTTGTATGTGAAGTCTAATAGCTTCATATTTTATTATTGTAAAATTATTACCTTACCTTGTGATTATTAGACTCTTAAATTCCTGACAGACTTTATAAATATGTGTAATTAGAGACATGTTCATGCTATAATTACGAAGTAAAAATCATAGACCAAAGATATAATAACAGATTTCGTTGCTCAAGTGTTGATATAAGCAATGTCTTTCAAATCACCATATATTTGTGCATTACTCTATTTTTTATTCTTGAGGTTCTGTATTTTCTGATTTGCACTTTCGGATTATCTTTACAATTGATATCAAGGAAAGGTAGAGTTGTTGGCACAATTTTAGTGGTTAAAATTTTTAACTAATGGAAAGATTGAAGGTGTACAAATTAATAGGACATAATTCCAATTTGTGGAGGTTACATATGCAATGGTTGTTGGTTAAGCAAGTTATTGCACTTGCTATTGGGGAAAAAATAATGAAGCCCTCTTCAATAAAATTTGGAGATTGGGATAGACTAGATAGTAAGGAGATGGAAATAGTATTTCTCTCACTCTATGAAAATAGTCTCTTTAATGTTGCAAATGAAAATTCAACAAAATTTGTTTGACACAAGTTTTGGATCACATATGAAATGGCATTGGGAGAAAATAAATTTTTCATTATAACAAACCTTTATAAGTTCAAGATGGAGTCCAAGAAAAATTTTCTCACCAATCGCATCAATGAATTGAATACCATACTTTGTTAAGCCAATTCGGTTGGTATATCTCAAGATAATGAGTAGAAGATTATTCTTTCTATGTTCTTCACTAGATAACTTGGATGGTTTGGCAATAGTAGTAAGCACTTTGGTTTCCGATAAGAATAAATTGGTTCCTCTTGAGTTTGATCTCCTTGATTATTTAGATCTCCCATGATGATTATTTGTACCTTTATTGTGGCTCTTCCCTTTATTTTTGTGTGTTCCAAGTGCATGTGTGTATATATATATGTGTGTGTGTGTGTGTGTGTGTGTGTGTGTGTGTGTGTGTACATACATACATGTTTGTATATTTGTCCATGTGTGTGTCTAACTGATGATTAATTAAATGCAATAATGTTTAACAAACAACCATTAAGGATTAAATTTAGATCACTTCAGTCTAACTAAAGCTACAAAATTAACACTTCCTATTAGCTAGGGAGTATTGTTAAAAACCACATTATGCTTTCAAGCATATAGAGAGATGCCACCTCAATATGAGGTTCTTAGATTGACATGTTTAAGGATACCATCATATATCCATCAAATGACATATAATATGGCTTATGCTATTTCATTAACACTCCCTATTATAGAAGGGGGATATAAACAACACAATCATCACATGAAATAGTGATTTGGTTCTAGACAGTGTATGAGCACTTACATCAACACTATGATGCCTATTAACAAATAAAGCATATCCTATAAAGATATGAGTTAGCTAGTCTTTGATATAGTCTAGGAAAATACTCAGTGTAGTAAATTTGACAGCAACATTGATCTCAAGGACAATGAAATAATCTCCATTATGATCAATATCATGATCTTTAACAACCTCCAGGATATTAACTTAATGTAGTTTATTGTGATACATTAGTTATCATGATCTTTGACACTTTACAATATAAAAGTTAATGAACTCTATCATGATAATAATTCATGAGCTCAATGAGAAAAATATAGTATTATGATCTTTGATACATTCCAAGATGAAAACTTAATGTTTTCTATCGTGATATTTTTTTAATCTTGATCTCAAGAATATTTTGGGATAATAATTTAATGTATCCCATCTTGGTAACAAGCCAAGCCATTGGTAAGATCATCGCCTTATAATAGAGATATCACAAATACATGAATGAAAAATTATCACCTTTGATGACATAATCCACATAGGTAAGATAGTAACTCACATGATATCCACCATGACCAATGTCAAGGCTCAATCCACGATAGTTTCTCCTAGATGGTGGAAATAAAGGCCTTCCCCTTAAAATTGCCTCTCATAAAGAAGAATAAATTACATGTAATTTCACATTCAACTTTCCTTTTATAGAGAAGAGCTCATTGACAAGGAATTTTACTTCAAATTTCTCCCTTTGAACAAATATCTTTTGAAGTTAGATCCTCTAGGTGCTCCCTCAAAAGATCTCTTTGTCTAAGGATGCTAGTAATAAACTATCCAACCTCCTCTAAATCAAATATCATTATTTTGAATTTCTACTGACACGTTTCCACTTCATCATGATGTATGCATGGATAGGCCCATGAAAATCATGATGCTAGATACATATTTTTAGACTCCCTCTTAATATATAAGGATATGCATAATCTTAATCATCAAGGATATTGGCTTTAAGATGGCCATTTTATCTAGCCTAATCACTAAATGACTAATGAATTCTAGTTAAATGATTCTATGGAGTTGTTGTCATAAGATTAAGTCTAGATAATATTTGGTACATGTATAAGGTACCAACCTACTCTTCCTACAAGAACATTCACATACATATGTGCATTCTTGACACAAGTTTGTTTAATGAAGTTATACAATTGTCAAGTTTGAAAATATTTCCATATAAGTATTTCTCAAACAATAGAAATGAAAACACCTTCATAAGTGTGTTCCTATCTCAATTGTTCCTTTATTAATATACTATTGCTTAAGATATCAAGTTTGCAAGTTAAAAACACATCAATAATTTTGTAACATTGTCTCATTCATAGTAGTAGAATCCTACAATCTATAGAGAGTAAGAATCCTTTTGTGGCCATAGATCTACATGAAGGTTACTGCCTCTTGGTTTATTTATTTATTTATATTTTATGCCTATGATACAACGCATATCATATTTTCTATGCAAGAACACCCCCCAAATATGATTGAATATTTATCAATTATTGGGAACCAAGTAAAGATATTGTTCAACACATTTATTTATCTATGATGAAAAAATATAGATGACTAGGGTTTAGAATGATGCACATGAAAGAGACCCTAAATCCATATTTTTACAAATACACTTTAATTGTAAGGGAATGAAATGTAAATTTGGAAACATTGATATTCAAATGAGGAAATAAAAGTAATCATTTTAGAGGACCTATTGAAAATGCTATTAAATAGTTTTAGAAATTGTTGATTTCTATATTCCTGGATTGAAATTGTGAGATCTACAAGTCTTATAAATATTTTTCTTTTTTGAGCCAAGTTGACTTTGACCTAGATAGTGGGCACAATCTTACCCTAAGGCAGGATTGTGCCCCAAAAGTTGACCTTGACCAGCACTTCTTTGATGGAAATTCCATTCATGGATCTCGCACGTTCGATGAAAAGGGTAATGAAATCCACACATTAATTTTCTTGCCTGCACCTGTATCTACAAGAAAAATGGTTTTGTTTTTTCTATGAGGGGTTTGCCTTGGTAAAACCCCAATTTGGAATCAACCTTTATAAAGGAATTGAAATAGAGAAATCTAGTAAGTAGTAGAAGTAGATCTAACAATGACTATGATATTCAATAGATATACAATTGTATTTGATGTGTAAACAAGTATATTGATATGAAAGCTTGGACTAAAAAATGTAAATAAAAACTATAAATGTAAATGAAAACCTTCATGATTGTATGCTTGAAATCCACCTCAAGGAAGGAATGAATTGATCTTGAAGATGAAAAAATGATATTGAAGGAAGATCACACCACCACGATGGATCGATCTATGGTTTAAATGACAAATATTGAATGCTTGAGCCAAATACCTTCAAAGGCTTGAATGCTTGAATCCATGATATTCAATGAAGAACTTCAATGGAGACAATGACTTAAGGTCTTCCTTGAAAATACTCGCTTGATCTTAGAAATAATGGACCATCTAATATCATAATACATCTTAAGAAAAATGAGAGGAGGAGGCTTCCTTATATAGTGGTCTAGGGCACAAACTTCTAGAAAGGTTGACATTGGACAATTAAATCCAAATAAACCTTAACCCATAGAAATGGACTTAAAATAAGTGTAATTTAAGATTTTTCCATTTTGACACCCAAAAAACAACCTACAAGTAGGAAAATGAAACTTTGTAAATCCTAATATCCTAAAACTCCCATAACTTGAAAGTTGGACCCAGGGTCAAGAATAAGGTTGACCATTCCCTAGGTCATGGTCAAGGTCATCCTTGACCTAAGTGAGGGTCAAGGTTGACCTTGACTCTTCATGTTGTCCTTGATCTAGAAAGTCAATGTCCTTAGTTTTATAGAGAAAGTTGTTAGAAATAGGCTAGAAGCAAAGAGAGAGAAGCAAAATATAGGGAAAAAAATTACATCCATACAAACACCCCTTCAAGTTTCTTGGCATGAACCCATACCACTTACTTAGAGGGCTAAATGCTCTTAACATGGAAGTGCTTCCATTTTAAGATGATACATTAATCCCCTTGACTTTAGCAAGAGTATGGATTCAATGCAAACTCTTAGTAAAGGAGAAGAAAGAAGAGCTCCAAGTGGAATTGCAACAAGATAAAATAATAGTTAGCTAAGGACACAAGCCCCTAGGCTAAGGATTATAACTCAACATACATGCACAAAGGTGGAAAAAAAATGAAAAAACTAAACAAACCCAAATCAACTAGCACAAGAAATCTTGCTAACAAGTATTTCTCATACTACTATCATATTTGGAAAACTATCATAAAAGCATAAATGATTTCATAGGAAAGATAAGAGAAACACTATAAATAAGATACCTTCATAATCCAACCCTACTAGCATGAAAGCAACAAGAAAGAAAAGATAAAGTGATTAACTCACCCAATAAGATGCCCACCTTACCACAAATCACTAAGAGAGAGGGAGAGCTGAATAGATCACCAAACCTGATAGGTTACCCATAAATTATGCTTAAAACTGTAATCTGTCTTCTAATAATTTCCAAAATATAGATCCACCTTCTTGTGTCACTATAAATATGAAATGTGTGTCTCCTCGGAATTTAGCAACTTATAAGAGTTAGCTTCAAAAGATTTAGCATATTGAAAAAATGAAAAAAGCATCTCTTCTGGATTTAGCAACATATGAATGTAAGCTTTAGAGATTATCATGCTACAAACCAAAAGGTTACAACAAAAATTCATAATGTAGAATGAGGGAGGCCGCATATATGCTCCCCTCCTTAGGATGGAAAAAATACATACTATTTTGACATGTTAAGGAAAGAAAAGAACAAGGATAAAGCCTTCTTCAACATCAAGACAATATCCATAGATAACAGCTAGTCCATGCCAAGAAGGTCATAGCTCCTATGAGACCTTCAAAGGGACAAATACAAAGAGATGTCATGCAAGAAGAGAAAAAGTAACCCTTGTGAGGGATAGGACACAATTCAGCTTCCAAGGTGAGAGATTTATCAACCATGGAAATCAAATGTCAAACAACAAAATAGGTTATGATCAAGGAAATAGATCTTGAATGCAAACCAAAATTTTCATGTATGTTTGGATATCACATAATAGATAGATAATGCTTAACCAACGAAAAGTGTATCCTGGAAAGATAAAAAAGAAGAAGATAGCATCCTTGGCCTCCAAGCATAGGAACAAGGATGAAAGGGGACCTAATATATCACTTGCAAAACTATACAAGACAATGAGCCCCCAAAGATTAGGTTAACATTATTTACACATTGCAGAGCTTAATAATTGAAACATAAATGTTACTTAGAGAAAACTGGATTGAAATACAACTCATTGCCACATGATACATAAATAACTAGTACTATCAATGAGCTGCCTAATCTTATAAAGTAAAATTTCACATTCATTAGCAGAGTGATCATCAAATCTATGATGCAAACATAAAGGAAGAATCTTCAAGCGTGGACTATGTTTCATTTTGTGTTTAGGTCTAGAAATCATCTTAGGGTAAAAAAGTTTAGGAATTAGAACTTGGTCAAAACCCATCATAATTTCATCATGTTTTGTAGTGTTATTTGAGAAGTTGTTAACATTGATTTGTTGTTGAGGATTTAATCCTAATCCATAAGAATGCTCATGCCCCCCATTTTTGTAACAGCATCTGAATTCCTTTTTTAATCTTACTACATGCTTGACCATTGAATCCTTTTTAACTAAGAAATAATATCTAGGACCACAATGAGAAGCCATATCAAAAGGAGTCAAAAAAACTTCATTAATCACCATGTCACCATTAGTAGGTTTGATAGTTTTATTTTGGATAGAAGCAACAACAATGTTATTATGAGGAGCTTTAGAAATAAAAACTCATTGTTTAAACTCTCTTTGTGGCTTCATAAAATCAAAATTAGAAACATTATCTCACCAATAAATGTAGGACTAAAATTGAAGGTTCCCTAATCATTACCAGGAAGAGTGTTAAAGGAAGAAGGATTACTATTAGAAATAGGAGTAGTGTGATTTTGAATATTCAGACAAGGATTTGGCACATCATCCACATGAAGTGTATACATCATGTTGTTATGTATAAACTTGACTCTATGTTGAAGGGTGGAAGGGATAGAATTCATCTCATATAACCAAGGTCTACCCAAAAGAAGATTATAATTAAGAGGTTTGTGTATAACATGAATAGGTGTGTTCAAGATGACCAAACCTACTTTGATAGGTAAGGTAATGATTCCCAAAATACTCATAGAAATGTTTTTGAAGCCACATATACAAATATTATTAGGTTTAATAGTTGAATGATTGGCTTGAATTGCTTTGAGCATGTCCATGCCACAATCATTAAGCCTAGATCCATTATCAATCAAGGTCCTATAAATGATACTTTTATGGATAGTAACAAACACCATAAGAGAATTATATTTTTTTGAACTTATTTAGAAGGTAAATCCTTTTGAATAAATACAATTTTAGGAGAACTTGGGGTAATATGCATGCATTGTAAGAAGTTGTTAATGTTCTCTTGGTTAGGATGTGGAGTAGGAAGGGTTGCTAGAGCTTTTTGCAAGTATTCATAGCAAGTAGGTGAAGTTTGAAGAAGCTCCCATAAAGAAATATTTGTAGGGGTATTATGCAATTGGTTCATCAAATTATACTTCTTGTTAGGAAGATGGTATGGAGGAGGAAGGATGGTTCGAGAAGGTGGAAATGAAGTAGAAACCACTAGATTAGGTTGAACGTTACTCCTTGTATCATATGTGTGAGCTATAGAATCTTGGTCACTGAAAGACTCTAGAGACTCTATAGATTTATCTTTGAGATTAATGTGAGGACAACCTTTGATAGTCAACAAAGGTTCTAGATAAACCATGTTAGTTGTCTCAACACTACAAAGAAATTCATAAGAAGGAAGGAAAGAAGACATCCTAGGAGAAGATGAGGTAATATCTTTATTCTCCATAAGATCATCACTAAGAGGGAGAGCATTAAGGGAAAGCATATCATACTCCACTAATGCCTCATGACTAGAAGGAATCTCAAATTGAGGTAAATCATCTATAATGTCCCTTCTTTCACTAAAATGTATAGATAAGAAAAGTGTGTTTTAGAAAAAGAGTTATCATCATTTGTGAACATGTCATCCATTAATAAATCACCCTCTTGTATCAAAGCTTCTTCATGAGGATGGGATAAATCAATGTCTAAATATAAGGGTTCATCCCAAAAATTAGATTCATTCACAGTGGTTCCATGAGGAAGACTATAATCAACATCCAAATCTAGAGGTTCATCCCAAATAGAAGGATTATCATCCCTATCAATAAAGAACATTATAGGAGTACCATAAATAAATAAAGCTTGATCCTAAAAGGTAGAAGACAATAAATTATATTCCAAATTAGGCTCATAGAAAGTACACATATTAGTAGAAGAATTAACATCAATCCTCAACTCATGTCCATAAAGAGAAATATGATGGTGAGATAGATTAAAGTCATCTTCTTGCTCTAATATATCCTTACAAGGTAATTCAAAAGAGGAAAAAGAAACATCACATACACTAGGAAATATCATTTTAGGTTTATCAGTATTGCAAATAGTAGAAGATGAAGGAAACCATGTACACACCCTAAGATAAAATTCAATTGTAGAGGTCATGGAGGAGAGTGAAATAGGAATACGATCAATGGAGATCTTATCCAAACCATTTTTATACTCACTACCATGTACCTAATTAGAGATTCTATCCTATTTTGCAATAAAAACCTTATCAAAGTATTGAAAACAAGAATCATACATATTGAAATACCAAAAGTATGAAAATGTAAATTTTTTTTTATATTTTTAAAGAATTTTTTTAATTTTTTCTTCATATTTTGAAATATAAATGAAAGAAATGCAAGATGTAAATCTAACACTAAAAAGAAAGAATTCTTGTAAATAGGTTCACCAAAATGTATAATGAAGGTGAACACACAAGATAATACGAAACAAAATCTAACACCAAAAACACAATAGGGCATCTAATTCCCCAAAAGAGAGGGGGTAAGCTAGTCAAATTCACCAAAATGTATGATGGAAATGTATAGATGAGTAGATTTTAGAATGATGCACATAAAAGAGACCCCAAACCCATATTTTTACACATACATTTGAATTATAAGGGGATGAAATATAAATCTTAAAAGGATGATATTGAAATGAAGAAATAAAAGTACTTACCTTTGAAAAGAACCTACTGAAAACCCTATGAAATAGTCTCAGAAAATTTTTATTTCCACATTCCATAACCAAAACTACAAGATCAACAAAACCCAAAAAAATATTTATTTTCTAAGCCAAGTCAACTTTGACCCAGATATGGGGCACAATCTTACCCTGAGGCGTAATTGTGCCCAAAAATGTCAACCTTGACCTACACTACTCTAAAAAAAAAAAATTTCACGGATCTCATAATTTTTGCAAAAAGGGTATCCAATTCTGCACTTTAATTTGTTGTCCCGCACCTGTGTCTTCAAGAAAAAAGCTTTTTTTGTTTGTATGAGTGATTTTCATTGGTCAAACCATTTTTTGGAGTCAACCTTAAAAGTGGAATTGAAATAGAGAATACTAGAAAGTAGTAGAAGTAGATCTAACAATGAAGCTATGATATTCAATAGATATGTAATTGTAATTGAAATGTAAACAAGTATATTGATATGAAAGCTTGGACTCAATAATGTAAATCAAAACCTTCATTATTGTATGCTTGAAATCCACCTTGATGAAATAATGAATAGATATTGAAGATGAACAAAGGATCTTGAAGGAAGATCACACCACCATGATGGATAGATGTAAGGTTTTAATGACAAATTTTTAATGCTTGAACAAAATCCCCTCAAAGGCTTGAATGCTTGAATCATTGATCTTTAGTATAGAACTTAAAAGGAGAGAATGGATTAGATGCTTCCTTGAAAATGCTTGATGAATTGCTTGCTTGATCTTAGAAATAATAGACAGTCCAATATCATAATGTGTCTTAAACAAAATGAAAGGAGGCTTCCTTATATTGTGATCTGGGGCACAAACTTCTACAGAGGTTAACAATGGAGAATTGAATGCAAATTAATGTTAACACCTTGAAATGGACCTATATTAAATGAAATTTAAGATCTTACCATATTGACACATAAAACAACCAACTAGGAAGTAGGAAAATGAAACTTTTGAATGCTTGATATATTGAAACTCCCGAAACTTGAAATTTGGACCTGGAGTCAGGGACAACATTGACCCTGCCTTAGGCCAAGGTTGAGTCCATCCATGACCTAGGTTGGGGTCAAGGTCAACCTTGACACTTCAGGTTTTCCTTGACCTAGAAAGTCAAATTCCTTAGTTTTATGAAGAAAGTTGTTAGAAACAGGGTAGAGACAAAGAGAGAGAAGCGAAATAGTGGGAAAATAGCTAGATCCATGCAAAGATGCATTCAAGTTGCTTGACATGACCCCAAACCACTTATTTAGAGTGCTAAATGATCTTAACATTGAAGTGCTTCCATCTTAAGATAATACAGTTTGATATAAGTATATTACTCCCATTCTTCTTTGTTCATGCTCTAATAGTTTTTCTTATCTAACTTACATGTTCTTGTATAATTTAATGTATGTAATTGTGTATGGTAGTAGCATGGATGATGGATGCCAAAAAATGTAGAATAAATAATAATTTAGATTGTAGTAGTGGCTACTAATATTAAGCCCCCAACAAATATTCCTCTTTTCTCCTATGATTTTGAAACTTCCAACAATGTATTTGTTTATTGATGCCTCTTCCTTCCACTCTCCATTATCTGTGTAATATTTCCCATATTATGTTCTCCAAATTTCTATATTTGTATTTCTCCTCATCAGTTGTTAGGCCTCTATGCCCTTCTTTTGATTTTCACTTCACTTTATCATTCACATTCTTTGTTTCATATTATATATTTGTATCCTAGTTGTGATACCATGTAAAGTTATAGGATCATAGAAAATTTTATAAAAATATTAATTATTTCTATATGTTCCAAGTGTAAATTTGTATGCATATATATAGGAATAGAAGAGACATGTCTCATTAAGAGACACATACCCCATGTTAATCAATATTGGTTATGGTAAGCTAATTTCCATTAGACATTATCAAGAAACCCGCACACGTGCACGCACGCCCACACACACACACACACACACACACACACACGTATGTCTATGTTTATATATGTCTCTCTCTCTCTCTCTCTCTCTCTCTCTCTCTCTCTCTCTCTCTCTCTCTCTCTCTCTCTCTCTCTCTCTCTCTCTCTCTCTCTCTCTCTCTGTGCGTGTGTGTGTGTGTGTGTGTGTGTGTGTGTGTGTGTGTGCATGTGTGTGTATACATATATACATTTACATACATACACATACACATACACATGTATACATTTACACACACACAGAGAGATATGTGTGTGTGTGTGTGTCTAATTGATAACTAATTAGATTTAGTAAAGTTTAACCAATAACCATTGGGGATTAACTCTAGATCAATTCAATCCAACTAAACCTACAATATTAACATATTCAAATTGTTATGAATTTGATTACATGTGGTCTTCCATAAATGTATTTTTTGAAAATATATAACTAACTTAATTTTTAGTGAAATTGAACCTAGAATATCTTTGAAACAAGGATGGTAGTTTCCCATTGTACTATTTGAATAATTTGGAATTATGTTTGTGTGAAATTAGTTTTTTAAAATAACTTAAAAAAATTAGCTAACCTATCCTAAGTATTTTTACTTATGACCTAAGAGTTAGTAGTGCATTTTCTTGGCCTTTTGGTTAGTGATATTTCATGAGACTTTAATATTAGCAATGTGAGGTAAAGGGAAATAATCTAGCCTTTTTTTATAAAAATAAAATATATGTAAAATTAAATAAATATTAATAAATAAGTTCATTTGATTTAAGGAATTAAACCTTATTCTGAACCATTGTGTTCTAGAAATTAAATTTCTCCAATCATTTACAAGTAATTAGACAAGTATAAATGAAATTTCTAGATAGCCAAGAGAGGAAGGAGAAATGAATATTGATGGATGGATGTAAGGAGTGTCTAGGAAGGAAAGGCTATGGAGGAATCCTCAAAATTGACATAGAATAATTTTTATTATAGTATCTAAGGTAGGCCTAAATTCCCTATGTAATTCCATGTCATATGTGTGTGAATGTAGAAAAAGAAAATCAAATTTAAACTTGAATGGATGATCTATTTTTATTATTTCTAAAAAATTTCATAGACATATAGTTTCAACATGTAAAAATATAGAAAATAGAAATAGATAAATTTTTGTAGTACCTTTGAAAACAATTAGATTAAACAAATAAAAAAAAGAATGTATGATTTGAATTTTTTCATTATCAAATTTAATATAGGAATAGGCTTTATTTAATTCAATATTGGAATAGGCTATGTTACAAAATCATTTAATTTAATTCAAGGGCTCATATTTCTTATGTTAATGTTCGTTGAATATGATTATGGTACCTAAATACTAAAAAAATAAATCATACTAAAATAACAAGAAAATGGTGGAATGTTGTTATAGCATTGATTTGAGGGAGCTTTGAAACCTCACTTCTAACAAAGTTAATGGTAGAACCTTCCCTTGAACACTCAAACCCCCCTCATCCAAATATTTGTCTAGACTACTACCTTATCTTCTCTAATGGGCACCCTTTGGCTGCTAGAGATGCCTTAGGGGACATGCAGTTGATTTGAGGATGAGATGTAGGGTTGTCAGATGACATGCATTTATGTATAGTATTGGTTGAAAAGAATGCTTGGACAAGGCTGGGGATTTAGAGATCCCAAATCATAATTAGAAGGGTGTACTAGTAGGAAAAAATTCATTTGATGCCATACTTGGGGATCTTCTAGCTTAATCTCTAAGAGTTGCAAGTTTGGAGATTATTCTTCCAAATTTTGTGATGGATAGCATTTCTTGTGGATTTTCTCTAAGTTTGGTAGGTAGGTTCTTATCTTATAGGCCTTCTATTGATATGGTCAAGAAATGGATATCCACTAAATTGAAACCCAAAGTATCTATTTAGGTAGTAGCTATGGCAGGTTCTCTTAAATCCTTTTCAAATCTTCTATTGAGCAAGACTAAAACTAGATCTTGATATAAATGTCAAAATTTGATAAGTATCTCCTTACATTGGCTAAATATAAATCAACCTTTGACCCTAGCACTAATTAGCAAAGAATGGCCTTAGTTTGGATTAGACTCATGGTTTTACCTTTAGAATTTTTGAATGAAATAATATTTAAGTGGATTGGAGACTCTTTTGGACATTTTATTGAGGTTGATATAGTCACCCTACACAATTCTTGCATAGGTTTTTCTCAATTTTGTGTTAATGTGACCATTAATAAAACTCTACCAATTTGTATAGCATTAAACTCTAGATTTGGAACCTAGAAGTAGATGATCAACTATGAGAATCTAGATTTATATTTCCAAAAGTTAGGAAATATGGCCACATAGTAACAAACTATAAATAGGAAAAAATGTTTAAGAGACTCAAAAGGAAAAAAGATAGTTGTTGAAAGTAGGGACCAAAATAAATAACTAGGGTGCTCCTCTAAAATGGACTAGGACCCTTGCTTTTCCTCTACAAAGAAGAATAATATGTTGAATAAGATTTTGTAACAAAACTTAGTCAGTAAAAATAGGGAGGATGCTCCTATTGCTTCCCTATAGGAAAGAGAGATACCAATTGATATTGGAAGACAAGAGAAGGCCCAGAGGGATTGTTTCGAGGAAAGAGAAATGCTAGGAAATAAGGAGGATAAGTTGGTTGACTAGAATCTCAATAAGGAGGAATGTAAAGGAGATATGGGCATTATAATTTCCTCTCCTAGATTTTGGGAACTTAGAGGGATTGGTACCTATATTCATCGCCAGAGGAAACTATGCTTAATGTGGAAAGTTATTCAATGGAGTGCGAAGATTACCCTTCTCTAGATGGTACTCTTATGGTCACTCTATCATGCGATGAGGACACTCTTTTTCCCTCTAGTATCCTGACACCATTAGAAGATGATTGAAGTTTAGAAGGAACCCAAGAAGAGAACCAAGAAACAACTAAAGGTGGATGTGCGCTTTGATAAAAGAATTGGAAGGTTGCCATCTAGGGTGGTAAGAACTAAGGTGACTTCTTCATTCATTACTAATGGGAGGCAAAGAAACTTACAGGATATCTAGAGAGGTAAAAAATTAAGTTTATCATTTAGAACATTCGGGGCTTAAACAACCCGAGGAAATAATTTTCTCTGAAGAATATGAGTTATGACCATTAGGTCAATATTGTCCTCAACCAAGAGGTCAAAATGAATAAAATCAACTTTGAAAAATTTGTGGGATACATATGAAAAGGGGCCAAATATTCTTATAGTGAAGCTATTAGTGCTTATGAAGGGATTGTGACTATGTGGACCCTTGGTAGGATTAATGGAATTCAACTCCACTGCCACCCTTACTTTTTGCATGTGATGTTAACTAATGCTAGTAGTGATTTGGCCCTTTTCAACTTTCATGCTCCTAATACTAGAGGAGAGAGATTGTAGGTGTGGGAGGAGGCCTCAACATGGATTGAAAACTTTAAGAATATAAAGATTATATGCATAGGGGATCTCAAAACTCTACTATACCCCTCAAAAAAGCTTGGAGGACATGAAGATATTTTTGAAAGCATGCATGATCTAGATGGGTTCCTTAGGAGGAATGACCTCATTGATATAGAACTTAAGGGTTTGTAGTTACTTGGTCTAGTAATAGGCTAGGGAAAAATCTCATAGAGGCTAGACTACATAGAGTGTTCCTCTTAGTCAACTAGGATATTTTGGTTTACACATATTTGTAGCAATCTCCAAGGAATATAGAACATTACTGAATGCTTGCTTTAAATTGGATGAAAAAACATCCTAGGAAAAAGAAAATTTTCAAATATGAGGCAACGTGGCATTCACATCCCCAATTTTGTTAATGTATTAAAAAGGTGGTGGAATATGAGGGTCTAGGGTATGACTATGTTTTGCATATCTAAGAAGCTAGAAAATATCACATGGGATGCCATGAATTGGAACAAATTTTTATTTAGAGACATCTTAAAACAAGAGAAAGGGTAAACTAGGGATCTTTTAGGAAATAATGGTGAAGGGTGACCTTTTAGTGACAACACATAAGGTGGAGAAGGATTAGAGAAAGAAATGTAAAGAGGTAGTAGAAAAAGAAGAATTTTTCTTAAAATAGAGACCTAGTGTCCAATGGCTCACTAAGGGAGATGAGAATGTGACTATTTTTCATAGGTTGACCTCTAAACACAAGAGAAGGAACACTATTAGAAAGCTTGTTGATACTCATAATTTTCAACTAGCTAATGAGAAGACATTGCAAGATGGATTACCCCTTAATTTTTGGATGTATACAATCTACCACATCTACATGTAGACTGATAGGTAGAGAATGAAATCTAGGATATCATAAGGTTGATAATGGACAAGAGGATGAACCAAGATGTGAGAAGAAAAGTTGTTGCAGAAGAAGTGAGAAATGAATTGTTTTTTTATGGGTGTATTCAATGCCCTATGACTAGATGGTTTCCCCATAGCTTCCTTTTAGAATTTTTTGTCCAAATTTTTAAATATGATATTATCCATATAGCTAAAGACTTCATTAGAGCTTTCTACACCATTAAAAAGCTAAATGAGGCATTTATTGTTTTGGTTCCTAAGGTTGTCAATCTTATGCCTCTGTAGGAGTTTAGACCAATAAGTTTATGTAATACCATATATAAGATCTTATTCGAGGTGGTGGTTAATAACATGAAGCCTATCCTAAATGGAGCTATTAGGCCTTCTCAAAATGGGTTCATCCCTAAAAGACATATTTTGGAAACTATTATAACATCCCATGAAGTCATTTATTCTATAGAAAGGAGTGAAAACCTGGTATGGCATCAAAACATGATATTTCAAAGGCCTATGATAAAGAAAGAAGAGAAATTTTTCTCAAAATCCTTATGAAGTTTAGTTTTATGGAAAGGTTCATTTCTATAGTTAGGAAAATGATAGACATTACCCATTTTTTGTTACTAAGCAATGCATTTCTAGGTGGGTTTTATCATTATAGGAGGACTAAGACACATAGACCCTTTGTTGCCTTATCTTTTCATTATGGTGGCTAAAATTTTGGGAAGGAATCATTTGGCTATGGTGTCTAGAAAGGAAATTGTGGGGATCAACCTACTTACAAGTCTCCCAATAGAGGTGTTACAACAATTTTGGATGACAACTTTCTCTATTGTCTATCTTTCATTGGAGAAGAAAAATCTTGGAAGAAAGTGCTAAACATGTACACCCATGTCTTAGGACAATATATTAACTATCAGAAAAGAAATCTCAATCTCTTCACTACTAGCTTGGCTTTACAATATAAAATTATGAGGGAGATGAATTATCAGTTGGTGAGTCTACCTCACACATACCTAGGTCTTCCTCTTATTGTCAAGGAGGTTACCCCCCAATTCTAGAATATTGTAGTTGAAAGAGTACTAAAGATTCTTGAATGCTAGAAAAGTAAACTGCTTAGTCATGCTAGGAAATTGATACTTATTATAGCCTCTTTATAGGGAATCCATGTTTATTTTTCTTTATTTAAAATATCTAGCCATATTAGAGATATCCTTGAAAAAATAAATAGAAACTTCTTATTGTTAGGAAGAGAGGAGAAATCAAAATTAGGCCTTGCAAGTTGGGAGAAAGTCTATAGACATAAATCTCAAGGGAGGTTGAATCTAAGAAGAATATGGGACTTGAATAAGGTCCTAATGACAAAGATTTTTTGAAGACTGGACAAGGATTTTTTGGTTGGTACACAATTATGAGAGCCAAATACCTTGAAGGGAAGCTATTCAATCAATCTCTTTATAATGATGGTATCCTAAATGGTTCAAGGATATGGACTAACATTATCAAAACTAGAAAGAAAACCTAAGAGTGGGATTGAGGTGGAACATTGGTGATGGATTGTAGCTAGATTTTGGGAGGATAGATGGATTGGTAATTCCCCATTGAGATTCACAAAATTTTTTGGTCTTCAAGATCAAGGTGTGAACATCTCTAGTCTAGAGGTTGCCAACTATATTGATAACAAGAACTAGAAGGTCTTTAACATGGTAAATTTTAAGTTGATGGAAAGGTATGTGTACATAGAGTTAGTCTCCTTATTGAAGAAAATCTACAGTCCTATCAAATCTAGATACCCTACAATGAGGCTCTCTCCTCTATTTATGCTATTCTTTCACCCCTTCTAGAAAAAAAAAAAATTATTTTATTGCACTTTTCTAGAAGCTTCCTCCTTTCCAACAATAATTAGTTGTGCTTCTAGGTGCTTCTAGAAGATTCTCTTTTCCATATAATATAATATTATTTTAGTGACTTATGATTTAATATTTATTTTAGTGACTTTTTAATCAAATTAGAAGAAAATCTAGATTCCCTCCTTCTTGGATAGAGGTAAAATAATTTGGGATAGGAACACAAGCAAAGAATTCAGTTTCAAATCAAAATACAATAGAATAATTGGAGAAGGTGAAGCCCAAAGTGGAAAATTGTTTTGTTATCTCACCTTATCCTAAAACTTAATTTCTTTTGGTTGTCTATTGTGCATGAAAGTATCCTCATAATTGATAAACTCAAAAGGCATGGATTCTAGATGGGGAATTGGTTTGTGCTATATACTAGGGAAGAGGAGACTATCTACCATCTTTTAATCCATTTTTTCTATTCTAATCTGATTTGGTAGGATTTATTTTCTCAATTGCAATTTTCCTTCATTTTGAATAAGGAGGTTCATCAATTCATTCTAGGTTGGAAGAGTCTGTCTAATCACCCCCTCATTAAAATGATTCGAAAACCTATCCACACTTATGCTTGGTGCAAAGTATGGAAACAAGGGATTAATCAAATATTTAAAGAGAAATTATCTCCCACTAAGGTTGTGGTTGAAACAATGATGGACATTATAAAAGAGGGTGCTTGGATATGGAAATGGAAATTGCATGCTACCCAACATGATTGGATAAGTGTTGGGCACAAATATGGGACATCTCACACTTAGTGGAGAAAGTGAACAAATGTAAGACCAAAAAAGATAGGGATCTAGATGGAAGGCTTCTTAATCAAACTAGTGGAAACTAAACTTGATCACTCAAGAAGGAGTTGAAGTGTGGATGATAAAGGTATTCTTAGGCATGAATAGGTTGTGTGCATGAGGGGTTATTTAGGTGATTGAAGGAAAATCTTGAGAAATGAAACAGAAGTACTTGCTCTCATATGGGGTCTAGCAATTGCCCATAATATTAGAAGTCAAAATTTGAAAAAATTGGGAGATTATTTATTAATTATAGAAGCCATTTAGGACATGCATATGATGAGTTGGTATGTCGCATCAATTATAAGGAATGCAAAAAATATTTTCACAAGATTTAAAGAATTCAAAATTCAACATGTGTATTGAGCATGTAATCAAGTGGTAGACCACCTAGTGGGCTACAAACATGAAGTCAATAATTGACAAGTTTGGGATAGCGAGTATGACTTTTTAGTGACTATTATATTTCTTACTAAGGAAGAAAGCATTTTGAAATAATGATGAAAATATTAATTGAAAAAGATGGGTCTATCCTTGTCTACTTTATCTAATTGGAACTTTGGTGATCGAAAGTTTCAATTTGAACGCTTTCTTACTTAATTATTTGGGGGACTTTTCTTTTATTGTGGGAATTTTATGCATGGATAGGAGAAGGGTTAATTTAGTTGGCAAGGAGATATTAATAACTAAAATTATGATAGTTCACACAAAGTGTAGATCCGCTACTTTAGGCAAGATTTATGTTGATATTTGGTAGTCCTAAATAACACAACTTTTCTATTTTTGGTGGCTTTTGAGGGAAGGCTACATAAATATGATGACCTACTAGTAGGAGAATAAACATAATTTAAACGAATTAAGATGGATTCACAAGTAATTCCTGAATATTATAGACTTTCATTGTTGTGATTTGAATAGGCAAGTGAGGAAGGGCTTGACTCTGGTGTTCATGAATTTTTTTTGTAGACTATAAGTTTTATTGTTGTGGAGTTGAAATAGAAGGGGGGAGGATTTAGTTGTGGACATTTATGAGGAGGAATATATGAAAAATTTTGATTCTAGGATTAATCTATGAAGAATTGAAGAGATTTTTAAGAATAACAAGTTGGAATAGACATACCTTAAAGAAGGTGGGAACATTGCTTTTTTGGAGAGCATTGAAGGACATGAAAAAAGGTGACTTGGTAGTTCATCAATTAACTAGAAAAATGATTGTTTGAGAATGGATGGGATCTCCTTTGAGGTTATAGAGGAGTTTACTTTTAGGGCTATAGGTCTTTCTAGGGAGGGCATGAGGTAGGAGTAAGCAACCTAGAGTTGTGGAAGAGATGAGCTTGCAAAAATTCCTTTTTCCTAAGAAAGCTCTTGTACATTTGCTTGGTGGATTTCCAAGGGAAAAACTTGCTAAACCATGGGATATGGTTTGTTACGTTATCATGAGTTATATAACCTTCAATGGTAGAGTTAAGGTGTGTTACTACTACCACTTCCCTATGGTTAATCACTTAAGGAATAGGGAATGCATCCCTTTTCATTACTTGTCAATACATTCTATGGTGGATTATGTATGGAATATTCATAACAAGAAAGGGGGGGAATACCTATATTTTCTACCACCAAGCCCTCATGTTCCATCTATTCAAATTCTTCAAAGGCATTTATCCTCAAATCCCAACCAAAATCTATTCCCAATTAAAAATCACTCAATTAGCCCAAGATTCCTCCCCATCTACTAGGACCCTAAGCAATAGGGAGCCCTAAACTACTCCTAAAAAGATAGGAATGAAAAATATAGTGGTCCTAGATATCAAAATTACTTACACCATTGCTAAGAACAATAGTAGTAGGTCAACAAAAATATTGGGAGAGGAAAATACCCTGGCCACCCTTGGTAAGGAAAAACTAGATAATTTTTAATTTGCTAATAACTTGGATAGGAAATTGGCCTCAGACCCAAATGAAAATAAAATAGATGGAACTATGGGGAACAAGAGGACGAGGACATTGGCAATGAAGTGAAAGAGGTAGATGGTATAGCGAGCAAATGATAAAACACTCGTCCTTATATGTTGTCTGATGCTTTCAAAATTGAGACCAACACTCTAAAGTCAAGCGAGGATGGGGCTATGGGAAATTGGGTACCATCATGTTGTCAATCAAAGTGGATAATCTAGATAGTCACTCTAATGGGGGGGTTTATGTGGGATGCAATGTTCAAAAGGAGATGAACACTAGGGTGGTGACATCTAAAAGGTGTTTGGCATAATAAGGAAAAAGTGATGAGGACTAGGAGAGTCTAGATATTGCCAAGTTGGAGAAGTCCACAACTAGCCTGATCAAGAAAAGTAAGCACCTAGGGGAAAAATTTGACAGAGTTGCTAACTCTTTTATGAGGGTTATGCATTATGTTTTGACTACTCTCCACTTGTTACATATAGGCAAGGAGGGAACTATAGATGAAAAGGACATGAGGAATACTAGGTCATTTTATGGATTTATGGTAGATGAATAGTTATGCCTACTTCTAGAGAGCCCAAGGAACCAAAGAAAGGAGAGTTAGCTCTCGCTAGAACTGTGCTATTCTTTTGGTTTTTTATTTTATGATATTTAGTTTCTAGTTAGCTCATGGGGCTTACTTATGTTGATTCTTTATGGACTTTTTCTATGCCCAACAATAAATTTTGGGCTAGAAATATGTATAATGATGATATTACCATAGCTATTAGTGCTACTAATTTTTAAAACATCTTAATTTGAGGATTATTGATATTAAGAAAGGGGGTTGGTTAGTTTATTGGTAATGACTTTTGATTTATTTTCACCTCCTTTTTGTTTTGGGCCAACACCCATTTTGACTACTTTTAATATTAAAAATAATAATAAACAAATAATTGATAAATTGTATATAAAGTATTTCAATAGATAAATAAATAAATCATATTTAAAAATTTACTAAAGTTAATATCTAATAATAATTTTAAAAGAACATGAATAATTATTCAATAAATTTTAAATTAATATTACTTTTTAACAATTATTTAATGAATTTCTTCAATTTTAAAATAAAATTAAATATTTTATTAAACATATTTGTTAAAAACATTCCTACTCATTTCCCCCTTCTAATTCATCCCTTTTTCCTTTTCTTCTTTTAATTATGTTATTATGTGAGGTGGAACTTGAGACATACTATATCAAAGGGAAGCCAAGATTACCATTTGGTAAGTGAATTCTTCACATACCCAACCTCACTTAAACATATTCAAGTGTGATGTCTAAGGATTTAATTATTTTTTTTAAAGTGTACTTATGACTAAATATATATTATTTAAGTATGTTTTCTGATATATAGGAATGTAACTGGTTATATTAACAAGTGAGATCCTAATTAGGTTTATTAATTGAATCTATATATTTAAAATCACTTTGCAAATGGAATATCACAATCAATTAGTAAATGATATTGCAATATTAATTGGTTGGTTAGTGTGTTGATTTTGGTACTCATGTTAAGGTGAAATTATATTTTTATTTTATTTATAACTTAGCTATTACTAATAGGGCTAATAGACAATTTAGTAATAATAGATTAATTAATAGCTTTTATGTGGATAAATCGAGGATAAAATAAATTATACTTTATGGATGTAACAAAGAACAATTTTATAAAATTTATATTTATATTTTAAAACAAGTCCATTAATTTATCTTTTATGATTTTACGAATTATTTTATAGTAGGGAAAAAATTAATAATTTATGTCAAACAAATGTATTCTATATCTTGTTATTTAATGGACATTTTAGATTTTCTATATTGATTAAGTTTTCAATTTAATATATATTGACTATTTTTCATCTATGTTGAATGAATTGTTGGAATATATTTTATTATCAAAATGATAAGTATGTTGGCACCCTCAAGTCTTAATGTATAGGATCACGGTGTGAGAATTAGAAGACACTATGGTTACTAGAGGCTCCTATATCTAATGTTAATACTTTTTTGAAATGATATAACATGTTTCCATTATATCTTCATGCATATTGCTTTTATAGCTTTGATAGTATAGGTCAAGACTTTCTTATTTTTCATAATTCTAAATCTATCACTTAGGTAGTCTTGTAGTTTATTCCAAATCTTCTTGAATTTTAACATTATTTTGTTTGTGACACAATCCTAAATGTGCCTTTACCTATATGAAAGGGTCAAGATTTTAAGTAAAGCTAAGGATGTGTTTCCTTAATAGGGTTTTTTTAATCTTCATTGTGGAATGTTGTTTCCATAGGGTTGGATATTCTATGTGAGTGGCTCACCATAGTAATATGACCTAAAAGTGGTCACAAGATGATCCTATTTAGTAGAGACTAGACCCTTGAGTAGGTTGGCTCTACATGTTAGTTTGAAATAAACTAAAAATATTAACAAATAAATAGTTTATGGGGATTTCTCTTAAGAAATTAATCAATAGAAAAATTATTTGAGCCACACATGTCTTATTATACTACTACAACTATATACTAGCATGTAGAAGGCATGAGAATTGTAGGATGTTGTTAGTTCTAAAGGATGATTCCAAAGTTAGAGAAGGTGTGATGTTACCTAATAAAATTTTAACCCCTCACTCTTGGATGGATGCTTCTAGAAGTATGTGTGAATATTTTCACTTTATATTTTAATAATTTGCTAAGGTTTAACCCAAACTTAAGATTGGCTTAACCTATATACATATATGTGTATCATCTTTGAGGCATTGATTGCATTTCAAGTCATGCTTGGATGTGGATGTAGATTTTCTTCCTATCATTTCATTTTTATGTAAAGGAAATCTAATTTTGCATCCAAAAGGAATATTGATATATATGCAAACAAAGTGAATTTAATTTTGGAGGGTAGCTTTAAATAACACAAAAGGAGATATTGCATTATGAATTCATCTATAATGTAAACCTTATTCCTCTCTATTATGTTAGAAGTATTCATTGAAAATTTTCTCTAATAATATTATCTTGAAAAGAAATCAAAGAAAAGTTATATGTTTACCTTGGGTTGAGATAATATTATTTATCAAAAAGGGGTCCTAATCAAATGTAATAAAATAGGCATTCCCTTCTGATAATGTGGCTAAATTTAAAATGAAAATGAAATGCATGGATTCATAATTATAAGAATTCATTCCTACATTAGATTTCTATCCCTATATAAATTGATAGTTGACTTGTGACTAAGATTCCATTTCATGGGATTAATATATGAAATAAATATGTTATCTTCATTTCTATTGTAAATATAGAAGTTACATATTGAATAAACATAAATAAACGAATATGTGAAAGGAGGTCATTATAGTTCAAAAGAAAATGTTATGAAATCTATTAGGGTTCTTGAAGTCAATATCATGACAATAATCTACACTAGATGTTTAAGAAAAGATCACTAAAATTTGTAACTTATAAACTTTCCCTTCTAGGTTCCTTCGTAAGGTGTGAAAAAATTCATAGACATGGAAAAGTTATGCCATTTCTTTCTAGATCTCTATGAAACTTCAAAACTAGAATAGTAGAGGTGCACAATGAACTATTAGGCTTATTTTGAGTGAATCCAAACATTTCATAGAAATAGGAATAGGTATGCTAGATATGAAATGACATCTGAATTCTTAGAAGTTGTCTTTCCATAGATATGGGGAAGAAAGGTAAAAGAAAAAAACAATAAAACTATGTTTATAATCCACCACAATGTAACTCATTTACATTGAACTAATATTATTTTTTCTTAATTAATCATATGGTGTTTATGGTCTCTACTTATCAATAGATGAAAGAGTCCATGGCACGATTTCATGTTATCATAGGTATTGTCCTAAACATAAAAGATTCAATAACTAAGAGAGAAGTAAATAAACCTTTTCTAACACATAGGAACACACACACACACACACACACACACACACTTACACAAGTATTGATACTATAATATAAATTTATTTATATTAATAATGTGATGAAAAAAGGTTGCTAGAAAAAATAATTTTCCTTGATAGTTATATAATACACTTGCATCTAGTGTTGTAGTTCTATTTATTTTCCAAGATGACAAGCTTGGTTCTAGAAGTTTGAATGCTTCCAAAGATAAGACTTATCAAATCTCCTAAACTTGGGAAGAGAACATTTTTAAATACATTTTACAACTATCAAGAAAGGAAAACCTTTTTATTTAAAATAATCACCTTACTCTATCAACCACTTTTTGGAAAACTTACAATTGGAACAATTGTTATTTTGTCACTGATGTCAAACTTATGGATGCCACATATTTCTACTTAATCTAAATTTCATATCTATTTAAATTATGAAGAGGATTTGAGAAGATGTTCATTACTATTTATGAAGAGGAAATGTTGAAATTATGACAATGAGAATTATAATGGACATTTGATTAGATAGACATTGATAGACAAAAAAAATTGTTTAAACATCAAGAAAGTTAAGCTAAGATGAGGAAAGAGTAAAAGATGTAGTGCTTGCCCCTAGTTCGCATTTTGTTATCGTTGCTGAACTCTTTTAGAGCTAATTTTATGTTGTTGGTTAGTAGCATTCTTTTGAGATTATCAGATATTGTGCTATGGATTCAGTTTATTATGTGATGAGATCACTTAAACTCTACATTTCATGTATGTATGATGATTATTTTTAGTGTTCACAATTATTAATGATGATTAGTAAGATGATTTATTATCATATGTGTTTTATTATGGATACTTACCCCATACTTGCATATGTATGGTGTGCATGTTTTCTTTTGTATGGCGTGTCTGATGTGGTTAAGGAAGGGAGTCGTAGTCACCTGCTAGTCAGGATCTACACGATGCACCACTTCCTGCCATTGCCTGTTTAGTTCAGTATATATTGTGCTTGTACATGCATGGTTTTTATGCAGGTTTCAGGTACCGGGTATCGACTTCCCTGAATTGCCAGGATGAGCGTACCCTATCACATTATCTCAATGATAAGAGAGGGGAGATAAATTCTCAAGTCCAAATCCCAACCCTTTTTAAGCCATTTGTTCTAATTGGAAAATTAGGACAAGTATCTGAGTTGAGTACCCTCCGAATATGTTGGATGACATAATTCGTGATATAAACCCTTGGTTTGATTTTGTATGTATTTTGGTTGTGATGAATTTTCATATTTTTACCTTGTGAGTCTTTGATTTATTTTCTATTAATTAAGCCTAATTAAAAAGATTTAATTAATGGTTTAATTTAATGGAAAATTAATATGATATTTTAATATTTATTTTATTTAATTAATTGAGAAATTAATTAAATAAAATAATTAAATTTGAAGATAAAATAATTAAACTTTAAAAGTTTAAATTTGGAATGTGACAATATTTATTTTAATAATAATATATTTGGAGTTCATTTTTAAATAAATGTCTAAATAATATTATTATTAAAGTTAATAAATATTTTAGCAATTAAGTTTTGGAAAATAAAATTTAAAAGTGGAACATATATTTAAATTATTAAAATATTCTAAATCTCATGTGATTAAAATATAAATATATTAAGATTGCAAAGTGAAATTATTAAAGTTTGTGCATGAGATTTAATAAATAAATTAATTAAATTGAAAAGAGTAAATTAAATATTATATTAATTAATGTGCATTATTTTTAATATTTGCTCACATAGGAGTTGGCAAATTCTCGAGAGTTGTCATGTATACAACACTGGAGTTTGCACTCTAAGAATGCACTAGTTGTCTACACTTAGAAGTTAGCATTTTATTTGAGCACATGGTGTCTACAACCTTAAGACTTATCTAGAAGGTTGGAGAAGACCCATTCTTGGTTGTCATGCTTATCTTCTAGCTGTTTCTAGAGACATTCTAGATGCATCTTAGAGGCCTTTAAATTGAGGCTCTCCTAGTGTGTTTGGACAAGCAAAAAAATGAAAGCCTTATGAAGCTTAAAGGAAAGCTGAATAGAAGCTACAAGCTGCAAACTTAAAATAGAAGCTTTAAAGCTTACATGCATTGGAGAAGCTCATATATTTTCTACATGCTTCTATGCTCCTTCTAGCACATCTAGTCACTTGGAGGATTCGGTTGGCTCGGATCTTGGAGGATTTGTGAATGATGAAGAAGGAAGGGGATTTTCCATGGACTTCTGAGGCATGGTGGATTAGCATCAGTGTCCAGGTGCACTCGTGATAATCACATATTCTCTTTGCACCATTTCTTTTCCTATCTTCATCATGTTCGTTATAAGTGTCTGATTATATTCCATGAATGAATTTGCAATTTGAATCGGAATCTAGATATTTTATTTGATTGAGAAGAAAACATTAGAAAACCCTAGATCCAATTAAGGAAGTGATTAGATCTAAACGGGTTTGGGTTCAAATTAGAATTAAATTGAGAAAGATGATTTCAAATTTATAGTTAAACCCATTGGATGAATTAATGGATATGTTTAGTACATAATTATTTAAAAATGAAAATTCTTGTTTAGAAAAGCTTTTTAATTCTGAGTATATATTCTCTTTTGTAAATCTGTATATATATATAGTTTATATATATATATATATACTTTAAATATAGTAATAAGTGATAACTAATATTATATATATATATATATATATATATATATATATATATATATATATATATATATATATATATATATATATATATATATATATATATATATATATATATATATATATATATATATATATATATATATATATACATATATATATACACATATATATATATATACATATATATATATACATACATATTCTTATATACATATATATATATATATGTATGTATATATATTTGTGTAAGTCAAGATGAGAAACTTTATTTATCAAACCAGAATCGTATGTTTTATCACATAGTAGAAAATGTTATTGCAATGTTTCATTAAACAAAAATTATATATAAGTGGGAGGGACTCCAACGTACCCCCTGGCGGAGTACCTGCACGAGTTGCAGAGTACCCGCGTGTTCGCAGGGTACCTGCGACCCGTGGGTCGCATGGCCTTTCCTTGAGTACGGTTGGGCAAGAGTTTTAAAAAGTGTGCGACCATTAACACTTCCACTGACGATGCGTCAGGTCGCATGGATATTAATAACAAACCGCGCACGACGTTGCACACCACTGTGACATGACACGACACTTTTATAAAATGCTGACAGTGCTTCATTGCGCAGTAATGAGGATTTCGGATTTTGCAATTCAATTTAATAATATTATATGTATATATATATATATGTGTGTAAGAAATATACATATGCATATATATGTATATATAATATAGTAATCCGACTTTGTAATTATTATGAAGTATTGGATATTAATCGTTATATATATATAATTATATATATATATATATAATTATATATATATATATATAGCAAGATTTTGTTTATGTTGATAATCGAGTTATTGAAATTTCAATAGAGCAATATAGTTAGAATTTATAACTACTTAGTTAGTCTAAAAAGACTAATAAGAATGTTTTAAAAGAATTAATGGGGATTTTCATAGGAACGATTGTAGATAGAACTGATGGAAGAGATATATTAAATAATTTAGATGGTAATTTTATATTACGAGATGAATTAAATTAGTGACTCAAATTTTAATGATATTGGACAATGTGTCATTTCTACATTATAACATCGTTATAACATTGTTATGATAATGTTAATACGTCTGAATTATTAGGTATCTTATTGTTATACCTTAATCATACTAAGAGTTAGTTAAATATTGACTAATGAAGTTTATGTAAAGATTCTCTAGATCGACTATTTATAGTTGTGATTAGTTTATTTATTAATGTTTGTTGGGTCTAACAAACTATTAATAAATAATAAATAGTTTAAATAGATATCAAATAATCTAATTAGAATTAATCCAGAAGAGATTATTTAACGATTGAAGTCTTGTAAAGACATTAGTTTTTGGATTTGGATTATAATTGATTAATAAGTTGTCAATACAATTAAATGTGTTAGAGATTTAACTAGGAAATGGTTATCATTAATACAAAATCGTTAAGAAAGATGAATGTAGTTATTTTGGATAAGATTTCCAAAATAATTTGTATTTGTGTATTGGATTGAAGTTGACTTTGACGTACAAACTATTGTTAGTCAACTAATACTCATTGGGTTGATGGTTTGATTGTGAAATTATTAATTAAATCAATTAACTAAAGCTAATTGGATTTAATTAATAATCATGTAATAGGGATTTAATTGATATAACTCTTTTAATGAGATTGTAGAAATATTGATATCAAGATTGATAAGTTTTATGACTTGAATTATGACTTTAGATATTATATGGTTGTCAACGATGATAACGATTAAATTAACAGAGTCAAACTTTAGTAACACTTAATTAAGTTTCTAATTGAAGAGTATTAGACTGATAATAGGACATGGATTGTGTACCTATGTTAATTGATTGATTTAATTGATCTTTTTAATAAAGTCATAATCTTCTTATTCGAAGACTAGTAATTGACTTTCTTACATTTTGATGAATAATGATCCTTTGATTTATGTTGGAAGTTTAAGTAACCTTAAAAGAAGAGTTAAACAATTAGAATATGGATCAAGGTTAAATATAGAGAAAAATTTAAATAAGGTCAATGATGATCAGTTTAGCGAATATTTATCCTTAAGTTATTTTTAGAATGTAATTCTTAATAATGGAAGGATAATGCTATCGAGGAACAATTGGGTTGACTTGTAGGTCAAATGATGAAACTTAGACATTTGAAGTATACTTGAAAATGGAAACTGAAACCTCTACACTTGAAAATGGAAAATGAAACTCTACACATTATTCAAACTATGAGATTTTAGTAAACCAAAACATGTGTTTGCATCGTGTATTCTATATGCTTCTTGTTTTGGGTTTTTGGGTTAACTAGCGTTGACCAGTCCTAGGTTGTTACCAGAGGCTCGGGGGTTATGAGATGTGTTGGTATGTTGATCTTATTTGGTCTCGATCTTTATAAGCCCAACCATGGTAATGTGATCGTATGCTCTATGAAATGTTTGTATTTGTTCATCAGTCTTCATGTGTGAAGCTGAGATGTATGTGTATGAGATACTTGAGCTAATCATTTTTGAGTCATTAATCAGTTATCCTTGGATTGTTTTCTAGTCGCCATGATGGGACTGAAATGTGAATTTATTTCTTGATGATGTCATATTGTGACATGTTTGACTCAACCATTTTGGAGTCTTCGATCAGTATGATTTTGAGATATTCTTGGTTGCTTGTTGAGAACCAATGGATGTGATGATTTATTTTGGTTATTGAGAACCAATGGATACTTATGATTATCAGTGATGCCTTCAGTTGCCAATAGAGAACTATTGTGGTCATGATTTTCTATGGATGTTGCTCATGGAGATTTGATGCTTTTATGCATATTTTATGATTTTATTATGGATATTTGATGCTTATTTTGTGGATATTTGATGATTCTTTTTATGGATTATCTTTTGGATTTCTTTACAGTCACTCGTACAGGACTATGGTGATTTATGATACCATGATCATTAGGGTAGGTAATCTACTTGTAGTGTCGGGAAGTGGCTTGCAATGGGGGCCAGGGCCCTAAGTGGCTACCAGGATAACTCATTGTAAGTTTGGTTAATAAGTGATAAAATTTACACACTAAATGGGGATTAAATGAACCTAAAAAGATAAGAGTTTTGATGTTCTCGCCCATGCCTTGAGTGCTTGTACAGGCTAGGATGGGAGTAGTGAGACGCATGGTTGCGACCTTGCATTCCATAGTATGCCTCATCAGTATGATAGGATACTAGTGGCCGCATGAGATCTGTATGGACCCGTGGAGTTTAGCTAACTGCCAGGGTAACTTGTACGAGATAAATGCGATGACACTTTCCCACTTGCAGAGTAGGTTTCCTACATGTCATTGTGTGCCTCTGGGAAGTAGATGTCTGTTTTGGTGATTGGAACCTTTGAGTTAGTATACTTTTAGGATTCCTAGATTTATGCTTTGTGGTTTTGATATCTTGTTTGGGACTTGAGATTATCTCCACAGCATGGTGGGAGTGGACCATTTAGGTACCACGCGGTCGGGTGGTAGTGTTTTATCACTCTTATCATTTGAGATCTGTCTGAGACACCGTGGCTGGAGTATTATTGGTTGGTATTTATCTTCATTCTGTTCTTGGATCATTATGGTAGATGATATGCCTTATGATGGATGTATTTACTGGTATGTTCTTGTATTGATAATTTGCATATGTTAGACGATGGTATCCTATGCTTTACTTTTCATGTTAGTAGGATGTTTTAGGAGTGACATTCCTACTATGTTTATAGCCGATGATCTCTTTGGTGCTTTGGAATGTTACACACGGAGGGATGGCTAGGATTCATGATGGTCTAATGATGCTATTTACAGTTGGGAGGAACCGTGCACTTAGTTAGTTATGTTTGTGATATATGGTTATCTTTTATGATGGATGCTTATGTCTTTTGTGATGATGTATCATGTATGACATGTGGTTTCTTTAAGTTATTGCATCATGGATTAGTATTGGATGATGATGTTCTTTATTTACATGAATGTTTATTATTTTAAGCTTTTCATACCTTGTAACATGTATAGTGGATGAATGAGCAGTCTAAAATGTACACTTGTATATTGTTTAAGAACATTGGATGTATCCTTGTTATTTCATTGTTAAGGATGTAATGTTAGATGAATAAGTTATGATTAGAAGTAATTCAACGTTAAGGGATCTTTGAAGAATGTAATTGTTATGTATGTTATGATTATTTGCAGTTGGATGTTACTATTGCTTCCGCAAGTTTTGTGTATGGTTTTACTTTCATGTTTTAAAAAAAATTGTTTGGCAAACTTAGGTAAATTCTTTGGATCCCTTAGCGGGGCATTACAACTAAGGTGTGCCAAGTAATGTTAGTGTTAACCAATCTATAGTTAGTGCCAAGAAAATCTTGTGTTGAGTGAGCATTCGCATTAACCAAGCATGTCAGTTGATGCCGAGCCAGAAAGCTTTGTAGTGATCGAGTATTTTAGTGTTGACCGAGTATCAAAATTTAGAGCTTACATAATGATAGTAAAAGAATAAATTCAAGAAATCATAAGATCAAGCCAACTCATCTAATTTCTTGGGAGATGTAGATCATGTTGAAGATAAGATTGGTGAGTTGGATCATTAATTTGAAGGAGAAAATTAGGTAAAGACTTAACAAATAGATTTGAGAGAAGTATCTAGAGGATGATGAAGAAGATGGATAGATACAATGAATCAAGTTGAATATGATCATAAACTGTAAGGTCAACTGTGGATGTATAAAATAGTAAAGCATAAATTTCCTATTTAAAGAGATACTAAGCCAAAATATTGCATGACAAGTGAGCAAGAAAGCTACAAAGTGTCTTTCTCTTTTGCATGAGTGAGCTTGTATGTGAAGAGACACATACAAAGAAAGTTTGATCATAAACACACAAGAGTGTAAGTGAATACTAAGCTAAAGGAAAAATATGACAAATGTGATGTTGTTATTGATCAATGAATTAGAGTAGAAGGCTTAAGTGGTGATGAGAAAAGTGGACTGATTGCTTGAAGAGTCTCTAAGCAAATCAAGATCAAAGATGTCAATGGAAAGCTTATCAATAAACCAACACAAGGAAAAAACAAAAATTTGAAGCTAAAAAAATTAGTTGTAATCAAATAGATCAAGTCCTAATGTTTTCTTGCTTATCATTGTAAACAAATTGTACTCAAATTCTTTTAATAGAGGTTGACCAAATAGTCTGTGTAAACCCTTTAACTAGGTGACATTCTATATAGAATGATCAAAGTCCTCTTACAAATCCACTCCTAACAAGGTGATTAAATACTCTGACCAGGTCAAATTTAACAAGGTATTTTGTAACCTTTAATAGGGTTGGCTCTGGTGAAGGGTGCTCCCTTTAATATCATAAACACGCAACAGAAACAAAGAAACAACTATAATTGTGAGAACATAATAGGGGCTTCTTATTCTTGCCACAAATGCATAATTACAAAATTCATAATCACAATATGCTAACCCACATGGGCACCTTCATTACAATAATCTAGAAGACAACACTATGAACTATTACCTAGAGCTACCCATAACTATCCTAAACAATCCTATGAGCCTTTATTAGATAGACAATTTTATGTCACCTAAGAAGGTTCTATAGATTAATCATTGAGTCCTGTGAACCCCAAATTGTATAAATTATGTTTACTATGTTAACATTGTCTCAAAAGAATTACAAACTCTATTTGATGACCATAAGTAAGGTAACTAAAATTCTAGAGACCATAACTCACAAATTGTAGCTCTAGTTGACTATTATAACCCCTTTTTAGAAGGGGTAAATCTTGAAATACAATGCCTAAGACAAAAAGCACTACTTCACCAATGTTTGACCCTCTAGAGTCTCTAAAGCCTTCAAAATTGAGTTCAAAGATATTTTTGCAAAATTTTCCATCAAAAATCTACAATAACTTCTCCGATATGGAAGATCAAGCAATGAGATTTTAATGGTAGGGTTATAATTCTAAAATGAACCTTCCTGATAAAAATTAAAACATTTTGAGCCCATATGAAAAACTTACTCAAAATAGAAAGTTCCCAAAAATGGTAACCCCCTATACACTAGACCAGATTAAAATAGAAAAGCTCAAAACTAAAATGAAACAAGCTGAAATTAAAATATGTTTATTGATGATGCAAGATTTCCCTCACACCTAGGATGCTCCTACATCAAGCTCCTAATAGGGCTTAGTTGGAAGGATTAAAAAAGAGTGACATGTTGCTAGTGGTTTGCCAAATTTAGTTTTCATATTATATCCTAGTGTCAAAATTGTGATGAATGTTTTATGAATATTTTACATTTGATAATATTTTCATCATTCAATGCAAGTTATGATTATGATAGTTTTATAGTACAAACCAAGAGATAGAAAGATAAGAAAAATAGTGAAGTGTTTATTGTTTAATTGTTCAAGTGGTATATATTGACCTAGATTAACTGATTCAACCCCTCTCTCAATTATTCTAAAAATTTCTAACAATTTTTATCACCACACAATGCTTATAGAGAAATGCTTTAAGGTAGTCAAAGCTAAATATGAAATATGTACCCAAGATGAATAAGGAGAACATTCTTGCATGGAATACCTTGATGAAGTTGCACAAATCCAATCTCAATGATGTTGATGTCGATTTTCTAGACAATGAATATATAAAGATAATAACTACTCTTCTAAGTGCTAAACAACTAAAATAGAAGGTAGAAAACAACCAATTAATGTTAGAATTGCCTCATCCCTAAAAATGCCAAGTTTGATGACCTAAAAGACTATGATACTAAAAAGAAGATGTGAGACAAATTGAAGACCATATATAGAGGTGATGACAATGTCCTAAGAGTTAAGTCAAAAATCCTATGAGGTAAATTTGATGACATGTGAATGATGGAAGGTGAGAACATAGTACAATACTACATAGGAGATAATGAGGTAGTTAATGCTATTCGAGGTGCAAATGGAGAAATCAAATATGTAACACGGATAAGTAAGGTATTAATGATTCTACTCCCTATCTATGCCATTAGACTCTTTGCGATCCAAGAACTGAGATGCACACGAGGTAACAACATGACCTTAGAAGATGTAATTGGTAGACTTACTTCTTTTGAGATATTTAACTTTGATAAGTATACAACTGCTACTATTGAATTTACTTTCAAGTCACAACTAGTTCTTAGCAAGAAGAAAAGAAAACATAAGAAGAGTGAAAGTGATAGTTCTAATGATGAGATTGACGAGCTTGAAGCCCTCTTTGCAAAAAGGGTTGGAAGAGGAAAAAGTAAATAAAAAGGTAAATTACCTATCACCTTTTTTTTCATGTAACAAAGTTGATCATATTGATGCTAGATGTCTTGATAGAGAAGATAAGGATGAAAGGAAGCAAAGAAAGTACAAAGGAAGTAGAGATGACAAAGATATAGGAGAAGCAAGGATCATAAAGGTAAGAAATATTTTTATATTTCTAAATAAAAGATTGATAATAAATGTGAGAGTAATGATGATGAAGTTGTTTATGTTTCTATGAAATAAGATTCTACTAAAGATGAGAAAACTATATTCATTTCTTATGTAAAAAAAAGTGATTTATGGATAATTGATAGTGGATGTTCCAATTAAATATCTTTTGATAAAGACAAATTTGAAGATATTGGTCTATACAATGGTGGATGTTTTAAATTTGGTAATGAGATCCCATGTGTTATAAAAGGTAAAGGTACTATTCAACTAACTAACAAGATAACATGTGATAATATTTAATAGGTGAATTGGTTATCCAAAGTCCATATGTATAAATAAAAATTATCACATCTTAGTGAACCCATAAAACCTTTATACTCATGCATGCATCCGTAAGATTATGCAATCACTTAAAACTTGTAGGTTACCGTCAAATCAACCAGCATGAAACATAATAGATTCATCAACACACTTGAAAAAATGATTAATGTGGAAACCTAATTTGTCAAAAACCACTAGTAACATGCTACTTTTAAATGTGATCCTATTAAATGATTTCAATCACCTTGTTAGGAGTGACCCTTGTTAGAGGATGTTACACAATTCACTTGGAATGTCATTAGGTTAACCTTAATCCAAAGGATTTATCCTAGACTAATACAATTGTTGGAGAGTAATAGTAAGACTTTGATTTGATACAACTTACAACTTCATTTCTAGATTATAGATCTTTGTTTAGTCGTCAATTCTACTTGGCCTTCATAATATGTAGCTTTGATAGCTTGTTCATCCTTCAAGCATTCATCTCCTTAAGCCTTCTTACTTAGCATGCCATTGTAGAGACTTCTCTTAGGTCACTTGATGAAACAAAACCCTTGACTCCTTGTCTCCCTTATATTCTCGCACATGACAACCTTACTTCATGACCAACCATTCCTATAAATAGAAAATTAAGATATTTTTTCAAACATTCTCCATCATCTGATTTAGGGTTTGGATGGATTAGGTAGGATACAATGTATCTAGTCCATATCTCATATCTCTTTTAGAAAATTCTCCTAGAATCTATTTTAAATTTTCCTTAAAATGGCTTACCTTGAATTCTGTACCACTAACTTATTAACCTTATCTTCCATTTGGTTCACACAATCCAAGAAAAGAAACTTGTCAACTCAAATTCATTGAATCCATGATCTCTTAAATAATGTAGCAAATTAGCATTATAAAGCTTCTAATGCTTTGGACATACCACATTGCTCAACATCCACTATGAAATTACACAACACAATCTAAAGTTTATTGGTGCTCGACATTAACTAAAATTTACTTGGCATCCATTATTCTACTTGGCATACAATAGAATGAACTTTTACTTGGCTCCAACTAATTTTTGACTTAGCTTGTACTGAATTTTCTGGCACCTACTATCCACTCAGTAAAGCTTGGCAAACAAATTTTGTGTAAATTATTCTTCTAAACTTTATTAGTGTAACCAGCCTTTATAACCTTAAGTTGATTATCAATACATCATGTCATCACTATCTTAACTAATTCTCGTACTTCATAACATAATCATAACTCAACCTTTCCTCTAGGTGCTATTGTTACATCTTTTGATCAAATCCTTCATCAATCAAATAAGTGATAGGACTTGAATCTTATAAGCAATTTTCTTACTAGCAAATAATAGGTTTGACATCAGTGACAAAACAATGATTGAAAGACATAGTCTTCTTCAACAATCCCCCTCTTTCAATCTAGTTTCAACAATCTCAACAATCTCCCTCTTTGGCATTGATGAAAACAAAACTAATCAATGAAATCAACCAAATGGTAAACACCTTTGTTCAACCAAACTGACTAGGTTAAAATAGTAAGACAATATCAAAGAGAAAATAATTCCTTTTATTGAAATCTCTCCCTTTATCAACTTCGATCTTCTAATTAGATTACAAATTTTTCTCTTATAGCTCCCTCTTACTATATCTCCCTCTAACTAGGTCAATATTAGGATTTCTCTCTCTGTGCTCTTCTAATCAACAACTATTTCCTTCAACAATTATCTATCTCTTAGGATTAGTAAACTTTTCCTCCTTGACAATAATCTTTTTATATAATCTTCCTCTTAATAGTAGATTATCTCTCTCTTTGACAACAATGCCAATGATTTGTCATCTGTAACACGACAGATAAAACTTTTAAGTTTCTTCATTTTGTCTCTTGGTCACCTTGTTTGTGACTAATTTGAACTTTCAACTCTTTGATTGCTTTAGGTAGATCCTAAAGTAAGATCCTTTGCATCAATGTGTAACGTATGAACATCATCTTGTTTGATGTAGGGAACTCCTCTTGTTACCTAGATAGTCTTCGATAGGGGTATCACCCCTAGTTTACTTCTTAGATACTCATGAGGATATTTGGTGAAGATATCCGCAATTTGTTCCTTTATGTTGACATATTCCATCTTCACCTATTTATCTTGAACTAACTCTCCCAAGTAATGATACTTGATTGTAATATGTTTTGTCTTTTTGTGCATTACTAGATTCTTTGATATATTGCTAGCTCTAGTATTATCATAATAAAGTATCACTGGTTATATGATCTCTTTCTTCATACCTTTGAGTAGTTGTTTGATGCATACAATTTTTGTGCAATTTATAGCAACAACAACATATTTAGCTTCAGCAATAGATTGTGAAGTACAATTTTGTTTCTTGCTAGTCCATGTAACTAGTCTCCTTCCTAAGAAAAATGCTCCTTCACTAGTGCTCTTTCTTCCATCAATGTTTCTAGTCCAATTAGCATTAGTGTAGGTTCTTAATTCAAATTTTTCATTCTTCTTAGAGTATAGACCAAATTCTTCTATTCCTTTCATATATTTCATTATTCTCTTCATAGCCATTAAATGATTCTCTTTGAGATTAGTAGAGAATCTTGCAACTATCCCTATAGATAATGCAATATTAGGTCTACTATGTACTACATATTGCAATTTGCCAATCATAGACCCATACAATGTTTTATTCATCTCGGCTGAATTATTATTCTTTGACAACTTGTTTCCTATCACCATAGGTGTACTCACTAGTTTGGAATCATCCAATCCAAAAGTTTTCAATATTTCCTTACCATATTTCATTTGATATACTTACAAACCATAAAAAATTTCATCTCTCCAAGCATAGACATTTTAAATTCTTGCTTCATTTAATTTGCAAAATCCTTGCATCACGCATCTTGACCTCCAAATATGGTATCATCAAAAAAAATTTCAGATAACAAAATATCTTTTCCTTTTTCTATCTTCATGTACATATTGTTGTTATCATCAATCCTTCAAATACAATCTTCACAAGATAATTATGAAGTCTCTCATACCATGCTCTTGGTGCTTGTTTCAAATCATGTATAGCCTTGTGTAGTCTACATACCATGTTCTTATTGTTAACATAAAAAAAATCTTCTAACTATTCTATGTAAACTTTTTCATCTAATATAACATTTAAAAATACAAACTTAACATCCATTTGATATACTTTGAAACCTTTGGATCCAGAATAAGAAAGAAGAGTTTTTACTCCTTCCAATCTAGCAACAGAGGAAAATGTCTCTCCATAGTCAATTCCTTCTTCTTGTGCATATCCCTTGCAAACTAATCTTGCTTTATTCCTTGTGACTTGACCATTTTCATCTAGCTTATTTGAAAATACCCAATTGGTACAATCACATTTTTGTCTTTTAGTCTAGGAACTAGACTCTATGTTTTATTCTTCTCAATTTTTTCAGTCTCTTCTTCCATGACTTTACTATAGTCCACATCTTCTAATGCATCTCTCACTAATTTGGATTCCTTCATGCTCAACAAGCACGTATCACTTCTCAATCTATTTCTTGTCATTGGTCTAGCATCTTTATCTCCAATGATTTGAGTAGTAGGATGATGTCTTCTGACATACTTAAACAATCTTAGTTCATCTCTTGTTTCTTCATTTTGTCATTCATTTTCGAAATTACTATGTATGTCTATGTCAGGTAGTTTAGCATCTCTTTCATGTACACTAATCTCAGAACTAGATGTGCATTCACTTCATTTTGTAACTCAACATCTAAATGTAGTTCGGTTCCTAAATAAAACTTAGCATTGATAGGGTGTGACTCAAGAGTCACTAAAACTTGTTGTTGATTTGTAGCATCTTCTTTGGTAGGCATACCTTCATAAAATTATACAAATGATTTGTATTTCTTTTGGTTCTTTCATAGGTTCAACCTCATAAACTTCTTTATATTCATCAAATTTCACATTTGCACTTTTTACAATTTTGTTAGTGTTAGTATTTAAACACTGATGAGATTTACTTCTTGTGGAGTATCCTAGGAATATACCTTCTTCACTTTTTGCATCAAGTTTACCATTGCTAAAATCTTTAAGAATGTAACATTTACTTCCAAATACCTTAAAGTATTTTACGATGGGTGAGTATCCATACCATAGTTCAAAAGGTGTTGAATGAGTACCTATCTTGATTTGCACATGGTTCAAGCTATAGACAATTGTACTTACAACTTCTCTCCAGTATTTCAAAGTGACATTCTTCTCCATCATGTTCTAGCATAGTCCATTATAGATCTATTCCTCCTTTCAGCTATTCTATTTTGTGGAGATGTTTTAGGGGAAGATGTTTGTCTTTTAATTCCTCTATCATTATAGAACATTTTGAACTCATTTGATGTGAAATCTCCACCTCTGTCAAATCCCAAACACTTCAAAATTTTACCTATTTCCTTTTCAACTCTTGCTAAGTACCATTTAAATATTTGGAAAGCATTAAATTTATATTTCAGAAACATAACCATCATCATCCTAGAATAGTCATCAACAAATAGCATAATGTACTTATCTCCTTTGTAGCTTTGCACTTCAATTAGTCCACTCAAGCCAATACGAACAATCTCTAGTATCCCATTAGAGGTATAATTTTTACTCTTGAAACTTGACATTATCATTTTGCCTAACTGACATTGTTTGCACATTATATTATTAGGCTTCTTCAACTTAGGCAAACCTCTAACTTTCTTTATGTTATTGATATTAATCAAGTTATCAAAGTTAACATGACATAACCTCTTGTGCCATAGCCATACATCATCAAATTTCACAACAAGACAAGTAATATCCTCTATATAAAGATATAATAGATTACTTCTAGTTTGATCACCCTTTCTAATTAGTTTCTCATTTGTGTCATATATCTTAGTAGTCTTGTTTTCAAACTCAACCTTACATCCCAAATTATTCAGTTGTGACACACTCAAAAAATTATACTTAAGTCTTTCAACATAGTAAGCATTTTCACCTTTTATCAAACATTATGAATTATTATGAAATCTTACACTATTTTCATCATAACAATTCAGGGTAATGAACTTACTTTTTCCTTTAGTCATGTGATGTGAACATCCACCATCAATGATCTATCTATCATTATTGTTCATACAAGTCACAAGTGTAGTTGCCTCATCTTCATTAAATTTATCCTTCATTGCAAAATACACCACCTCATCATCATGTTCGTTAGAATCATCCTTTGTTTCCTCTTCAACAATGTAGCAAGACTTCTTGCCTTTGTCTTTGTAATCTTTGTTGTCTTCATCTCTTCTACTCTTGTACTTTTCACCACTTTTGTAGTTCTTTTTTGGACATCTAGCAGCAATATGACCAACCTCATTGCAATTAAAACAAATAATGTGTAACTTACATTTGAACTTGCCTTTGCCTTTGTAGAATCTTCTTTCTAGTAGTGCTTCAAGTTCTTCAACATCCTCCTCATCTATATCATTATCACTAGACATATACTTCTTATTTTTCTTCTTCTTCCTCTCATCAAGTTCCTTTAATGCTACCTTAGCTTTGACAGCAAATTCAATCTTTTCAATTTTGTAATTATCAAAGTTAGATAGCTCAAAAGTAATTAGTCTACCAACCAGACCTTAAAAGTGATAGCTCATTCCCTAGAATACATCTTAGTTCTTGAATTGTAGAAAATCTAATAGCATATATAGACAATAATGTCCTTAGAACTTTGCTTAGTATAGTATCATCATCTATATTACTAGTAGCTCCTCTTATTGCATTGATAACTTCTTTCATCCCTTCAACATATTGAGCACTATTCTCACCTTCTTCTATTCTTATATCATCTAACTTACCTCTAAGACTTCTAGCTTTGGCTCTAAGGACATTTGCATCTCCTCCATAGATAGTGGTTAGGTCATACCACATTTTCTTTTCACTATCAAGACATTTGATATCATCAAATTTGGCATAACTTAGGGTAGAGGTAATCTCCAACATTGTCTAGTTGTGTTCTTTCTTCTTCTTCATATCCTTAATAGTTGCAACACCGATAGGATCAACATGCTCCACAAAAATGGTAGATTATGCATGATCTCCAAGTTCTTCAAGGTATAGCTTCATCAAACTTTTCCATGCAGGAAAGATATCTCTATTGATCTTGGACACTTCTATTTTTGACATCTTGATCTTTGTGCTTGTAGTACCTTTAAACTAGTCCTCTTAAGAATATGGCTTTGATACCAATTGTTGGAATTTTTTAGAGTAACTAGGGGGGGTGACATGAATCAGTTATCCAAGGTCTAGATGTATTAATAAAACTTGTCACAACTTAGTAAACCCATAAAACATTTATACTCATGCATTAATCCATTAGAATATGCAATCACTTAAAGCTTGTAGGTTACTATCAAATCATATAGCAAAAATGTAAAGCATGAAACATAAAAGATTCATCAACACACTTGACACAATGATTTATGTGGACACCCAATTTGGGAAAATCCACTAGTAGTATGCTACTCTTTTCACTTTTCTGAACTGATGCCCTATGAAAGGCCAACCCTATTAAAATTTACAATACACACTACTAAATGTGACCCTATTAAAGGATTTCAATCACCCTATTAGGAGTGAACCTTGTTAGAGGACTTTAGACCATTCACTTGGAATGTCACTTGGTTAAAAGATTTACAAATGACTATTAGGTCAACCTTAATCCAAGGGATTTACCCTAGATTGATATAATTATTAGAGAGTAACAATAAGGCTTCAATACGATACAACTTACAACATCATTTGTAGATTATAGATCTCTATTTAGTCCTCAATTTTTCTTGGCCTTCATACTTTGTAGCTTTGATAAGTTGTTCACCATTCAAGAATTCATCTCCTTAAGCCGTCTTACTTAACATGCCATTGCAAACTCTTCTATTAGGTCACCTAACAAAACAAAACCCACTCCATTGTCTCCCTTAGGTTCTCACACATGAAAATCTTGGTTCATGACCAACCATTCCTATAAATAGGAAATTAAGATATTTTACCACTCATTCTCCATCATCCAATTTAGGGTTTGGATGGATGAGGTAGGATACAATGTATCTACCCCACATATCATATCTCTTTTACAGAATTCTCCTAGAATCCATTTTGAATTCACCTAAAAATGAGTTACCTTGAATTATGTCGTCAACCTTATCTTTCACCTAATTCACACAATCCAAAAAAACTAACTTGTTGGCTCAAATTTGTTGAATACATGATCTTTTAAATAATGCAATAGCTTGACATTATCAAGTTTATGATGCTCAACACAAACTACATTTCTCGACATCCACTGTGAAATTACTTGGGATGAACTACAGTTTTCTAGTGCTTGGCATAAAATAAACCTTACTTTACATCCATTATTCTGCTTGACATACACTAGAATGAAGTTTTACTTGGCTCTGATTGATTTTTTTCTTGGCTTGTACCAACTTTGCTTGACATCTATTTTCCAGTTAGTTAAGCTTGGCAGACAAACTTTGTGTAATTTGTTCTTCTGAGCTTTCTTAGTGTAACTAGCCTTTGTAACCTTAAGTTGATTACCAATACATCATGTCATCACTATCTTAGCTAATACTTGTACTTTATTACATAATCATAACTTAACCTTTCCTCTAGGTGCTATTATTACATCTTTTGATCAAATCCTCTTCTTCAATCTAATAAGTGATACTAATTGAATTTTATAAGCAGTTGTCTTACCAAAAAATAGTAGGTTTGACATTAGTGATAAGAAAATGATTGAAACACACAGACTTCTTAAAGAATCTCCCTCTTTCAATCTAGTTTCAACAATCTCAACAATGATCTTTTCAATCTAATCTCAACATCTAGATCTATCAATTGAGTCATATATGTTTACACAACAAGAAGATGTTTGGTTATGGCACAAAATATTATGTCATGGGAACTTTGACAATTTGGTGAATATCAACAAGATAAAGAAAGTAAGAGGGTTGCCTAAGGGTATGTGCAGGATCATGGTGTGCCAAAAAGTGGCGATCTGAAAAATATGTAGTTCTGAAATGCCTCAAAGAATTTCAAAATCTATTCCAAATTTTTTCCCACCCATCCTGATACTAAATGAAAACAGTTAATACCTTTATAATTCCTACTATATCTTTCGATACTAACCTTATATGGTCATCTTTAAAACATCTTGAAAATGTGTTTTTGGCATGTTTTTATGTGTTTTTTACTTCAAGCATGTAGCTGACGACTTTTTTTTAACCAAAATTTGATGTAATGAAAAGGGTTTCTTAAGAATGTACTTAGCTTTTCATAAATGTAAGGTTTGTCAAATTATGAGTTGAGTAAGTAATTATTACTTATTTTCTAATGGAGTTAGCTACAAAGTGTTGATTGACATACTGGTTGAAAAATAGCTATAACTTTCAAACCATATAAGATTTGTGAAATCCAAAAGATGCATCACATTCTATTATTCGAATAGTATAATAATAAAAAAAAAAACTTAATTTTGATTTTTTTTGAACTAGTTAAGGTGGTCAGACACGGGAGTTTTTTAATTCTAAAAATAGTATAGTAGAAAATTCATAATTAATTATTTATTTGGAATAAAAATTCCCAAAAATTTGTGTCACATCCAAGCATGAGTCTAATTTTTATATCTAAAATTATATTTAAAAATATTATCATTTGATTATGATTAAGGTGGTCAGACATACACCTACTTTTTATTTTTGCCCTGAAATTTTTGTAGAATCACATTAAAATCCAAACTTTTGATCAATCAAATGTTTTTTTCTCTAGATAAGGCCTTGTAGTTTAGAAACTAGATTCAATTTCCTACAGATTATTTTCTTACAACTTTTTGATATAAAGTCCAGAACCACTTTAAAATTATGTGTCAAGTTGACATAACCCTGATTTGTTGGTTTTTCACTGCCACTTAAGGCCATAGTTTGGTACACCATGATCTTGTACATACTCCTAAGCTAAAGAATCTTCACGATACTATGTTTAAATAGAGTCAACTAGGAAATATGGCAAAGTCTAGTTTTAAGAGAAAAACATATACTGCTAGTGATATTTTGGAATTGGTTCATACATACCTATGTAGACCCATTGGTATTCAAAGCTACTATGGAGATAAATTGTTCATTCTATTTATGGATGACTACTCTAGAATGATGTGATTTTTCATAAAGCTAAATTTGATACTTTTTAGTTATTCAAGTGGTATTTATCCAAAGTTAAAAAGGAGATAGCATAAATTTGAAAGTTTTTGAGATCTTCCAAAGGTTTTGAATTCATCTCACATGAGTTTAATACATTTTGAGATGATAGAGATATCAAAAGCTAGATGTTAGTACCAATGACCCCTACTCAAAATGAGATAGATGAAATGAGAAATAGATCAATAATAGACTATCTAAGAGCATTAATGATGTAGAAGAAAGATCTATAGAAGTATTGGGGAGAAGGGGTTAATACTATATAGAGGACAAATCAAGAAAGGTACAAATGCTGCACCATTTGAACTATGGTATGGTTATGCTCATAATCTTAAATATTTCAAAAAAATTGGTAGTGATTGTTGTATACTAAAATATAATAAGAATGGAAAACTTGACGCAAAATTTGATGAAGGCATATTCCTAGGGTTGTTCCACTAAAAGAAAATAATATAAGTGTTTAAATTCCAACACTACAAAGTTGTGGAAAGTGCAAATGTGAGAGTTGATGAGTTTGCAAAAATAAGTGATATTTCATGTAATGAAGAACTTGAATAATATAGTACATTCATCCATATGGATGATGATGCTCCCAACACTCAAAGTGAATAGACAAGTCAAGTTGCAAGTTCCCATCAGACAAGAAATGATGGAATGCAAATGCAAATTTCTTAGCAGGAAAGAGTAGGTGTGAGTAGTAGACCGTAGATACTAAGTCACAGATAGGAAATGTTGACCATTAGATAGTGAATGTCAAGCTTGCAAAACTTGATCTAGAACTAGAACAAGGAAGAAAAAATGAGCTCGAGATTATTTTTCTAGATAAACTTGAAGAAGAACTAGGAAGAAAACTACCCATGTTAGCAAAACATGTGAGAAAACATCATAAGCTTGATCAAATCATTGGACATGTTGAATCAAGTGTTATGAGAAGAAGAAAACTCAAAAAATGACACATCCTTACTATGTGAGTTTCAACCCAAGACAATAAAAGTTTCTTTAGACAATGAAGATTGGATACAAGCAATGAATGAAGAAATTGACTAGATTGAGAAGAAAAATACTTATAACTTAGTGCCAAGACCTAAAGACAAAAATGTCATTAGGACAAAGTGGGTTTTTAGAAACAAGCTCAATGAGAATGGTGATGTAACAAGAACCAAGGAAAGATTGGTATGTAAGGGTTATGCACAAGAAGAACGAGTTGATTGTGGAGAAACTTTTCCCTTGTGGCTGAATTCGCAGGATTTAGAACCCTTCTTGCATACTCAGCCTACTAGAAATTTAGGTATATCAAATAGATGTCAAATCTTGATTTAAAAATGGTATACTGGAGGAATAAGTATGCATTGAACATGCTGAAGGATTTGTAGATCTAGATGAGAAGAACATGGTATGTAAACTAGACACCAATCTTTATGGATTGAAGCAAGCCACAAAAGCATGGTATGGAAGACTACATAACTATTTAATGAAAATTGGTTTTAAATGGACAAATGATAATAGTAAGCTTTATTTATAGAATAGTAAGAACATTGAGGTATTGGTATTTGAATTTTTTTGATGATATTATATTTCAAGGAAGAGAAGGATTATCCAAATTATTTTTTGATGAAATGAAAAAGGAATTTGAAATGTCTCTGTTTGATGAAACCAAGTTCTTTTTTGGCTTACAAGTATGTCAAATAAAGCTTGGTATTTTCATTTCACAATCCAAATACATCAAGGAAATACTAAAAACTTTTGGTATGGAGGATTCAAGGTGAGTGAGTACACCATTATCTATAGGACATAAGCTATCTAAGAATGATGATTCTACTAATGTGAACTAGAGCCTATACATATCCATGATTGGCTAATTGTAATATGTTGTTCACAGTAGGCTAGATATTGCTTTGGGAGTGGGGATAATTGCTAGATTTTTGAAAAATCATAAAGAGAATAACATGATGGTCACAAAAAGGATATTGAGATATCTGAAAGATACAAAATACTATGGATTATATTACAAGAGATTTCATAGATTTGAAGTAAAGGTCTTTACTAGCTCAACTTGGAAATGAAATATCGATGATAGAAAAAGCACTAGTGGAGGTGCATTCTTTTTGGGAAATAAGTTGGTGTCATGGACAAGAAAGAAGAAGAGTTATATTTCCCAATCAACAATTGAAGTTGAGTGTGTTGAAGCTCAATGAATTGTTCAAACATAATCCAGATTAAGCAATTGTTGAAAGGTATGAAAGAAAATATTATAGATCTAGTGCTTATCTATTTTGATAACACAAGTTCTATAAACATTTCAAAGAATCTAGTGATGCACACTAAGACAAAGCACATTGTTATCAAGTATCACTAATTGAGAGAATTAGTTCATGACAAAGAAGTGAAGCTAGAATATGTTAATACTAAGGAAAAAATTGTTGACATATTCACAAAACTCTTATCTAAAGATGCTCATGAATATCTTAGAGATAAACTAGTCATAATTCCCCTAACTTAAGCTACTTAAGAAGAAAAGGTGTATTGCATCACATGTGCTAATAAGAACACTCTACATAGTGGTGTAATACAACTCTATTTTAGGACATGTCTAATGCAGAATACTTCATTACAAAATAAAAGATCAATCAAAGATAGCTGACAAGTATTAACCAAACATGAAAAACTACATATTTCAGATGTTTGAAGAGTTTGAAGCTGAGACAACTACACATATTTGGCATTGTTGTCAAAGATGGAGAGATTACTTATAAGGGAGAATTTTATAAAGGGAGAGATAAACCTTAGAGCTAGAGAATCATGAATGAGAGAAAAGATATATAATGTAGAGGGAGTTTTTAGAAATTGCATGGATGAGAATCAAAATGAAACTAAGGATACTGGACACTCATGGAAGTGAAATCTTTTGGATTGTATGGTAACTTAGCTACTACTAGTATTTAGATATTTGAGATGTTTCCATCAATGGAAAAGAGGGAGAATGTTGGAAAAAATACAATTGGAAAAATTATTGTTTTGTTAGTGATGTCAAATCTATGAATTCGACATATTGCTACCTAATCTAAATGTCATGTCTATTTAATTGATGAAGAGAATTTGAGAAGTTTCTCATAACTATAACACATAGAGGAAAGGTTGAAGTTGTCAAAAGGGGAGTTTTAATGGACATTTAATTAGATAGAATTTGATAGAGAAATGTAATTATTTATGTCAAGAAAACTATGCTAAAGTGAGCAAAAGAGAAGAATAATAAGGAGTGTCAAGTAATGCTTGTATTTACTGAGCTACAATTAGTGTTGAGAAAATCTAGTGTTGATTGGGCATTAGCATTGACCAAGAAAGTTAACTAATGCTAAGCTAGAAAGATTTACAAAAATCAAGTATTTCATTGTTGACCAAGTATCAAAATTTAGAGATTGTTGAGTGATAGTAAAAGAATAAATTCAAGTAATCATAAGGTCAAGCTGACTAAGTTTATTTGTGGGGAGATGCAAATCATTTTGAAGATAATATTGATGAGTTGGATCATTAATTTCAAAGAGAAGGTAACGTAAAGACCTTATAGAGGGATTCTAGAGAAGTTTGTAGAGGATTGTCAAGAAGATACAAAGCAAAATAAATTGTATGAGAAGTGTGAAAGCAAGCTAGAGAGTGTGTTGCATGTGTGTGTGTATGAGTGAGCAAGTACGTGAAGAGAGACATACAGAGCAAGGTTGATAAAAAACAAACAAGATTTGAGTGAATGTGAAGCTAAAGGAGAAAGCCTGTAGATGTGATTTTGTTATTTATAAATGAATTAGAGAAGAACGCTTAAGTGTTGATGAGAAGAGTGGATTGATTACTTGAAAGGTGTCTAGAAAAATAAGATCAGAGATGTCAATGGAAGGATTATCAATAAACTAGCATAAAGATTGAATATAGATCTAAAACTATAAAAGTGAGTTGTAATCAAATAGATCAAAACCTAATGATTTTTTTCCTATCATTGTAAATAATTTTTATTAAAATGTTTTTAACGGAGGTTGACCTAACACTCATTTGAAGACTTAACAATCTGTGTAAATCCTTTAACTAGGTGACATTCTAAATAGAATGATTAAAGTCCTCTTACAAGGCCACTCGTAATAGGGTGATTAAATCTTCTTACTAGGTCAAATTTAATAGTGTGTTTTGTAAACTTTAATAGGATTGGCTCCTAATAGGGCTCACTTTGAAAGAGTGAAAGAGAGTTACATGTTCTTGGTGGTTTTTCCCAAATTGGGTATCACATTATATCCTAGTGTCAAAATGATGAGGAATTTTTTGTTAATGTTTCACATTTGGCTATGTTTTGACTATGTAATGCAAGTTATGTTTTTGACAGTTTTACAATAGAGACCGAGAAATAATGACATAAGAGAAACACTAAAGTGTTTATTGTTTGATTGTTCAAGTGTTACATATTGACCTTGAGTAACTAATTCATCTCCCCTCTCAGTTATTCTGTATATGGTGAAAGTATGACCATTTTCAAAATGCCATGGTGGTTTTCTATAGACAAGTTAGATCATAGGAATGAGCTCACCATGCTACTTATAGCATCATTCCTAGAGACTAATTCTAATAATAAGCATACATTAGTTTTAGTCGAGAGTGGAGAGAGAGAGAGAGAGAGAGAGAGAGATCACCTTAGGGAGGGGACCTTAGACTACAAATAGACAAGGAACACCTAGAACAGAACAATAACATAATTTATTTATAGAAGAAGAGAGAGCCCAGTTTTCCATTAGACATTACCCATATGTTTCAAAACATAACAAGGAGAAAACCCCATTGATAGAAAGAGCTCCTACCAAGCATAAAGGGAACACACATCAATTAATGAAACATTCACTAAGAAAGATTGAGGGAATGCCTATTTTTCTTAGAAGACCATAAAAGCTTATATGTGTTGGCATAACACACCATGAAAGGAGAACATCCTGAGGGCTTGGTGGGAAAAATGTTGGCATGACACGTAGAAATCATGACTTGCATGATAGGGAAAGGAAATATGTGTACATCATAGAAATAAATATTGAAGAGTGGATGTGACTTGGATCTTTAGAAAAATGGCCAAACATAGCATTGACCAAGCCTCAATAGATAACAATGACAACACTCTAGTTAGAAAAGATGTATTAGTGCCATCATAAAAAAACACTCAATATCTGTTTGCATCTATTATGTTGTACCCAATTTGAAAATCATCTGTCACATGTTAAATTCATCATAAAATAATTATCCATATGTATGTTTATCAATATTCAAATTGAGTATTTTAAATTAACATTTTAATTTATTTTATGAAAAATTGGAATATCAAAAATACAAGTTAGTTTTAGTTTTTAAATATTGTCAACATTTGATTATTAATAATTATTGATTAATATTTTCAATTAAAATTGTTTTAAGAATAATTGCTATATAAAATAAATGTTTAACTAATAATTAATAATTTTATATACTTAAAATTTTAATTTAGACAGTTATAATTAATAATTAAATTTATTAGTATTATTTTCGTAATTTGTGTATAATTTAACATAAATATCAATAATTTTTTAATAATAATTAAAAATTTTAAAAGCTAAAATAACTATTACAGAAATAATTTAGGAAAACATGAAAGTCTTATTTTATGTATAACTAAATGCTCTTTCTTAATCATGCTTTATTCTTTGCAAAGCAACTCTATATTTTAGAACCCCCTATTCCTGGGTTTTCCCCACCCGACAAGTGTGCAATAAAGAACATGTATGGGTGTTGTCAAGAATATCATGTATTTCCTACCATTCGACATTGAATAGTTATCTTTTATTTTCTTAGCAACTATTTTTGAGATGTTTATTATTGTACTTGTGGTAGGCTAGTACTATTCTATTCAATTTGCACTTTTGCTCGATTAGTTTATAATTCATAAACCAATCATTATGAATTATATTTTAATTGATCAAATATTCATAAAGATTAATGTTAATTTATTAACATAATTTATTATTGAAACCATTTCTCTTAGTCATGATTGGTTTATTTGATTTTGTCTTATAGAACCCTTTTTTGCAAGGTCTCTTGCATATTGCTTTCTTTTCGACTATAGTTCACTTAATTTTGTTCACTATATTTTCATCTAATTTATTACTCTCCTGAAAGTATCTATAAAGTTATTGATAGTTTCTTTTATTTATCTTATTATTAATTTATTAATCTCATGAAATTATTTATAAATTTATTGATAGATACTTTTATCTACCTTATTATTAGTTGATTTGATATATAATATTACTATTTTCAAATTTATTTTTTATTAACTTTCAAAAAAGCAATTTTATTTCAATCTCACGTTGTTAATAATTATGAAACGTTTTGGTTGTGATTGAATTATAGAAAATGACTTAATGTTATTCACGGACCAGCGATACAGGTAATACCTTTTCATAAGCTTTTGAAAATCCATGGGACATAGAGTCAAGCCCTCTAGATGAAATATTGATCCCTGTTGCAATAGTTCCTAGGCTTCCAGACCAATCTCCCTGCAAAAGCACAAATCTATTGATTATCTTCTTAAAATAAATTACATGTAAACGAGATACAAGACAGGTACATTACAAGAATTAAACCTGACTTCCAGCGTGGTATAAGAAATTATCTATTTGTTGAGATAGTTTTTCAAGCATTTGCGGGTCAGCGACTATGGTGTCATCAGGCGCATGGTCGTCGTCATCAGATTCATGAGGATGCCTTGAAATACTCATCTTGGTAGACGCAGCGTCCTTTGGAGATGGAATGCATCCCAACATTGAACTTGGCCATGCTAGTGTTTTCTTCTCTTTTTTACTGCCCATTCTGGCCGATGGGGCAAACAAGACTCTTGCACTGAATATAAAGATAGTAAAGTGTTTTCGTGCTGTTTGTGGGATGTCCTCAGATGCCACCGTTTGTCACTTTAAGCGCGATATTTATCATTATTATTCCTCGTGCTGGCCCTGTGCAGAACAATGCTTTATCTACGGACATCGTGGCCTCAACTTTTAGCCTGGCATTCTACCTTTTCCTGCATCATGAGAAGACAGTACTTACATAAAGTAATTTCTGAGGCAGAACATTTGTCGGTCGATCAGATCGACCAAGAGTACAAAGAGAAGAGGGCTTTTGTCATCCCATTCGTATATATAGATGATTTATTCCTTTTACATGTAAGGAAAAGGAGCCATAACATGTGCACCATATGAGTAGGGTCTACGTGGGTCATGACCACGTGAACTTTAGTTCTAATTTACTTTGGCCAGCACATCAGCTGGTCTACCTAGCTACAACAGTTATTGGCAGAGGAATATTGTAACAGTTCCATTGGTCTGACGTGAAGTCCAATCATTGTCATCTCTTCCTCTTTCATGTCATGTTGTCTTCCACTAAGAATAAATAATGTATATGTGCATAATCAATCTGCTATTGTTATGTTGTACTGATAATTATAATTTGAATAGAGATATTGCTCTACTTGAAGTGGATGTAATTTAGACTAGCTGGATGAACAATTATAAATCTATGTGTTAAATATTATGCTTTTCGTTGTATGAATCAGTTTTAGATTTTATATTATTTTTTGTGTTTTCTTTAGCATAACAATTGGTATCAGAGCTGGTTAAGCTGGTTTGCTTTTCTACAAATCAATAAAGATTTACACGAGCCATGCATGGATGAGGTGGATAAGTAGAAAATCGAAAAGTTTTATGGGCAAAACTTTGGGCTATGGAAAGTGCAAATAGAGTCTTTGCTTATCAAGCAAGATTTACAATTTGCATTGCTTGGTAAAGCAAAGGTCAAAGGATCATTGACCGACAAAGATTGGGAAAATTAGATGTGAAAGCAAGGTTGACGATTTTCTTAACTCTGTCAAGTAATGTGTTGTTTAACGTTTCAGCTGAGAAGACAACTAGAGAGGTAGTTGAGAAATTATCTTCATGGTATGAAATACCTTCACCATTGAATAAAGTTTTTATAATGAAGAAGCTATATAATCTGAAAATGAAAGAAGGGGGAGTAATGTCAAATCATCTAAATGTGTTTAATACATTAGCTAGTGAACTCATTTATGTCGGTATACAATTAGATGATGAAATAGAAACCATTTTATTATTATGTTCACTTCCAAACAAGTAGGAAGGTGTAGTAATGGCCATGAGGACTTAAATATCAACCAAGAGGACGCTGAAGTTTGATGAAGTTGTTTAGTAAGTGCAAGAAGTTGGGTCTCACTTTTGCACAAAAAGTGGAAGTGTTTTTCCTATTTCTGAAATTTCTTGTAGATTAATGTCAAAATTTGATGGACTTAGAGATTAAATATTTAAAAAATTCAATAATAAAAATTGTAGTGTTTGAAATCTATTTTTTGAATATGTAATTTATTTTTGTACTCATATGATAGTTTTTTTTTTTTTTAAATATAAATCTTTAAAAACTATTTTTTCAAAACGTTTGTTTTAGGACCTCATGTACAGATACCATAATTTGACACAAATAAATTAATTTTTGTAAACCCTTTTAAAGGAATTTACCTAACACACCAAATATTGATGATAATTTTTTTTCTTATTTTTTATATAATAATTTTATTATTATTAATTTTTTATTGGCTATAAAGCTAAATTTTAAAACCTCTCATGTACGAATGTCACATTTGATCAAAATTTTACTTTTTTCAAATTTTTTAACTTCAAAAGAATTGTATGTAGATTGATGACATATGAATTAATTTAAGAAAAATTATAAAATTAAAAAGTTATTAAAGTTTTAGCAAACTTTGCTATTTTACATATAAGGACCACATTTGATTAAAAAATAATGCAGAAATAGTGGATCAAATTGTAACACTAAAAAATTTATGATTATCAAATTAGGACACTGAGAACTCTAATGTGCTTTTATTTTGTAAAAAAAATTGACTGAGAGAAACCTCTAAAAATTATGGCAAAGCATTGGCTTGGTCTCAGCAAGTCTATCTTGAAGCAAGATCTAAGGCAGGAGAAAATAATCTCACCCATGTTGTAAGAAATGGGACCTGTTATTTGAATTTCAAAAAATAGTTACCTATTTTGAAAAAGTAAAATTGGCATTGAAAATGCATTTAAAATCCCCCTGCACCAAAAAAAATTAAATTAATTTTTTTTTAAATGGGTACCCAATTTTTTAAAATAAAAAATGGGCATCCAATTTTTTTAAAATGGGTACCTATTTTTTATTTTTTTAAATGGGTACACATTTTTTAAAAAATCAAAATTTTTATTTTTATGAAAACCTATACATATTTTTTGAATTTCAGATCAGGCACTCGAGCCTAATATGGGTGCCCATTTCTAAAAGAGCATGATCTCAATTTATAGACAACCACAAAATTTTAGCTGAAATAGAAGCCATTTTATTACTATGTTCACTTCCCACCAACTAGGAAGGTGTAGTAATGACTATGAGCACTTCAATATCAACCAAGAGGAAGTTGAAGTTTGATGAAGTTGTTTAGCAAGTGCAAGAAGTTGGGTCTCACTTTTGCACAAAAAGTGGAAGTGTTTTTCCTACTTTTGAAATTTCTTGTAGATTGATGTCAAAATTTAATGGAATTAGAGATTAAATATTAAAAAATTCAATAATAAAATATTGTAGTGTTCGAAATCTATTTTTTGAATATGTAATTTATTTGTGTACCCATATGATAGGTTTTTTTCTTAATATAAATCTTTAAAAACTATTTTTTCAAAATGTTTATTTCAAGACCATATCACACTCGTGTATGAATACTATAATTTGACACAACTAAATGAATTTTTGTAAACCCCTTTAAAGGAAGTTACCTAACACACCAAATATTGATGATAATATTTTTTCTTATTTTTTATAGAATAATTTTATTATTAATAAATTTTAATTGGCTATAAAGCCAAATTTTAAAACCTCTCATGTACAAACATCACATTTGATCAAAATTTTACTTTTTAAAATTTTTTTAACTCCAAAAGAATTGTATGTAGATTGATGACATATAAATTAATTTAAGAAAAATTATAAAATTAAAAAGTTATTAAAGTTTTAGTAAACTTTGCTATTTTACATATAGGGACCACATTTGATTAAAAAATAATGCAAAAATAGTGGATCAAATTGTAACACTAAAAAATTTATGATTTTGAAATTAGGATGTTGAGAACTCTAATGTACTTTTATTTTGTTAAAAAAATTGATTGAGAGAAACCTCTAAAAATTGTCGCAAAGCATTGGCTTGGTCTCACCAATTCTATCTTGAACCAAGATCTAAGGTAGGAGAAAAAAATCCCACCCATGTTGTAAGAAATGGGACTTGTTATTTGAATTTCAAAAAATAGGTACCTATTTTGAAAAAGTAAAATTGGCATTGAAAATGCATTTAAAATCCACCTGCACCAAAAAAAAAAAAATTGAATTTTTAAAAAATGGGTACCCAATTTTTCAAAATCAGAAATGGGCACCAAATTTTTTTTAAATGGGTACCTATTTTTTATTTTTTTTAAATGGGTACAAATTTTTAAAAAAATCAAAAATTTTATTTTTATAAAAACTTATACATATTTTTTGAAACTAAAAATGGGTGCCCATTTTTTGAATTTCAGATCAGGTACTCAAGCCTAATATGGGTGCCCATTTCTAAAAGAGCATGATCTCAATCTATAGAAAACCACAAAATTGAGACCAACTTCTTGCTTCTACTCCACTACCACATTACTTAGTGAAGACATGTGAAGGAAGCACTAATAATCCTCTTTCGATGATGCTCTAATAGTTGTGAGCATAAGCAATAGAGGAAGAAGTCATGAAAGAGGTAGACACAACAATAATAATAATGGAAGAGGCTTATGAAATCATCATTTGAAGTGTAGAAGAGGAAATAATGCTTGTTGATTTTGTGGTAAGTAGGGTCACACAAAGAAACAATGTTAAAATTATAAGAAGGTTCAAAACAAAGTAATCTAGGATGGTGTATATTGCATTCTGATGTTTTTGGTCCTACAAAGTTAACTTCTCTTCGTGGTGTTAACTATTTTGTCATATTTCTTGATGATTGCACTCGAAAAGTTTGGGTTTATATGTTGAATAAGAAATCTTAAGTATTTTCAAAGTTCAAACTTTTTAAGGCTATGGTGGAAAAATAGATTGTGAAAAAGATTAAATGTCTACTAATGGACAATGATGGTGACTTTTTCTCTTTGGAGTTTGATCATTTTTGTGTAGATCATGGTATTCAAAGGATTAAAATAGTCTTGTATACACCTCAAGAAAGTGGTGTAGTAGAGAACTTGAATTAGAGTATCTTGGAAAGGGCTTAATGTATGTTATCTAATGCCAATTTGGGCAGGGAATTTTTGGCAGAGGCATCCAATACTATTGTTTATCTAATAAATCAATCTACTTGATCACATTTGAATTTTGATATTCTAAAAGAAAGGTAGACTCATAAAGTAATTTCTTTCTCTCATTTACGATTGTTTTGCTAATATGTGTATGTTCGTGTTCCTAAAGAACAATGAATAAAGTTTGATTTTAAATCTAAAAGGTGTGAATTTTTGGGGTATGGTGAAGATTAGTATGGTTTTCTCTGGTGGGATCCAATAGTTCAGAAAGTTGTTCACAATTGTGATGTTATTTACAATGAAAAATGATTCTAAGATTTTCATAAAATGGTCCCTACTTCTTATAAATTTTTCTAATGTGATTTATTTGATAATGGAGCATACTCTATCAAGTCTCCTCAAATTACTTTTAATCTAGTTACTATTTTCATGACTTCACCTCATGCTATATTCTTCAACCATCCACAATCTACCTCCTACAATATTCCAAACCAAACTCATGTTTAAATTCCTCTCACTATGGCTACCCCACATAATATTCATGTTGTAGGCACAAAGAATATGATTTTGTTTCTACCTAAAATTCAAACACCAAGCACTATGGTTTCCATACATATAGCACACATTCTATGTGATGTGGTTAACTTGCAGCCTTATACTCCTACACACAATTCATTAATGGACAATGAATACACCATAGATCAACCACATTCTCCTACTACACAACCTCCATTTGTTGTTATTTTCTAGCATGTGGTCTCCTCTTTATTACACACAGAGACTCAACATCAATTAGATTCTATTGTCCCAATATCAAAACACCAACAACAAGCCATGCCACAAAGAACTTTTGATGTCTAATGCCCTTCTCTCATTCAACATAATCAAAATTTGGTGACCATAATATGCAAATCAAACAAGGCATTGCTCCTAATTTTCGTATTGGCAATGAAGAGGGTATAAATGACTAGCATACACAACCAAGATGATATACTAGAGAGAGAAAGCATCCAAGAAAATTTGATGACTATGAGACATTATTTTCTTTATGTTTTGATAAAGTAAAGCCACAAAGATTTAAGAAAGCATGTAATGATCTAAATTTAGTTCACTATATGGATGCCATGAAAGATGAAATGGAGTCATTAAATGCAAACTGGACTTGGGATTTGGTTCCTCTTCTACCAAATCATAAAGCTCTAAAAAATAAATGTGTCTACCAAATAAAAGAGGATGATGGAGGATGTAAATGTACAAGGCTAGATTGTTAATGAAGGGATTTTCTCTACAAAATGATGTGGATTTTAATGAAATTTTCTCTCCAGTTGTAAAAATGCAATCTATTTGATTGGTTTTAGGTATAGAAGTGGCTTGGGATTTTGAGCTTAAGAAACTCAATGTTAAAACATTGTTTCTACATGGGGATATTAAGGAGGAATTATATATGGAGCAGCCAGAGAAATTCATTGAATAGGGGCAAGAGCATTTATATTGTAGATTAAAAAGGAGTTTATATGGGATGAAGTAGGCTCTGTGCCAATGGTACATAAAGTTTGATAACTTCATGACACAAAAAGGATTCACTCATAATGAATCAAACCCATGTTTTTACTACAAGTGGCTACCTATTATTGAGTTTTTGATTTTTCTATTGTATGTTGATGATATGTTGACTATTGGAAATAGCATGAGAGTTATTCAAGAGCCAAAAACACATTTGGCTCTTCATTTTTCCATGAAATATTTAGGGGCAGAAAATAGGATTCTTGGGATTGATATAATCTGTGATAAGCATAAAAGAGAAATTAGATAAGGTATGTGCAGAATCATGGTGTACCAAACTATGGCCTTAAGTGGCAGTGAAAAATCAGCAAATCAAGTTTATGTCAACTTGACACATAATTTTGAAGTGGTTATGGACTTTATATAAAAAAGTTGTAAGAAAATAATTTTTAGAAAATTGAATGTAGTTTCTAAACTACTAGGCCTTATCAGGAGAAAAAAATAATTGATTGGTCAAAAGTTTGAATTTTAATGTAGTACTAAGAAAATTTCAGGGCGAAAATAAAAAGTAGGTGTATGTTTGACCACCTTAATCAAAATCAAATCATAATTTTTTTTAATATAATTATAGATATGAAAACTAGACTCATGCCCGGATGTGATGCATATTTTTTGATATTTTTATTCCAAATAAATAATTAAATATGAATTTTCTACCAAAAAAAATTTGGATTAAAACAAGTCCCACGTCCGACCACCCTAACTAATAGAAAATTTGACCAAATTTTTATTTTTATCTTTTTCCTATACTAGGCGAAGTATAGAATGTGATGCAACTTTTAGATTTAAAAAATGTTATACCATTTGAAAGTTATAGCTATTTTTCATTCAGTATGTCAATCAGCACTTTACAATAATCTTCATTGATAATTAACTAATAAATACTTATCGAACTCAGAATTTGACAGAAATTATATTGATGGAATCTAGAGAGCGATATTAAAAAACTCATTTTGTTTCATTCAATTTCGATCAAAATAACATTGTCAAACGGCTACCCGAAGTCTGAGTATCACTAAAACTCTCTATAAACACGTCTTTGGGGTTGACCGGGTAGGCTTGGTAAATACCAAGCCTGATCAGATATCTGATTCCAAATAGAATATCCGATATGGCTCGGTAGTTCAATTCCAAAAAATTTCAAATTTTGGAAAGAAATTTGATTTAAACGTTCTAATTTTTTATTTTTAAATTATTTCACTTATATTAATATGTAAAGGCATATATATATATATATATATATATGTATATATGTATATGTATGTATATACATATATATGTATGTATATACATATATGTATGTATATATATATGTATATGTATATATATACATATATATATGTATATACATATATGTATGTATATATATATGTATATATATATACATATGTATGTATATGTATATATATATACATATATATGTATATACATATATATGTATATACATATATATATACATATACATACATATACATATATATATACATATACATATATATATGTATATATATACATATACATATATATATACATATACATATACATATACATATACATATACATATACATATATATAATAACGTAATGTAAACATACAAGATATAATCTAGTAATATATAATAATATCTTATGTTAATCTTATTACAATCTACAAATATAATTTATCTTATTATTATTTTTACTAAATATCATAACGTAATTTATATATATATATATATATATATATATATATATATAAATAATACGTATTATATATTATTATATTAATATGTATGTTATTAATATATACAATAACGTAATATTTTCATTAAATGTAATATGTATTATATATTATTATATTAATATGTATAATAATATTATATATATATAACAAAGTAATATTTTTATTAAATATAATATATATTATAAATATTATTATATTAATATGTATGTTATTAATATATCTATATAATAATGTAATATTTTCATTAAATATAATAATGCAATATATATATTATTATATTAATATGTATATTATTAATATATATATGTATATAATTAATATATAAGAGTCAAAGGGGGTCATAGGGTGAACTATGACCCTCTTTGACCCATTAAACGACGATATATGTCTCTAGGAGTCCTAGGACCCCTAGGGACATATTTGAATGGGTAATATAGGTCAAAGTAGGTCATAGGGTGACCTATGACACTCTTTGACCCATTAAATGACGACATATGTCCCTAGGAGTCCTAGGACCCCTAAGGACATATTTGAATCGTTCATATGGGTCAAAGGGGGTCATCGAGTGACCTATGACCCCCTTTGATACATTAAAAGATGACAAATGTCCCTAGGGGTCCTAGGACACCTAAGGACATAGTCGAATCGTTCATATGGGTCAAAGGGGGTCATAAAGTGACCTATGACCCCCTTTGACCCATTAAACGATGACATATGTCCCTAGGGGTCCTAGGAGCCCTAGGGACATAGTCGAATTATTCATATGGGTCAAAGGGGGTCATAGGGTGACCTATGACCCTCTTTGACCCATTAAACAATGATATATGTCTCTAGGGGTCCTAAGACCCGTAGAGACATATTCGAATGGGTAATATGGGTCAAAGGGGGTCATAAGGTGACCTATGACCCTCATTGACCCATTAAACGATGACATATGTCCCTAGGGGTCCTAGGACCCCTAGGCACATATTCGAATCGTTCATATGAGTCAAACAGGTTCATAGGGTGACCTCTGACCCCCTTTGACACATTAAACAATGACATATGTCCCCAGGGGTCCTAAGACCCCTACGGACATATTTGAATCATTCATATGGGTCAAAGGGGGTCATAGGGTGACCTATGACCCCCTTTGACACATTAAATGACAACATATGTCCCTAGGGGTCCTAGGAGTCCTAGGGACATAGTCGAATCGTTCATATGGGTCAAAAGGGGTCATAGTGTGACCTAAAACCCTCTTTGACCCATTAAACGACGATATATGTCTCTAGGGGTCCTATGACCCCTAGGGACATATTCGAATGGATACTATGGGTCAAAGGGGGTCACAGGGTGACCTATGACCCTCTTTCACGCATTAAACGATGACATATGTCCCTAGGGGTCCTACGACCCCTAGGGACATATTCGAATCATTCATATGGGTCAAAAGGGGTCATAGGGTGACCTATGACCCCCTTTGACACATTAAACGACGACATATGTCCCTAGGGGTCCTAGGACAGATAGGGACACATTCAAATTGTTCATATGGGTCAAAGGGGGTCATAGGGTGACCTATGAGCCCCTTTGACACATTAAACAACAACATATGTCCCTAGGGGTCCTAGCACCCCTAAGGACATAGTCGAATCTTTCATATGGGTCAAAGAGGGTCATAGGGTGACCTATGACCCCTTTTCACCCATTAAACGACGACATATGTCCCTAGGGGTCCTAGGACCCCTAGGGACAAAGTTGAATCGTTCATATGGGTCAAAGGGGGTCATAGGGTAACCTATGACCCCCTTTGACCCATTAAATGATGACATATGTCCCTAAGGGTCCTAGGACCCCTAGGGACATATTCGAATAGGTAAAATGGGTCAAAGGGGTTCATAAGGTGACCTATGACCCTATTTGACCCATTAAATGACCACATATGTCCATAGGGGTCTTAGGACCCCTAGGGACATATTTGAATCGTTCATATGCGTCAAAGGGGGTCATAGGATAACTTACAAACCCCTTTGACCCATTGAATGACGACATATGTCCCTACGGGTCCTATGACCCCTAGGGACATAATTGAATCGTTCATATGGGTCAAAAGGGGTCATAGCTCACCCTATGACCCTCTTTGACCCATTAAACAACGATATATGTCTCTACGGGTCATAGGACCCAAGAGATATATTCGAATGGATAATATGGGTCAAAGGGGGTCATAGGGTGACCTATGACCCTCTTTGACCCACTAAATGACGACATATGTCCTTAGGGCTCCTAAGAACCCTAGGGACATATTCAAATCGTTCATATGGGTCAAAGGGGGTCATAGGATGACTTACAACCCCCTTTGACCCATTAAACGATGACATATGTCCCTACGGGTCCTACGACCCCTAGGGACATAGTCAAATCGTTCATATAGGTCAAAAGGGACCCATTAAACGACGACATATGTCCTTAGGGGTCCTAGGACCCCTAGCGACATATTCGAATGGGTAATATGGTTCAAATGGGGTCATAGGGTAACCTATGACCCCCTTTGACCCATTAAACGATGACATATATCCCTAGGGGTCCTAGAACCCCTAGGGACATATTCGAATCGTTTAGATGGGTCAAAGGGGGTCATAGGGTGACCTATGACCCCCTTTGACACATTACACGATGACATATGTCCCTAGGGGTCCTAGGACCCCTAGGGACATATTCAAATCATTCATATGGGTCAAAGGGCGTCATAGGGTGACCTATGACCCCCTCTGACACATTAAATGACGACATATGTCCCTAGGGGTCCTAGAACCAATAGGGACATAGTCAAATCTTTCATATGGGTCAAAGGGGGTCATAGGGTGACCTATGACCCGCTTTGACCTATTAAACGACAATATATGTCTCTAGTGGTCCTTAGACACCTAGGGACATATTCGAATGGGTACTATGGGTCAAAAAGGGTCATAAGGTGACCTATGACCCTATTTGACCCATTAAATGACAACATATGTCCTTAGGGGTCCTAAGACAACTAGGGACATATTCGAATCGTTCATATGGATCGAAGGGGGTCATAGGGTGACCTATGACCCCCTTTGACACATTAAACGATGACATATGTCCCTAGGGGTCCTAGGACAGATAGGGACACATTCAAATTGTTCATATGGGTCAAAGGGCGTCATAGGGTGACCTATGACCCCCTTTGACACATTAAACAACAACATATGTCCCTAGGGGTCCTAGCATCCCTAAGGACATAGTCGAATCTTTCATATGGGTCAAAGGGGGTCATAGGGTTACCTATGACCCCTTTTCACCTATTAAACGATGACATATGTCCCTAGGGGCCCTAGGACCCCTAGGGACAAAGTCGAATCGTTCATATGGGTCAACGGGGGTCATAGGGTAACCTATGACCCCCTTTGACCCATTAAATGACGACATATGTTCCTAAGGGTCCTAGGATCCTTAGGGACATATTCGAATAGGTAAAATGGGTCAAAGGGGTTCATAAGGTGACCTATGATCCTATTTGACCCATCAAATGACGACATATGTCCCTAGGGGTCTTAAGACCCCTAGGGACATATTTGAATCATTCATATGGGTCAAAGGGGGTCATAGGATAACTTAAAACCCCTTTGACCCATTAAATGATGACATATGTCCCTAAGGGTCCTAGGATCCCTAGGGACATTTTCGAATAGGTAAAATGGGTCAAAGGGGTTCATAAGGTGACCTATGATCCTATTTGACCCATTAAATGATGACATATGTCCCTAGGGGTCCTAAGACCCCTAGGGACATATTTGAATCGTTCATATGGGTCAAACGGAGTCATAGGATAACTTACAAACCCCTTTGACCCATTAAAAGATGACATATGTCCCTACAGGTCCTACGACCCCTAGGGACATAGTTGAATCGTTCATATGGGTCAAAAGGGGTCATAGGTCACCCTATGACCCTCTTTGACTCATTAAACAATGATATATGTCTCTAGGGGTCATAGGACCCAAGAGATATATTCGAATGGGTAATATGGGTCAAAGGGGGTCATAGGGTGACCTATGACCCTCTTTGACCCACTTAACGACGACATATGTCCCTAGGGCTCCTAAGACCCCTAGGGACATATTCGAATCGTTCATATGGGTCAAAGGGGGTCATAGGATGACTTACAACCCCCTTTGACCCATTAAACGATGACATATGTCCCTATGGGTCCTACGACGCCTAGGGACATAGTCGAATCGTTCATATGGGTCAAAGGGGACCCATTAAACGACGACATATGTCCTTAGGGGTCTTAGGACCCCTAGCGACATATTCGAATGGGTAATATGGTTCAAATGGGGTCATAGGGTAACCTATGACCCCCTTTGACCCATTAAACGATGACATATATCCCTAAGGGTCCTAGAACCCCTAGGGACATATTCAAATTGTTTAGATGGGTCAAAGGGGGTCATAGGGTGACCTATGACCCCTTTTGACACATTACACGACGACATATGTCCCTAGGGGTCCTAGGACCCCTACGGACATATTCGAATCGTTCATATGGGTCAAAGGGCGTCATAGGGTGACCTACGACCCCCTGTGACACATTAAACGATGACATATGTCCCTAGGGGTCCTAGGACAGATAGGGACACATTCAAATTGTTCATATGGGTCAAAGGGGGTCATAGGGTGACCTATGACCCCCTTTGACACATTAAACAACAACATATGTCCCTAGGGGTCCTAGGACCCCTAAGGACATAGTCGAATCTTTCATATGGGTCAAAGGGGGTCATAGGGTGACCTATGACCCCTTTTCACCCATTAAACGATGACATATGTCCCTAGGGGTCCTAGAACCCCTAGCGACAAAGTCAAATCGTTCATATAGGTCAAAGGGGGTCATAGGGTAACCTATGACCCCCTTGGACCCATTAAATGAAGACATATGTCCCTAAGGGTCCTAGGACCCCTAGAGACATATTCGAATAGGTAAAATGGGTCAAAGGGGTTCATAAGGTGACCTATGACCCTATTTGACCCATTAAATGACCACATATGTCCCTAGGGGTCTTAGGACCCCTAGGGACATATTTGAATCGTTCATATGGGTTAAAGAGGGCCATAAGATAACTTACAAACCCCTTTGACCAATTAAATGACGACATATGTCCCTACGGGTCCTACGACCCCTAGGGATATAGTTGAATCGTTCATATGGGTCAAAAGGGGTCATAGGTCACCCTATGACCCTCTTTGACCCATTAAACAACGATATATGTCTCTAGGGGTCATAGGACCCAAGAGATATATTCGAATGGGTAATATGGGTCAAAGGGGGTCATAGGGTGACCTATGACCCTCTTTGACCCACTAAACGATGACATATGTCCCTAGGGCTCCTAAGACCCCTAGGGACATATTTGAATCGTTCATATGGGTCAAAGGGGGTCATAGGATGACTTACAACCCCCTTTGACCCATTAAACGATGACATATGTCCCTACGAGTCCTACAACCCCTAGGGACATAGTCGAATCGTTCATATGGGTCAAAGGGGACCCATTAAACGACGACATCTGTCCTTAGGGGTCCTAAGACCCCTAGCGACATATTCGAATGGATAATATGGTTCAAATGGAGTCATAGGGTAACCTATGACCCCCTTTGACCCATTAAACGATGACATACATCCCTAGGGGTCCTAGAACCCCTAGGGACATATTCGAATCGTTCAGATGGGTCAAAGGGGGTCATAGGGTGACCTATGACCCCCTTTGACACATTACACGACGACATATGTCCCTAGGGGTCCTAGGGACATATTTGAATCATTCATATGGGTCAAAGGGCGTCATAGGGTGACCTATGACCCCCTGTGACACATTAAATGAGGACATATGTCCCTAGGGGTCCTAGAACCAATAGGGACATAGTCAAATCTTTCATATGGGTTAAAGGGGGTCATAGGGTGACCTATGACCCGCTTTGACTTATTAAACGACAATATATGTCTCTAGTGGTCCTTAGACACTTAGGGACATATTCGAATCGGTACTATGGCTCAAAAGGGGTCATAGGGTGACCTATGACCCTATTTGACCTATTAAATGACAACATATGTCCTTAGGGGTCTTAGGACACCTAGGGACATATTTGAATCGTTCATATGGGTCGAAGGGGGTCATAGGGTGACCTATCACACCATTTGACCCATTAAATGATGACATATGTCCCTACGGGTCTAACGACCCCTAGGGACATAATCGAATTGCTCATATATGTCAAAGGGGTTCATAGGGTGACCTATGACCCTCTTTGACCCATTAAACGACGACATATGTCCCTAGGTCTCCTAGGACCCCTAAGGACATATTCAAATTTTTTTAATGGGTCAAAGGGGGTTATAGGGTGACCTATGACCCTCTTTGACCAATTAAAAGATGACATATGTCCTTATGGGTCCTAGGACCCCTAAGGACATATTCGAATCGTTCATATGGGTCAAAGGGGGTCATAGGGTGACCTATGGTGCCCTTTGACCCATTAAATGATGGCATATGTCCGTAGGGGTCGTATGGACATATTCAAACGAGTAATATGGTTCAAATGGTGTCATAGGGTAACCTATGACCCTCTTTGACCCATTAAATGACGACATATGTCCCTAGGAGTCTTAGGACCCCTAGGGACATATTCAAATGGTTCATATGGGTCAAAGGGGGTCATAGGTCTTTGACCCATTAAATGATGATATATGTCTTTAGGGTTCCTAGGACCCCTAAGGACATATTCAAATGGGTAATATGGGTCAAAGGGGGTCATAGGGTGACCTATGACTCGTTTTGACCCATTAAACGATGACATATGTCCCAAGGTGTCCTAAGACCCCTATGGACATATTTGAATCGTTCATATGGGTTAAAGGTGGTCATAAGGTGACCTATGACCCCCTTTGACCAAATAAAAGACGACATATGCCCCTATGTGTCATAGGACCCCTAGGGACATATTCCAATCGTTCATATGAGTCAAAGGGGGTCATAGGGTGACGTATGACCCCCTTTAACATATTAAACGACGACATATGTCCCTAGGAATATATTCGAATGGGTAATATAGGTCAAATGGGTTCATAGGATAACCTATGACCCTCTTTGACCCATTTAACGACGACATATGTCTCTAGGGTTCCTAGGACCCCTAGGGACATATTCAAATCATTCATATGGGTCAAAGGGGGTCATAGGGTGACCTATGACTCTCTTTGACCCATTAAACGACAACATATATCCTAGGACCCCTAAGGACATATTCGAATCGTTCATATGGATGAAAGGGGGTCATAAGGTGACCTATGACGCTCTTTGACACATTAAACGATGACATATGTCCCTAAGGGTCATAGGAGCCCTAGGGACATATTCAAATCGTTCATATGGGTCAAAGGGGGTCATAGGGTGACCTGTGACCCCTTTTGACACACTAAACAACGACCTATGTCCCTAGGTGTCCTAGGACCAATAGGGACATTGTCGAATCGTTCATATGGTTCAAAGGGGGTGATGGGGTGACCTATGACGCGCTTTAATCCATTAAACGACGATATATATCTCTAGGAGTTCTCAGACCCCTAAAGACATATTCAAATGCGTACTATGGGTCAAAAGGAGTCATAGGTCATCCTATGACCCTCTTTGACCCATTAAATGACGACATATGTCCTCATGGGTCCTAGGACCACTAAGGACATATTCGAATCATTCATATGGGTCAAAGGGGGTAAGAGGGTGACCTATGACACCCTTTGACACATTAAATGATGATATATGTCTCGAGGTGTCTTAGGACCCTTAGGGACATAGTCGAATCGTTCATATGGGTCAAATTGGGTCATAGGGTGACCTATGACCCCCTTTGACACATTAAATGATGACATATGTCCCTAAGGGTCCTAGGAACCCTAGAGACATAGTCGAATCGTTTATATGGGTCAAAGGGGGTTATATGGTGACCTATAACCTCCTTTGACCCATTAAACGATGACATATGTCCCTACGGGTCTTACGACCCCTAGAGACATAGTCGAATTGTTTATATGGGTCAAAGGGGGTCACAGGGTGACCTATGACCCTCTTTGACCCATTAAACGACGACATATGTCCCTAGGGGTCCTAGGATGTCTAAGGACATATTCAAATCATTCATATGGGTCAAAGGGGGTTATAGGGTCACCTATGACCCCCTCTGACCCATTAAAAGATGACATATGTCTCTATGGGTCCTAGGACCCCTAGTGACATATTTGAATCGTTCATATGTGTCAAAAGGGGTCATAGGGTGACCTATGACCCGCTTTGACCCATTAAATGACGACATATGTCCGTAGGGGTCCTCGGACCCCTAGGGACATATTCGAATGGGTAGTATGATTCAAATTGTGTCATCGGGTAACCTATGACCCTCTTTCACCCATTAAACGACGACATATGTCCCTAGGGTAAATGCTTCATATGGGTGAAAGGGGGTCATAGGGTGATTTATGACCCTCTTTGACACATTAAATAACGATATATGTCTCTAGGGGTCCTAAGACCCCTAGGGACACATTCGAATGGGTAATATGGGTCAAATGGGTTCATAGGGTAACCTATGACCTTCTTTGTCCCATTAAACGATGACATATGTCCCTAGTGGTCCTAAGACCCCTAGGGACATATTCGAACGGGTAATATGGGTCAAATGGGTTCATAGGGTAACCTATGACCTTCTTTATTCTATTAAACGACGACATATGTCCCTAGGGGTCCTAGGACCCCTAAGGACATATTTGAATCATTCATATGGGTCAAAGGGGGTCATAAAGTGACCTATGATCCTCTTTGACCTATTAAACGACCATATATGTCTCTAGTGGTCGTAGGACCCCTAAGGACATATTTGAATGGGTATTATGGGTCAAAGGGGGTCATAGGGTGTCCTATGACCCTCTTTGACCCATATGAACGATGACATATGTCCCTAAGGGTCCTAGGACCCCTAAGGACATAGTCGAATCGTTCATATAGGTCAAAGAAGGTCATAGGGTGACCTATGACCCACTTAAACCCATTAAACGACGAAATATGTTACTAGTGGTCCTAGGACCCCTAGGGACATACTCGAATCGTTCATATGGGTCAAAGGGGGTCATAGGGTGACCTATGACCCTCTTTGACCCATTAAACCACGATATATGTCTCTAGGGGTCCTAAGACCCCTAGGGACATATTCGAATGGGTATTATGGGTCAAAGGGGGTCATAGGGTGACCTATGACCCTCTTTGACCCATTAAACCACGATATATGTCTCTACGGGTCCTAAGACCCCTAGGGACATATTCGAATGGGTATTATGGGTCAAAGGAGGTCATAGGGTGACCCTCTTTGACCCATTAAACGACTACATACGTCCCTAGGCTAGGACCCCTAAGGACATATTCGAATCGTTCATATGGGTCAAAGGGGGTCATAGGGTTACCTATGACCCTCTTTGACACATTAAACGACATATGTCCATAGGGGTCCTAGGACCCCTAAAGACATATTCGAATCGTTCATATGGTTCAAAGTGGGTCATAGGGTGACCTATGACCTCCTTTTAAACATTAAACGATGACATATGTCCCCAGGGGTCCTAGGACCCTTAGGGAAATAGTCGAATCCTTCATATGGGTCAAAGGGGGTCATAGGGTGACCTATGACCCTCTTTGACCCATTAAACCACGACATATGTCCCTAGGGGTCCTAAGACCCTTAGGGACATATTCGAATGGGTAATGTGAGTCAAATGGGGTCGTAGGGCAACCTATGACCCTCTTTAACCCATTAAACAATAATATATGTTCCTAGGGGTCTTAGAACCCCTAGAGACATATTCGAATCGATCATATGGGTTAAAGGGGGGTCATAAGGTGACCTATGACCTCCTTCGACACATTAAATGACGATATATGTCCCTAGGGGTCCTAGGACCCATAAGGACATATTCGAACCGTTCATATGGGTCAAAGGGGGTCATAGGGTGACCTATGACCCCCTTTGACACATTAAATGGCGACATATATCCCTAGAGGTCCTAGGACCACTAGGGACATAGTTGAATCGTTCATATGTGTCAAAGGGGGTCATAGGGTGACCTATGGCCCTCTTTGACCCATTAAACGACGATATATGTCTCTAGGGGTCTTAGGACCCCTAGGGACATATTCAAATGAGAATTATAGGTCAAAGGGGGTCATAGGGTGACCTATGACTCTCTTTGACCCATTAAATGATGACATATGTCCCAAGGTTAGGACCCCTAAGAACATATTCGAATCGTTCATATGGGTCAAAGGGGGTCATAGGGTGACCTATAACCCCCTTTGACCCATTAAACGATGACATATGTCCCTACGGGTCTTACGACCCCTAGGAACATAGTCGAATCGTTCATATGGGTCAAAGCGGGTCATAGGGTGACCTATGACTTGCTTTGACCCATTAAACGACGACATATGTCCGTAGGGGTCCTCGAACCCCTAGGGACATATTGGAACGGGTAATATGGTTCAAATGTTGTCATAGGGTAACCTATGACCCTCTTTGACCCATTAAACGATGACATATGTCCCTAGGGGTCATAGGGTGACTTATGACCCTCTTTCACCCATTAAATAACGATATATGTCTCTAGGGGTCCTAGGACCCCTAGGGACACATTCAAATGGGTAATATGGGTCAAAGGGGGTCATAGGGTGACCTATGACCCTCTTTGACCCATTAAACGATGACATATGTCCCTAAGGGTCCTAGGACCCTTAAGAAAATATTCAAATCGTTCATATGGGTCAAAGGGGGTCATAGGGTGACCTATGAACCCCTTTGACCAAATAAAAGATGACATATGTCCTTATGGGTCCTTCGACCCATAGGGACATATTCGAATTAGTCATATACGTCAAAGGGGGTCATAGCGTGACGTATGACCACCTTTGATCCATTAAACGATGACATATGTCCCTAGTGGTCTTAAGACCCCTAGCGACATATTCAAATGGGTAATATGAGTCAAATGGGTTCATAGGGTAACCTATGACACTCTTTGTTCCATTAAATGACGACATATGTCCCTAGGGGTCCTAGGACCCCTAAAGACATATTCGACTCATTCATATGGATCAAAGGGGGTTCATAGAGTGACCTATGATCCTCTTTGACCCATTAAACGATCGTATATGTCTCTAGTGCTCCTAGGACCCTTAAGGACATATTTGAATGGGTATTATGTGTCAAAGGGGGTCATAGGGTGTCCTATGACCCTCTTTGACCCATTTAACGATGACATATGTCCTTAGGGGTCCTAGGACCCCTAGGGACATAGTCGAATCGTTCATATGGGTCAAAGAAGGTCATAGGGTGACCTATTACCCCCTTTGACCCATTAAATGACGAAATATGTTACTAGTGTTCCTAGGACCCCTAGGGACATACTCGAATCGTTCATATGGGTCAAAGGGGGTCATAGGGTGACCTATGACCCTCTTTGACCCATTAAACCACGATAAATGTCTCTAGGGGTCCTAAGACCCCTAGGGACATTTTTGAATGGGTATTATGGGTCAAAGGGGGTCATAGGTCACCCTATGACCCTCTTTGACCCATTAAACGACTACATGTGTCCCTAGGCTAGGACCCCTAAGGACATATTCGAATTGTTCATATGGGTCAAAGGGGGTCATAGGGTGACCTATGACCCTTTTTGACACATTAAACGATGACATATGTCAATAGGGATCCTAGGACCCCTAGGGACATATTCGAATCGTTCATATGGTTCAACGTGGGTCATAGGGTGACCTATGACCCCCTTTGACACATTAAACGATGACATATGTCCCCAGGGGTCCTAGGACCCTTAGAGAAATAGTCGAATCATTCATATGGGTCAAAGGCGGTCATAGGGTGACCTATGACCTCTTTTGACCCATTAAATGACGACATATGTCCCTAAGGGTCCTAAGACCCCTAGGGACATATTCGAATAGGTAATGTGAGTCAAATGGGGTCGTAGGGTAACCTATGACCCTCTTTAACCTATTAAACAATAATATACATATTTGAATCGATCATATGGGTGAAAGGGGGTCATAAGGTGACCTATGACCTCTTTTGACACATTAAATGACGATATATGTCCCTAGGGGTCCTAGGACCCCTAAGGACATATTCGAACTGTTCATATCGGTCAAAGGGGGTCATAGGTCACCCTATGACCCCCTTTGACACATTAAACAACGACATATGTCCCTAAAGGTCCTAGGACCATTAGAGACATAGTCGAATCGTTCATATGTGTCAAAGGAGGTGATAGGGTGACCTATGACCCTCTTTGACCCATTAAATAACGATATATGTCTCTAGGGGTCCTAGGACCCTTAGGGACATATTCAAATGGAGATTATGGGTCAAAGGGGGTCATAGGGTGACCTATGATTCTCTTGGACCCATTAAATGATGACATATGTCCTAAAGTTTGGACCCTTAAGGACATATTCGAATCGTTCATATGGGTCAAAGGGGGTCATAGGGTGACCTATGACCCGCTTTGACACATTAAATGACGACATATGTCCATAGGGGTCCTAGGACCCCTAGGGACATATTCGAATAGTTCATATGGGTCAAAGGGGTTCATAGGGTGACCTATGACCCCCTTTGACACATTAAATGACGACATATGTCCCTACGGGTGCTAGGACCCCTACGAAAAATAGTTGAATCGTTCATATGGGTCAAAGTGGGTCATAGGGTGACCTACGACCCCCTTTGACCCATTAAACGATGACATATGTCCCTAGGGGTCCTAGGACCCCTAGGGACATATTCGAATAGGTAATATGCGTTAAAGGGGTTCATAAAGTGACCTATGATCCTCTTTGACCCATTAAACGACGACATATGTCCTTAGGGGTCTTAGGACCCCTACAAACATATTCGAATAGGTAATATAGGTCAAATGGGTTCATAAGGTGATTTATGACCCTCTTTGAACTATTAAACGAAGACATATGTCCCTAGGGGTCCTAGGACCCTTAGGGACATATTCGAATCATTGATATGTGTCAAAGGGAGTCATAGGGTGACCTATAACCCCATTTGACCCATTAAACAACGACAGATGGTCCTACAGGTCTTACGACCTTTAGAGACATAGTCGAATCGTTCATATGGGTCAAAAAGGCTCATAGGGTGATCTGTGACCCTCTTTGACCCATTAAACGATGATATATGTCTCTAGGGATCCTAAGACCCCTAGCGACATATTCGAATGGGTAATATGGGCTAAAGGGGCCCATAAGATGACCTATGAACCTCTTTGTCTCACTAAATGACGACATATGTCCCTAGGGGTCCTAGGACCCCTAGGGACATAATGGAATCGTTCATGAGTCAAAGGCTGTCATAGGGTGACCTATCACTCCCTTTGACCCATTAAAAGATGACATATGTCCCTATGGGTTCTAGGACCCCTAAGGACATATTCGAATCATTCATATGGGTCAAAGGGGGTCATAGGGTGACCTATGACCCCCTTTGACCCATTAAACGACGACATATGTTCTTACAGGTCCTAGGACCCCTTTGGACATATTCGGATGGGTAATATGATTCAAATGGGGTCATAGGTTACCTTATGACCCTCTTTGACGCATTACACGACGACATATATCCATAGGGATCCTAGGACCCCTAGGTACATATTCGAATCGTTCATATGGGTCAAACGGGGTCATAGGGTGACCTATGACCCCCTTTGACACATTAAACGACGACATATGTCCCTAGGGGTCCTAGGACCCCTAGGGACATATTCGAATTGTTCATATAGGTCAAATGGGGTCATAGGGTGACCTATGACCCCTTTTGACACATTAAACAATGACATATATCCCTAAGGGTCCTAGGACCAATAGGGACATAGTCGAATGGTTCATATGGGTCAATGGGGGTCATAGGGTGACCTATGACCCACTTTGACCCATTAAACGACGATATATGTCTCTAGGGGTCCTTAGACACCTAGGGACATATTCGAATGGGTACTATGGGTCAAAAGGGGTAATAGGGTGACCTATGACCCTATTTGACCCATTAAACGACAACTTATGTCCTTAGGGGTCCTAAGACACCTAAGGACATATTCGAATCGTTCATATGGGTCGAAGGGGGTCATAGGGTGACCTATCACCCCATTTGACCCATTAAATGATGACATATGTCCTTATGGGTCTAACGACCCCTAGGGACATAGTCGAATTGCTCATATGTGTTAAAGGGGTTCATAGGGTGACCTATGACCCTCTTTGACCCATTAAACGACGACATATGTCCCTAGGTCTCCTAGGACCCCTAAGGACATATTCAAATTTTTCATATAGGTCAAAGGGGGTCATAGGGTAACCTATGACCTTCTTTGACCCATTAAAAGATGACATATGTCCCTATGGGTCCTAGAACCCCTAGGGACATATTCAAATCATTGATATGGGTCAAAAGGGGTCATAGGGTGACCTATGGCCCCCTTTGACCCATTAAATGACGACATATGTCCGTAGGGGTCCTACGAACATATTCAAATGGGCAATATGGTTCAAATTGTGTCATAGGGTAACTTATGAGCCTCTTTGACCCATTAAATGATAAAATATGTCCCTAGGGGTCCTAGGACCCCTAGGGACATATTCGAATGGTTCATATGGGTCAAAGGTGGTCATAGGGTGACCTATGACCCTCTTTGACCCATTAAATGACGATATATGTCTCTACGGGTCCTAGGACCCATAGGGACATATTCGAATGGGTAGTATGGGTCAAAGGGGGTCATAGGGTGACCTATGACCTGCTTTCACCCATTAAACAATGGCATATGTCCCAAGGTGTCCTAAGACCCCTATTGACATATTCGAATCGTTCATATGGGTCAAAGGGGGTCATAGGGTGACCTATGACCCCCTTTGACTAAGTAAAAGACGACATATGTCCCTATGGGTCTTAGGACCCCTATGGACATATTCAAATCATTCATATGAGTCAAAGGGGGCCATAGGGTGACGTATGACCCCCTTTATCCCATTAAATGACGACATATGTCCCTAGGGGTCCTAGGACCCCTAGGGATATATTCGAATGGGTAATATGGGTCAAATGGGTACATAGGGTAACCTATGACCCTCTTTGACCCATTAAACGATGACATATTTCTCTAGGGGTCCTAGGACCACTAGGGACATATTCAAATCATTCATATGGGTCAAAGGGGGTCATAGGGTGACCTATGACACTCTTTGACCCATTAAACGACGACATATATCCCTAAGGGTCCTAGAACCCCTAGGGACATATTCGAATTGTTCATATGTATCAAAGGGGGTCATAGAGTGACCTGTGACACTCTTTGACACATTAAACGATGACATATGTCCCTAAGGGTCCTAATACCCCTAGGGACATATTCGAATTGTTCATTTGAGTCAAAGGGGGTCATAGGGTGACGTATGACCCCTTTTGACATATTAAACGACGACCTATGTCCCTAGGGGTCTTAGGACCAATAGGGACATCGTCGAATCGTTCATATGGGTCAAAGGGGGTGAAAGGTGACCTATGACCCGCTTTAACCCATTAAACGACGATATATATCTCTAGGGGTCCTCAGACCCCTAGGGACATATTCGAATGCGTACTATGGGTCAAAAGGGGTCATAGGGTGACCTATGACCCTCTTTGACCCATTAAATGATGACATATGTTTTTAGGGGTCCTAGGACCACTGGGGACATATTCAAATCATTCATATGGGTCAAAGGGGGAGATAGGGTGACCTATGACCCCCTTTGACACATTAAATGATGTCATATGTCCCTAGGGGTCCTAGGACCCTTAGGGAAATATTTGAATCGTTCATATGGGTCAAAGGAGGTCATAGTGTGACCTATGACCCCCTTTGACACAATAAATGATGACATATGTCCCGATGTGTCTTAAGACCCCTAGGGACATAGTCAAATCGTTCATATGGGTCAAAGGGGGTCCTAGGGTGACCTATGACCCCCTTTGACACATTAAACGATGACATATGTCCCTAAGGGTACTAGGACCCCTAGAGACATAGTCGAATCGGTCATATGGGTCAAAGGGTTTCATAGAGTGACCTATGACCCCGTTTGACCCATTCAACGATGACATATGTCCCTAGGGGTCCTAGGACCCCTAGGGACATATTCGAATAGGTAATATGGGTCAAAAGGGTTCATAAGGTGACCTATGACCGTCTTTGACCCATTAAATGATGACATATGTCCCTAGGGGTCCTAAGACCCCTAGGGACATATTCGGATAGGTAATATGGGTCAAAGGGGGTCATAGGGTGACCTATGACCCTCTTTGACCCACTAAATGACGACATATGTCCTTAGGGCTCCTGAGACCCCTAGGGACATATTCAAATCGTTCATATGGGTCAAAGGGGGTCATAGGATGACTTACAACCCCCTTTGACCCATTAAACGATGACATATGTCCCTACGGGTCCTACGACCCCTAGGGACATAGTCGAATCATTCATATAGGTCAAAGGGGACCCATTAAACGACGACATATGTCCTTAGGGGTCCTAGGACCCCTAGCGACATATTCGAATGGGTAATATGGTTCAAATGGGGTCATAGGGTAACCTATGACCCCCTTTGACCCATTAAACGATGACATATATCCCTAGGGGTCCTAGAACCCCTAGGGACATATTCGAATCGTTTAGATGGGTCAAAGGGGGTCATAGGGTGACCTATGACCCCCTTTGACACATTACACGATGACATATGTCCCTAGGGGTCCTAGGACCCCTAGGGACATATTCAAATCATTCATATGGGTCAAAGGGCGTCATAGAGTGACCTATGACCCCCTGTGACACATTAAATGAGGACATATGTCCCTAGGGGTCCTAGAACCAATAGGGACATAGTCAAATCTTTCATATGGGTCAAAGGGGGTCATAGGGTGACCTATGACCTGCTTTGACCTATTAAACGACAATATATGTCTCTAGTGGTCCTTAGACACCTAGGGACATATTCGAATGGGTACTATGGGTCAAAAGGGGTCATAAGGTGACCTATGACCCTATTTGACCCATTAAATGACAACATATGTCCTTAGGGGTCCTAAGACAACTAGGGACATATTTGAATCGTTCATATGGGTCGAAGGGGGTCATAGGGTGACCTATGACTCCCTTTGACACATTAAACGATGACATATGTCCCTAGGGGTCCTAGGACAGATAGGGACACATTCAAATTGTTCATATGGGTCAAAGGGCGTCATAGGGTGACTTATGACCCCCTTTGACACATTAAACAACAACATATGTCCCTAGGGGTCCTAGCATCCCTAAGGACATAGTCGAATCTTTCATATGGGTCAAAGGGGGTCATAGGGTTACCTATGACCCCTTTTCACCCATTAAATGATGACATTTGTCCCTAGGGGCCCTAGGACCCCTAGGGACAAAGTCAAATCGTTCATATGGGTCAAAGGGGGTCATAGGGTAACCTATGACCCCCTTTGACCCATTAAATGGCGACATATGTCCCTAAGGGTCCTAGGATCCTTAGGCACATATTCGAATAGGTAAAATGGGTCAAAGGGGTTAATAAGGTGACCTATGATCCTATTTGACCCATTAAATGACGACATATGTCCCTAGGGGTCTTAGGACCCCTAGGGACATATTTGAATCATTCATATGGGTCAAAGGGGGTCATAGGATAACTTAAAACCCCTTTGACCCATTAAATGATGACATATGTCCCTAAGGGTCCTAGGATCCCTAGGGACATTTTCGAATAGGTAAAATGGGTCAAAGGGGTTCATAAGGTGACCTATGATCCTATTTGACCAATTAAATGACGACATATGTCCCTAGGGGTCTTAGGACCCCTAGGGACATATTTGAATCGTTCATATGGGTCAAACGGGGTCATAAGATAACTTACAAACCCCTTTGACCCATTAAATGATGACATATGTCCCTACGGGTCCTACGACCCCTAGGGACATAGTTGAATCGTTCATATGGGTCAAAAGGGGTCATAGGTCACCCTATGACCCTCTTTGACTCATTAAACAATGATATATGTCTCTAGGGGTCATAGGACCCAAGAGATATATTCAAATGGGTAATATGGGTCAAAGGGGGTCATAGGGTGACCTATGACCCTCTTTGACCCACTTAACGATGACATATGTCCCTAGGGCTCCTAAGACCCCTAGGGACATATTCGAATCGTTCATATGGGTCAAAGGGTTTCATAGAGTGACCTATGACCCCGTTTGACCCATTAAACGATGACATATGTCCCTAGGGGTCCTAGGACCCCTAGGGACATATTCGAATAGGTAATATGGGTCAAAAGGGTTCATAAGGTGACCTATGACCCTCTTTGACCCATTAAATGATGACATATGTCCCTAGGGGTCCTAAGACCCCTAGGGACATATTCGGATAGGTAATATGGGTCAAAAGGGTTCATAAGGTGTCCTATGACCCTTTTTGACTCATTAAATGATGCCTAGGCACATATTCGAATCGTTCATATGGGTCAAAGGGAGTCATAGGGTGACCTATGACCCACTTTGACCCATTAAATGATGATATATTTATCTAGGGGTCCTAGGACCCCTAGGGACATATTCGAATGAGAAATATGGGTCAAAGGGGGTCATAGAATGACCTATGAACCTCTTTGACTCACTAAACGACGACATATGTCCCTAGGGGTCCTAAGACCCCTAAGGACATATTCGAATCATTCATATGAGTCAAAGGGTGTCATAGGGTGACCTATGACTCCCTTTGACCCATTAAAAGATTACATATGTCCCTATGGATTCTAGGACCCCTAGGGACATATTTGAATCGTTCATATGAGTCAAAGGGGGTCATAGGTCCTTTGACCCATTAAACGATGACATATGTCCTTACAGGTCCTAGGACCCCTATGGACATATTCGGATGGGCAATATGGTTCAAATGGGGTGATAGGTTACCCTATGACCCTCTTTGACGCATTACACGACGACATAAATCCCTAGGGGTCCCAGAACCCCGAGGAACATATTCAAATCGTTCATATGGGTCAAAGGGGGTCATAGGGTGACCTATGACCCCCTTTGACACATTAAACGATGACATATGTCCCTAAGGGTCCTAGGACCAATAGGGACATAGTCTAATCGTTCATATGGGTCAATGGAGGTCATAGGGTGACCTATGACCCGGTTTGACCCATTAAATGATGATATATGTCTCTAGGGGTCCTTAGACACGTAGGGACATATTCGAATGGGTACTATGGGTCAAAAGGGGTCATAGGGTGACCTATGACCCTATTTGACCCATTAAACAACAACATATGTCCTTAGGGGTCCTAGGACACCTAGGGACATATTTGAATTGTTCATATGGGTCGAAGGTGGTCTTAGGGTGACCTATCACCCCATTTGACCCATTAAATGATGACATATGTCCCTACGGTTCTAACGACCCCTAAGGACATAGTCGAATTTCTCGTATATGTCAAAGGGGTTCATAGGGTGACCTATGACCCTCTTTGACCCATTAAACGATGACATATGTCCCTAGGTCTCCTAGGACCCCTAAGGACATATTCAAATTTTTCATATGGGTCAAAGGGGGTCATAGGGTGACCTATGAGCCTCTTTGACCAATTAAAAGACGACATATGTCCGTATGGGTCCTAGGACCCCTATGGACATATTCGAATCGTTCATATGGGTCAAAGGGGGTCATAGGGTGACTTATGGCCCCCTTTGACCCATTAAATGACGACATATGTCCGTAGGGGTCCTACAGACATATTCGAACGAGTAATATGGTTCAAATGGTGTCATAGGGTAACCTATGACCCTCTTTGATCCATTAAATGATGACATATGTCCCTAGGGGTCCGGACATATTCGAATGGTTCATATGGGTCAAAGGGGGTCATAGGTCTTTGACGCATTAAATGACGATATATGTCTCTAGGGTTCCTAGGACCCCTAGGGACATATTCGAATGGGTAATATGGGTCAAAGGGGGTCATAGGGTGACCTATGACCCGCTTTGACCCATTAAATGATGACATATGTCCCAAGGTGTCCTAAGACCCCTATGGACATATTTGAATCGTTCATATGGGTTAAAGGGGGTCATAGGGTGACCTATGACACCCTTTTGCCAAATAAAAGACGACATATGCCCCTATGTGTCCTAGGACCCCTAGGGACATATTCAAATCATTCATATGAGTCAAAGGGGGTCATAGGGTGACGTATGACCCCCTCTAACATATTAAACGAAGACATATGTCCGGATATATTCGAATGGGTAATATGGGTCAAATGGGTTCATAGGGTAACTTATGACCATCTTTGACCCATTAAACGATGACATATGTCTCTAGGGGTCCTAGGACCCTTAGGGACATATTCAAATCATTCATATGGGTCAAAGGGGGTCATAGGGTGACCTATGACCCTCTTTGACCCATTAAACGACGACATATATCCCTAGGGGTCCTAGGACCCCTAGGGACATATTCGAATGGTTCATATGGATCAAAGGGGGTCATAGGGTGACCTATGACGCTCTTTGACACATTAAACGATGACATATGTCCCTAAGGGTCCTAAGAGTCCCAAGGACATATTCAAATCGTTCATATGGGTCAAAGGGGGTCATAGGGTGACCTGTGACCCCTTTTGACACACTAAATGATGACCTATGTCCCTAAGGGTCTTAGGACCAATAGGGACATTGTCGAATCGTTCATATGGTTCAAAGGGGGTGATTGGGTGACCTATGACCCGCTTTAACCCATTAAACGACGATATATATATTTAGGGGTCCTTAGACCCCTAGGGACATATTCAAATGCGTACTATGGGTCAAAAGGGGTCATAGGGTGAGCTATGTCCCTCTTTGACCCATTAAACGATGACATATGTCCTCACGGGTCCTAAGACCACTAGGGAAATATTCGAATCGTTCATATGGGTCAAAGGGGGTCATAGGGTGAGCTATGACCCTCTTTGACCCATTAAACGATGACATATGTCCTCATGGGTCCTAAGACCACTAAGGAAATATTCGAATCGTTCATATGGGTCAAAGGGGGTCATAGGGTGACCTATGACCCCCTTTGACACATTAAGTGATGACATATGTCCCAAGGGGTCCTAGGACCCTTAGGGACATATTCGAATCGTTCATATGGGTCAAAGGGGGTAAGAGGATGAATTATGACCCCCTTTGACACATTAAATGATGACATATGTCTCGAGGTGTCTTAGGACCCCTAAGGACATAGTCGAATCATTCATATGGGTGAAAGTGGGTCATAGGGTGACCTATGACCCCCTTTGACACATTAAATGATGACATATGTCCCTAAGGGTCCTAGGACCCCTAGAGACATAGTCGAATCATTTATATGGGTCAAAGGCGGTCATAAGGTGACCTATAACCGCTTTTGACCCATTAAATGATGACATATGTCCCTACGGGTCTTACGACCCCTAGGGACATAGTCGAATCGTTCATATGGGTCAAAGGGGGTCATAGGGTGACCTATGACCCTTTTTGACCCATTAAACGACGACATATGTCCTTAGGGGTCCTAGGACCTCTAAAGACATATTCAAATCATTCATATGGGTCAAAGGGGGTCATAGGGTGACCTATAGCTCCCTTTGACCCATTAAAAGATGACATATGTCCCTATGGGTCCTAGGACCCCTAGTGACATATTCGAATCATTCATATGTGTCAAAAGGGGTCATAGGGTGACCTATGACCCTCTTTTACCCATTAAACGACGACATATGTCCGTAGGGGTCCTCGGACCCCTAGGGACATATTCGAATGGGTAATATGGTTCAAATGGTGTCATAGGGTAACCTATGACCCTCTTTAACCCATTAAACGACGGCATATGTCCCTAGGGGTCCTAGGACCCCTAGGGACATATTCGAATAGTTCATATGGGTGAAAGAGGGTGATAGGGTGGCTTATGACCCTCTTTGACCCATTAAATAACGATATATGTCTCTAGGGGTCCTAGGACCCCTAGGGACACATTCGAATGGGTATCCTTGGACCCATAGGGACATATTCGAATTAGTCATATAGGTCAAAGGGGGTCATAGGGTGACATATGACCACCTTTGATCCATTAAACGACGACATATGTCCCTAGTGGTCCTAAGACCCCTAGGGACATATTCGAATGGCTAATATGGGTCAAATGGCTTCATAGGGTAACCTATGACCCTCTTTTTCCCATTAAACGATGACATATGTCTCTAGGGGTCCTAGGACCCCTAAGGACATATTTGAATCATTCATATGGGTCAAAGGGGGTCATAGGGTGACCTATGATCCTCTTTGACCCATTAAAAGACCATATATGTCTCTAGTGGTCCTAGGACCCCTAAGGACATATTTTAATGGGTATTATGGGTCAAAGGGGGTCATAGGGTGTCCTATGACCCTCTTTGACCCATTAAACGATTACATAGGACCCCTAAGGACATATTTTAATGGGTATTATGGGTCAAAGGGGGTCATAGGGTGTCCTATGACCCTCTTTGACCCATTAAACGATTACATATGTCCCTAGGGGTCCTAGGACCCCTAGGGACATAGTCGAATCGTATATATGGGTCAAAGAAGGTCATAGGGTGACCTATGACCCCCTTTGACCCATTAAACAACGAAATATGTTACTAGTGGTCCTAGGACCCCTAGGGAAATACTCGAATCGTTCATATGGGTCAAATGGGGTCATAGGGTGACCTATGACCCTGTTTGACCCATTAAAAGATGATATATGTTTCTAGGGGTCCTAGGACCCCTAGGGAGATATTTGAATGGGTAATATGGGTCAAAGGGGGTCATTGGGTGACCTATGACCCTCTTTGACCCATTAAATGAAGACATATGTCCCTAGGGGTCCTAGGACACCTAGGGACATATTCAAATCATTCATATGGGTCAAAGGGGGTCATAGGGTGACATATGACCCCCTTTGACCCATTAAACGATGACATATGTCCATAGGGGTCCTAGGACGTCTAGAGACATAGTCCAATCATTGATATGGGTCAAAGGGGGTCATAGGGTGACTTGTGACCCTCTTTGACAGATTAAATGACGATATATGTCTCTAGGGGTCCTAGGATCCCTAGGGACAGATGGGAATGGGTAATATGGGTCTAAACGATGACATATGTCCCTAGGGGTCTGAGGACCCCTAGCGACATATTCAAATGGGTAATATGGGTCAAAGGGGGTTATAGTGTGACCTATGACCGTCTTTGACTCATTAAATAATGATATATGTCCCTAGGGGTTCTAGGACCCCTAGGGACATATTTGAATCGTTCATATGGGTCAAAGGGGGTCATAGGGTGACCTATGTCCCCCTTTGATCCATTAAACGAGAACATATGTCCCTGGGGGTCCTAGGACCCCTAGTGACATAGTCAAATCGTTCATATGGGTTGTAGGGGGTCATAGGGTAATCTATGACCCTCTTTGACCCATTAAATGATGATATATGTTTCTAAGGGTCCTAGGAACCCTAGGAATGTATTCGAATGGGTAATGTGGGTCAAATTGTTCATAGGCATCAAAGAGGGTCATAGGGTGACCGATGACCCTTTTTGACCCATGAAACGATGACATATGTCTAGCAGCAGAGGTAGAAGCAGCGGTTTCAGGACCATGAGGTCAACCACCGACATGAAATGTTTACCGACCAAAAAGCATCCCAAGCAACTGTGCATGGTAGAGCAAGTGGTAGAGGTGGGTAGAAGCAGAAGTCATAGAGGCAAAGGTAATTGACCCAACATCCGAGTCAGATCGATAGCTAGTTCCATATTCATTTGGTAGAGGCGTTGAATCTCCCCCCTTACCTTATAATAGAAGGGGTAGCGCTGCTGCTACCATTCTAAAGGGTCCCCATAGAATATGGGTCAAAGGGGGTCATAGGGTGACCTATGACCCTCTTTGACCAATGAAACGATGACATATGTCCCTAGGGGTCCTAGGACCCCTAGGGACATATTCGAATCGTTCATATGGGTCAAAGGGGGTTATAGGGTGACCTATGACCCCCTTTGACCCATTAAACGATGACATATGTCCCTAGGGGTCCTAGGACCCCTAGGGACATATTTGAATGGGTAATACGTGTCAAATGGGTCATAGGGTAACCTATGACCCTCTTTGACCCATTAAATGATGACATATGTCCGTAGGGGTCCTAGGACCCCTAGGGACATATTCGAATCGTTCATATGGGTCAAAGAGGGTCATAAGGTGACCTATGACCCTCTTTGACCCATTAAACGATAATATATGTCTCTAGGGGTCCTAGGAACCCTAGGGACATATTCGAATGGGTATTATGGGTCAAAGGGGGTCATAGGTCACCCTATGACCCTCTTTGATCCATTAAACGATGACATATGTCCCTAGGGGTCCTAGGACCCCTAGGGACATAGTAGAATCATTCATATGGATCAAAGGAGGTCATAAGGTGACCTATGACCCTCTTTGACCCATTAAATGACAACATATGTCCCTAGGGGTCCTAGGACCCTTGGAGATATAGTCGAATCGTTCATATGGGTCAAAGGGGGTCATAGGGTGACCTATGACCCTCTTTGACCCATTAGACGACGATATATGTCTCTAGGGATCCTAGGACCCCTAGGGACATATTCGAATGGGTAATATGGGTCAAAGGGGGTCATAAGGTGACCTATGACCCTCTTTCACCCATTAAACAACAACATATGTCCCTAGGGGTCCTAGGACCCCAAGGGACATATTTGAATCGTTCATATGGGTCAAAGGGGTTCGTAGGGTGACCTATGACCCCCTTTGACCCATTAAATTACAACATATGTCCCTAGGGGTCCTAGGACCCCTAGAGACATAGTCCAATCGTTCATATTTGTCAAAGGGCCCTATGACCCTCTTTGACCGATTAAATGACGATATATGTCTCTAGGGGTCCTAGGATCCCTAGGGACATATTCGAATGGGTAAATGGGTCAAAGGGGGTCATAGGGCACCCTATGACCCTCTTTGACCCATTAAATGACAACATATGTCCCTAGGGGTCCTAGGACCCCTAGGGACATATTTGAATGGGTAATATGGGTCAAAGGGTGTCATAAAGTGACATATGACCCTCTTTTACCCATTAAACGATGACATATGTCCCTAGGGGTCCTAGGACCCCTAGGGACATATTCAAATCATTAAACCACAACATATGTCCTTAGGGGTCTTAGGACCGCTAGTGACATATTCAAATTGTTCATATGGGTTGCACCCTATGACCCTCTTTGACCCATTAAATGACGATATATGTCTCTAGGGGTCCTAAGACCCTTAGGGACATATTCGAATGGGTAATATGGGTCAAAGGGGGTCATAGGGTGACCTATGACCCTGTTTGACCCATTAAACGATGACATATGTCCTTAGGGGCCCTAGGACCCCTAGGGACATATTTGAATCATTAATATGGGTCAAAGGGGGTCATAGGGTGACCTATGACCCTCTTTGATGCATGAAACAACGACATATGTCCCTAGGGGCCCTAGGACCCCTGGGGACATATTCAAATCATTCATATGGCTCAAAGGGGGTCATAGGGTGACCTATGACCCTCTTTGACCCATGAAACGATGACATATGTCCTTAGGGGTCCTAGGACCCCTAAGGACATATTCGAATCGTTCATATGGGTCAAAGGGGGTCATAGGTTGAGCTATGGCCCCCTTTGACCCATTAAACGATGACATATGTCACTAGGGGTCCTAGGACCCCTAGGGACGTATTTGAATGGGTAATATGGGTCAAAGCGGGTCATAGGGTGACCTATGACTCTCTTTGACCCATTAAACAATGACATAGGGTAATTCTCATATATTCGTATCTTATTATAGCAACAAAAGTAAAGTTATTAAAGTATCAAGATAGACCAAAAGTAAATTTTTTTTTTACTATTGCTAATGTTGATCATGAAGCCTTGTTGGAGACCCTAAAACAAAGAGAGGACCCTATTCGAATACTCAACTAGGTATATATACTTCTTATGTTATTTTCTTCATAATGATTTAATGAATTGATGATTATCTTGTTTAATACAATAAGTTACTAATTTTTGTATGATATTGGAATGTAGGTGCATCATGAAGAGTTGGAGGGGGGTGGTATTGGGGATAATTTCTAAAATTTATGATGTATTATGATATAAAATGTGTAGTTTTTTGTATATGGTTTTTGTATTTTGGTAGGTTCTTTGTAAGGAATTATAAGAGGAAGATATTGAAAAAGTTCTTCCAAATCATATTTGCATGTGATACAAGGCTATAACAACAATTTTAATAGCATTTATAACTATATAAAAGATAATTGCATGCGGATATCTTATTACAAATTTGGTTTTTTCCTTATTTGACATAAAGCTAACATTATGATTATTAAAACTATTTTTATCAAACTAATCAAATAAGAAAAATCTAGAAAGTACTGATGAACAATTAGAATACTTGATTTCTTCCATTTTGCAACCAATCATAGCATTTGAAAGCATAAAGAGTCATAATATTGTATAATGTTTTGAAAGACTTTCATATTGAAAAGTGTATGAAGCACATTTGGGATAAGCCATGAAATCCATGAAAGAAGATAGCACGTAGGATAAGCAATTAAAGCCAATAAGCAAGATAGCACATGCATAATGACATGATATGAAGTTGGATATGAAGGCTATGAGTGGATGAGTCATTAGAGGTATCAAAAATCCCATCATAAATGAGATCTTGGATTTTATGTTTCAACACTGTGGAATCTTTAGTTTTATGAAATTTTCTTCCATGAAGATTAATTTAAGAATGCCCCGTGTGTATGTAAAGGTCTTAAGGGAGATTAATTTAAGAATGCAATATTCTCCTCTAACCTTTTCTCAAGTTTAGAATTGATTTCTATCATGTGCTTAGAGAGATGAAGGTAAGAAAGATTATTTGTCTCTTCTAGCTCTTTGTATTGAACATATAGAAAGAGAGATGACAAGTGAACAAATTTAAGTGTAGTCAATAGATCAAGGAAACCATTTAGTGAAAGAGATTCTTAGTATGCATATCATAGACCATGAAGTTAGAAAATACCAATAGCTCTAAGACCAAAGAGCCATTTTAAGCATGTTCAAGCACTAGAGACATAGAAAATCAAAGTCAATTTATGAAACTCCCCTTAGCAAAAAATGCAAACAAATATTTGCATTTGACGTTTTGACTTGGTTGAAAAAGTTTAACAATAATTGATAATATTGCAAGCTTGATGTTCAAAAGCAATTTTTTTTCCAAGAAAAATAGTGACACATGGAGTAGTCTTCAAACAATCAAGCAAGGCACAAAGCAACCTTTCATGATACAAGTCAAAGGGGTCAACCTTTCTTGACAACTTTTCAAAATCTAACTCCTAACGGCTACAAGTTAGTGCCATTAGCTCCGAGTGGGTGGGTGAACCATAGTGACACCCTTGTTCCAACCATGTAGACCCTCGATCATTCGCGGCCACCCCGTACCGAGGAGTCTCCAAGGTGCTCTAAGTGCATTTTGAGGTCGATCTTTCGAGGGTCATAAATTAGAGCTCATGAGGGCTATCGATGAACTGTCAAATGCTATAGGACAGTGATACTGAGGCCTAAAATAACCTATCTCATTTTTGAGAGATCACATTCTGTTTGGATTCAGCACAACGATCTCGCTCGATGCCAAAACTTGCAGTGTGCCTCAGTTCATAGGTGCACCAAAACGTAACTTTGAAACCACTAATCTTGGCATCGAATCATCAGTGCCATTAGCTCCGGATGGGCAGGTGAACCCTAGTCACACCCTTGTTCTGGCCACAAAGACCATTCATCATTTGCGGCCACCTCGTATCGAGGAGTCTCCAAGGTGCTCTAAGTGCATTTGGACATCGATCTTTTGAGGGTCATAACTTAGAGCTCATGAGGGCTATCGATGAACTGCCAAATGCTATAGGACGGTGATCCCGAGGCCTAAAATAACCTATCTCATTTTTGAGAGATCACATTCCGTTTGGATTTAGCACAGCAATCTCGCTCGATGCCAAAACTCGCAGTGTGCCTCAGTTCATAGGTGCACCACAGCGTAACTTTGAAATCGCTGATCTTGGCATCGAATCGTCAGTGCCATTAGCTTCAGATGGGCGGGTGAACCCTAGTCACACCCTTGTTCTAGCCACAAAGACCATCCATCATTTGCGGTCATCCCGTACCGAGGAGTCTCCAAGGTGCTCTAAGTGCATTTGGAGGTTGATCTTTCAAGGGTCATAACTCAGAGCTCGTGAGGGCTATTGATGAACTGTCAAATGCTACAGGATGATGATGCTAAGGCCTAAAATAACCTATCTCATTTTTGAGAGATCACATTTCATTTGGATTCAACACAACAATCTCACTCGATGCCAAAACTCGCAGTGTGCCTCAGTTCATAGGTGCACCACATCGTAACTTTGAAACTGCTGATCTTGGCATTGAAATTTCAGTGCCATTAGCTCCAGATGGGCGAGTGGACCCTAGTCACACCCTTGTTTTGGCCACGAAGACCATACATCATTTGCGGCCACCCCGTACCGAGGAGTCTCCAAGGTGCTCTAAGTGCATTTTGAGGTTGATCTTTTGAGGGTCATAACTTAGAGCTCGTGAGGGCTATCGATGAACTGTCAAATTCTATACGACGATGATTCTAAGGCCTAAAATAACCTATCTCATTTTTGAGAGATCACATTCCATTTGGATTCAGCACAACGATCTCACTCGATGCCAAAACTCATAGTGTGCCTTAGTTCATAGGTGCACCACAGCGTAACTTTGAAACCACTAATCTTGGCATCGAATTGTCAGTGCCATTAGCTTTGGATGGGCGAGTGAACCCTAGTCACACCCTTGTTCTGGCCACGAAGACCATCCATCATTTGCGGCCACCCCATACCAAGGAGTCTCCAAGGTGCTCTAAGTGCATTTTGAGGTCGATCTTTCGAGGGTCATAACTCAGAGCTCGTGAGGGCTATCGATGAACTATCAAATGCTATAGGACGGTGATACTAAGGCCTAAAATAACCTATCTCATTTTTGAGAGATCACATTCCATTTGGATTCAACACAACGATCTTGCTCGAAGCCAAAACTCGCAATGTGCCTCAGTTCATAGGTGCACCACAGTGTAACTTTGAAACCGCTGATCTTGGCATCGAATCGTCAGTGCGATTAGCTCTAGATGGGCGGGTGAACCCTAGTCACACCCTTGTTTTGGCCATGAAGACCATCCATCATTTGCGACCACCCCGTACCGAGGAGTCTTCAAGGTGCTCTAAGTGCATTTTAAGGTCGATCCTTCGAGGGTAATAACTCAGAGCTTGTGAGGGCTATCGATGAACCATTAGAGGAGAAAAGTTTGTAAGGATGGAGTGGCTTAGTGTTTTTGCTAAAATAAGTTAGTGGGAAGGCTTTATTATAGGGTCTTGGCCAAACTAGTGGGGTGTTTGCCCACTCTCTAATTTTAGAGAAAAGTAGGTTTTGGAGGGAGATTAGGGGAGCTCTACTACAACTATCCTTACCCTAGCTTGGACCAAGGTTGGTATCTCAAACTTGCTTCTTTTCCATTTCTTTCTTTTAGCATGGTTAAGCAAATATGCAAGTGTGGAGTTTATCAATGGAGTATGCATTGCATTGCATTGTGGAGTAGCATTCATGTGAGTGCTTGAATGGTGTTCATTCCATGTAGATTAGTGTGACACCATTGTGCATATTGTTTTATTGTGTGGAGTATTGTGAGTATTAGGTTTGGATTTCATCTATTTCCTTGTTGTATTATGGGTGTTGATATTGTGTTGTGAAAATGTGATTTGCTCTTGAAAATTTATTGTTTTATTTCTACTTGGTTTTGTCTTCTTGTTTTGTGCTTGAGTATTGTTATGGGCATGGGACTTACAATCACCCTTATGGGAAGGGAAGAGAAGTCCAGGGTGAAGGGCTTAAGTTGGGTTCAAAAAATGTATTGAGAACATTAGAATATGGGCTCCATTGTATGCCATAACATTTCATATCTTGCTGGGGGTGATAAGGAAAGTATGGTGTAGAAAGGAAGTTTGAGGAGTTACAATTGATGGTAGTGGGTTTGGAGGAGGAAATGTGGAGGCCCCGAGAGGGCATGAAATTTGGTGAATTATGATAGCCCCGAGAGGGCATGAAAATTGTTTATTGCAAATATGGTTTGGTATGGCAAGTATCCATTTTAGAACACACCTTCACCCTATGTTTATGGTTCCATCTGTGAAGCCATTGTGAAATAGTCTTGGGGGGAAATTGTTCAAGTTTGAAATGTAATGTTTATGCATTGAAAGATTGTATGTGTATCCCAGTTTGAGCCTTGTTCCCTAGCGCGGGGGTGGTCTCTTTGAGGCCTATGGTTGGGTGGAAAGCACCCATGGTCCTTGTTATTTTGTTGTGTTGCATATGCAGATTTGTGTCCAAGGGAGCAATGGAAATGGCTTGGAATGATCATCTTGTAGATTGATGTTGGATGAGAAAACTTGACATTGTGCCCTCATTTGTGAAGGAGGATTCACCAGCTTGTTCATGTTCTCAACGATCATGTTGGACAATGTTCATGCTACTCATTGTCCATATATTTCAATGTCCATGTTCCTTATGATTTTGAAAAGTCCCTTATGTTGCCCCATTGTGATTGAAGGAGATTGTATCATTGTTACCTAATGTACGTGTAGAAGAAATAATTGATAAGGTTGTATATGCATGTTTCATTTGGAGTTTATATTGTTATGAAAGCATTGGTATGAGTCACAGATTTTCTTTGACATCATTGTTATCATTTGAAAATGTGAAAGAAAGTTTTCTCCTTGTGGTATTGTAAATGACTAGTTGATAATAACAATCCATAGATGTTATGTGATACCATTGATTGTATAAATTTAAAACTTAGTAGATTGCTTACAATCTTGTTGTGTACTCAATAATTTGGAAGGAAATTTTTATGTTCATATCACATGCATGGATAAAATTGATTTTAATTACCAAGCTTAATGCAATTCTAAGCAAGAAAATCATCAAATTAATTTTATGATATAACAAAATTAAGTTTGTTGTAAGAGAAGACATAATAAAATCTATGAGATACATTGCTGTAGGCATGCATTTTCCTCTCTAGAAAATGTATGGTAAAGGGAAATAAATCCCTTCCTTAATACAGAGCAATAAAATATTAAAGAATATTCCCAGATTCTAGACTACTATCCAATAAAAATAAAAATAATAATAGCATATAGAGACTAATGAGTGTCCTAAACTAATATATTTTCTAAGTGACAGAATGGTACACATTACAATCTTGTGACCTCTAAGTCACATCCAACACTCAAATAATAAATTAGTAATTAAATAAATAAAGGAATATTAGTGTGCATGTTAGAGAATATGAAAAATTTAAATATTTAACTCAAAAATAAAATAAAATCCAAGATTGATTGGATGTACATATAATAGGGTTTTAATATGAAGTAAGTTGTTAGGATGTTGGGATTGGAGAATCAAGGATAAGGATGGATGGTGGATTAAAATAATAACTCAAATCTAGTTGTATCTAGTCAATAAAGCACATTGATACATTGATACATATATGTCAGAACGACAAGGTATGTTATATACAAACCTTATTTATACGCTTGCACCTAATCCTTGCATAAACAATTCATCTAACAAAGTTAAATTGACACACTCAATATGATGGTGTAGTATGATGTGTTTAAATAAAAATCATGAATTATTATTGAGTTAAGTACTTTGAATTGGCCCTTAGACTTACTAAGAGTTCCTCATTTTATGTGCTTACTAATTTGTACTATGAAACTACTTTGAATCTTAACATGCTTTGATAATAATAATATTGATAGTGAGAAAGTGAGCTTATGGTGAATAGTTAGATGTAATTTAATGTAAAAAGTAAATGTAATAGTATAGTAATTGTAGTAATTAAAATAGTAAATGTAAAAGCATGGAAATGTAGCTAGATTAGTTAGTAGTTGATGAGCTAGATAGTTAGTAATTGTCTTTTGTTAGAGTGAGTTTAATTTATGTATTGAAATAGTAATTTTTGTGTTTAGAAAACTGTAGTGAGTGCTAGTTTGGTGAGGAAGCAATGTTGATAGATAATGAGGATATAGTAATATAGTAATTGTCACATTAATATATATTGTAATGATTAATGAATGTGTGTACATTGGTAATGAGGATAATAAGTAATTTTGATCCCCTTCCCTTTCATGCTAGAATCACGACCTAGTCCATATGATACAACCGACAGACCCTAATAGAATATTAGTATCAGAGGCTTGTTAGGATATGAATTACCTCACTAATTTATGAGTGTTGTATCTTGAACTTGCTCGTTTGACTCGTGATGCTAACTTGAACTAGACTGTCATCCAATCTATTTGAAAACCACTGGTGACTAAAATGTTAACACCTTCACACTATTCACATGAGTCTTGAAATCCTATTCAATGATAACCTTGTTTTACAATATGTAATTTCTTATGCGACTTCATAAGCTACAAAAAAAAAAAAAAAATTGTTGTGTTTTTACTAGTAAAATTTAGGGCATGACACATGCTCCATGATAAATTGAACAATACTAGATACTAAATTAATATGTATATCATTGTGCACGTAAATGACAAAAATATATATCAAAATACATGTATCCATAGAAATTTTTTTAAACAAATATATATCAAAGATCATGTATCCATAGATAAAGTACTCAAATATATATATATATATATATATATATATCAAAATACATAGATCCATATACAAAATGTGGCTGATCCTGCCATCAGAATGTGTATAATATCAATGTTTCTGTATACAATGTGGCATATGCCATCTCAAAATGTCTCATGATGCATCCTATGAAAACTATACTATCCTAGGGTGCTAGTGGATGAACAAAATGCAACCTCTTCGCTGCACTAGGTGGATCGGATGCCTCCTACATAAACAAAAAAGGAAAACCCAAAGTTAGACTACTAAATTTATATGATTCTACATATCTAACATTGAATTACTCAAATGTATAATGATCTTTTCTGTATTGGAGATTAATACTATCAAAATTTCATAATAAATACCTCTCTCGTCGACCTCCTGCATCGATCAGGAGTCCTCTCGTATGCCCTCGGCAATGCTGGTACATCTGTGATTGTGGGCTATATATGTTCAAATACCTTTGTCAGATGAATCTACAATTTAAAATATAACATTATAATTCATAGCATGATAAATTTATAACATATTTAATCATGAATTCAAACTACAACTTACTATTGTAGGCTCCTCCTCAGGAGTGAGTGGCTGCGTCATCAAATCTACATAACTATCCCGTTGAACCTCATGTGCACTAGGAGTCTCCTATGAGATACAAAATAGTAGTTGTTAATATCATGGAAATTAGTTTTAAATTTATTTATGAAGATAAGTGATGCAGGAGCATCCCATGCTCATCAGGGGAACATTGAAGATCCAAGGCATTACAGAGGTAATGGAACATCTCTTGAAGTCAATTAGGCAATCCTTGCACCAATTATGGCTCATGGAAGCATACAAAGTTATAATGTTGGACTCATATGTGGAAGAAAGTTGTAATTGGGCATGAGATAGGATTTTAGGATTTCATATGGTAGATGAGTCATTTGATAGGTTCATGTAGGTTGTCATGATCATATCTTGTCATTAGACAAGTCAAAACGTTCTAGAATTGAGTTTTGGGGTTTGAACAAGCAGGCCCTAGTTTTTAAGCCATTTTAAGGAGGGTTTTGAAGTTTGGGTGTTTAGGAGTGTGACCAAGACCTATAATCTTGAAAATCCTTAGTGTGCTGGTCCCTTTGTTGAAGCCTTGGTGTGTCTAATTCCTCCTTGTGTGTCCCAGAGTTGAAAGGTACATAAGTGGTGTCCAGAGATTTCTTGGTGAGGAAAGAAAGAGAATTGGTGAGTTGGCCCTTGGGAAGGAAGAAAACTTGTTGTGAAAATGCCTCCTAAAAATCAAATGGCTAGAGAACTTGAAGAATTGAGAGAAGAGTTGGCAAAAGAGAAAAGAGAGAGGAGAGAACTTGAAGCATCTAGAGTGAGGGAAGAAAGACAGATGAGAAGAGAGAGGCTGAAGCTTATTGCAAGGATAGAATCCTTAGAAAAGGAAAGGCAAGAACCTAGAGGAGAAGAGGTTAGAGGAAGAAATCATGGAGAGAATCATGAAGAAGAAGAGTTTGGTAATGCAAGGCAAGAGCATGAGACAAAAAATGATCCTGAAGAAAGGAGATTTATGAGAATCATTACGGCAGTACAAGGTAATGGTGGGAAGAACCATATTGATTTTCCAATATACCAGGGTAAAATGGATAGTGAAGAAGTGCTAGAGTGGATAGAGGCCCTTGAGAACTACTTTGATCTTGAAGACATAGAGGCAGATAAGAAGGTAAAAGTAGCAACAACAAGACTGAGAGGAACATCACTCACTTGGTGGACTAGTGTTCAGAATGAGAGAGAGGAAAGGTGGTGCAGGGCACATAACCTATGTGGCAGGGGGGAACAAGTATCTCTGTTGTCAGGCACCTTGCCACTCCATGAAAGCGAGGATTCAAGTAGATTAGGAAGTTGGAATAAAGGTTTGGTCCATATTTTACAAGTTGGTCTATGTTTTGTAATAAAGGCACAAGTAAGGCCCACAAGAATTTTGGTGTGGTTATAAACCAAGTGACTCCATGGGACCAAAAGGCCTTAGAATAGGGTATTTAGAGTCTAAACAGTATTAGCAAAAAGTGGTTGTTTGTTTGTTTTATGGTTGGGAACGCCTATATGGTTGTTCCAACGGTCACGTAGATCTTTATATATGTCATATGTGATCTTAGTTGAAAGGGGGAGATCAGAGTGTATGGTGGTTTGGAGAAAAAATAATAAAAACTTCAATTTTCTGGAAATTTACTTAGTTGCATTTAATAAATCCATATGACGAATTTTGAGTCAATGGAATAGTTTAGAAAGTTAGGGAATGCATAAAAACTATAGTTTGAAATTTGAATTTCAAATTCAAATGGTCATATTAGTTTTGGAGGGAAAGTAGTAATTTGGTATTTGTTTGATTAAATAAACCTTTGTATCCAACTTGGTCGGTTGGACAGGTGCATATAAGCCTATTTAAGTTGTAATGAACATATGCAAGACATGAATCATTATTGGTATGGAAAAAATCACAAAAATTGTATAGAACAACAATCATACTTTCCTCTGCATCAATTAAAAAAATAAAAAATAAATGATACTTATACATACAATGGGGCTCTCTGTGCGAATGAAAATCCCTGATGATCTAGGATGCCAAATCTGTACAGGCTCATCGCCAGTAGCCACACCCTATATACAATAAATAATGTAATTAAATGAGATTACCACAAACATTTTACAAGAATGCATCAATATTTAATCAATTAGAAAAAATCTAATTACCTTTCCTTTGTTAATGCATGCTGGCTCACCCCCCACACTTTCTCCCCCTGGGGCAGGTGGTATCTGCAAGATAAAAGAAAGATTAGTAACCATATATGCTAAAATATCAAATAGAAAAAAGAAATGCAAACACAACATAATGTACCGTAGTTGTCTCAAGGCCAAATGAAATGGCCGAGAGTGTAGCATCATCTATCTCTCTGAGCTCCTCCTCGATCATCAACTAAACATGAATGAAGATCACATACATGTAAAAGTTAGTATGGCTTAAAAATTAAAATTAATCTATTATAAAAATTAATTTTAAATCACATATGTCATAACAAAAAAATGTATACACGTACCGACACCGAAGGAGTCCGTGCCTCTGCATTCCCCTCCTCTCTCGCATCAGGGTCTGTAGCCTCTGCACGTGCGTCTGGTGTATCCTCGTCTAATAAAAAATGATACTCAGGAAGATCACCTATGGGACCTAGGAAAATATTCTTGCATGTAATGCAAGTGTGAGGCACACAAATGTGTGATGAGCTAGCTGATGATGAATTGGCACCAACATCATCAACACGAGGAGGCAGGACTGACCTAGCTTGAGATATCATTAAGCTACTCAGCCTATGAATGGCTTTGATGGTCTGAGAGCTAGCCTCTACCATAATATCTGGATGCTGCACTTGAGGAGGGGGGGAGATATCAGGGGGGGGGGGGGGGGACAAAAGTGCCAAGTTTCTTCTGCTGGGAAGAGGGTCTATCTTGAGGAGCTCCTAGTCCTAAGCCCATGTTGGGCTTCATGCTCCAATAGTTCACTTTAAGTTTCAACACAAATTCTGCATATAATTTTCTAAGGAAATAAAATGGTATGTCTAAATTGCCATGTGGAGGGATATCAAAGACCATCCACCAACGGTCCCAAAAATTTGCACGTATGGCATCATTTGTGCACCATTTAATCGATAGTTTGGTTTTTTTTGGGTTAACTGGTATACCCGTTTTTGGGTTAGCAAAAAGGCTTGCCAAATCATCTTTGGTTATGTTGAGGGCTGCGACCTCATCATAATCCAAACAATTATCAAACATCTGGTGCATTTCATCACACCAACGAAGAGCGGCATTTTGTTGGTTTGTAAGGGTTTCAATGTTATCCACTATGGTGTTTAATGTGGATAACATAGGAGCCAGTGCAGGTACATTATTGTATGTTCTATGCAAACCTCTCAACTCAATGAGATTTTCATTTATCAAATCCTTGATTCGAGGAGGGTTTTGAGGAGGTAGAGGATCATTTGGTGGACATTTTTGTAGGGATACTGGATCGTTTGGTGGTGGGTTGCGATGAATATTATTCCCTACCTCAGTGTCATCATTTTGATCAGCCATTCCTATTGAATTGCAAAACGTAATATATATTAAAAAAAAATCTAAATTTTAACCATTTTTGTCAAAAAAACCCTAGATTCAACTAAAACAAACAAAATCATGTTAAAATCTATTAAATTTAGGTTAAAAATGAGTCGGGGGGGGAGGGGGGGGGGGGGAACATACTTGATATCTGATATCCGATCCGCGATGGCAATACTGGCCCAAATTAGCGTAAAATAAGGGCTGCGGATTTGTGATTTTGTTTAATCCAATGCACAAGTATCGGATATTCGATATTATATCGGATATCCAATATAACATCGGATATCCGATATGACATTACAATATATATAATATAACATATAATATATAATATATATTACATTTTATATTATATTTTATATTTATTATATTAATTTACTATATATTATAATATAAAATATTATTATTATATTATATTATTATAATTTATAATATATTATACTTTTTTATTAAATATTATATTATAAGATATTACTTTTTATTATTATATTATATCTTATATATATATATATTATATTACATTACTATATATTATAATATATGAAATATTATATTATATTATTATAATATAATATGTTATTATAATATTATTATTATAGTATAATATTATACGATTATAATATAATAATAATATTATTATATTATAGTATAATAATTATTATAATAATAATATTAAATAATAATATTATTATTATAATATAATAGTATGATATATTATTTAATATTATTATTATTATTTTATATCAATAATAATAATATTAAATAATATATCATACTATTATATGATTTTAATTATTAGTCGGATATTTGATTTAAAATCAGATATCCGATATCAAATCGGATATCCGATATGATATCGGATATCCAATAAGGCTCAGCTTAACCTTCTAGGTTTGGTTCCTGGATAGGTAAAAAAAAGTTAGAGCAGATTTTGAAGTGCTTTTAGGCATCTTCGAACTCTCTTTTTTCACATCGCCACTTTTTGGCACACCATAATCCTGCACATACCCGATAATCTCAACAAAAGTATATCTCACAATTTTAGAAATGCTTAATATTTCAAATGCCAAATAGATTGCCACTCTATTGGCTAATCATTTTTTATTATCTTTAGAGATGCGTCCTTCCACTTTGAAAGAAAAATATGAGATGGAGGGTGTTCCTTATTCTTTAGGAGTTGAGAGTTCAATGAATGCAATAATTACCACATGACCATATATTTCTCATGTAGTGGGAGTTGTAAGTGGTTTTATGAGTAATCTAGGTAAAAATAATTAGCAAGAGTTCAATGGATTTTTTAGTATTTGAGAGGTACTTCCACTCATGTTTTATGTTTTAATAGCAAGAACCTTATATTTGTTGATATGTTTATTCTAATATAGTTGGAGACTTAGATAAAATTAGGTTTACAATAGGCTATGTGTTTTCTTTTGTCAAGGCAGCAATTAGGTAGACTTCTTGTTAGCAACAAGTTGTTGCTCTATCCTCTATGGAGGCCGAATATATTGCTCTTACTAAGGGGGCTAACAAGATGATATGGTTATAATAATTGTTTGTTGAGTTGGGATTTAAATAATGCAACTTTAATCTATTTTTTGATAGTAAGAGTGCCATTCACTTGACTAAAAATTCATCTTTTCACAGTTGCACGAAGCATAAAGAAACCATATTTCACTTTATCTATCATGCTCTTGAAGATTGAAGCCTATAGTTAGAGAAGATTGATACAAAGGTTAATCTAGCCAATGTGTTTACAAAGGTTGTACCTCAAGAGAAGTTTGAAATCTATAGAGCTTCTCTTGGCATTGTCATGACATAGCCATAAGCATTTCAAGTAGGCAATATCTTTGTGTAGCATTGATTGGAATTCAAGTGGGAGATTGTAACGGTTATTAGTAGAGGAATGCTGTAATAGATTTGTTGGTCTGATCATGAAGCCCAATCATTGTCATCTCTTCCTCTTCCAAGTTTTTTCATCTTCCACTAAGAATGAAGAATATATATGTGCATAATCAGTCTATTGTTGTTGTATTGTACTGAGAAATATAATTTGAATAGAGATATTGCCTTGATTGAAGAGTGGATGTAATCCTGACTAGTTGGATGAACCACTATAGATCTATGTGTTAAATCTTATGAGTTAATTTGTCTAAATTAGTTTTAGATTTTATATTATTTTCTATATTTTCTTTAGCATCACCCTAGCAACTCAAAATCAAATGTTGAGATGAATTGGAGAACCCTTGTCACCTATCCCACATTGATTGGCATGGGGTAGGAAAAAATACCATTTATAATGGAGCACGACAACATGCATAGGTACTAGTAAAAACTTATAATTTGTCTTGGGTACATGCTATGGTGGACCCATGACTCTTTTGCTTGCCCATCCTATCAACCACCATGCCTGCGATTAATTCTCATGGCCACCTTTTGTTTCAACATTTAGATGCATTTAGTACATGTATAGTCACTTAAATTTTTCTTAAGGTACATCATTTTCCATCTCAAAGCTATTTAATGTGCCTTCTTCTAAACAAATCAAGACAACTAACATTCTATTTCATTCCTACCCATTTTAGATTATCCTATCCATTGGGAGCTAAAATATGCTCACTATAGAATCAAAGATTAACAATATTCCATCCCAATCTTCTCGCCCATAGACCACCTCCCACGTTTTATTTGTACATTTCCTCTTTTTATTTTATTTTTAAAAAAAAATTACTCACACACACACACATATCAAAATTTTGATACCTCCTATATAAACTTGATTGTTTGTCTAGCAATCATAGAGACATGAAGTGATAAAAGCTTGAAAAACAAAGAAAAACTTCATGTCTATATGGTTGCTGGAAAAATCATCAAGTTTGTGTGGGATTGTCAAAATTTTGATGTTTGTCTCTATTTGTATCATTTTTTCTTTGTTTCTCAAACTTTTATCACCTCATGTCTCCATGGTTGCTAGACAAACCATCAAGTTTGTATAGGATTATCAAAATTTTGATGATAAAAAAGTATATATGACATTACCATTCTACTATGGGATGAGATTCAAGAGTATGTTTCTCATCTAGTGGTTGATATAGGTGAGGAATTCTACATCCTCATAAAGGCCACTTGTCACCATTGCAACCAATTATTATTATTTATTTTTTTTCTTGTTTGGCTAAAATAAACATCCAACTTCCTATATGCTTGGCATGCCTTCAGTTTCTAAGGATTGTTCACTATTGCATGATACGTTCATTAACACTATTCAACCTCAAGAGAATCATACTCTTGTGTTCTTGTATCACTTGCATGTTTACAAGGAATCTTCAATTTTGGTTGTTGTGAAGCATCTTTGTTCATCTTCCCATTCCTAGATTGAATTACCATGTTTACTTATTTTCATTTTATAATTTTTATTGGATGAGCTTACAATAAGATTTTTTTAAAGGACTTCAAAATATTTTTATTTGACAAGTTAGCAAATTATTGAAATGAGTTTTAAACTTTTGGGGGTTTAAAGGTTCTAGTTCTATTTATTATTGGAAACTACAATTGGAATAATTGTTATGTTGCCATTGATGAAAAACCTTACTAGAGTGACATTTACTACCTATGTTGAGTTCCAAATCTATTGATTAATGTAGAGGATTTTAAAAGAGAAATAACTAGATGAACCAGTGATGATGATGATTGATGATGAGTGAGTATGATAAAATTTCAATGGGAACTTGGTCAATTTTTCTTTGACAAGATAATATATTGTTTAATCATTATATGAAATGAAGAGTAAAATTGAGTTGATGTTTAGAAGAGAAGACAAGCAATTGAGTAAAACTCTCTCCTTGACTAAGAGACACATTCACTAGATCAATGAAGTAGAAGATTAAGAGTGTTAAGAGTTAGTTGAGAAAATTGTCTTCACCAAGTGCTAGTTATAATTGAGCTGGTCAATGTAAGATGAACATCAATAATGATTAATAAATATAGTGATGACTGAACAAAGGAACATAGTAATGATGAAGTGTCAACAAAATAATTTTTTGTGAAAGAATGAAGTTTTGAGGTTGACATAGTTGGAATTTTTAAATGGTCAAAACGTGTAAAAGATAGGAATTCATGAGCTGGCATATTTAATGCATAAATAAAGTTTGTTACATGATCAAAAATTTCTAGAAGTGTTAAGAAAGGAGAGGAAGAACAAAATGATTGAAAGATTTGGTGAAATTGACCTAACTATAAGATATATGGATGTGTTTAAGATAAAAAATTATTAAGCTACCTATTTAAGTAGGTGTTAACGATATTTTAGGTTGGTTGTTGACTAACTGATTAGTGAATTTGTGAAGAACTTGTGAAGAACAAACTAGTAGAAAATAAGTGTGATGATTGGTGAGGTGTGATTTCTTTCAAAGAAGGAGAACTTGATGGAGGTCAATCAATGAACCAACATGAACTAAATAGAGATTTGAATTTTCCTAGTGAGTTATGTTTTATAGATCAAACTTGGTGTTACTTTCTAACCAATGTGATAGTTAAAATCTTTGAGTCAAGGTTGGCCTTACAGTCATTTAGTAAATCCTTTAACTAAGGTGACATTCTAATGGAGTGATCCAAAGTCCTCTAAGAAGGCCACTCCTAACAAGGTGATAAAATCCTTTAACAAGATCACACCTAAAAATGTGTTTTGTAACCTTCAACATGGTTGACTCTTAACCAAACTCACTTCAAAAAAATAAAAAGTGGTAGCATGTTACTGGTGGTTTTTTGCAAATTGGGTTTCCACATTAAATTCTAGTATCATTTACTTGGGCACAAATGTTAATTTATGCATGCTAGTTTATAGTTGTTAATTTTACTATTATTTGAAACATATAAATAAAAAATAGTTAAGAAGTTAACAAAATATTAAGTTAGTGATCAGATGTTATACTGGTCAGGCTATTTAAATATTTTAATTAATTTATTTGATGTTAGTAAAAGTTGAATTGGTACATTTAGACTTGAGGATAATTGATTCACCCCCATCGTAATTATTCTAATCATTCTAACAATTGGTATTAGAGCATCTTGTGCTTGAAGGAAAAATTTAAAGAGATTCAAGATAAAGATCAAGACATGTACAAGAGAGATACCTAAGTTGAATAAGGAGAAAATCCCTACATAGAAAAGACTAATGAAATTGCATCCATCTAGAATTGGAGACTCTACAACATACTACCTAGAAAATGATTACATTGTTGTACCTTTAACCATGGCCATTTAACAAATGAATTAGAAGAAGAAGCATAATCAAATGATGATAGATCTGTCATATCCATTGAGTTATGCTAAATTTTATAATGCAAAAGATTGCACCACTACAAAGAAAATATTGGAAAAGTTGGCACAAATCCATGGTGGATAGAAAAAGTGTTAGATATAAAGATGAAAGATTGAGAGGAAAATTTGAAGATATTAGAATGAAGGAAGGTGAAACAGTTGCAAAATATTGCGGCTAAATCATGGAAGTTGTGAATCCTATTAAAGGTGATGAAGAAATTATATTTGATGAGACTATGATCTTAAAAGTGTTAAGGACCTTACTCCCTATCTATGGAATAAGAGCATCTACAATTCAAGAATTAAGGTGTACACATGTAATGTTTTATTCTTGGATAGTGTAATTGGTTCACTTACTACTTTTGAGTTATCAAATTTTGATAATTTGTCACCTGCTATTGTTGAAAGTTCTTTCAATTCTCAACTAATCTTTGATGGACCTAAGATAAACAAGAAGAGAAAATATGTAGACATTAATAGTGAATTTGAAGATAACATTGATGATCTAGAAGCACTATTTCCAAGGAAACTCCCAAGAGAAAAATGAAAATACAAAGGTAAAATTCCCATTATCTATTTCAAATGTAATAAAGTTGGTCATATTTCTACAAGGTGTCCTCAAAAAGTTGAAAAGGAAGAAAGGAAAGACAACTATAGAGGAATGAGATATATTAGAGACAATCAAGATAACAAAAACTAAAAAGATAAAGGTAGTAAATATTCCTATATTTCTATAGAAGATTGTTCTAATAATAATTTTGATGATCTAGATGAAGAAGTTGTCTATGTTGCAATCAATGATGAGAAAATTGAATTAATCTCACATATGAGTAATAACGATAAATGGGTAATTTATAGTACTTTCTCACATCATTTATTACTAGTGATACATGTACTTTTGAGAAGCTTGAACATTATAATGAAAGTAGTGCTGAGTTTGGAAATGATGTACCATGTTATGTGAAAGGTAAATTATTAATTAAATTGAATGATAATATCAAATATGACAATGCACATTTAGTTGATGCTTTCAAATATAACTTGTTGAGTGTGGCAAGGTTGATCAAATTAGGCTACTAGGTTAAATTCTAAAAAATGAAATAAAAGATCTTTGCTACCACTAGGTAATGTGTCAAAATTCCAGTCATGTTTATTATTAGTGATATATACTTATTTAGATTGTGAGTTCTTACCAAGCATATTGTACAACTAACAATGTTAACCAAGAATTTTAGTTGTTACTAAGTTCTATAATTGCTACCAAGTCCTTTGGATAGATTTTAGTTTACACCGAGTAGTTACTATAGAGGTGATGATTAGTAGTGTAAACGAGGCATCTCAATGTATGGCAAGATTACCAGTGCTAACTGAGTTGTGTAGTGCTTACTGACTTCATAGTTGATGTGATGTGAGTCTATTGTTGACTGAGCTACTTAGTGTTAACCAAGAGACTTAGTTTATACTGAGCTCAAGCTAATAATGTTGACCAAGCTATATAGTGTGAATCAAATGATTTAGTTTATATGCCAAGTTTTGCAATATTTGCAAGTCAATAGTGTAGACTGCGTTTAAGACTACTTGGAGGTGATCAATATGGACTGAGCTTCTAAATCTACCAAATGCATGATGATGCTGGGCATTGATAGTGGATGCCAAGTATCAGAAGCCCACTAAGCCAGTCTTTAGAGTTGAGTTTCTACACTTTGGTTGACTTTGTAATATTTGTGTAAACTTGTATCATGGCTAACTTTGTAATTATGTAAATGGACTGATATATATGTAATGTATTGTATCACATCCAAATAATCAAATGGAGAAGTAATGTAATCATAAGAGAAGAGAACAAGTGCAAATTACAGAGGCTCTAGTATTATAAGGAGAAACAAAGATTCATCTATCACAACAAGGTGATTTGTACACTTAGAGGAATCTAATTTAGTAAACCAAGTTGTAGATTAGAGATCAACCACTACTTCATCCTAACAAGTGGGTCAATCAAACCCTTTAACAAGGTAGATCAAATAGTCTTATGCAAATCTCTTTACTAACTGCATACTTCATTGTATGTTTGTAAATCCTTTTGCATGGTGGACCTAGTAGACCTTATTGCTCCAAATAGTGTAGATCGTCAGAAGTAATCATTGTAAGCCTTAACATGCCAACTTTATACTGCAGTACTAAAGCTTGTGGGTGCCATCCCGACTCTAGTTTTACTTTCTATTTGAAAGGTTTCTAGGTCACCAAATATTGTGTTAAAGTGTTATGTATGCTTTCATGTTTTCAGTTTCTCATGCATGCAATTAGATCAAAATTCACATAAAAGGTTTAATTGCTGATTGGGATAAATTTTTTGGAAGTCACTGATTCACTCCTCCCCTCTTAATAGCTTAGCTTATCATAATATTTCAAATAATTGGTATCAAAGTATTGTGGTTCTCATAGAAAAGTTTAACAACTTGAGAAAAGATCAAAGACAATGGAGTTATTTAGACTTGACAAAGATATTGATAATGAGAAGCTAGATTTGGAATTGGCCATTGGACAACTCAAGAAAGAAAAAGAGAAGCTCTCCCAATAAATTAAAAGAAGAAAATATCTTGCAATCCAGATGAATGATTCACTCTACATTAAAGAAATAATTGAAGACATCTATTCAAGCAAGTCAGATGAAGTTGATGAAGCAATCAAATAACAATTAGAGAAGAATAGTACTCTTCAAGAAGAATTAAGAAAATTAAGAAGAGAACAAGAAATTTAGTCAATGAGATTGATTGAAGTCATGGAAGAGAAAAACAAGATAAGAGAAGAGATAGAAGGAAAGAAAAATAAAATTCAGCATCTATCCCTTCAACAAGTAGACTTAATTGATCAACTCACCAATGTAAATAAGAAATCATGAACTTGATGTTGGTGTTTGAAAACACTGGAGGGTTTTCAATTATCCCCATGAGAATATGACACATCTAGGGGCAGCTAACTCCCATTATCAACATATCATTTTAGACACAGGGCCAACTATAAGGCATGGCCCTTCTTCTACTTCAGGCTCTGCTAAATCTAGGTGGGTAGACCTCAGATTTAAATGATACCGTACCAGTGCAAAAACATATCCCTGAATCTATTAAATTAGATAAAACCCTTATTTCTCCTAGTAACTCATGAAATGACACATATCTACAGTAGCCAAATGAAAATCTAGAATATTCATAAGCTGAGTGAGGGAAAAACAATTAAGTCCTTCAACATAAGATGGAAAGAACGTTTGATTTAATAATGTTGAATTTCAACAAAACCTCAGTTATGCAGTAATAAGACCTAATGATCCTATAATTGATCAGTGCCTTAACCATTGGGTAGTCCCATGAATCACAAACATACATATGAATATCTGAGACATATATGCATCTTCAAATATCTGATCTATCTATTTAACTTGTAAATAGACATCAATGCTCAAATTAAATCCCATTCTTACATGATATCCCCATCAGTAAACCTGTAACCCTGTTGATTCCTTGAAGCATTTACACAACCTCTTGGGCCATAAGCAACAATGAATAACATACAGCCTTAAAGGACTGCAATCACAACCTAAGCTCTATGTCAAAGATTGTAAAACATTGCAAATTAGCTGATAAAGGAGATATGATTCAATTGAAACTCAATCATCTATTGCTCTTTGTATCATTTCGTTGAAATTATACAATCATATGCATGAAATGAAAGACATGAAACAACCTAACAGATCTGAACTATCTGTGTTAATCTTCCTATTGTCGTTCATACAAGAAGAATTCGCTAAAGAATATGGTCATGGTCATGGGAATGCACCAAGAACTGGATCCAAAACCTGGTATCTCAGTGGTGACTGGTTTTCTCCAAAAGACTGGAACCTCTACAATGAGAAAGAATGATAGATATATAGGAAGAAGGAATTTTTAGATCTGCTCTACAACAGACAAGTGTCCACTCAGAATTTCCTCTCTTTGTCATGAAAAGACTCTCTCTAATCTCTCTGCTCAACTAAAAATCAAATCCTCATCATTTTGGCTCTTCTAGCATCAAATATCTGAAGCATATGATTAAAAGAAATAACTAATTTGATGCTTGGCCTTTACCCATGGTAAAAGTGAAAATCAGTTTAAAATTCGACTTCTAAAAGCTAAGAAAATCTTTTGGAATTGATTTTCTTCACATTCAGACTTTACCAAGCCTTCCAAACTACTCTGGAACCAACTTTTATGCTTCATGATGAAAACCAGTCATTGTACTGAGAATGCCTCTAAAAATTAAAAATCCGCGTATAGACTGAACCAACGAAGACCTGTACAAAATCTAACCCCAAATTCAGAAAATTTGGATTCTCCCGATTCCAACGGTATATTGAAGTGCCCATTTTTGATAAAAAATGCCCCTGTTAGAGAAATTTGAAAAACATGCCTCCATGACAAAACAGAGCTGTTAAAATGAAAAATTTTAAAAATCTATATAGTCAAACTATATAAAACTTTTAAATATTTGAAATTTTTCATTTGATGCGTTTGACGATCATCTTTGAACTTTCATTTTGATTTTCACTTTAACCGCTCCTTCAATCCAATGTTGCTACTTGTCAAATCCTGGTTGACTGGGCAAGATTTAAGATATTTAAAATTAATTAATATTTTAATATTAATTAATTTTCTTGAAGCCTTTCTCGTAGCACTGCGAGCACTCAGAATTTGCTTCATGTTCTCATGTAGAACACTTCCCTTTTATGTTCTTACGCATCACCGTAAGCCCAAGACCCTTGAAAATTTCATTTACACCCATACAGGCATCACCATACCACTAGAAGCCTTTATTTTATGTCTTACACCCTTACGGTGAAGCCTTTTTCATGGCCCCGAAATCTTTGCACAAGTCCCTTTACGCTCCTACATTGGTGTAGCATCGCGAGCCACAAGTCCCTTTACGCTCCTACATTGGCGTAGCATCGCGAGCCCTCTTAAAATTGTTTACGTTCTTACGCTGGTTTAGTTCATATGAGCATAATCCTCTCAACATCCATCCCTCGGTCATCCGCTCAAGGTTCATGAGTCGTAGCAGCGAAGAAGCATTTCACTCTAACCTCCACTCATACGCTCATGTGTAAGCCTGTAGAAACATTCATATCACCTTACACTCATACGTTCAAGCTTGTCTTATGCATTGGACATTAAGATATTTTAAATTAATTAATATTAAAATATTAATTAATTTTCTTGAAGCCTTTCTCGTAGCACTGAGAGCACTCAGAATTTGCTTCATGTTCTCATGTAGAACACTTCCCTTTTATGTTCTTACGCATCACCGTAAGCCCAAGACCCTTGAAAATTTCATTTACACCCATACAGGCATCACCATACCACCAGAAGCCTTTATTTTATGTCTTACACCCTTAGGGTGAAGCCTTTTTCATGGCCCCAAAATCTCTGCACAAGTCCCTTTACGCTCCTACATTGGCGTAGCATCGCAAGCCACAAGTCCCTTTTACGCTGGTTTAGTTTAGTTTAGTTCATATGAGCATAATCCTCTCAACATCCAGTCATCCGCTCAAGGTTCATGAGTCGTAGCAGCGAAGAAGCATTTCACTCTAACCTCCACTCATACGCTCATGCGTAGAAACATTCATATCACCTTACACTCATACGTTCAAGCTTGTCTTATGCATTGGACATTAAAATATCAACTTTGCCCCCACGATCATGAGAGGTGGGCCCCTCCACAAGCCACTAGCACTTCAAAAGCGCATTGTCTTGAAGCCAACGAAACCATTGTGCATTAGAAGATTTAAAAACTGTAAAACTTCTTCTCCTCACACATATGGGATAAACATTCTCACGCCGAACTCCTTTCATTGCTCGTGACTTGGTCTTTAATCTTGGCACTGGCTGCTCATAACAAAAAACATCTCCTCTACTTACAAATTCTGTTTTAAACAATTCTGCCTTGGATGCTCTTTAAACCTATGACTTCTCTTGTCTTACTTTCCTCTGCAAGCTCACTAGCATAGTTTCCTCTGTTTGATGTGTGAAGAATCCTTCCTGCGGGTGGGTTGTTGGATGTGCTATGACCTTTTATTGATTGTTGCTCTTTCTTCATTTCCATTCTCATTAAACCTGGTAGCCCTTTCCTTGCTGTGGGCGCCTCAATAATGACACCTTGCTATGTATATGCCGTGTGATTCTCTTTTCACTATGCATGATCTGCTATGGTGTGGAAATCCTCTTAGAAAGCTATGGCTCTGATCATTTCATGCGAGGAACACTTTATAAAACTACATGCATAACATGGACGTCCTCTGTTCCTTGCATGATCTTCATATTTGATGGCGGGTTCTTTCTAAACATTGCTCCTTGTGTGAGCTGTGGTTGAGGCATTGCGTTTGTCCTGTTTGGTAGCTTTTTAATGTCTTGATGTGGCTTGGAGCTTGCATGCCGTGGGTTCCTCCTTAATGCTGGTCGTGGACGATACTTTCTAACTGCTTCTCTACTTTTTACACTGCCCTGGCTCCAGTCGTGTTCCTCAGCTATTCTTCCTTATTCCTCTTTGCATGGGTTGCCTCATTTTTCACTTAGACTGGCTGTACATGGAGCCTCTCCTGCTGCAAGGTGTCACTCATCTGCAGCTCCTCTTAGCTCACTACAGGTTGCTTTTTCCTCAATGTGGGTAGTTTAATGTTATTGTGGATAGCTTCTTTGATGCTTTGAGTGCCTTTGAAATAGCTCTCCCTGCTACTACAACAACTAGCTACTGATATATGCTCATACTGGCATCAACAACTACTACTGGCAGCTTCCATGACTCTTAAATGTTGTGTGATACTTCTATGTTGCTCATGTGAGCTCTCATTTTGTATGTAGCTGCTTCCATTTTATAGTGTAAGACCTCTACTCCTTGAAAACATGGAGCATGGCTCCCTATTGTTGGTGTGATTTCCCTTTTTTTTTGCTGGCTCCCAAACTGATGCGTGAGAGGCTCTACTTTCAACTGCGAGTTACTTAGTTTCTTGTAGGGTTGGTGCTGTTTGAGCTTTGATGGCGTGTCTTTCATCTTAAAAGGCGTGAAGTCCCTTTTGGTTCCAACTGGTGCTGACCTTTGGATCTAGTCTAAATGGCATTCTTTTATTGTTTAATATTGACTTGAGCTTCAAAACGTGCCTGCCTCCTACGCTTTGATGGCTTCTTCTCTTTTTAATGCCGTGGCCTCATTTTTTGATGTGCCTTTATCCACAAAATTAATAGCAATACTCCACACTTCACCAGTTACGTATTCACTCCTTTTCATTGCATGTGGCTCTGCTATTTGCCCCATATCTATGGTCCATTGGATAAACTCTTCACCCGGCAGTATATCTTCATACAATCCTGCAAGAAAATTGGCTCTTTAGTTTTGAAATTTCTTTGCAAACGTTTCTCAGAGATTCTCCCGATGAAAGATGATTTTGCTGTCAGTTTTGATGTTGCATGAGGGTAAAGTTTGCTTCACATTTCCTTCCTTTTCCCTACCTAAAGCCTTTTCAACCCCCATTGAAATCACCACCTCACTGCACTTAGAACCCTTTCTGCTCAACTCATGGCCAGCTTAGATGCTATAATAGATGTTAAATTTGAGTGTCTTTTCAGGTGGTAGTATGCATCATGTATTTGTAGTAAACTTTGAAACTATTTTTGATGTAGGTTTGGTTGTCTTCAAAACATGCAAGAAGACAACAAAATTCTTAACATACCCTATCAGCTCACTGAAGTCAGTCGGACCCCATAGTGGGTCCGACTTAAAAAAATTTCTTTTTTGCACGACTGACACCTCAAACTGATCTATTAAGATCTTCAAACTATCTGGCATCAAATTGGATCACAACTTGATCATTTAAAATTCATTTTATCACTTTCTACCAACTGTCAAATTCGTGCCAGGAGGTCCGTCGATTGGCCTTAAAAACTGACCCAAACAACTGACCATGCCCTAAAAACTAGCACACTGAATCTTTGTTCCGCATACTTGCATCCTGCCAAATCTCATCTTATGACGAAGTCCCAGTCAAAAGATATTGACTGTCAAAGTTGCCTACTTAAAAACACCTGCAGATAAACATGCCAGAAAACTATAAATTGGGCTTGGATTTGGCTTTGAAAACTAGGCAAACTGACACCTGGAGAAACGAAAACTGGGGCATTGGTTCCCTATCACCAGCACAATATGATTGTGTGATTTGGGCTCATGAAGAATCAGAGGTCGAATTTGGCAAGCATCTTAAGTTGGCTATCTGGATTTTGCAAAATTAAAAGCACTGATAGAAAACATTTTTTGCGAATAAAATTGACCTGGAAAAGTGTTCAAATGGATTCGTTATGACTTACGAACTGACACACTTGGAGTATTTTCAGAGGACAACATAGGGGTACAATCCATTTGACTTGACCAATCACAGATTAGGAGATATAACGTCACAAACAGGGCTTCCAATCAATCTACAAATACTGACACTAGCAAAAAGTCAAAAATTCCATTTGGAATCACTCTTGAAAACTAATCAAACAGATTCGTCATGATATGGAATTTGAAACATAAAAAGTCTCTGACGCCTACAATGCAATGCAATAGGAATTTCAACATTTGAATCAACTGGTCAAAATTTATTACTCATCAAACAGGGCTTCCCAGAATTTTGAATATTTGGCAAAAACATGAAAACAGTAACTGACCAACTTTGAGGGATTCAAAACCTAGACAAACGGACTCGAAATGACTCAAAATCTGAAACATAGGTTCTCAGGTATGGGCACTAGAAACTCTCAAAGTGGAAAGTCACAAAACCTTTCTGGGTGTGAGATATTCAGATGCAAACACAACCTCCTATCACTATTTGACACTTGGGGTAAAATGTAGATTTGGCACCAACTCAAAACAAGACTTTGCCAAATGGCTCAGAATGACAATTTATCTTCATGGAATAGGTAGACGGGCTGAATGGAAGGTGTTAGAAACATTGAACACCATGTATGCATTAACTCAATAGCGAGGTACATAGGCTACACAAAGCATTTATAGGCCTGATTTTTTCAAAATTTTTAAAAAGTGACTAAAAATGAAGCATGCAATTTTTAGTCCCAACACTTGAGATCAAAGAATGAAATATTGTAGAATGATCTAAACATTGAAAGATAAACCAATGAACGAATGATGAAGTCTAAAGTAGACATGAATTGGTTGAATGAGAAAAGTCATTTTAGACAAAAAGGAAAAGTAGGAATTCAATATACAAAAGAAGGTGAAACATCCAAGCAAGGAGCTCAAAGGAATCAAAAATCTAGTTGCAGTCACTATGGTAAGATAAGTCATACTTCAAACAAGTTTTGGAGCAATGGGAAAGCAAAATTCAATGGAAAATGTTACAATTGCAATCAGTATGGTCACAGAGCAAATGAATGCAATGAGAAACTAAAATTTGAAGGCAAATGTCACAAATGTATGAAGCATGGGCACAAGTCATCAAAATGAAAAACCTAGATATTGAATCTAGTAGAATAAATTGTGAAGTCTATATTTGGTTGGGACTACAACACTTGGTGCAGATGTCATTACTATGGAGAATTTTGATACGTTGGAATAAATTGTGTAAAGCATTACATGAGGAAAAGAGATATTAACAAAATATGTTTCATTTGTATAGAACTTGGTCATCTTGCCAAAAATTGTATGAATATTGGTAGAATAGAAGATGAAAAGAAGGAAAAAGCTAATAAAATAAAAAAACAAATGAGACAACAATGGGTTCCAAAGTCTATCAAGAATGCAAGTTTGACCAATAATGATCAAATCACTCAAGAATTGGGGGACTCCACCATTTTCACTTGATTTCTCAAAGGAGAATTGGACCTAGGCTACTAAAGAAGACATCTATATAACTTCCAATTGTCAAGAAAAAAGGATCCAGATCAACATTGAAGATGTAAAGGGATCATTGAGTAAGAGGTACTAGTTACTACCAAGTTACCTTCCTTATTGAGTGACATTGAGTCATAGACTCTACTGAATGAGGCAAAGAGTAACAAAATTTAATATGGCCACTAAATGATGTAAGACTTTACTGAGTAATCAATGCTAGCAAAATCGATGATAGTCTATCAATTTGATCTAACATTTGTGCTAGGCATTTATTGCAAAATTTGATAAAAGGAATGAAATTGAAGTCATTTTTGCACAATGATTTTTTGAGAAAATTGTGTAGAGATATCTTCAAGAGCACTCAAGCAATTTGAGTGAATTGTTACCAATTCTTTTTGAATTCTCTCAAACCCTACTGGGTGAAGATAGCAGGTACTAGTAGCAAAGAAAAATGAGACTGAAACATGTTGGCTCGTGGTGTAGAATGGAATGCACTAGATTTCAAGCTCACATCTATAGTCATAGAAACCCTAGATCCAAGTGGACTGTAGCCACAAATTCCTAAAAGTTACTATTAATCAATGATATATGTTCTCATTTTAAATGTGCAATTTGGGATATTTGTACACTAGAAATGGATGAATGTTTAAAGTGGTTATTTGTTGATGGCATGTTAAAACCTAAGAAACAAAATCTTGAGGCAAAAGATTTAGCCCATATTCCTCACATGCCATAATATTTCCAAGTGAAATGGATTAGGTTTACACTTAGTCATGTGCACAATGCTCATCTATAGCTAGAGCAACCAATTTTGATTACAAAGAAGATGATCCATAGGATCACTGGTCTACCAATGTTGGCAAAAGCTAAAATGACTAAAACCCTAGGTTAGGCCAAATTGGAGAAGAAAACTCTAGCCAAGTGGGATGGTAAGGGAATGAAAATAAGTAGTGTCACTAACATGGAATTGAAGTTTGGTCTTCATGTCATTAAACACAATCTATAGTTCAAGTAGGCTAAATAGTGTGTTGTGTGAAGCTGTAGACCTGGCATACAAAGTATTCAAGAATAACCTTTCCCTTGACCTTGTTGAGCTACTAATGAATCAATTGAACAAGAACACAGAGAGCATCAAGACATCAAAGAAAAATCAATGTAAGTTTGGCTCTTTGTTGACATCTTTATTTTTCTATGTTCAAAAATTATTTCCATCAAAAGGTACTATTGTTTGGAGGAAAGATGTGCTAGTACTTTACCAAATAAATAAATATAGTGTTGAGATGGGAGAAAATTACACTAGGATCATGGATAATTAATTTTATGCATTCAAGGAGAAAATGAATAATAGATTCTATATCCCTAAGAAACTAGTTGATGACTATAATGATGATATTTGTTTTATGGTGGATAGTGATAAGGTATACATTCAGGTAGTTAGGCCTAGAATAGCATGGGTGAAACCACTAGGATATGACGGAAATATTGATGGAACAAAAGATATAATTGAGGCACAGATAAATGAGCTAGTTGATCCCAAGGCTACATATTTTGGCACATGTGATGAGGCTAAGGCTGGAATTGAACTGGAGATCAAACTCCCTCAAGTGGTTAACAAAGGCAAAAAGAGAATTACCAAGTTGAAAATAACTTCCACTCTACTATTGACTGAGGGTAAAGGTGAAGATGAAGAAGTAGAGGATGAAGAATCAATGGAAGAGGAGCCATTGAAGACAAGGGGCAAGGTAATCATTATTAAGTCTACCAAGACAACCACTTTAGTATTCACCAGGGGATCCTCCAAGAAGAATGTGGACAAAGCAGGAGGAGACACAATTTTCAAGAGGTCTCCACCTATAATTGATGAAAGAATGAAAGTATTGGAATCAGGTTCTAGAATAAAAAACTTCAAAGCATTAAAGTATGAGATTAGAATAGCTGATGAATAGAAGTAGATTGAATACATGCTAATATCTAAGATGCGTAAGTGGGAGTACTCACCTGATCAGCTCACTCAGCAAATTCCCAATGCTTTAATGGATAAGATTAAGCCAAGATGGAAACAAGCAATGAAAATTGCAAAGGATATTCATGAGCAGACCTTGAGGCAACTTATGCCAAATTTGACTGACAAGGAAGTGAAATAGTCCTTAATGAAAAATGAAGAAAATTTAACTTTAAGATTCAATACTTATCTTATTTTGTTGAATGAAATAGAGCATGTTGTGAAGAATGCAATAAATACTTGGAAGAATATCTATCTTCTTCACACGCCAAGTGATTTTTTAGTTAGTACAAGTGACAACCTAGATGATGAAGATAATCAAGAAAAGGATGAAGAGAAAGATGATGAAGAAGTAAAAAATTTTGATAATGAGGATGATGAAGAGGAATAGGAGCAAGAGGTTATTAAGGAAGATGCACAAGATGTTGAGGAAACTGACCTAGTGAAGATTGTTGCAACAATTATAGCCTCACTTTATCACTCTCCAAGTAAAACATTGATAATATCAAGCATAGAGATAGCCTCAACATGATTTATTATTACTAGCACTACAATCACAAGTATCCAATCAATCTTTGCACTAGTCTAGCTTAGCACATCACTGGCTGAAGTGCCAAAAATTTCATCTACCAAGCTACAAGTTCTACCCTCTACAACAATTTTGGCTACAATAGGTATTTCAACTAGTATTTTAACAATAAGTGTAGTATCAATTTTTGTAGCAAGCTCTACTATTTCTACTATTATTTCCATTATAAGTACATAAGCAATAAGTGCAAGGACAGTTGAGACCAAGTCTCAATTGAGCACAAAGATTTTGGGTAAAGGTAAATAAAAGGAGGAAGATATAGATCTTGATGAGGAGATTTTCATTCAAAAATGGGACATCTCCAATCTAACTCCAAATCAAATGCAAACTTTTGGTGAACTTCTACAAAAGAAAGCCAAGCAACAAAGACTAAGAGAAGAAAGGAATAAAGAGTTAAAAATCATTGAGGATGCCAAGAACATTCTACCAAAGGATATAGCTATATAGGTTGAAACTTCTCAACCAATTTTGTATCAATTGGTAGAAGTAGTTTAGAAATACAATAAAGATCTTAATGGACAGGATAAGCAATTGTAGAGAGCTGGGAAAAAGTTTTAGAATAAGGTCTTTAGTAAAATTACAAAGTTGTGTTACCTTTTAGGTTGACTTATCAAAATGATTGAAATTGACTATTTCTATCTAAAAATCAATTTTGTTCAAACATGTGATCTATATAAATTAATTATAGCTAAGTTATATATGGTCTCAAACTTTTCCAATGGAAAATGTCAATTAAATGCATGTTTTATACTAGTTTGTATCAAATTACTAAAGAAATAGAATTATTTCAAAAGAAAGATGTTTCAACAACTCTTACTATATTTTATCATTTTTTTAAATAACTTATAACCACCATTTTATACATCTCAAAGTCAAGAATATTCTCATATAGAGTTTATGTGTTTTAATTAGATATAGTAAATTATAATTAAAAAATTCTATAGACATTTATTTTAACACTCAAAAGGATGTCAATTTTGAGAAAGAAAAAAATATTAAATCATATAATTCTTTTTAAAAAATTGTACTACATTCTAGAGGAGAGAGTACTTTTTTAGAATGTATAGTTTTTCTTCTAGTTAGAATAGATTTGGTTTGAAAAATGTGGTGGGAGATAAAAACTATCAATTTTAGGTGAGTTGGAATTTGAGTCATTATAAAAGAGAAAATATAGTTCTAAAGCCAATTTTTATTTTTGATTGTTCTAGCAATATATGTTATCTATAACATAGTCCAAGAGCAAATGGAAATAATTTTATTTCCATATAATTTTGTGGTGAGAACTAGACCCCTAAGTTTTAGCATTTTTCAACAACTAAAAAATTACCTCTAAAAATTAGGAAAATACATCAATTCTTATTCCAAATAACTATTAAAAATTATAATCCTAAATTTCTTCCATTTGCAAATTTTGAATAATAATACCAATATTATGTCATTGAAGTTGAACAATTATACTTTTTTTATTCTTTTCCTTTATAAAAGGGTGACATAGATTTGTGCTTTTACCCTCTTAGAACTTATTGCTCAACAGATTGTTGTTCACCAAGTAGAGTTACCTACCATTTTACTCTCTAGAAACCTCTTGCATTAATGTATCATTACTTTTTGGAAAATTATGTGACACATTAATTTTCAAAAAAGAAATAAAAGACAAATTCTCCAAAATTGATGAAGATCTAAAGCCAAGTGCACATCTATTGCAGCTTGACCTGAGTTCTAGCTCTACTCACTTCAATAGAATTAGATTTCTAATAGATATCTAGGTAGAAGTACTCAGAGAAGAGGCAAGAATTAGATCTACATTGATAGATATTCAAAAAAAAATTCTCCCTAACATGGATGCACTGCAAAAGCATATTGCATATTGAAAAGACCTTATCCATGATAATAATTTCTTTATTGCAAACCACATGATTGAACTATCAATAGAAGTGCAAGTTGCATTGCACACATGCAAGGTCTTGCAATAGAATTTGGAGAAGACTTTGGTGGTCATACTGGAGCTATATTTAGAATTGTTGTCTCATTTTGTATCACTATGTAAATATAAGCATAAATCTTTGGCATTAATGTCAAAAAGGGGGAGAAAATATAGAAGTAATAAGGAGAGGCTATAAGAGGGAGAAGCTATAAGCTATAAGGAGATGTAAGAAGGAGATAAAAGGGGGGAGATGATGAGAAAATTTTGGAAGAAAATTGCAAATTGTAGAAGAAATGTATATTGTATGTATAGTATATTGTATATTATGTATGGGGGAGCATTATCATGTACATAAATGTATCCTTTACAAAACTAATTTTGAAAATCTCAAAAATAGTATACTCTATTGAGATGGAGACATAAGGTGATGGATAATTCAATTTTGACTAATAAGTGTTTTTGTCACTAGTGCCAAAGGGGGGGATTGTTGAAATTCTAGTCATGTTTGTTATTAGTGGCATACACTTATTCAAATTGTGAGTTCTTACCAAGTATATTGTATAGTTAATAGTGTTAACCAAGAATTTTAGTTGTTACTAAGTTCTACAATTGCTACTGAGTCCTTTGTACAAATTTTAGTTTGCACCAAGAAGTTACTATAGAGTTGATGATCAGGAGTGTAAACCAAGCATCTCAGTGCATGGCTAGTTTACTAGTGTAAACCAAGTTGTGTAGTGCTTACCAAGTTCATAGTTGATGTGATACAAGTCTAGTGTTGACTGAGATACTCAACATTAACCAGGAGACTTAGTTTATAACAAGCTTGAGGTGATAATGTTGACTGAGCTATATAGTGTGAATCAAATTATTCAATTTATATGTCAAGTTTTATAGTATTCATCCAATTACCAGTGTAGACTAAGTTCAAGACTACTTGGCAGTGATCAATATGGATTGAGCTTCTATATCTACCAAATGCATAATGATGTCATGCACTGATAATGGATGTTGAGTATCAAAACCTCATTGAGTCGGTCTTCAAAGCCGAAGTTTCTACACTTTTGCAGACTTTGTAATATTTGTGTAAACTTGTATCATGGCCAACCTTGTAATTGTATAATTGGATTGATATATATGTAATGATTTCTATCACATCCAAATCATCAAATGGAGAAGTAATATAATCATAAAAGAAGAGAAGTGTGAATTACAAAGGCTATAGCAGTATAAAGAACATTAAAGATTCATCTATCAAAGCAAGGTGATTTGTACACTTAGAGGAATCTCATTTAGCAAACCAAGTTGTAGATCAAAGATCAGCCATTGCTTCATCATAATAGGTGGATCAGTCAAATCCTTTAACAAGGTAGACCTAACAGTCTTATGTAAATCTCTTTACCATGTGCATACTTCATTGTATACTTGTAAATCCACTTACAAGGTGGACCTAGTAGTCCTTATTGCTCCTAACAAGGTAGATCATCAAAAGTGATCATTTTAAGCCTTAACAAGCCAAATTTATACTGTAGTACTAAAGCTTGTGGGTACCATCCCCACCTCAGTTTTACTTTCTATTTGGAAGGTTTCCAGGTCACCAAATCTTGTGTTAACATGTTATGTATGCTTTCATGTTTTCAATTTCTCATGCATGTAGTTAGATTAGAATCCACATAAAATTTTAATTACTAATTAGGATAAAAGTTTTAGAAGTTACTTATTCACCCCTCCCCTCTAAGTAACTTAGCTTGTCATAATATTTCCAACATAATGGATTGGATGTGGAAACAAAATAAGAGGTAACTTGTTCTATCTAGAGCTATTTGAATATACTTATGTATATCCTGCACAATATGAAGATGGTTTCCTATGGCATAAGAGGCCATGTCATGTAAAATTTAATAATTTGGTAAGTATTAGTAAGATGATTATAAAGATTAAGAAAAAATTGATTAAATGATGAGGAAAAAATGTCAAATGGGTAAAATGGAAAAGTTTAGTTTCAAGAGAACAACCTAATTTTCTAATCATATTTTGGAATTTTCTCACACTGATCTATGATGTCTTGTTGGAGTGTAAACCTATTATTGTGAAAAAATACTTTATTTTATTTTTTGATGACTTTTGAAGGATAATGACTATGACATTTCTAAAATAAAAATCTAATGCATTTCAAATATTTGAGTTATACTTGGCTAGAGTTGAAGATGAAAAAAGAAAAGCTTGAAATATTTTAGATTAGATAGAGGTGATGAATTCATATTAGATGAGTTCAACATAGTATGAAATGAAAAAGGAATCAAGAGATAGCGTAGTGCTTGAAGGACGACACCATGAAATGGAATAGTTGAAAGAACGAATAGAGAAATCATGGATTGTGTAGGATAATTGATGATTGACAAGAATGTTTCACAGAACTATCAGAGTGAAGTTGTAAGTACTATAGTTTATACTCTTAACTGAGTTAAGAAGGTACAAACAAAACACCTTTTGAACTTTTCCATGCTTATGCACTTGATGCAAATTATTTAAATATTTTTGGAAGAAAGTGTTGCATATTGAAAGATGCAATAAAAGGAAAATTTGATGCAAAATGTGATGAAGGTATATTTCTAAGTTATTCCACTGGAAGAAAATCATAAAATGGTTTGAATTCTAACACTAACAAAATTGTGTAAAGTAAAAATGTTAGAGTTGATGAGTTTGCAAAAAAGAAAAGAAAAAAAGTAAGCATTCAAGAATGAACCCAAAGATTACAAAAAGTTTGTTAATATATATGACTTGGTTAACCCACCACTTTACATGAACAAGAAAAAGAGGTTTCCAAGCATCATCAATATCCTAGCACTAATGAGGTTCTAAAAAATAGTTCTTCCTAGTATCAAGCTATAGGAGTCAAGTCATAGACAAGAAATGATGAATATTAGAATGAGAAGACCAAGCATCAGACAAACAATATTGAGTTGCAGTCAGAAATAGTTGAAGAAGTTAAATGAGTTGAATCAAGTGAACCATAGAAAGAGAGAGGAGACCAAAACCTATCTTACCAAATTATGCGAGAAGAAATCTTACACTAGACCAAATTATTGGAAAGAAAGATTCAAGAGTCATAAAAAGAAGAAGACTAAAAAATGATACATGCCTACTATGTAATTTTTAGCCTAAGTCAATTAAATATTCTTTGGAGAATGGGGACTAGATCAAGGAAATGAATGAAGAAATTGATTAGATAGAAAGAAAAAAAGACACAGAAACTACTACCAAGGTGAAAGGATAAGAATGTGATTAGAACTAAGTAATTTCTTAGAAGCAATTTGAATGAGAAAGGTAAAGTCACAAGGAAAAAAGAAAGACTAGCTTGTAAGGAATATGCACAAGAAGAAGGAGTTGACTATGGTGAGACATTTTCCCTCATTGCAATGTTGGAAGGAGTAAGAACTTTTCTTGCACATGATACTTAGAGATGATTCAATGTACACCACATGGATGTCAAAGCTGTAGTTTTGAATGAACTCTTGGAGGAAGAAGTTTATATGAAACAACCTGAAGGATTTGTTGATCCCAAGAAGAGGAATATGGTATGTGTTGGTGTTTGAAACTACTAAACAATAAAATGCTCAATACCAAAATGGTAATACTCACATAATCTAAGGAGTAGCTACTTCCTAGTAACAACTACATAAGTAAACCATTTGGAACCAACTTCAACAAAACCAAGGATGGTGTTCTACTCTTTAGGCTCTGCAAAACCAAGGTGTGTATACCTAGGGATGATTCTAATGAAAACTATTGCATGAAAATTATCTTAGTTTTATTTTGATTCTAATCTTCTATCTCAAACATATACACAATTTATCCATTTCTTTATATTTTTTGATTCATACACATCCCTCATAAGTAGATTTGGTCACAATTCTCCTTGAGTTTACAATTATTCTTGGAAATAGTAGCTACTTAGGACTTAGAAATAAAATTTAAACAAGTGCTAACTAGAATTATAACCTTGAACAAAATAGAATGAAAATGATTTTGAATTCATAATTGTTTTGACATGTAGAAGCATAATTTACTCTCAACCATTTCTGACTTATATGACTAGTACCTTATCCATTGGGTAAAGAGTCAACTATTGGTAGGAGATCTTGCTCAATTAACTTGTAATTTAATTTATCAATTGTAATCACCTATTTCTATTCTTATGAAATATCCTTTTCATAGACTCATGAATTCTACTAATTTATTGAAGCATTTACATAATCCATTGAATTAAAAGCAACAATATAACCAATATAAAAACCATCCAAACTACATTCAATAAATTAAATCTTATTCAAATGATCTCAAAATTTAAAAAAATCATGAAATAGAGATAGAAATTGGTGACATAGATCTAGTGTAAATACCCTTTCGCATTATCCTTTTTTCTGAGTAATATAATAACCAATAGAAACTCAATGAGAAATCCATAAATTCATATTGATTCTATAATTTCTATCTATTATCAAAAAGTACATAAGTGGAAGTAAACTCAAAACAACTATATATGACTAGATTGACTGTACTTTCTTAAAAATTGAAAAAATATAAAAGTATTTGGACCATCACAATGCTTTGAAAACTCATTTATATAAGCATGAGTTGCAACAAGAAAAGGGTAATTGTGATTGATAAGTGTCCTTTTACAACAAGAAGTACAACAACCCTTTTCAAAATATGCATGACACCTTAATTCAAAAAGAAACAACAAAAATAGTTATAGATGACAGCTATAGCATACAATCTTTAATTTTGTCTTTTTCTCTAATTGACCCTTGTTGGTAAAGCTTTTATTTCTATGATTGTTTCCCATGCAATGAATTCTCTTTTGCTGGGCCACTCACATGTCTTAGTTGTTGCTAATTCACCAATAGATTTTTGACACCTGGCATCTGTAATCATTTTCTCCTCTATCATAAATCTATTCATTTCAGTTTCAATTTTGAATAGAGTGTCAACAAGTTCATTAAAAGAAATTTCATTATCACCCTCAAAAACTGATGCCACTTATGGCGAGTCCATAATATGATCAAAAGAATTAGAACATTCATTCAATCCTTCACTTGATTGGTAGAGTCAAGAATAGAAAGAATCAAAGAATAAAAAGAACTTATCAACACTTCCATTTTATTCTAGATTGCTTAAAATTCCTTGTCCATGCCCTCTTTTATAGCAATAACTTATCAAGAAGGTTTGGATTTTTGGCTAGCAATGGTATTAACATGTCAAAGAATTGCATGTAGGTTCCCCATTATTGGAAAATTGGATCAAGCCAACCTACTACTTCTTTACACACATATTTTGGAGATTGCAAGTTTATGAATGCATTATATGCATCTTGAGAGATTCTCTTCAAGATGCTTATTCTGTGACTCAACACATTCATCATAACATTCTTCTTTGTTGCACTATTAAATTGGGGAACTTCTATTTCCATATTAAATGCAAGCACCTGTATTGTCACCCCTATAGGTATCTCTTTTGTTTGGGCTCTAGTTCTATAGTGTGCTTCACCTCTTCCACATGTCCAAGTGCATGTTCTACCTCCTCTACATTCTTGAGTTGGTCTCTGAGGGATGCCATTTGTGATTCTAAGCTCTAAATTTTCCCTTCCAACTCCTCTATCTTTTGTTTTTCCACATAGCTCATTTTAAGCTCTTCCTCATAAAAATTTTTGACATCTAGACATTCATTATATGCAGTAGCTAACCTATCCTCAACTTGATCTACTTTTTACTCATTCATGAGTGCAAAGTGTTTGACTAGGCTAGAGAGATCTCTTTTCAAGTAGTATTGTCAAGTGTCTAGACAATCATATTGCCTTGTGTAGTTTCTTGTATGTCCATCATCTTAGGCTTTTTGGTGTTAGGGGCAACACTCCACATTGCTAGGGTCTTTGTGTCTATATTGAATCCTAACCCCCTCTTCATTCCTTCACTACTACTGGCTTCATACCTAATGGCTTTTTCTAGTCTTATCATTTGATAAAGAACAAAATCTCTTTCAATATACCAATTTGGTATTAGAATCATACCACTCCTATGCACCAACTCCCTAGCTTTTGAAGGGGTCATAGTTTCACTACTTGGGTCATAAGCTAGTAATTTGTCAACAAATTCTTTATTTTTCTTAGGATCCTCTCCTGGCATGAGGCTCAATGTGAGCTCATTTTGCTTTATTTTGTAAAGAAAACTTTTAAATTTTGATGATTTAATGAAATCATCATCCTCCATAAATTTTTCAAATTGGATGATTTTGTCATCCAATCCCGATGTTGTAATTTGAAGATCACTACAGGCTCTTCCTACCTCTATAGCCCTTTGATGAAAAGAATTTTTCCTAATGTGAGTAAAACATTCATCATTTCCTAGCATCACTTGTAAAGCCCTACTCACCACCCTCTCTAGGATGTGCATTGTTTTTTTCCTCTTGTTGCCCTTTGGCACCCATGTTGAAGATGATGGCTACTCCTCCTCAACATCAACTTTCAATTATGCATCTGGCTCAGGGGATTCTCTATTCATAGTGGCCTCCTCTCCCTCTAGCTCATGTGGCATTTGAGAAACGATATAATCAAAGAACTGTCTATCATCTTTATCAAATTACCAAGATATGGAATCTCTGTATAAAAACCCTTAAAATTAGGGTCGGTCCTTCTTAAGGCCTCCTCCACCTTCCTTATTTCAGCATATTTTCCTAATAGCTCATTAGCCTCCCCTATTGCTACTATGTTAGCAATTAAATCTTCTATAGGGACTGGCTTGCTAGGAGGTAGAATGTAAGCCCTAATGGCTTTAACCTCATTTGTAATGTAGTTCTCAGGGTTATACATCCTATAGGGTCCAGTGGAAAACTTATACTGACCTAGGTATTCACTCAATTCTTTAAATACATTCTTTATAATCTCAAAATATCCTACCTTAAAAGTTCTACAAACAAATGTGGGTTTATGAAAAGAAGGAGGAATCATCTCTTTGTTCATTAATAAAAATTTCCAAAAGAATTCAATAATAGCCAATATAGGGGGTAAATACTTGGGAAGAATGGGAGGAGGCTGTGGGCATGCATATACTCTCATCAATGTGCACTCCTTAAACAAAAATATGTCCCCCTAGTTATGATCTAATTTTTTTTTCTCATCTAAGAAAGAAGGTCTAAGAAAAGTTTTCAAAACATTTGGGGCCCTAAAGAAAGTATGGTCCAATTGCCTCGTAATCACAAAATTGAACAAATTAAAGAACACAAGTGCATTTGAATAATGGAAATTTCTAATCGAGATATGAGTCCATAGTATCATAGGCAACTCACCAAATTCATTAAAAGTTTGATCGATGAAGTCCTAGCTAATGTAACCAATGTTGTGATACAAGATCAAGTGCTTAAGCAATGAGTAATGATGAAATTTGAAATCTTTCATCTCTCCTTTCTTTGAATTGACAATTTGATTGTGCATGCTATCCATGATGATGGCCACATAATCATATTCTTTGTGGTGGAAGGGGTCTTGTATGTCACATGCCATTAGGAATAATGATCCATATACATAGTTCTTTGCACCATTACATCCTATAACTTTGTGTAGTCCATATATAGTATTCTTGAAGTAATTCTTAAACCTGCTCAAGGGAAAAAGATCCCCTACCTTCTTTGGAATCAACCCTGCCTTTTTTACATTGCAAGGGATGTGGGGCAGCATCACATTATTCATAAAATTAGTTTTATTCCTTCCATATTTCTCTTGTAAGTCTTCAATGTCAATAGGCACATCAATTTCTCCTTCTAATTCAAAAGCGTCTATGAAAGAAGTTATGTCCTATGTGCATAAAAAACTCCTTTTATGCCTTTGGAATGTCCTGGTGATTGGATTGTAAGAATTTATTAGTGCCTTTAATAGGTCAACATCAAGAAACACCTTTGGGAATATCAACTTTGCCATGCTCTTGTTCCATGGGTTGGAAACCAATATGTTTTCAGTTTTGTTTTGGTAGAAATATAAAAATAGATTAAAACCATCAATTCTAGGGCATTTTGCATCCCTGACCAAGGAGTACAGATCTTTACAGATATGGTTAGTTTTTGAAATGGTGTTGGATGACCCTAGAAGAATTTTTAGCCAATCTTCTATATACTTGTTTGGCTTCCTAACCCTTGACTTCTTTTCTATTTTTACAACATCTTTCTTCCTTTTTCCCTCGACTATAACCTCTACAACATCATCACCCTCATCTTTGACCTCTATCTCCTTTACAAGAACCTCCTTGACTTCTTTGTCAGCCATTTTCTTTGCAATTTATATTTTGAACTCTTACAACAATAACACAGAAGTCACAAAGCTATAGATACTTGGAGAATTTTTCAAAATAGGAACACAAATTCTTTGAAATGGCAATATTCTAAACATTCAATCATATATTTATGGTTTAATCATACAATCTACCAACTTTTTAATAAATTCTACATGAATGAGTTTTTAATACCACCTTTGTAGGTTGACAACAAGGAATATCAACCATTAAATTTGATCCTGATGTACTTTTTAGTGTTTTATTTTACTTGGCAATGGTGAATTTGTCCTCTTTTCTAAACTAGCATGACAACTTAGCCATTTTCTTTTCAATTTTGGTCTTCCATTTACACGCTAAGTCAAAACCTTCAATTTTTGTAACCTTAGAGACACATTTACCTAGCCTTTACAGATCTATCTAGTGATGCTTTAGAATACTCCAAGCATAGAAGTGTTAGGGTTTCTTAAGGACTATATTGAAATTTCTTTTATGCTCTTACATAGCCCCTTACACCATAGAATCTCAAGCCTCCTCAACAAGTACTTACATTCTTATGCTTCAAACCTTCGTCATATAAGTATAAAGCCTTTTTTACAACCTTCAATTTACCCTTTACACTCATACACACACATATCACCAAAAACTTTAAAAAGCTTCTTTATGCTATTACGCTCAATTCATTAGTCAAGACATCATTACAATTTACATATTCATCCTCCAGTCATATGCTTAAAGCTTTACCCATGGCATCATAATGCTTTTTACTACTCCTTTATTCTCCTTTATGCCTTTCTAGGTTGTCTCATACTTGGAACATTAGAATGCCTTTCTAATTTGCATTCTGTTCTTATGTTTCACTTTTCTCATATCAGTATAAGGCCTTCTTTTCATCTCCCCATCTATCTTTTATGCTTATACACTTGGACTTAACTCATAACCATGAAGAAAGGAATGAAATAGTTCTTCATTCAAATGGTGACCATGAAATTGTAAAGGTGTAATGAGAAGTTTCTCTTTTCAATTATCAATGACTTGGATTAGATCTCGAAAAAAAAGAAAAGAACATCCCCGTTGATTTTAAGCACATGCAAAATAAAAAACTTAAGTTGTTTGCCACACAGGTTGGGCCGATCTATCATGTATGACCTATCACCATCTAGTTGTTCTTATTAGGGCCCATCTAACCACTCAACAGGTCCCACCTAGCATGATCTTCTTTATAAAATTGCTTTACAGTTACCTTTGAGTGAAAGCAGTGAAGGCATGTAAACAAAATTTAAACTTTATTCTACTCTTACAAGTCCCTCTTACATATAGAATTGTAAAACTAATTTATGTCTTCATTAGCCATCCTAAGCCTTTACACTCTTATGGTATTCAATCCAAACATAAGTGTCTAGATCAAGCCACAATACCTTGCCCCCCATCTTCTCAACACTTTACTCATACTCCCGTAAAGCCATATGAGATAGCTCCTTTTGAACCTTTTACACTCACATGCTTAATAGAACAATGCATGAGTAGAACCACCTTATCAAACCCCTTTCGCTCACCTGCTCAACTTATCACTGTAGAGTTGTAAGACCATTTCGAAAGCATTAAAACCCTTTACACCTCTCCACCCAAGGATCAAGCATATGATTAGAGGACCCTAACATGAACTACTCTTCTATTACAGAAAGCATAATTGTATCCCCATGAGACATGAAACCCATTACATCTTTATGCCACTCAGTGAAGCATAACCAAGGGAACATGAATAGGAAAGCATTTTGTTCTTATGGAAAACCCAAATACCGTAAGAATGTAAAGAGAGGAACTTAGGCATTTTTACAAACCCTTTTGAAAATATGAAAAATGACCTAGGGTTCTTACATACTTAGGGTTTTTAATGACTATGTTGATGAAAAACCTTGATAATTTAATAGAATTCAAGCAACACATAAAATATGGCATGACCAAGGTGACACAAAATGTGAACAAATTAATTGAAAAGAAACCCTAATCTACAAGATAGAAGGATTGACTGATTTTCTCACCAAAATTTTAGAACTTCTATGCATTGAGAAAGATCAAATCAATAGTATGTAAGATACATTAAGTACTATATAGATTGAAGAAAGGCCCTAGATCATGGTATGAAAGGTTAAATAATTATTTGGTAAAAACTCATTTTGTAAGAACTAATGAAAATAACAAATTGTACTTGAAAACTGAATCTAAGACTCAGATATTGTTAGCTGATTTTTTTGATGATATCACATTTGGAGGACAAGATTTATTGTGAAAGTTATTTTCTAATGAAATGTTTACAAGGAATTTGATATGTTAATTTTTGGGGACATCAATTTCATTTTTTTCTTGCAATTTTATCAAATGGAGATGGGTATTTAAATTACACAATCAAAGGTTATCAAGGAGATTTTAAAGACCTTCTAAGTGGAAGAGTCAAGACTATTTGGAAGACCTATGGTGTTTGGGCATGAAATTTCATAGAATAATGACTCTACTAAGGTGAATCAAACATTTTATAGGTCAATAATTTTCAAATTACAATATTATTATGCATAGAAAACATGACATTGTAGAAGCACCTGTAATTGCCACTAGATTTTCTTCTAATCCTAGAGAAAATCATATGTTGGTATTGAAAATAATCTTGAGATATCTAAAAGAAATAGAGGACTATGCATTACTATACAAGAAGAGTGACAAGTTTGTAATAATGGTTTACATTGTTGATTAGGAAGGCAACTTTGATGATAGAAAAAGTACAATGGAGGATCTTTCATTCTAGAAAGGAGATTGATTTCATTGACAAGAAAGAAGAAGAATTTATTTCTCATTCTACAAGAGAGGCTTGATATTTTATCACAATAGTTATTAGTTCAAACATTGTGTGGATCCAACAATTACTAAAAGGAATGAAGGAATAAATCATTGAACCTGTGGTGATATATTGTGACAACTCTTGAGTCATTTTAATATTCAAAGAATCTTATAATACATACAAAGAGAAAAGACATAATTACTATCAAGTATCATTACTTGAGAGAGCTACCTCAAGAGAAAGAAGTAAGACTAGAATATGTGAACACAAAGGGACAGATAGTTGACATATGCATAGAGGCATTACCTCAAGGTTATTTTGAAAATCTAAGAGGTAAGATAGGATCAACTCCCCTATATGAAGAAAGCTAAGTTGAGATGTAGAATTGAATCAAATATTATGAGTAGAACATCCTACACATTAATGTAGGAGGTCACACTTTAGCAAATGCTTAAAGGTGTGGAAAGGAAAAAAATTAAACTATGACTGTATGAAGTTGTAAGGAGTTATGAAGGAAGATTAATGATGGAGAGACACTTCTATATCAGTTAGAGTAGTGACATAAGAATGACATGTATAGAGTGCAAAACATTAAAATGGTGTCTTTTACATTGTAATCAAAGATCTAGAGAAGTTATGCATTTACCATCCTATATCTAAATGAAAGAGATAGATGAATTTATGCTTTTGCCATAAGTTGATATCATGAGTCGAGGGAGAAGATTTTAGCACAAGAAGCTATTACCAATGAGGGAGCAATATACCATTGGAGAATCTAAACCACATAGTTGGTATTACTAGACTTTATGTCAAAGGGAGCATCCTAAGTTATCATAGATGAGAATCACATTGAAACTAAGAAAGAAGAGAATATTAACATAGAAGGAAGCTTTGATAGTACAAGTTTAAGAGAAGACATAATGAATATTCTTTTTTGGGTAGCATGTTAACTCAAGATATTTCCATCAATGTGTAAGAGGGATACTTTTGGAAACTTCAATTGGAACAATTCTTATGTTTTCAATGAGTTCAAACCTTATTGGAGAGACATTTACTCCCTCTTTTGAGTGTCATGTTTTTTGATTGATGAAGAGGATTAAAAAAAAGACATAACTAGATGGACTAGTGATGTTGATGAGTGATGAAGAATGAGTATGATGGAATTACAATGGACACTTGATCAGTTAGTGTGTGACAAGATAATATGTTATTTGATGTTTACAAGAAAAGACAAGCAATTGAGTAAAGCTATATGCTTGATCAAGTGAAAATTTTAATTGTTCATTAAAGAAGAAGATTAAGGAACTTAAGAGTTATCTAAGAAAATAATATTAGCTAGGTGCTTGTAGTGAGCCAATTTAAGCCAAGCATCAGTAACAACTAAGTTGTCTAGTTATGAGAGAGTAGAAGAACACAATAATGGATGAGTGTTAGGAAAATAAAATTTTGTGAAATAGTTGAGTTTTTACTAAAATACAATGATTGGTGAGCTAGTCTATTTAATGGATAATTTGAGTTTGTTATGCAATCAAATGCTAAGGTTTGATCAAAATTTTCTAGAATTGTTAAGAAAAGAGAGTAAGAACAAAATGATGAAAGGTTTTGATGACCCTTACCTAACCCAAATATCTACACATGTGTCTAAGTTGCAAAAGATTAAGCTACCTATTGAAGGAGGTATAAGTGATTTTATAGGTCGGTTGTTGGCTTGTTGATTAACAAATTTGTGAAGGATGTGTGAAGAAAAGAGTAGAAGAAGAAAAGTGTGAAGCTTGGTGAAGTGTGAATGCTTGAAGCATTGCCAACGAAATCTACCAAGGGCAACATGATGGAGGGTAGTCAATGAACTAGAACAACCTAATTGGAAATCTAAATTTGCAAAGTAAGTTTTGTTTAATAGATCAAACCTAGTGTTACTTTCTAACCATTGTGGTAGAAAAAATCATTTAGTAAATTTTGACCTAACAATCATTTTGTAAATCATTTAATCAAGGTCACATTCTAACAGAATTATAGAAAGTCCTCTAACAAGGCCACTCCTAATAGGGTAAATAAATCCTTTAATAGGGTCACACCTAATACAATGTTTTGTTACCTTTAAAAATGCTATCTCTTAATAGATATCACTTTAGATGAGTGAAAAGTGGTAACATCTTACTGATGGCTTTTGCCAAATTTGGTTTTCACGTTAGATCCTGACATCATTTAATTGTGTGAATGGTACTTTACGCATGATATTTTATACTTATTTATTTAATTAATATATGACACATATAGAGAATAGAGAGTTAAGAACTGAATAGAATATTAAGTTGCTGATGAGATGTTATATATACCAAGATGTTTAAAGAATTGACTACACTGTTTGTAGTTAGTAAAAGTTGAATTTGTACTTCTCAACCTTAGGATAACCAATTCAATTCCCCTCTTAGTTATTCTAATCATTCTAAAATTTACAAGCCTTTTTATGCATTATAGATTTAAGATTTCTAGTGTCTTACTTATTTTCATTAGCTATGTCTTAGATGTTTTCATATTATTTTGTGATAAGGCTTCTATTTTCCTAATTGTAAAGGGTTTTTAGTTTCATCTCCAATATTGGAGGTAAATGTTTTTCTAAGATATTTGCATGATGTTTCAATGTCATTCTACAGTTTTCTAAAAACTGTATTAAAGACTTCACAAATTAGTTTCAACATTTTAGGGATAATGAATTTCATAAGTACTCTATTTGTGGAATCATTTTTAGTTATAATGAATTATTCTTTTATAGATTTTCAAATTTGGCAGCTAGGGTTTTTAGTTATTTAGATTCATTTTTGTGGTTGGTAGTTAAATAAGTTATTTAATTAATAGTTTTAATGTTGTGTATGTTGGATTAAAGCATTTCATTTTATACTTTTTAGGTTGTCCATTTTGCTTTGAAGGGTCTACAATTTCACATCAACTTTTACATAGGAATAATTTGATAACTTATTAGGGTTTTCAATTTCATTCCCATTTTTTTGGTCTAGGGCTTCAAGTATACCATTAAGGGACAAGTATTTTCTCTATAGTTATCATTTAATTATTATTTTTATTTAAATTATCTTCCTTTAATTAGTTTTAGGTTCTCTCAGCTAATGTAAAAGATACATTTAATTTCAATTACAATTTCAATTCTAGAAAACAATATATAATAAGATCTCTATATTGTGAAATAAAATATACCTTGTTTCATATATTTAATTCAAAGGTATATGATTTAGTAATGAACCCTTCAATAGCTATAAATAGTTTTCAAAATGGTCAAAACATGTAAAATATAAGGATTGATGAGCTAGTGTATTTAATGCACAATTTGAGTTTTTTATGTAACTTCAAAGGCCAAGATTTGACCAAAAGTTTCTACAAGTGTTAATAAAGGAGAGGAATATCAAAATGATGAAAGAATTTGATGAATCTTACCTAACCCTAAAATATATATGTGTTTAAGTTGCAAAATATTAAGCTACCTATTGAAGGATATATAAGTGATGTTATAGGCTAGTTGTTGGTTGGTTAATTAATAAATTTGTGTAGAACATGTGAAGGATAGAGTAGTAGAAGAAAAGTATGAAGATTGGTAAAGTGTGAATACTAGAAGCATTGCCAAGGAAATCTAAGAAGGAGAACATGATGGAGGCTAGTCAAGGAACTATAATGACCCATATGGAAATCTAAATTTGCAAAGTAAGTTTTCTTTTATGGATCAAACCTACTATTACTTTCTAACCATTGTGGTAGTAAAAATAATTTATTAAAGCTTAACCTAAAAATCATTTTGTAAATTCTTTAATCAAGGTAAAGTTCTAATGGAATGATCCAAAGTCCTCTAATAAGGTCACTCCTAACAAGATAATTAACTCCTTTAATAGGGTCACACCTAATAGTGTGTTCTATCCCCTTAAAAAAAATTATCTCTTAATACTTTAGATAAGTGAAAAGTGATAGCATTTTACAGGTTGTTTTTTTCCAAATTGGGTTTCCATGGTAGATCTTGGTGTCATTTACTTGTGTGAATGGTTTTGTGTGCATGTTATTTTATAGTTATTTATTTAACTATTATATGAAACATATAGAGAACATAGAGTTAAGAAGTGAATACAATATTAAGTTGTTGACAAGATGTTATAAAGATCAAAATTTTTAAAGAATTTGATTAGATTATTTGTGGTTAGTAAAATTTGAATTTGTACTTCTAGACTTGAGGATAGCTAACTCAACCCCTCATCTTAGTTATTCTACGAACTGATCCCACAATAGTGGATGCTAGTTTTGTAGCATGATGAAATTTACTAAATGTTGCAAAAATTACAATTTTCAAATTCCCTATGTTCCCACAAACACATCTATTATCTTAACATGAACATATACAATAGATATGTTCTCATGAACATTTCTCAACAAAAAGGTTATGTTCATGTAGACATAACCTTAATATAGGTTCACACGAATGTATGCAAATGACAATCTATGCATTATATTCCTTGGTTTCCATTTTTACTGTTCACTTTTATGGCATGGTAGAATTGCTTTGGATGTTGGAGAAAACATATTGAAATGTTTGAGCAAGTTGCATCACTTTCCTCCAAATTTTGGTTGTTGTGCTTTTCTGAATATGTCTATATGTGATTATTTGAATGTTTTTTTGATATTTTCAAAGATATTTCAATGTTAATTTAATATTTTTATTGCTTATTTATTTGAGTTTTTTTTTTTGGTTTTTTAATTTTTTTAAAATTATATATTATTGTTATTAGAAAATACATTATAATATATTAGAAAAAATAAGAAAATATTAGAAATGATTAAAAATATTAGTCTAGAATATTATAAAAGTATTAATTTAACATTAGGAAATAACTTTTAAAAAATAGTGTTATATTAGATAAATATTACAAAATATTAAAAACTATAGTCTAGAATATTAGTAAAATGTTAGAAAATATTAAAAAATGTTAATCTACAATATTAGGAAAGTATTAGTGTAAAATTAAAAAATATATTTAGAAAAATATTTGTAAAAAAAATAGAAAATTTGAAAAAAAAATTATTTTAGAAAATTCAAACTTATTAGAAAATAGTAAAAAATGTTGTTATAAAATATTAGAAAATATTTTTAAAATATTAATCCCTAATATTAGAAAAATATTAGTATAAGAGTACGAAACAGATTTCGAAAAAAATTAGTGTTATTAGAAAAATATTAAAAAAAATGTAAAATTAGAAAATATTAGAAAGACATTAGAAAATGACAAAAAAACTATTATTCTAGAATATTAAAAAATATTAGAAAAACGTTAGGAAATATTAAAAAAATGTTTGTCTAGAATATTAGAAAAATATCAATTTAACATTAGGAAACAAATTTAGAAAAAAAATAGTATTTAACATTAGAAAACACAAAATGATAAGTTAAAAAGTCTAACCCTAATCCAAACCCTATATATAACCCTTGTTCTAATCTTAACCCTAACCTTAACTCTAACTCTAACTCTAACTCTAAATCAAACCCTAACTCTAATCCTAATTCTAGTCCTAACCCTAACCCTAAACTTAATCATAACTCTATCTCCCTAACTCTAACTCTAGCTCTAACTCTAACTTCAACCCTAACTCTAATTTTAACCCTAACTCTAGTTCTAACTCAAACTCAAGCTCTAACTAGAGATAACCCTTTAATTCTAATGCTAACCCTAACCCTAGTCCTAAATCTCTAATAATAACCCTAATTGTAATCCTATTTATAATTTTACTCCTAAGCATAACCCTAGAACCCTATATATAACCCTAGTTCTATAACCATAATTCTAATTGTAATTTTGACTCTAAGTATAGCATGAAGGCTAACTAGCTCTAACTCTAACTTGAAGCCTAATTATAAATCTAATTATGTAACACTAATCCTAATTTGCTAACCTAAACTTTAACTATACCCCTATTGTTAACCCTAGATATCTAATTCCTATTCTTAACCCTAACCCTAAGCCAATCCCTATCTCCAAGTAGCTCTAACTCAAACTCTAACCCTAATCTAACCCTAACCCTAACCCTAATCCTAAATCTATCTCTAACACTAACCCTAATAGGCTATATATAACTCTAGTTCTATAACCCAAACTATAATCTAAATTTTATAACTCCATCTCTAACTAGATAGCTTGAACCCTAATTGTATACCACTAATTGTAACTCTAACCGTAATGCTAATCCAAGATTTAACTATACCCCTATTGTTAACCATAGAACTATAATTCTAATTCTTAATCCTAACCCTAACTCTAACTCTAGCTCTAGAACTCAAACTCTAACCCTAACTCTAACCCTAAACTAACCCTAACCCTAATCCTAACTCTATCTCTAACCCTAACCCTAAACTATAGCTCTCATTCTAATTCGAACCCTAACTCTGATTTCAATGTTAACTCTAACCCTGACTCTAATTCTAACTCAATCTCAAACCCTAACTAGATAACTCTTTAGTTCTAACCCTAACCTTGACCATAGTCCTAACTCTATTTCTAATAGTAACCATGATAGTAATCCTATGTCTAATTCCACCCCTAAACCTAACCCTAACCCTAACCTTAACACTAACTCTAGCTCTAGAACTCAAACTCAAACCCTAAGTCTAACACTAATATAACCCTAACTCTTACCCTAACCATAATGTGCTCTCCTTCTCATGTATGATATATTAATGTGTAGATTAGATGATGTATGATTTGTATCTTTTAAATATAAATTTGTGATCTAGACTGCATGTATGTATATATGTATTTATAATATACATATGTATTTATAATATATATTAGCTTGATCATTATATATATATATGACTTCACACAATCAACCTAGTCATCAGCATAAGGGTGATGAGGCTCCTATTGTGACTCCTCCTAGTGTAGTTCATGGTGCACCTCATGGTGCCACTCATGGTGGGGCTCATGGTGTAGCTCGTTGTGGGACTTGTAGTGGGGCTCGTGGTGGGGCTCATTCTGAAAATCTTAATGTAACTCTTGGTGCGACTCTTGGTGAGGCTCTTTGTGAAGGTCCTCATGTGGATCCTATTATGGTACATCCATGCATTGATATAGATGCACTATTTTTATTTGCATAGTAGAAGGTTACTAGATCAGAGTGGTCTATACTCTCTTTTGATGATGGTGTATATAGAGACATCTATGCAACCATATGTAGGAGCTTACAAGATTTGACTACTAGAGTTAGAGCACATCATTCTTTTACTATTGATGTATTAGCTGCTATATCTTGGGAGCTTAGAGGTGAGATTTTTCGAGATGCATCTTTTGATGATGACAAGAGGGTAACCCAAAAATATGTCATCAAATGAGATTTGTTTCCATCATATGAGGGTAAAAAGGATAGAGTGAAGGGCTGTCAAGTGACACATTGCATAGATCATGTTGTCACGAGTATTATCTATTCTCATTTCTTAGCCATGCATGCTCATTATCCTAATAATGATCAAATACCTCTTTATTTTGCACAATAGTTGTACATTGAGCTCTACATGGGACTCAACATCAACTACTTAGATATTTCAAATTATTGCACACAATGTTTTGGTTAGATCACAAATTATGACTAGTATCATAGTGCACATGATGTATCACCTTGAGATGTTAGATAGTTCATTGGGTAGAGACCTCCTCCAATGACTTTAGCACTAGCTCCTATTGTCAATAGAGTTGTGATTTCTTCCTAGAGGGGAGCAATTGACAGTATTGGACACATTACAACTACAACTGCCAGTATCAAATTTGACTCTCTTGGTCAGTATATTCACACTCAACAAAGTCATCTAAGTCAAGCACCTTCAGAGTCATCAAGTAAGAATTTTGGTACCTTCCCTGATGAGGCATATAGTGCTACTGGACTACCACTACCTAGTGATGTTCATGCTCTTTGTAGACAACACAGACATATTGATCTAGTGTTGTATTTTTTGGAGGACCTATTGTAGGGTATTAGTTATATTTTTGATACATGAAGATACAAGTAAACTTAGTGATGAACATTATTAGACTATATTAGGGCTCCATTGTTCCACAAGCATAGACCACACTAGTGATATTTGCTGCACAACATAGATCACAACATTCTACACAAGGCTCATGAAACTCTACTTATGGCTATGGCATACAAGTTGTAGATGTTAGAATCATATTTGATAGTCTTGATGATTTTAGTGAGTAGTTGCGAGGGCTATCAGAGATTTATACAAGTTAGAGCATGGGAATTTCATTGTACATAGACATGTTATTCTAGTTTGACACTGATTCTACACCATTACCTAGCCAGTTACACATACCACTTCACTTGTCATTACTAGTAGTTGGAGATTTTGGCATTGAGGGCACTTTAGGAGATTTGGTACTGAGGGTGCTTAAGTAGGTGATGGAGCTTCAAGAGATGTTTCTAGTGTATTAGATAGGATGTTGACACTAGTATTAGAGGTCCATCAATAGATGATACAATGGAGTCTGATGGTCATTTTCTAGCTCCTGAGACTTAGGTTCATATATAATATTTTCAAATTTAAATATATGAAATTTGAAAGTATTTCAAATAGCTATTAAAAATAATAATAAATTAACTAAATTATGCAGGAATAGGTCACTGAGCACATTATTACATCTAGTGTTGGGTTAGGGCATATATGTGAGAGAAAAGATTCTACTAAGACACTCAATAGTGCTCAGGTTCAAGTTTTAAATAGTTTGTAAAGTTATTTATGTTTCAAAATATATGCTTTCATATATATATATATATATAGACACACACACACACACACACATATTTCTAGGGCTTAGTTGTTGCATCTTGGCCATAGAATGTACATGAGACTTGATTAGAGGGTCATTCTATTTGTATGCATCTTGAGGGGTCTCTCTAGTATTGTTAGATATATGTATATTTTGATGCATTTATATATTTGAGAATTTGTATACATGTTTATCTATTCTAGAGACTTACATACATGTGTTTCAATACCTCGATGACATGTATGTCACTATTGACTATATTCTTGAGTTAGATGGCCTCCTAAGACATTTAGGAAGGATCTATGTGCTGCTACTAGATGAGCTTTGCACATTGATCCTATCAGAGGCCCATCATGCACCTTACTTGACACATCTAAGTGTTAAGAAGATGCATGTGGACTTGCGATGTCTATTCTATTGGATAGGGATGAAGCATGACATTGCTTATTTTGTGGCTAGGTGTCTTGAGCGTTATAGAGTCAAAGTAGAACATCAACATCTAGTAGAGATTTTACAACCAAATCTCATTCCTTCATGGAAATGGGAGATCATCTCTATGGACTTTATGGTAGGATTAATTATGACTACTCATCATCATGATGTTATCATGGTTACCATTGATCGGTTGACTAAGGTGGCACATTTTTCATTAATAAGGTCTTCCTACACTACAACCTTTGTAGCTAATGTCTTCATGCATGACATCATGAGACTACATGGTAGTCTATAGAAGATCATTTTGGATAGGGTTCTTGTATTCACTTTGGCATTTTGGACATCACTATAGCATGATCTTGGAGTGTAGTTGAATTTTAGTTCAAGATATCATCTAGAAACAGATGGGTAGATAGAGAGAGTGAATCAGGTTTTGGAAGATATATTGAGGATGTATGTGATGAATAGGAAGACTCTTTGGGAGGACTATCTCTACCTAGTGGATTTTTCTTACAATAAAAAATATCATAGTTCTATTAAAATGACACCTTTCCAAGCCTTATATGGTTGTCCTTTTTGTACACTTTTGAGTTGGGATAGTCTTGAGGATTGCATCATTGGGTCCTCAGATGCTTTGAGATATGGAGCAATAGGTAATGCACATCTAAGAGCACATATCCATAGCACAGGATAGGCTGAAAAGTTGTGCCAATGCTCATAGGATAGATAAGTAGTTTTCCATGGGAGAGAAGGTTTTCTTGAGAGTGCACCTATGGAAGAGTCTGATCTATTATGGAAAGGATTCAAAGCTAGCACCTTGCTTTGTGGGACCATTCAAGATTATTGAGAGGATTGGTCTAGTTCCCTATTGTCTTGCTTTACCACCCAACCTATCTCGTATTCATGATGTCTTCCATCTTTCAATACTTAGGCAGTATATTCCTGATGTGGTACATGTTCTTGATTGGAATGCATTGTAGGTAAACGATGGGTAGCTAGCTTTGGAATTTGGTTCACATTCTAGAGCAATAGGATTTAACCCTCATGGGTCAAACCATAGAGCAGGCAAGGGTCCAATGGGACCCTAATAATGATTCATTAGCTACATGGGTGAATGCATTTAGATTATGAAATTTATATCCCTACTTTTTTATAGGCTTCCAGGAGTAAGCCTAAGTCTACGGGGGTGGATGTAGTGCCTGCCCCTAGTTTACATTTTTTCTATTATTACCAAACTCTTTTATGCTAGTTTTATGTTGATGATTAGTAGTATTTTTTTGAGATTATTAGACATTATTTCAAATTTAGATGATTAATGATGAGATTAGTTGGTAGTCTATACTTCTTGTATACATGATGATTATCATTTTTTTTTTAGTTATTGATTATGATTAGTCAGATGGATTATTATATGTGTTTTCTTATGGATACTTACCCCATACTATATCTATATGGTGTGCGCGTATGTTTTCTTTATGTATGGCACTTCTAATTTGGTTAAGTAAGGGAGTCGTAGTCATTTGCTAGTTAGGATTTACATGATGCACCACTTCCTACCATTGCCTATTTAGTTTAGAATATTATGTTTGTACATGCATGAATTTTTAAGCAGATTACAGGTACTGAGTATGAACTTCCTTGAATTGCCAGGATGAGCATACCTTATTGCATTATCTCAATGGTAAGAGAGGGGAGATATATTCTTAAGTTCAAATCCTAAACCGTTAATCCATTTTTCTTAGAAAAAAAGGACAAGTATGTGAGTCAATTACCTTTCAAATGCATCAAATAATGTTAGTTCATGATCATAACCCTTTAGTTTGATCTTGTATATGTTTTCCTATGATTAGGTTTTGTACTTTGTTTTAAAAGTCTTTGGTGATGTTTCTATTAATTCAGTCAAATTAAATTATTAAATAAATGATTTAATTTTAAAGGAAATTTATTATGGTATTTTGATATTTAACTATATTTAATTATTTGAGAAATTTATTAAATAAAAATAATTAAATTGAAAGATGAAAGTTATAAGAATAATTTTAGAATGTGATAATATTTATTTAATTTAATAATAATATATTTAGAATCTATTTTTAAATAAATGCTAAATAATATTATTACTCAAGTTAATAAATATTTTATCAATTAAATGTTTTGATTAAGTAGAAAAAAGGTTTTAAAGGACCCAAAAACTTTACGTCAATAGAAGCCTACAGATAAAAAAGATAACAGACCAACAATGAAAAGTATCCAACATCAACATGAAACTAACCTCCAACAAAAACATCCAAGAGGTCACAAAAGAAAGAGCTAGAAAAAAAAAAAAAAGTATAGCAAAGCAATAGCAACTAACTAGCTAAGAAGTATTTATTAGGTCAATAGCCTGATCCACTAGAGTTTTCATACTTTCAGCAATAGCCTTCACCTCGTCCTTCTTATTAATATCCTTATTCTTCGTAGAGTGAGCATGGGTACGTCTACTTGGTCCGTGAGAATGAACCACTAGAGGGGAATCATGGCCCTTATCAGGCTCATTCCTCTTCAAGAGCATACTCACATTATCTAACAGTTCTTTGACCAATTTCTCCATGTTACCCATCCTAGTATCCAGATCAGAAAACTTCCTTTGAATGCTGCAAAAATCCTTATCCATGACCCTTTGTTTAGCTTCGATCATTGGGACCTTATACATGAGATTTTTCACTTCTTTAGCATTCCCTATAACTTTCAAAAGCTTACCAATATGCTGGCCTAAAGTTCGCTCCCCTTTAAAAGTTCTACTCAGTTGTTCCATTTCCTTACCTAGCAATTGCATTTGCTACTTGAGGATAACTTGGGTTGCCAAATAAACCTTTAGAAGACTCTCTCCCACCTTCAACTTTATCACCCAAATTTGACATATGCCCATGTTATCCATCATCCTCATCGTTTTAATCTCCATTCTTCTTTGTTTTACTAACCTCCCATCACCTTAGGGATTTTCTTTTCCTCTCCATCCTTCAATCCAAAGGATCATCATCTAAAGGAGGAGAGTTCTACTCATCTTGACAACCTTTTCCATTTCCTTTGCTACCACTCCTCTTATTGTAATGGTCTCCAACAATTTCCTCCACAAAGTCACTCTCCCAATCATGATTAGAATGAACATCCTCAATAGTCTTTTTCTTTTTTTTTTCAAACTTCCACTTGAGCCCTTTTTTGAGCTAAAATACCCTCTTCATCTTCATCTTGCATCTCAGAATCATAGCCTTTTCCTCAATGCTCCCTTTTGTATCCTGATCAACCCCTTTCAAAGTCCTAGGTTTTATAACTTTTTTGGATTTTAAAAAATTCATAATCAAAACTATGAGACCCGCATGGTAGACATGCTCTCCATTTGGGTCATTTTGAATGGTTTGTGTAGAAACACTTAGACACTACAGGAGATAAAAAGGGAAATTGATCCTAATATCATGTAAAAAATGATTTTCCAACATAAAATGATAACCATACAATTTTTTGAATCTCCCATCCAAAGTCAAATATTCCATAATCACAAAGAGAAGAAAATGTCAAGGTCAAGAAACAGAGGCCGGGTTATAATACAAGTCACCTATTTTAACCAGCCAATTCCTCTCCTGTTCTGTCTCCACAAAGTCATCAATAGTCTTATCTGAGAGATTCCTTTCACTATAAAAATTTATCCCATACATATCCAACCTTTTTGCCTCTACAATGACCTCGTTAGTGACCTCCATACGCTGGTTCCCAACCATCACAGAGCCCTCTTTCCATGATTTAACAAACTGGTGTGTAATTGTAGGGTTATTTCCTCTGAGCCTCTCCATGTAAACAGTGAAGATGCCACACCTTAGAATGTCACACACCTCTTGTTTATTCTTCCACTCTATGCAACTAGGTGGCTACACCCTTTTCCTCTTTCCCCCCATACTTATAGAGCCAAAAACACTAGTTTTATTTCTTTGTAAACCCCAAAATTCTCTGAACACACCACTACTAAAAAGAGTGAAGGAAAAAACAAACTATAATTTGTGTGAATTGCCCACCTTTCTAAAAATTATAACCCACCTCACAAAAAATGAGTAATTCTCATAATTTTCTTACAACATCATAATCAAAGGATTTTTGTTGAGATCTCCATTTATCATGATTGACATGATCCTAGCCATTTGGAGGTAAGGTACCATATGACTCCCAACTAATAATGTGATTAATTAAACATGCCACATTGGAAGCCCAATCAGCTAAAACATTAGCTTCTCTATAGTTATGAGATATAATGTAGTTTTGGAAAAAAATTAATAATTTAAAAAGCCTTGGAAATAATATTACTAATAGTCCACAAAGGTGGATTAATTTTATTTAAACAATTAATGATATCAAGAGAGTCACCTTCTATCCAAATATTATTCAAATTCATACCTTTGGCATAAATAGCCATGAAGAGTAGCAGAAGCTTCAGCAATGTGATTAGTTTGACTCCCTAAAGGTATAGCCATGCCACCAACAAAGTCACCATTGGAATTTTTGATAACAACTCTACATGCTACAGTGCTTGGGTTCCCTTTCAAGGCCCCATCAGAATTAATCTTAAACCAATGCAATGGAAGAAAATCCCACCTAGCATTATCCCTAGGATTACGATCCTTTATACTCATATTGAAACTTCTTATATTCCAATTATTAAGCACCCCATCTTCCCACTCATTATAATGTTGATGTCTAGATCCATAATTTTTAGTGCTTTCATTCAAAAGAACCTTTACTTTATGGAAAACCTAAGTAGGATTGGAATCCACCCCTCTAAAGATCCTATCATTGTGCTCCTTCTAGAGGCCCCAACATAGGTAAGGAAGGACAAAGTCCCACAATTTAATAATCAAAACATTCTTGGAAGGAGCTTTTCCAACTAGAAAAAACCAGCTAGATGGTAGCATGGGAAACCTAATGCACATTCATTAAAATTAAAATTTTATCCCAAACCACCTTTGTAAAGGGACAATGTAGCTTAATATGATCCACCAATTCCCCACCATTCTTGCAAAGAACACATCTATTAACAATGATGAAGCCTCTCTTCTTAAGATTGTCAAGAGTTAATATTTTATTTTGCAAAAGAATCCAAAAAAAGATATTAACTTTGAGAATCAAGCCTTTCACCCAAACCCTAGCCTAGCAAGGTTCACCATGATCATCAAAAGAGTTAGCAAAGGTAGAGGCAATAGAGAACATGCCATGGGGATCAGATTTCTAGATTAGAACATCCTCGTCATGGTTAAGAAAGCAAGCATTCAAGTACTTACCAAGTTGAACCAAATTTTGATCCACCCTTAAAAGATTCACCCATAAACCATCCTTCTAATAATCACTCACAAAAGAACCATACTGATTCTTGCACTGCTCCATATACCCATTCCACCTTGGATCATCACAAAGAAGGTAATCCAAGATCCAAATATCTTCCCAAAAATGAACTTTCCTTCCATTACACACCTTCCACATTAACCCTCTCCTTAAAATATGTTTAAATTTCTAAGCATTCTTTCATATCAGAGAACCTCCTTGATTAGCATTAGAAGAGAGGAAGTGTTGAAAATCAAAGTGGTCCTTATTATACTTATCATCCAAAATATTCCTCCATTCACCCTCTTCCTTGTGCCATCTCCAAATTAATTTAGCCAATAAAAGTTCATTCATAGTTGAAACCTTACACAAGCTAGGCCCTCCCTTACCCCTAGGCATACACATATTCTCCCAAGAAATAAGAGGAAGTCTTTTTTAAGTTTCCATAATAGTCCACAAGAAAGTATTCTGAATTTTCTCAATAGCAAGGGCAAAATTTCTTAGAATTTTAAAAACACTCAAAGCATAAAGTGGGACACTTTGAAGGATAGATTTCAAAACAATAACCTTCCCTGCCTAACTAAGGAGAGAACACTTCCAACCAGGAAGTTTCAAGTGAATTTTATCAATTAGTGAGTTCCAAAAGCTATCAGAAGGTGATAAAATTTCACAACCAATAATCCTTTCAATCTTTAATTGTCAAGCCTTACTAACATTGATAAAGTAAATTAGAGTTTTACTCCAATTTATAGTTTGACTAGAAGCCATCCATAATTAGTCAATGCCTTCTTTATGTTCCTCACATTTCTCACCAAAGCTTCCCCAAAACAATAAAATCATCAAAAAATTGTTGGTGTGAACACACAACAGTAGAGGAAGAAGGGTTGAGGCCAACAAAATCCCCTTTCACCAGCATATTATTCACAAATCTCCCCAAGCATTCAACCAAGATAACAAAAAGAATAGGAGAGATCGGGTCCTCTTGTCTAAGGCCCCTAAAAGCCTTAAAGAAAGATGTAGGGGAAACATTTACAAGCATTGAGAAAGAAGCCAAGGAAACTAAAATGAAGATAAGGTCCTTAAATCTTTTACAAATGCTTCCAAGCTCCTAAGAAGGAAATTCTAGCCCACTCTGTCATTGGCTTTAGAGAGATCAAGCTTAAGAAGAAACCCTTCCTTCTTATACACCGCAAGAGAATGTATATTGTCATGAATAGAGATAATGGAGTCCAATATTATTCTACCTAGAAAAAACTCATTTTTCTACCTAGAGATGATACCTAAAAGAAGAGAAATAATTCTAAGAGTAAAAACTTTAGAAATAATCTTATAAAAGGAATTACACAAACTGGTAGGCCTAAACTAATCCATACTATCAACACCCACCTTCTTAGGAACAAAGGAAATAAAGGTCCCATTTAATTCTCTTAGGATATTTCTAGTGCTAACAAATTCCTTCACACCATTATAAACATCAGTCCCAATGATATGCCAATATTTATGAAAGAACAAAAGGGGAAATCCATCTAGACTAGGGGCTTTATCACCCTTAAAGGAGAAAGAATCCTTAGAGATCTCATCTAAAGAAGGAATGGATGTAAGGGATAAGGTTTGGGCCTCTGAGATACAGGAAGGAATGATTTCCAAGAACATATTTTGCTTTTCTAAGTTCAAATCAAGGTCACATTCAAGCAATCTACCAAAGAACTCCATAGCCTCCCTTTTGATAATCTCTTCATTATCAGTCAAACCTTCATCTGTATTGAGTTTGAAAATATTGTTAGTCATCCTATGCTCAAAGGTAGTTAGATGAAAGAACTTAGTGTTTCGATCACCTTCCTTCAAAAAGATCTTTCAAGAACATTGTCTCCAAAACATCTCCTCCTTGGTAATAATATCGTGAAGTTCAACCTGTTTGCTACTTTTCTCTTCCCTAGAGACCAACTCATAACCATCATCTTGAATCCTAGCTTGAATGTCTTTAACCTCCTCCAAAATAATATTTTTGTTCTCAAAAATGTTGCCAAAGGTATTTTTATTCCATATCTTAATATTCCTCTTGACATTTTTCAGTTTGGTAGCCACTCTAAACATCATTGTCCCCTCAACTTTGATAACCCACCTCTCCTTAATGAGGCTCTCCAAATTAGAATGAAGAGTCTACATTTTTTCAAATCTGAAAGGAAATTTTTTTCTAAAAATTAACTTTGTCAGCAACAAAAAAAAAAGGATAGTGATAAGATCCCACACGAACTTGAGCATTAAGTGCACACTTATAATTTAGAAACCAATCATTACTAATAAGAGCACAATCCAACTTGACTTGAATAAGATCCTCACCAACTCTTCTATTTGTCCATGTGTAGTCAATCCCATGTAAATCAAGGTCATGAAGAAGATGAAGATCAATAAAGTTCAATAGATCTAATCTATTGTCCAAATTGGTTTGATTACCTCCCCATTTTTCAAATTCCTTTAAAGGGGTACTGAAGTCCCCTACAATCAACCAATTATACTAAAATTTTTTTTCTTTGATTAGAAATATCTTCCCACAAAGCCTTCCTTCCCCATTTGGAATTAGGAGCCTAAACATTAGTGAGGACCCAACTAAAATTATCTTTAGAATTAGAAAAACAAACATTCATCATATTTCTACTTTGAGAAATGAATCCCCTCTGAATCCATTTGCTAGACCAAGAAACCACCATATCACCTAATGCTCCATCAGAATCACTACCAATAATATTTCCTCCCTTAAAAATAGAAAGGTATTCCACCTTATCCTTGAGCATCTTAGTTTCCTAAATAACAAAAATATCTGGCCTATTACCCCTAATCATATTTTTTAGAATTTCATGTTTATGAGGGTTATTGAGCACTCAAATATTCCAAGAAATTATCTTCATAATTTAAGAAAATGTTTTGATTCAAAGATGGTTCTCTAACTACCATCAACAATGCTCTTGTTAGCCTCAACTATTCTTTTGTGTAAATTGGAAGGCCTTCCAACTAAAGATGGAGAGGACCCAACATCACCATTTTTGAGATTAGCTCCACCATTCTTAGATGAAGAACTAGGTTTACCCTTAAAAGGTTTTGAATCCTCATTTTTGGGGTCAACATTGGTTCCTTTCTTATTATTTTTCACTAGAATAGAGTCTTCATCTTTTTTACTACCTTTCTTCCTGCCTTTTGACTGTTTCCAAATTACAGTCCAATTGGCCTCAGAACTATCATCTTTCCAAACTACTTCCTCAACCTAAGAAATACTAAGAAGGTCCTTGAATTCACCACTAACAAAGTTACCATTGTTTATAACAAAATCTCAAGCTTTTTGTACCGAAGGTAAAGGCAAACCTTTCTCCTTGTGATATCCTTCTTCAGTAGAAACCCTACCCTCCTTAGAAATGTTCACCATATCTTCCTAATTTCTCTACAAGCTATCACTATTAGGATTCTTTGGTAAGACCTAGGTAGAAGTGATTACACTAGAGTCCTCCAAAGGTGAGACTACACCAAGATCTTGAAGGGGAGCATTAGTCTCAGGAAGTTCACCAAAAACCTCCACATGGATGCTACTTACCACATCACCCTTAGAGCACTTGGATTGGTCCTTTGGGAGAGCCAACACATCTATCTCTACACCCTTAGAGAGATCATTCTTCACCCAAAATTTCTTAATCTTCTTAGCCTTTCCTTTCAGAGAAGGACATTTCTTAGCCCAATGACTAGCTTTCTTGCAATGGAAACAAGCAAAAGGGATAGATTCATACTCAATCCTTTGGTCCCAAATACCAAGTTTAGATTTCAAAGAGATATATTCAGGTAGATCTACACCACAGGAAACCCCAACATAGAATCTTGTATAGTTTAGTCTCCTCCTAAAAACAGTCATAGGATCTAAGGAAGGAGTTCGACAAAAGTATTAGCAATATTTTTGAACACATCTTCCACCCAAAATTGAAGAGGGAGGCCATGTAATTTTACCTAGATAGGAGCTTGAATATTAGCATCATCTAGAGAGTAAAGGTTGGGGGTCCATTTATGAAGTAGCAAGATATGTCTCCCCATAACCCAAGGACTATTGTAGAGGATATCCCACTTATCCTCCTCACAAGAAAAAAAAAAGCAAAGACAACATTTAGCCATTGTAGAGATATCAACTTGGCCCATAAAGCAATATTTTTTTCGAACAAAAGCTCGCACATTTTCAATATTGGGTCTAGGTCCAATGAAATGCCCAACCAAAGTAGAGTCCATATAGGAAATATTTCTATCAATAATTTGATCAAGGATTTCGATTGAGAACTTACCTTTACCCTTCATGGAGATATCTTTAACTAGTGGGAAGGCAAAATTTCCAGTAGGTCCTATCCCAAATAGACTGGACCATTTTTTAATTTTCCTAGGCCCCCCTCCTAAGTTTTCCAAAAACTTGGCATCATTAGCATCCCTAGATTCAACAGGGGAATCCCTAGAACCAGGTACAAAGGAATTCAAATTCCAATTCCTATCTGAAGTCTCCCCTCTCTCGCTTGCCATAGTCACCAAGATATTCCTTGACATCTTTTATCAATTAAATATTGAAAATTAAATTGAGTGGTTAAAAGATATTAATTTATTAAAAGTTTAAAGATTGCATAATGTGTGCATGAGATTAAAATTTAATAAATTAAAAAGAGAAATCAAGTGAAAATTAAATAAAGTGATTTTATAATTCAATAAACATGCACAGAGGAGAAAAAAGAAAAGATAAAAGAGTTCTCTTGGGTGATCACAAAATTGGAGCCCTAACTTTAGGAGAGAAATCCATATCACAACTTGTGGATTCATTTTTGAGGAACTGTGAATTTTGGAGGAACAAAAAGGATTTTAGAAGAGAGAAGGTTTTGAGAGGAGAAATTTCTCTCACAATCTTCTTGAGTGTAGCAATTAGCACCAGAGTCTGGGTAGATGCTTGTGATTATTTGCACAATTTATTACACCTTTTTTTTTCATTTTCCATCTTCTTCATGACTGGGGATTGTAAATCTAAATTTCTCTATGATCAACTCTTGAATATTTTGATTTGAAATTACTAATATGCATGTCAATATCTTCTACATACGTATAGATTCAAATATCTAAGATTCCCATTTTAGTAATTTGCAAATTAGATATTAAACCGAGGAGGGTTTTATATTTGAAAAAAAAAATTTTAATGTGAAAATTTGTATGGTTGGTTATATTTTTCAATCAAAATATGGATAGGAAATTTGTTTTAAAAAATTAGAATAGGGAGGTTATTTTATAAAATTGATTTTTATATATACCAATTTTTTTATTAAAAAATATATAATATTGTGGGGGAATCAAGGCCATGACACCCCCACCTCCCACCTTCCCATGGCTAGCAACATTTAACACTACTACCATAGGTATTGCGATAGCAGTGCTGTCGCAAGACCTGTGATAGCAGGGAAGCTACATGACTCTGCTTGAAAGTTGATGAGCTTTTCAAAAAACATAGGTAATGTTTTTATTATTTTAAAAAAAATTTACAAATTTTAATATATTTTATTTATTATTAAGTTTTAATGCTATTTTCATTAATATTTAATAATATTTATCATTAAGTATAAATGTATTATTATTATTATTTTGATCAATAAATGGTTGAGACCATGATAATTGATTAATAATAATAAAATTAAGTACAATAGTTTTCCTCCATTCAAACAAGCATGGATAGGAAAGAAAGGGGAAAGAAAACCTCTGGTCTAGCCTGAGACCATGGTCCATTATTATTACAACATAATAGGGGAATAACCCAATCAGAATATTCTTATATCAAATATTACAATGAAAAAAACTAATTTGAACAAAAATATTTAGGTACATAGCTCTTTAATGCTACCAAAGACCTCTTGGTGAGGATTCCAATACTTCTCTTTTCATTAATGCATTGAAGCCAAATATGATCATCCCTATCTAGCTATCTTACAAACAAATTGGTTAATAATTAATAGTACAGTAATATTAAGACAAGAACTATCTAACACAGAATTAATATTATTAGAACCATTTTAATTAATATAACTATAGGAGAATCCAAGAGATGTATTTACACTCTCCTAAGCTTATCAATGTATTAATAAGATTAGGCCTATATTAAGCAACAAATTAAAGAAGAATATGAAAACATAGCTTATTTTCCTCACATAGAATTTAGAAGAGAAACAAGAGCTAAATAGAAAATTAAAACTCAGTTACTAAATTCCATCAAGTTGAATTGAAACACCAAAAAAAACGATCAATCTAAATAACTTAAAAGTCTTCCCAAACAAAAGGAGTACCAAAATTCAAGGAGGGCACATAGCCACCACCCATGTTTAGCTATCCATACTCAGACAACCTCAATGAAATTAAATGCATATCCTAAGCTTTCTATCACAAAGAGAGGCCCTATAGAATACAATAAAATCTTCTTTGTAAGCTAAGTGTCTAAGAAGGATTTATCAATAAATATAGAAGAGTATATAATTGTTTGATTAAGCCTCATATAAATTAGTATGAATCATAGCTCAAAATTATAAATGAAGACTAAAACATATTTGCAAAATACCATTTAATAGAGGGAACTATCCCAAAAATTAAAACCAACTACCAAACAAGAGGAGTGTCACAAAACAAAGAGGGAGAGATTTGCAGGTACCATCCCTATTAACTCTGAAACTCAGACCAACTAGAAATAATATTAAAAAACATAGAGTACTAGCTTCAAAGAAAACCTAAAACAGAGGAACAACTGCCAGACATAAAGCAAATCTAAGATTGTGTACAGTGCCCCATTAACAATAGAGAAACTAGGTGCCAAATCCATATGAGAACATGGAAACCTCAATCTAGATGCTATTCATGAATTTGATTTTGATATCCATAATTTTGTCACTATGAAACTCTACCGAGATATTACGTATGAAATAATGAAACCAAACCTGATAATCTTATCAAAGAAATGTTAGGATATCAATAGAAAACAAGGAAACTCACAATAGTGTAAACATGAATACAAACCATAAAAATAGCTTCCATAATGCCAACCATAATTAGTATATCTCAACTACAATTAAATCAAACTTATAAAATAGATTAAAGTAGGAAAAAGACACAGGCCATAAAAACCTCCAGATTTAGAGCTACCAAATGGAAATGTAATAACAATTCTTATTATCATCATAATTAGCTCATTACTATATACAAAATAAAGGAGTTATTAAATTCTCCATATGACTATGTAAAAGTATTAAAAAAAAAACTAGAGCATAGTATTACTACTGTAGTCAACAACAACTATATAGTATAAAGTCCAATACAAAAACCCATTATTGGGTTACATGGTTACCAATCTAAAAAGCATAACCTAATTACATATCAGGCCAACTGATTACCATAATAAAATATATTATCTAGCAACGCCTCCAAGAAAACCTTATTTCTAGTATAACATAATGACTTTAGAGACATCATTTAGATTCTCTATATGAAGTTAGGAGGAAATTGAGAATCACACATAACCCTACTAGTCTTTTCTGAGTTTGGAGTATAGAAATTTAGGGTTTCAAGATTATCAAAAACTACACCGGGCTATATATATATGCATTAAAAGCATTAAGATAATTGAATAACCATACTCTATTCTCCTCCTCTATGATACTCCTCCATCTTGGGTCATTCCTTATAGAAGGCTAGGTTCTCATGAATGATCAAAGAAGGAAGACAATAGGCAACTTCCAAATCTAGAGACCTCGGCAAAAGATCCATATATTTCTCTAGAAGAGGAATGCACACCTTATCATCAATGCTACAAATAGCTTGTTTGAGACCCTTCCTCTAGGTTGGGTCAAAAATGTTGTAGCAAAGCTAGATGATGGCCCAAGGCTCCACCCTAGCTCTTTCCATACATCTAATAAAGGAGCCTATTATATTGCTATTCATCTTCCATTAAAAATTTTAATCAAAGTCTCCTTCACCAATAGCTTTTCTCATGAAAATCCTTGTCATATCGTCCACCAGTTTCAAAATTCTACTCCAGTGCTCTAGTTTGACATTGTTGTAGAATGCCATGGTGTGATATTCCTTTATATGGAAGATAAAGATATTGGAGTCCACTTGTAGAGAATAGCAAACCAAATAGTGGGCAAGGAAAAATGACGCCAAAGAATAAAACAAAACCAAATGAAGAGTCTAGAAGCCTAGAATGGTATGACCTCATATAATGATGACACCAGCAAATCAAAACACAGGCAAGACATAAATGGCATAATGAAAAAGCCGAAAACCAAAAAACCATGAAAACAAGGCCAAAGATAAATGAAAATGAAAATGACACCACCTATCATAATGATAAGTGGAAGAGAAGGGCAATCAATAAAGTAATAAGAAAAAATTGATAATTATAAAATCAACATTGTTGGTAGACATTAACATAAATAAAAACACCTCCATGAGAGATGGACAATCAAATTAGCTATATGGTAAAAGGATAGAAATAAAACCCTAAAAAGAAAAAAACTAAATAAACTTAAAAGTAGGAGGATGAATGATAAGATCTAGGAAAATGATAATAACTAAGATAAATGTATAAACTATATATTATTATAGACCTAGAAATTAACACCATTAGCTCCTCTATTTTCTAAATAATCTACCTTCTAATTACCTTCTCAGAATATGTGACAAATTTGACTATCAATGAACTAGTCTAGGAGATCAAGAACTTTGCCTAGCTTAAAATTGAGGACCCAATTATGGATAACACATTTCTTAACCACACTTAAGATGATCTGAGAGTCACCTTGTATGATGAATCTTGTCAACCCTAACTCATGACACAAATGTAGACCTTTGTCCAAGGCTTCTAATTTTGCTAGATTGTTGTAGGTAGATAGAATAGACATGGTTTTTTTAGCTATCCATTTGCCTATATCATCATTAATGATATAGCCAATTCCAACCATACCTAGATTACCCCTAGCTGGACCATCAGAATTGTGTTTATACCATCCTTTTGGAGGAGGAACCCATTTGCACCTTTCCATAGCCGCCTTTTTTTTCTTGAAGTATAATAGAGGAGGATTAATCAAGTTGATCAAACTCTTCTTCATGAGACCATCCTATATAGAGAAAGATCCCTTTTTTTTCCTAGAGTTTCTGATGTGGGAATCAGTTACTTCCACTATGCTAGCCTCAAATTTTGGTAATAACTCTTCTAGTTTCAATTTAGAGTCTTGAAAAATGTGTCTATTCCTGTCCTTCTAGATTTCCCATGACACAATTGAAGGACATATGTTCCAAAGTTTATTGTAAATACCCTTAACCATGTTTGTGGGTCATCCTTTGATGATATCGAGTAAAGCTCTTGGCAAAGGTAATGACCACCTTACCCTGAGTCTAAGCTATTGCCAACATTCCTAGGAAAATGGACAACTATATAATAGGTGATTCGAATACTCATTATTGTGTTTACATAGCATACACCTAGAAGTACCTTGAAAGCCAAGTTTGCATAACCTGTCCATTTTCAACATTCTATTTTAGAATGCAAACCATAAAAAGAATCCTACCTTGGGTAGACAAGTAGCATCCCAAAAAATATTGAGTAGAACTTCTACTTTATCCCATCTTTGTGAGTGTAACAAAGTTTTGTATCCATTTCTCACACTATACTTTCCATTTTTCAATACCCAAATAAGTTCATCTTTCCTCTTGAATTGCTTAATTTTCCTATCTAACAATTTTTTTTCATAAGCCTTAATAGCCAAAGAGTCTACTCCCACCCTTTCCAAAGATTTCCAAACCCATCTAGAAGTACCTTCTGAAGTAACTTTTGTCTTATAGTTACTAACTTTAACTACTCAAAGAGAGAAAATTTTTCTTTGAGATGCTTAGGGAAGGGCCTAGAGACTATTGGAGGGTGTCCATCTGAGGAGTCCTTCCAAAATAAGGCTTCATAACCCAAACCAACATCCAAGGTTAGAAACTTGCAGACTAAATAATGACACTTTATCATGAAATTCCAACTTTCAAACCCTCTGGGAAGATTCTTTATTCCAAAAATCAACTAAGGATCATCTAGATTGAGATATTTATTATATAATATCTTAGCCCACTTGTGGTCTCTTTCTTTAAAAGGATGCCAAATTAATTTTTCACCTAAGGCTTCATTTTGCCATTATAAATTCTTAATACCAAGTCCACCCATTTTCTTAGGTTTACAGATATTCTCCCATTTGATAAGTGCCAATTTTTTATCTTCTTCATAATTCTTCCAAAGAAAATTCCTATGTTTGAGTTCAAATTTTAGGAGAGAACTCTTAGAGAGAGGGAGACAAGAAAGAGGAAAAGTAGGAATGGTAGATAAAACAAATCTTATTTTTGTACTCTTTCTAGCCCTTCAGATCCATTTATCTTTCCAACTCCCGATCGTAGCATCCAATTTCTAAAAGGTGTTATGCCAAACCTTGTTGTATTTCAAGCCCTTCTCTAGAGAAATGCCCCAATATTTATAAGGAAACTAACCTTTTTTTATATCCCATGATGTTACGAATCTAAAATTCCACTTCTTTTTTAGTATTTAAGAAATAGATCTTGGATTTGAGCTCATTTACTTTTTGATTGGATGCAACCATATATGATTTAATGATGGCTATTGGACCCAACACCTCTATAACTATACTTTTTCTAGGTGGAATAGTATTGTTTACATATTTTTGATGTGAGATATCAGGCATGTTTCTAGTAATAATAATACTAGAGATTTTTTTGTTGTTTTAGGAATCTGAAACAACTCTCCCAAAGGCCTCCACCATAATGATATAGAGGGAAGGAGATAACGAATCTCCTTGTTCGATACCCCATGATATTTTGAAAAAAATTTATGGCATCCCATTGATAAGTACTAAAATTTTAGGAGTAGAAATGAATTTAAAAATGAGATTAATCCATTGATGAGAGAACTTGAAAGTTTCAAGAACCTTAAAAAGGAATTGCCAATCAACCATGTCATAAGCTTTTTGAATATCTACTTCATAAACATGCATGCCTCCTTGCTCTTGCAAGTAGAGTGAATAGTTTCTTGAATAGTAAGAATGCCATTGAGAATGGATCTACCTAGGATAAAACTTGTTTTTCTTTTAGAAATTAACTTTTGGAGGAAACCATTAAGTGTATTTGCTAGTATCTTGGAAAAAAATTATAAACCATGTTGCAAAGAGCGATAGGCTAGAAATCCCCAGTGGTCTCAGGGTCAATCCTTTTGGGAATCAAAGTAAGAAAGGAGTAATTGATTTATGATAATAGAGCTCCACCATTCCTCAAAGCTTCAATGGATTTCCAAAGGTCTTCACTGATAATATCTCAGTATTTCTAGAAAAAGAAGGCCTAAAAACCATCAAAACCTAGGGATTTATTCAGATTCATATTAAAAACTACTAATCTAACCTCTTCCATAGTTATAGGTTTATTTAAAACCTTATTATCCTTGGGTATAATTAATTTAGGGATAAATTTGAGTAATATAGCTTGTACCTCTCTATTGGACCCTTCATAATTATTTAATATTTCCTAGAACTATGCTACAAAGATATCCACATTTTCACTTGGTTTCTTAGACCGTACACCCAAGTGGTTTTTAATACTAGTTCTTTTGCTCTTTGATCTATTATATAGGGTGGAATTATGGAAGAATTTCCTATTCCATTCTCCCTCATCTAACCACTTCTCTGTTGATTTTTGTCTCCAAAAAATTTACTCTTTGGATAATATATCCTCCTACTTAGCGAGTGATTCTTTTTCTAATAGATACTATCATTATTCATAACTTTCTTAATTACTTCTCTATTTAAGTCCCTTAGTTTATCTTCTATATCTATATTTTCTTTAAATACATTTTTGAAGTGTTCTTCAATCCATCTAAGAATATGTTCTTTTAGCATCTTCATTTTAGAAATGAAAATAAACATCTTGGAGCCTTCAAAATTATCTTGAATCCACCATTCTTTTATATTTTTGATAAGTTAAGATCCAAGAATCACATTTTTTCACATTTAAATGGATTCGTAGTAGGTTTCATTGGCTCTATAAATTCAAATAAAACTAGGTAATGATCGAACCTAGCAATTGGAAAAATGGAAGATTGAAAATTAAAATTATTAGCATCCAAATCACCTTTAATGTAAAACCTATCTAATTGCTTAACAATGTACACACAATCTTTCTTCCTATTATTTCGTATGAAATTCCCATTATTGATTGGAATATAAATTATGTTATGATTATCACACCATACTTTAACATCCAAAGATGATTTTGAGAGATTTTGAATACCACCTACTTTTTTAGATAAATTTAAAATAGTATTAAAATCTCCTCCTACTAAGAAAGGTCTATCTTTAAAGTTATTCATAAAAGTACCAATTTCTTCCAAAACAATGTTTTCCCCCAAATAACTAATCAGACCATATATATTAATTAATATGAATTGAAGATTTGATTTCAAACTCTAGACACTAACATTGATCCAATTATTATTATGCTTTAGACAATCTATGAAAACCTTCCTAGGGTCCCAAAAGATTTCTAGACTCCTTGAAGCACCTATTGACTCTTAAAAGATGGAACCCCATAGACCTAGAATCTTATCTAATTTGATTCCTTCTACCTTATTTAACTTTTTTTCCTATATTAAAATGATTTCTGACTCAAATAATTTAAGATTTTGTTTTAGTAACCTTTTCTTTGCTAGGGGTATTTAAGCCCCTAGCATTCCATGTAGTAAACTTCATGACTCCTTGGGAAGGCACTTCCCCTTCCCTTTGTTAAGTATGTGATACATCTTTTGTTGTTCTCTACACAAACCATCTACTTCCCTAAATTCCTTTAAAAATCTTCTACCTCTTTTACCTTTCACTTTGCCATATTTGGGTGAGCTCAAACCTTCCTGATTCATCTAGATTCCTAGATGCTCTAAATCTTTTTCTGCATTTTGAGCAATAGTAATCTTGTTATTGAACTTTCCTTCCATATCATCAATTTTGAGTTCTCTTATGATCTAATTTATTATACTTGGTTGATATCCAACTTCTAAATCTATGCCTTCAATGTTATCTTTACCAACCCCTTTATCTTTTTGCTCTGTAACCATTATGTATCCACTTGTCTAAATCTAACCCTTGTTATTATCATTAGCCTCAATTTTGAATAGATCTCATCTTAAGTCTTCACATGTGTAGTCGTCACCTCCTAACTTAAGAATTCCTTGAATTAAATCTTTCTTTTGAGCTTTTGTATTGTTATCAATATTCTGAAAGCGGAATACCTAAACTAATTCATTAGTTAATTGATCAAGACACACATATTCTAATTTTAGAATTTCCAATTTTTGATCAATAACAATCTCCTTATTTAAGAAATTCTATAACTCTTTTAACAGAAAGCTTTCTGCTCTCTTTGCATTGCAATCCATGCCTTTCTAATTGTCAACTAGAGTAAATGGTGAACTACCAAAAGCTATTGGAGTCTGCCAAAACTTGGACAATCTATTATGAACCTCTTTATTGGGAGTTATATTTCTCTCCTTTGAAACCTACAACTAACATTGTTCTATTATAATTTCTCCTCTATCTTAATTTTATTCAAAAAATAAGGAATTCTCTATATCCTCTATATTGTCTTTTCCAATATCCCATGATGCCTTGGTTTGCTAAGATGTTGGTATCATTCTATCTAGGACTTCCTCACTTGTAAGATTTATTTTTTTATCTACAGAATCTCTGCTAAAAGGAATATTCAGTTCCTTTTGTTTAGTGTCAATGGAACTAGATAAATTCACTCTCCTTTCATTGGATGCCACATAATCTTGAGTACATTGTAGATTCATCACACTAGTTTCCATATCTTTGCCTTCTTCTAATGACTTACTTTTCCCTAAAATGCTCTTTGAAACTTCTTTCTTTCCTTTAGATCTCCATTTTACTATTGAATTATTACCTTGTGTTAATTCTGGACTCTTCTTATGATCAACCACTATGATTGATTTGAGTCTTGCTTTAGCTTTTGAAATATTCTTACACCCTTCAATGATAGTCCTTTCAATACGCAGAAGATCTATTTGAACCTCACTCTTTTCATAAAATGGTGTAGAAGTGTTCAACTTTGAGGACCTTTGTCTCAATCTCTTTTTTTGGATTCTTATCCTAGGGAACTTGCTCTAAAAGTTTGAAGTGAGAGGCAAGGTTTTGAATTTGATTTTCCTATTATCATCTAACTTTATAATTTATGATATTTCCCCCTCAAATGTTTGTAGATTTAAATCATATGATGCTCTATTTGTTATCACTTTCCTATGCATTTGAAACAGTTGAATAAACTTTGTTCTGATGAGAAATTTCACATTATTATAGTACTGAAATGAGGAATCTATCCTTATGAATTCTCCCAAAGTAGACCCTAATGACCTAAGAATCTCTATTTGGATCAGCTATGGTGGTAAAGATTGAATACTAAACCAAGTTGGACACATAATGTCTAACCGTTCTACTCTAAAATTCAGATGCCATTCTACAAAATTAACATGGCCATTGAAAAAGCATTCAGAAACAAAAATAAACTCTTTTTAATAGATTCATCCATATAATGCAAATATAATATTATAACCAAAAAGAGAGAAATACTTACCTATTCTTCCCAATTTTCTTCTAACCAATTTGAAAGATGGAATTAATCTTTCTTAGGGCCATTCCATACCACAAAGATTCCAACCTTTTGACAATCACACCATATGTCTTTGATTTCCTCATTGGAGATAAAGATGGAATTATATTCAGTATTTGGTGGTACCTGAGGACTTAGATGTCCCCTATGATTCGGTGAATCCACAAGATCCTCAGCCACAGATTGACGATGTGAAGGAATATAAGGGCACATATATGAATTAGTAGGGGATGCATTAGATCTAAACCTATTAGAGTGGATTAGAGGAGAGGATTCTATCATATCAAACCCTCCTAGATATGGGGGAGGCTTATGGATGTTGGGGTGAGCATACTTTGTAAGGTTAAGAAACCTAAACTAATTATCCAAACTATCAATGGTGAAAATTTGCTGAGGTTGAAGGTTACCTATCAATCCTAAGGCATTGCAAGGGGATTCAACCTAGGTAATCTTTGAACAAGACTAACCTTCAATTTTATGCACTCTATTGGCAAATTGCTTCATGATGATTATGTTGGCTCTATCTTTCCTTCTCCAAATTCTCCAAGATGGAAAATTTATTCACAATCTTGACAACATAGTCAAAATTAATCAAATCTTGGTTGGCTAAAGGAAATGGTTTGATGTGATTCTTCAATTTATCCCTAGGCTTTTTTACTACAAACTATAATGTCCTAGGGTTGTCATTTTTGTTTTGATGATCGATCACCTACTCTGATTTTTTTGCATACTTGCCAAAATTCACCATTTTTTTAGTGCATTCAATAGTATAAATGTATTATTATTTAATAATGTTTACTAATAAATTTTAAGTATTAATTTAATTATTTAATAAAATTTATTGATAATTTTATTAATTATTAATATTTAGTAATTAATAAGAAAAAAATGAATTTTTAAAATTATTTACTTTTATTAATTAATCCTAATTTTAATAAAAATTGTAAATTATTTTATTTAAAATCAATGAGTATTATCTTAATAAATTTAAGTAAATGAATAATTAACCTTTTTATTATTTTTAGGAAATCAACTTTAAATATGTGGGGCAATTCTATAACTTATTCAAATAGCAGAATGGGTTAAACTATAGGGTAAATAAAGAATCTTTTTACTTGAAACATACTCTGAAACAAAAACTAAAACCTTATATTTAACTCAACAATATGTTTTCAAAATCAAACCAACTATGAAACCTACACTTTGTATTTGTATGTTCTCTATGTTTTGGGTTTGGGTTGACTAGAGTGTTGACCAGTCTTAGAACATCTACCAGAGGCTTGGGAGTTTTGTGAATATGTTATTATGTTGAACTGATCTTGATCCTTTTTTAAAACTTGATCATGGTAATGTGTTGGTATGCTCTATGATGAGTTTAATTCTATTGTTGGCTATTGTTTTCATTTTCATTGTGGGATAGTGAGATGAATGATATGATATACTTGCTTAACCATTTTGAGTCTTTTATCATTATTTTTGGGATACTTTCTAGTTGCTCATAGAGAACTAATGGGTATTGTGACTTATCTTTTGGATGCCTTCTAGACACTTTTATAGGGCAAAGGTGATTTTACTATGATTATTTGATTTGTGATTTCATGAGCTTAGGGTAGGATATTCATATATAATGTTAGGAAGTGGATTGTAATGGAGGTTAGGGTCCTACGTGGCTGCTACTCTAACCCATTGTAATTTGTTTAATAAGTGAAAACACTATACTAAATGAGAGTAAAATGAACCTAATAAGAGTCTTTGTATGTTATCGCCCATGCCTCAAGTGCTAGTAAAGACTAGGATGGGAGTAGGGAGAATGCTTGGTTGCGACCTTGTATCATTAGTATGCCTTGTCAGTATGAGAGGATACTAGTGCCGCATAGGGTCATTAGGGGGCCTAGGTCTTGAGATATTATCAAGGTAACTCTAGTATTGGTTCATGCGATGACACTTGCTCACTTACATAGTAGGTTTCCTATGTTTCTTTGTGTGCCTCTAGGATTAGATGTCAATTTACCATGGAACCATTGAGTTAGACTACTTTTTAGGTCTCCTAGACTAAGAGAGTACTTTTGATATTTAGATTGTTATCCTATTTGGGACTTGAGACTATCTCCTTAGTGTGGTGGGAGTGGGCCTTTTTATGTTACCATGTAGTTGGGTGGTAGTGCCTTTTACCATTGAGGTCTATCTATTGCTACCATGGCTAGAGTTTCATTATCTACATTTCCTTTCATTCTATCTTTGTATCATTATGATGGATGATTATATCTTATGATGGATTTTTTATATCTTTAATGATGGATGATTTCATTTATAGTATTTTACTTTGTATCATGGACCCAAGGAGGAGGATGTAATTCTATTTTTATAAATATATATTCTTTTAGCCTTTTGTACCCTATGACATGTATAGTGGATGATTGAGCATTTCAAATTTTATTTCCAAGTAGCATTTAGAAAAAATGTATATTATTTAAATGGACATTAGAGTTTTTAATAATTGTTTCATATGGATGTGGTATTTGATGGACTTAGTATTAATTAAATTTAAATGTGATTCAACATCATGGGATCCTTAACAAATTTAACTTGTTATGTATGCTTATAGATGATTGTATGTTGTTGCTTCCACTACTTTATGTTTGATGTGAATGTTATTCTTCTTGTTAAAAAAAAAGAGTATTGGAAAACACAGTAAAACTTTAGGTTATTTATTTTGGATCCCTTGGTAGGGTGTTACAGCTTCACTTCAAACATTTGTCCTCAATGCACAAGTGATGTCATCACACATTCACCTAAACATAAACCCTTTTTTACGTTCACATGAAAATGTTAAATAATTTTTTGGTCAACAGATTATTTTAGCTTATGTGTTTGCATGTATACATTTTCCTATGAACATGATAATTATGTTCACATGAGCACATTATTTTACAATTTTTTGTTGTTGTTTCCTTTGAAAAATTTAAACATGTTGTTTTGACCCTTAAAATTGAGATCAAATGATCTCCTACTATAAATAAAAAAATGTTAATTTGCACTAATAAGGACAAGCTTGGTACTGGCTATAAGTTTAATGTGTATTATATTGATTAAGAGTTTCAAATATGAGTTTAACTCATTATAGATTGATTAATGATTGAACATCAATTGACTTCAAAAATTTGGAAAAAATTGTAAATTAGGTCAATTATTTTTTTTAAAAATATCTAGGAAATAAGTTATTGAGATAAGTTTCTGTTGAAAATATAAAATTTTATTTATAATAAATTGAGTAGAAGTTATCCTTGTTAAAATGAGCGTGTGTCTGAATTATGATTGATGTCACTTCAAAACTTCATAAACTATACAATATTCAACCAAATTGAATCAAAGCAAATGCATCCTCTAGATATTGATGTTATAAATCCAACATCAAAAGAATTACTTCATTATCATTTCTACTAAAAAAGTTCTGCTTGTCAAGAAGATTGCCACTCTTAAACAAAATTAATTTTTCATATGTACCACTTTTTGAAGGAGACCAAAAATTTGACTTACATAAATGTTTATTTATTTTTAATTAAAAAATATGGTTATAAAGTAGGAACATAGTATTAGATATCACTAGTTTACATCATCTTGAAATTATTCATAGTTTTAGAGATATAGTCACTTGAATGTGAGGTTTGTTTCAAAAATATTGATTTTAGAGTCAAAATTGGTCAAAAAGTGGCACCCACTATTGTGGGATCACCCTTTGTACATTCTAAAATTTACAAGTCTTTTTATGCATTATGGCTTTAAGATTTCAAGGGTCTTACTGGTTTTTGTTATCTATCTTATTTGTTTTTGTATTATTTTGTGATAAGGCTTCTATTTTCCTAATTGAAAAAGGTTTTCAATTTCATCTCCAATATTTGAGGTTACTGTTTTACTAAGATATTTTCATGATTTTACAATGTCATTATACAATGTTCTAAAACTTGCATTAAAGGGTTCACAAATTAGCTTACATTGTTAAGGATTAAGGATTTCAAAAATACTCTATTTGTGGAATCATTTTTAGTTACAATAAATTATTTTTTATTAGAGTTTCAAATTTGGCAATTAGGTGTTTTAGTTACTTAGGTTCATTGTTGTGGTTAGTAGTTAAATAAGATATTTAGTTAATGGTTTTAATGCCATTGTTTATGTTTGGTAAAATAATTTTATTAAATATCATTTTTAGGTTGTCCATTTTAATTTGAAGGGTCTTCAATTTCACATTCACTTTTACATAGGAATGATTTGATAATTTTGTAGGGTTTTCAATTTCATTGCTATTTATTTTTGTTAGGGTTTCAAGTGTACCAATAAGGGACAATTATCCACTTGATGGTTTTCATTTAATTATTATTTTTATTTAAATTATATTCCTTTATTCAATTTTAGGTTCTCTCACATAATTTAAAAGATATTTTCAATTTCAATATCTATGTTGGGAAGCAATCTATAATAAGATCTCTAGATTATGAAATCAAATATTTGATGTAGTGTTAAGAAATCTTAATTTCATTTCCAATGTAAGTAATGAACCTTTCAATAACTATGGATAATTTTTAAATTAAATAAAAATTATTTTGTAGAAGTTATTTCACATTTACTATTAAGAGTATTTATGTCCAATTCTCTAATTGGCTATGAGAAATTTTGGATTTTAAAACAATGGTATTGATAATGCCTTTTGACATAATTTCATTTTATAATGGAATCTTTATTTTACTCTACTATGTTATATCCATCAAAATTAAATTGTAGGGATAGAATTGTTTAATAGGTTATCTATTCTACAAAGTCATATTTAATTTATTTTGATTAAAATTCTCAAGAGTTTCTCATTTTGTATTATGGGATTTTATTTTCATTATATTCAAAATCTTTTTTTATGTGTAGTAGAGATAGACAATAAAAATTAAGGGTGTCAAAGTTCATTTAATTTTAAATTTCAATATATTAGTTAATTGGGATTTAAATGTAATTTCAATTAATTCATTACAAGGTTCTACATTTAATTTTAATGGCCTCTACCATCATTTTAAATGTTAATGATCATTGAAAATATAGTGTAGTTGAGATACACAATGCCAACTAAGAGTTCAAAGTTATTTTTAATGCTCTTCTTTTTCATTTCAACATAGTTATCTCTTCACTTCAAATTCACTCCAAAGGGATATACAATTGATTTCAATTTATTGGTTGAAGGGATTTAGATTCACTCTTAAATTCTGTGTTTTATTTGTAATATCCAAGTTAACTAAAAATAAAATGTTGTAGAGATATACAATACAGATAAAGGGTTGAATGTGACTATTACTATTTCCAATTTTATTTCTTAGTAGAAGAAAGAAGTTGGGCCTCAATTCTGTGGAAGTCCTTAGATTGAGATTGTGCTCTTTTAGAAGTGGGAACCCGTATTAAACTTGGGTGCTCGATCAAAAATTCAAAAAATGTGCACCCATTTTAAAAAATGTTAGGCACACCTGTTTTTATTTTCAAAAAATAGGTCCCATTTTTGAGGAATTTTTTTTTGAAGTTTAAAATAATGGGCATCCATTTTTTTTAAAATTCGACGTCACAATTTACTTTTTAAAAATGGGTACCCATTTTTGAAAAATTCAATTGTTTGTGTTTTTTTGAGATTTTAAATGTTGATTTTACTTTTTCAAAATGGAGACCCATTTTTTTGAATTTCAAATAATGGGTGCCCATTTGTTACAACATAGAGTGGGATTTCTTTCTCTTGCCTCATATTTTAGTTTGCGATAGGCCTGGTAACCTCTTAAGATTTGGCTAAGGCATTGAATTGACAAATTCATGCTCGACAATAATTTTTAGAGGGTCTTTCCAATCAATTTTTTTTTTCAAAAAAAAAATTCATTAGAGTTCTCACTCTCCATATTTTAGAAATATAAATTTTATATTGTTATGATTTAAATTATTACTTTTCCATTATTTTTTAATCATACATTGTACTTAAATGTAAAACAGGAAGGTTCACTAAAACATTAATAATTTTTTTTCTTAAATTAATTTATATGTCATCAATCTACATATAATTATTTTGAAGTTTAATTTTTTTGTTTTGTAAAATGTAAAATTTGGATCAAATTATGGAGGTTGTACATGAGAGGTTTTAAAATTTACTTTGACAACCAATTAAAAGTTAATAATAATAAAAAAAATTAGTCAAAAAAAATTTAATGAAAAATATTATCATCAATAGTTGGTGTGTTAGGTAACTTCACTTATAATGATCTTAAAAAATTATCTTATTTTTGTTAAATTATGGTGTTCATACACGAGTGTCTTATGGTCCTAAAATAGGCATTTTGAAAAATTGGTTTTTAAGGATCATATGCGAACACAAATAAATTACATATTCAAAAAGTAGATTCCAAATGCTTTGATTTTTATTTCTAAAGTTTATTTTATATTCAATCTCTAAATGCCTCAAATTATGACATCATTTGGCAAGAAATTTTGAAAATAGGAAAACCACTTCCACTTTTTACCCAAAGGTGAGACCCAACTTCTTACGCCTACCCTTCTATTTATTTGTTCCTTGATTTCTAGTTCACTACGATGAGACATAGTTCATTAAAATTTATTGATTGAAGGTTTTCATATTTACTATTAAGGGCTTTTAATTTTATGTTCAACATTCAAGATGATTGAAAATTTAATGTAATAGAGATAGATAATACTAATTAAGGGTATAATATGATTACAAATTATTTCCAATTTTATTTTAATCTATGCGCTTGTTGAATTCAATTTTAGTCCAATGGGACATGTGGTTCATTTCAATAAACTAGTAGGAGGGTTTAAATTTCATTGTTTAGGGATTTTAATTTCATTTTTCATTTTAAAGGTCATTAAAGTTTTAGTTTAACATAGAAATGATAGCAATTAAGGGTTAAACATGATTAATAATGGTTTCTAATTTTATTTTTGTTTATCTTTTCCTTGAATCAAATTCTACTTTAATATGACATAGAATTCATTTTAATTTATTATTTCATGGGTTTTAGATTTAGTGTTCAATGTTCCTAATCTCATACTAATCTTGCAGATCAATGTTTTAACATGGGTGCATATTACACCATATCAACCAACTTATTTGTGAATACTTCCCACAAACACCTTGTGCTATAACATGCAAATACATTTAATGACATGTCTAGTCACCTTAATTTTTCTTAAGGGAATTTATTTACCATCAAAAAATAAACTTAATATTTTTACTTTTACTTGGATTGAGACACCTAACATTCCTTGTGTGTCTTCCAAAATATAGAAGTCACAATGTGCTTGATGGTATAAAGTTCATTTTAATTATTTGTTTTAAGGTTTTGGAATTACTACAAAGGGATTGCAATTTTTCTTCAATTAATTGAGATTAAGGGTTTCATAATATAAAATAACATCTTGATGGTTTTAATGTGATTGTTAATGACTTCTTATGGATACCACTCATGAATTTTTATTTCTACCATAACTAGTCTAGTTGGCAAATGCAATCAACAGATGAGCTGATTTGGAATCAAATTATTATTTTTATTGGTAGACAATAGAAATGTTGATTAATTTATAAAAATAATTATCTTTTCCCTAGAATTTACATAGTACATTTATCTAAAAATAAATATCTTACATAAAATCATTATTCTTACATATCTTGAATAAGCCAAAATTAAGTATAAAGAAAATTATTTTACCTTAAATCACATTTGAAATATCTAATGAAGATTAATATAGGAATGCTAATTCCATAATTCAACATCTTCACAAAAGAGTTCTTAGAATTTGAACTCAAAATACCAAGTAAATATATTCTATCTAGACATCAAGAGTGATGTCAGAAGGGATATATTTATATATGAAAACTATGTTTCTAGAAAAGAAACCAAAACCTAAATATTAACATGATAGTAATATAGCAAGAAAAACCCTAAAATAAATCTATTGTGTAACGTATACTAATAAACAACGCTGCCTTATATTGCTAATGATTGACCCAACCAATAATACTATGTTTTGTTTAACAAGAGGACAAATTTAGCATAGATAAAAATAAAAATTAAGCATTTGAAGTTAATTAATTTTCCAATATTGAATTTAATAATGAAAGCTAATGCTTACTTCTATCTTCTTTAGCTTTATTTTTTTTAGGGGAAATTATATCATTTCTTTCCTTATTACTATCCCTCTCTCACCTAATTTTTAGACTTACATATGCATTGTCCATACATTTTTTTCATTTTGTTTGAATATTTTTATCATTGTAACTCAAAATATTAATTTACGTGATTACCATTTTATAGTTATTATTTTTCTTTAAAAAAATATAATCTCAATGGCATATTATTATTAGTTAATTTAAGTCTTACTTCCATTGTTATTGTAAAGATTTACTTATTTGATGAACAACCTACTCTTTAAATAATTTCTTGGTTATTTTCTTTGTTTTATACAATCTCAATAGTCTATGGTTATCCTTATTATACTTATCACTATTGTATTTTTTGTTATTCATTCCCATCAACTACAACATAAATATGAAACATGTGTTAGTAAAAAATTGCAATCATGCGTTAGATTCTTTTAGAATAATGTTTGATTGTGTACAGATCAATATTTATTAGTTTCTTGAGAATAAGAAGAGAAAATTTTTAGCAACCCACATTTCATATAAGAATGGGTTAGTAAAATGGTATCTTTTATTTTCTAAGTATGAACATTCTAGTACTTTCTACTTGATGGAGAAAACTTTTATTCTCTAACAAACTAATTTCAATATAAAGCTTATATGTTGGGACCTTCCCTATCCATGTCACTACTATTAAAAAAAAATTAACTTTATCTACTTGAGTTTTTACTTGACAACATTTGTTAATTATAAAAGACATAAATTGAATTAGTTATAAATTAACACTTTAAACAATCTCTCACAATTATATTTGATTTTGAGTTTGATATTACATTTACAACTATAGATACATAGTAAATGATAAAGTATCAAACTGATTAGGCTATCATCAGTATCAATCTAGTGACACATTTTATGGTGATGCGATCTGTCATTTTTTCTCAAACCTGTAAGAACCAGATCTAGTAACTCCAAAATAAAAGGAAAACCCTTCTCCCACACCCCAATGCTATCTTATATTATAAAATTTTATTTATAGTCTATAGAGGTTGGGGTTTTGATATGCATGAAACAATATTACAATATTGGCAAATAAATGACTATGTGACTAAAATTTTTAGTTAAAATACTAAGATTTTTAGTCATGTGACTAAAAGTTGTCATTTACATGGACATATATACATGTGCATGTATGTACATGTATACCCTCTCTCTCTCTCTCTCTCTCTCTCTCACACACACACACACACACACACACACACACACACGTATATACATATATACATGTGTGTGTGTGTGTGGGTGCATGCGTGTGTATGTGTATATATACAGATATATGTATGCACATATACATGTATGTATATGTGCATGTAACACACACACACACACACACACACACACACAAAGGAGTAAATATGGCAACGTGTACCTTTATCTTCATCTCTCTTCCTCTACTATATACACTTTTACAATCTGACATCCATCCATCCATCTCCCTGTCCATCTTCTTAGACCTTTATAGCTATATCTCTTTGCCTTTTTATCTATGTCCATATTTCTTGTTCCATCTCTTTTTCTTTTACATCATTATATGTCCACCCCTCTTAACCCCTTTATCGTTGCCTTTGGCTACCTCTCTTTTTTTATCTCATTTCATATCTCCATTTCTATAGTTCTCTCTACCTTCTACATATAATTATCACTTACATCTTTATCTAACCATCTATGTCTTTGTCTTTCTCTATCCTCTGCATATTAAACTTTACATTAAACTTTACCTAAATCTCTTTTCCCTATCTTGATTTCCATATAACCTTGTCATCTAATTTAGACCTTATCTATTACACAAATGTATGTAAAAAAGTATAAGATTGTTCTAACTAATTCTCTATATTGCTTTGGAGTACCCATTGCACACCAAAATACATAGTTAAAAAACCAAGAAGACACCCACATCATATATCCATATGCAATAAAAACCAAAAAGAATTCTGCTCGAACATTCCTTCTTTTCAAGATTACTTTTCCTTCACGTACATTGTCTTTCCCTTTTATTTAATGTGAGTGGGGCACAGGTATTAAAATTTTAACCTTTACTTTTCCTTTAATACTTTATCTTTCCATTTTATTAAAATGATTTGAGCATGGACATTAGATTTTTTAATAATAGTTTCATATGGATGTGGTATTTGATGGACTTAGTATTAATTAAATTTAAATGTGATTCAACATCATGGGATCCTTAACAAATGTAACCTATTATGTATGCTTATAGATGATTGTATGTTGTTGCTTCCACTACTTTATGTTTGATGTGAATGTTATTCTTCTTGTTAAAAAAATAAAGAGTATTGGAAAACATTGTAAAACTTTAGATTATTTATTTTGGATCCCTTGGCAGGCGTTACAGCTTCACTTCAAACACTTGTCCTCAATGCACAAGTGATGTCATCACACGTTCACCTAAACATAAACCTTTTTTTATGTTTGCATGAAACTGTTAAATAATTTTTTGGTCAATAGATTATTTTGGCTTCTGTGTTTGCATGTACACATGTTCCTATGAACATGATTAATATGTTCACATGAACACATGATTTTACAATTTTTTGTTGTTGTTTCCTTTGAAAAATTTAAACATGTTGTTTTGACCCTTAAAATTGAGATCAAATGATCTCCTACTATAAATAAGAAAATGTTAATTTGCACTAATAAGGACAAGCTTGGTACTGACTATAAGTTTAATATGTATTATATTCATTAAGAGTTTCAAATATGAGTTTAACTCATTATAGATTGATTAATGATTGAACATCAATTGACTTCGAAACTTTGGAAAAAAATTGTAAATTAGGTCAATTATTTTTTTTATAAATATCTAGGAAATAAGTTATTGAGATAAGTTTCTATTGAAAATATAAAATTTTATATATAATAAATTGAGTAGAAGTTATCCTTGTCAAAATGAGCATGTGTTTGAATTATGATCGATGTCACTTCAAAACTTCATAAACTATACAATATTTGACCAAATTGAATCAAACCAAATGCATCCTCTAGATATTGATGTTAGAAATCCAACATCAAAAGAATTACTTCATTATCATTTCTATTAAAAAAAGTTCTGCTTGTCAAGAAGATTGCCACTCTTAAAAAAATTTAATGTTTCATATGTACTAGTTTTTGAAGGAGACCAAAAATTTGACTTACTTAAATTTTTATTTATTTTTAATATAAAAGTATGGTTATAAAGTAGGAACATAGTATTAGACATCACTAGTTTACATCATCTTTAAATTATTCATAGTTTTAGAGATATAGTCACTTGAATGTGAGGTTTGCTTCAAAAATATTGATTTTAGAGTCAAAATTGGTCAAAAAGTGGCACCCACTATTGTGGGATCACCCTTTGTACATTCTAAAATTTACAAGTCTTTTTATGCTTTATGCCTTTAAGATTTCTAGGGTTTTACTAGTTTTTGATATCTATCTTATTTGTTTTTGTATTATTTTTTGATAAGGGTTCTATTTTCCTAATTGTAAAAGGTTTTCAATTTCATTTCCAATATTTGAGGTTATTGTTTTACTAATATATTTTCATGATTTTACAATGTCATTGTACAATGTTCTAAAACTTGCAGTAAAGGGTTCACAAATTAGTTTACATTCTTAAGGATTAAGGATTTCAAAAATACTCTATTTGTGGAATTGTTTTTAGTTACAATAAATTATTTTTTATAGAGTTTCAAATTTGGCAATTAGGCATTTTAGTTATTTAGGTTCATTGTTGTGGTTAGTAGTTAAATAAGATATTTAGTTAATGGTTTTAATGCCATTGTTTATGTTTGGTAAAAGAATTTCATTAAATATTATTTTTAGGTTGTCCATTTTAATTTGAAGGGTCTTCAATTTCACATTCACGCTTACATAGGAATGATTTAATAATTTTTTAGGGTTTTCAATTTTTATTGCTATTTATTTTTGTTAGGGTTTCAAGTGTACCACTAAGGGGCAATTATCCACTTGATGGTTTTCATTTAATTATTATTTTTATTTAAATTATATTCCTTTATTCAATTTTAGGTTCTCTCACATAATTTAAAAGAAACTTTCAATTTCAATATCTATGTTGGGAAGCAATGTATAATAAGATCTCTAAATTATGAAATCAAATAGAAGTTGTTCCATATATTTAATTCAAAGGTATATGATGTAGTGTTAAGAAATCTTAATTTCATTTCCAAAGTAAGTAATGAACCTTTCAATAACAATGGATAATTTTTAAATTAAATAAAAATTATTTTGTAGAAGTTATTTCACATTTACTATTAAGAGTATTTATGTCCAATTCTCTAATTGGCTATGAGAGGTTGTGGATTTTAAAATAATGGTATTGATAATGCCTTTTGACATAATTTCATTTTATAATGGAATCTTTATTTTACTCTACTATGTTATATCCATTAAAATTAAATTAAATTGTAGGGATAGATTTTTTTAATAGGTTATCTATTCTACAAAGTCATATTCAATTTATTTTGATTAAATTTCTCAAGAATTTCTCATTTTGTATTATGGGATTTTATTTTCATTATATACAAAATCTTTTTTTTAAAGTGTAGTAGAGATAGACAATAAAAATTAAGGGTGCCAAGTTCATTTAATTTTAAATTTCAATATATTAGTTTTTGAAATATAATTCCAATTAATTGGGATTTAAATGTAATTTCAATTAATTCATTACAAGGTTCTACATTTAGTTTTAATGGCCTCTACCATCATTTTAAATGTTAATGATCATTGAAAATATAGTGTAGTTGAGATACACAATGCCAACTAAGAGTTCAAAGTTATCTTTAATGCTCTTCTTTTTCATTTCAACATAGTTATCTCTTTACTTCAAATTCACTCCAAAGGGATATACAATTGATTTCAATTTATTGGTTGAAGGGATTTAGATTCACTCTTAAATTCTTTGTGTTTGATTTGTAATGTCCAAGTTGACTAAAAATAAAATGTAGTAGAGATATACAATACAAATAAAGGGTTGAATGTGACTATTACTATTTCCAATTTCATTTCTTAGTAGAAGAAAGAAGTTGGGCCTCAATTCTGTGGAAGTCCTTAGATTGAAATCGTGCTCTTTTAGAAGTGGGAACCCGTATTACACTTGGGTGCTCGATCAAAAATTCAAAAAATGTGCACCCATTTTAAAAAATGTTAGGCACACCCATTTTTATTTTCAGAAAATAGGTCCCATTTTTGAGGAATTTTTTTTTGAAGCTTAAACAAATGGGCACCCGTTTTATAATTTAAAATGGTTACCCATTTTTTAAAAATCTGGAGTCAGAATTTACTTTTTAAAAATGGGTACCCATTTTTGAAAAATTCAATTTTTTGTTTTTTTTTTGAGATTTTAAATGCATTTTTAATGTTGATTTTACTTTTGCAAAATGGAGACCCATTTTTTTTAATTTCAAATAATGGGTGCCCATTTCTTACAACATGGGGTGGGATTTCTTTCTCTTGCCTCATATTTTAGTTTGCGATAGGCTTGGTAACCTCTCAAGATTTGGCTAAGGCATTGAATTGACAAATTCATGCCTTGCAATAATTTTTAGAGGGTCTTCCCAATCATTTTTTTTTCCAAAAAAAAAAAACTCATTAGAGTTCTCACTCTCAATATTTTGCAAATATAAATTTTATATTGTTATGATTTAAATTATTATTTTGCCATTATTTTTTAATCATACATAGTACTTAAATGTAAAACAAGAAGGTCCACTAAAACATTAATAATTTTTTTTCTTAAATTAATTTATATGTCATCAATCTACATATAATTATTTTGAAGTTTAATTTTTTTTTTTTGTAAAATGTAAAATTTGGATCAAATTATGGTGGTTGTGCATGATAGGTTTTAAAATTTACTTTTACAACCAATTAAAAGTTAATAATAATAATAATAATTATTCAAAAAAAATTTAATGAAAAATATTATCATCAATAGTTGGTGTGTTAGGTAACTTCACTTATAATGATCTACAAAAATTATCTTATTTGTATTAAATTATGGTGTTCATACACGAGTGTGTTATGGTCTTGAAATAGGCATTTTGAAAAAGTGGTTTTTAAGGATCATATGTGTACACAAATAAATTACATATTCAAAAAGTAGATTCCAAATGCTTTGATTTTTATTTCTAAAGTTTATTTTATATTCAATCTCTAAATGCCTCAAATTATGACATCATTTGACAAGAAATTTTGAAAATAGGAAAACCACTTCCACTCTTTACCCAAAGGTGAGAGCCAACTTCTTACACTTACCCTTCTATTTATTTGTTCCTTGAATTCAATTTCACTACATTGAGACATAGTTCATTAAAATTTATTGATTGAAGTTTTTCATATTTACTATTAAGGGATTTTAATTTTATATTCAACATTCAAGATGATTGAAAATTTAATGTAATAGAGATAGATAATACTAATTAAGAGTTTAATATGATTACAAATTCTTTCCAATTTTATTTTAATCTGTGCACTTGTTGAATTCAATTTCAGTCCAATGGGACATATGGTTCATTTCAATAAACTAGTAGGAGGGTTTCAATTTCATTGTTTAGGGATTTCAATTTAATTTTTCATTTCAAAGGTCATTAAAATTTTAGTTTAACAGAGATGATAGCAATTAAGGGTTAAACATGATTAATAATGGTTTCTAATTTTATTTTTGTTTATCTTTTCCTTGAATCAAATTCTACTTTAATATGACATAGAATTCATTTTAATTTATGATTTCATGGGTTTTAGATTTAGTGTTCAATGTTCCTAATCTCATACTAATCTTGGAGATCAATGTTTTAACATGGGTGCATATTACACCATATCAACCAACTTATTTGTGAATACTTCCCACAAACACCTTGTGCTATAACATGCAAATACATTTAGTGACATGTCTAGTCACCTTAATTTTTCTTAAGGGAATTTATTTACCATCAAAAAATAAACTTAATATTTTTACTTTTACTTGGATTGAGACACCTATTGAGACACCTAACATTCCTTGTGCTCCCCCACATTAGAGTCTTCCAATATATAGAAGTGATAATGTGCTTGATGGTATAAAGTTCATTTTAATTATTTGTTGTAAGGTTTTGGAATTACTACAAAGGGATTATAATTTTTCTTCAACTAATTGAGATTAAGAGTTTCATAATATAAAATAACATCTTGATGGTTTCAATGTGATTGTTAATGACTTCTTATGGACACCACTCATGAATTTTTATTTCTACCATAAATAGTCTAGTTGGAAAATGCAATCAATAGATGAGCTGATTTGGAATCAAATTATTATTTTTATTGGTAGACAATAGAAATATTGATTAATTTATAAAAATAATTATCTTTTCCCTAGAATTTACATAGTGCATTTATCTAAAAATAAATATCTTGCTAAAATCATTATTCTTACATCTCTCGAATAAGCCAAAATAAAATATAAAGAAAATTAGTTTACCTTAAATCACATTTGAAATATCTGAGGAAGATTAAAATAGGAATGCTACTTCCATAATTCAACATCTTCACAAAAGAGTTCTTAGAATTTGAACTCAAAATACCACGTAAATATTTACTATCTACACATCAAGAGTGATGTCAGAAGGGACATATTTATAAACGAAAACTATGTTTCTAGAAAAGAAACCAAAACCTAAATATTAACATGATAGTAATATAGCAAGACAACCCCTAAAATAAATCCATTATGTGACGTATACAAATAAACAACGCTGCCTTTTATTGCTAATGATTGACCCAAACAATAATACTATGTTTTGTTTAACAAGAGGACAAATTTAGCATAGATAAAAATAAAAAATTAAGCATGTGAAGTTAATTAATTTGCCAATATTGAATTTTATAATGAAAGCTAATGCCTACTTCTATCTTCTTTAGCTTTATTTTTTTAGGGGAAATTATATCATTTCTTTCCTTATTACTATCCCTCTCTCACCTAATTTTCAGACTTACGTATGCATTGTCCATACATTTTTCTCATTTTGTTTGAATATTTTTATCATTGTAACTCAAAATATTAATTTACATGATTACCATTTTCTAGTTATTATTTTTCTTTAAAAAAATATAATCTCAATGGCATATTATTATTAGTTAATTTAAGTCTTACTTCCATTGTTATTGTGAAGATTTACTTATTTGATGAACAGCCTACTCTTTAAATAATTTCTTGGTTATTTTCTTTGTTTTATACAATCTTAATAGTCTATGGTTATCCTTATTATACTTATCACTATTGTATTTTTTGTTATTCATTCCCATCAACCACAACATAAATATGAAACATGTGTCAGTAAAAAATTGTAATCATGTGTTAGATTCTTTTAGAATAATATTTGATTGAGTATAGATCAATATTTATCAGTTTCTTGAGAATAAGAGGAGAAATTTTTTAGCAACTCACATTTCATATAAGTATGGGTTAGTAAAATGGTATCTTTTATTTTGTAAGTATGAACATTCTAGTACTTTCTACTTGATGGAGAAAACTTTTATTCTCTAACAAACTAATTTCAATATAAAGCTTATATGTTGGGACCTTCCCTATCCATGTCACTACTATTAAAAAAAATTTAACTTTATCTACTTGAGTTTTTACTTGACAACATTTGTTAATTATAAAAGACATAAATTGAATTAGTTATAAATTAACACCTTAAAAAAATTCTCACAATTATATTTGATTTCGAGTTTGATATTTCATTTACAACTATAGATACATAGTAAATGATAAAGCATCAAACCAATTAGGCTATCATTAGTATCAATCTAGTGACACATTTTATGGTGATGCGATCTGTCATTTTTTCTCAAACCTATAAGAACCAGATCTAGTAACTCCAAACTAAAAGAAAAACCCTTCTCCCACACCCCAATGCTATCCTATATTATAAAATTTTCTTTCTAGTCTATAGGGGTTGGGATCTTGATATGCATGAAACAATATTAAAATATTGGCAAATAAATGACTATGTGACTAAAAATTTTAGTTAAAATACTAAAATTTTTATTCATGTGACTAAAAGTTTTTATGTACATGTTCAAATATACATGTGAAAGTATGTACATGTATGTACATGTATATATATGTATACTCTCTCTCTCTCTCACACACACACACACACACACACACACACACATGTATATACATATATATACATGTGTGTGTGTGTGTGTGTGTGGGCGCATGTGTGTGTATGTGTGTATGTACAGATATATGTAGGCACATATACATGTATGTATATGTGCATATAACACACACACACACACTTGCACACACACATAGAGGAGTAAATGTGGCAATGTGTACCTTTATCTTCATCTCTCTTCCTCTACTATATACACTTTTACAATCTGACATCCATCCATCCATCTCCCTTTCCATCTTCTTAGACCTTTATAGCTATATCTCTTTGCCTTTTTATCTATGTCCATATTTCTTGTTCCATCTCTTTTTCTTTTACATCATTATATGTCCACCCCTCTTAACCCCTTTATGACTGCCTTTGGCTACCTCTCTTTTTTTATATCATTTCATATCTCCATTTCTATAGTTCTCTCTACCTTCTACATATAATTATCACTTACATCTTTATCTAACCATCTATGTCTTTGTCTTTCTCTATCTTCTCTATATTGAACTTTATGTCAAACTTTACCTACATCTCTTTTCCCTATCTTGATTTCCATATAACCTCGTCATCTAATTTAGACCTTATCTACTACACAAATGTATCTAAAAAATGTAAGATTGTTCTAACTAATTCTCTATATTGCTTTGGAGTACCCATTGCACACCAAAATGCATAGTTAAAAAACCAAGAAGACACACACATCATATATCCATATGCAATAAAAACCGAAAAGAATTCTGCTGGCACATTCCTTCTTTTCAAGATTACTTTTCCTTCACGTACATTGTCTTCCCCTTTTATTTAATGTGAGTGGGGCACAGGTATTAAAATTTTAACCCTTACTTTTCCTTTAATACTTTATCTTTCCATTTTATTAAAATGATTTGAGCATGGTCTCGTGCAGTCGAATCGATTTTTGAATGAAAAACAAAGAAATGTGATGACGCGACGTCCACAAACTAAAGTGAAATGTGCGTTACGTTTTTAAGGTTTGTTTTAAGTTTTCGTATTCTTTAAATTTGCTGTCTGTCCATTCAATTAATAAAAGAAACTGTCCATATTCCTTATTCTCGTGACTTTTGATAAAGATTACCATTATTTGTGTTTAAATTATCAGTTTTTAAATAAAATCTGATTATTCTCGTGATTTTTGATAAAGATTACCAATATTCTTCTTTAAATTATCAGTTTTTAAATAAAATCTGATTATGTAGTTAACTATGGTGAATGACTTTAGTTTTGTTAATTTTGCACTTGCCGTCACTTTCCTGTAAAGCATTTTATTGTTATATTTTGGTGCTATTACAATTAGTAATACACAGTGATATTTGAACTATTTTTAAAAAGAAAATTTAAAAGACTTGCTACTACGTTTAATGTAGACTAAAGGATTATTCCATCAACAATCGAAGTAATTTGATTGTTGTATTCCTTATGTGACAGTTGGGAAGGAATAAAAATTGTATGGTCTATGATGGAAACAAGTGGATAACTTCCATTATCATTTGATTAACTTTAACAAAATATTCTTATAAAGGAATCTAAGTAATGAAATCAAAGTAGTTTGATTGTTGTAGTATTTACGATGCTGAGATTTTATTTTTTAAAAAAGAAAATCTAAGAGATACTTTCATAATCAAGGATTGGTTGAAAATAGTCATGGAAGAAGATCTAAGGGCATGTTCAGATAAATTGGTCATTTTATGTGTACAAGGCTTTGGGAAAAAAATTGGGAGGAAGGGTGGTACAAGTGCTTATTGCAAAAAATTGGCCAGCCTTAAACATCACACACTAAGGAAGAAATTAACCCTGGAAAAGAAAGTCAAACTTTGACTATTTAACACTTTTGCACTAGGAATCAAGCTTTAGTGTGTGATGTTTAAGCTGTTTGCAAAAATTTAGGAGCTCAATTACTCCTCAAATCAACACTAAGAGTCATAAACGATATCACTTGTCTCCTGTGACTCAAAGCATCTGCCACCACATTCTCCTTTCCCTAAATGTACTTTACCTCAAAATCATACTCACATAGAAATTCCATCCATCACTTTTGGCAAGCATTCAAATTAGGTTGAGTGAAAATATACTGAAGACCGTGATGATCACTATGTAGCTCGAATCTATGCCCCAACAAGAAGTGTCTCCACCTTGTCAAAGCATGAACTACTGTTGCTGACTCAAGATCATGCATATGATAATTTAGCTCATGATCCTTGAGCTTGCATGATTCATATGCAATCACCCGTCCATTCTGCATCAAAACTACTCCAATCCCTTCTAAGGAAGCATCTGTACACACCATGAAATCTCCTTCTAGATCAAGTACTGCTAAGATTGGTGCACTAGTCAAAAGCTCCTTGAGCTTCTTAAATGCTTCCTCGCATTTCACCATCCCAATAAACTTATTTCCTTTCCTCTGAAGAGAAGTGATAGGGTGTGCTATTCTAGAGAAGTTTTGGACAAATATGTGATAATAACTAGTTAGACCCATGAAAGTACAAATCTCTGACAGATTAGTCGGTCTAGGCCAACCTACTATTGCCTAGATCTTTGCAGGGTCTACTAAAATACCATCACCTGAAATGACATGCCCTAAATACTAAATCTCTGATTTGAAGAATTCACACTTAGCGGCATTGGCATATAGCTGATTGTCTCTTAAACACTATAAAACCAATCGCAGGTACTCCTCATGCTCCTTTTGAGACTTAGAATATATCAATATATCATCAAGAAACAAAAGTACAAACCTATCAAGATACAATTGAAATACCTCATTCATCAAACTTATGAAAAGTGAAGGAGCATTTGTCAGCCCAAAAGGTACCATTGTGAACTCATAATGCCCATAGTGAGTTCGAAAGGCAGTCTTGTGAATGTGGACTTCCTTAATACGAAGTTGGTGGTATCCTGACTTAAGGTCAATCTTGGAGAGTATTGCAGCTCCCTTGATCTAATCAAATAAGTCATCAATCCTATGCAGAGGATAGTTGTTCTTAATGGTCACCTTATTCAAATGCCTGTAATCAATATAAAGGTGCAAAGAACTGTCTTTCTTTTTCACAAAGAGCACTGGAGCTCCCCATGGTGACACACTAGATCGAGTGCTCCTTTTTGCCAAAAGTTCCTCTAGCTGAAGATGCAACTCAACCAATTCTTATGTAGTCATATGATAAGGAGCTTTAGAGATAGGCTCCACTCTAGGAATTAGATCAATACTAAAATCAATGTCCCTTTTCGGAGGCATACCTGGAATATCACTTGGAAATACATTTGTGTACTCCTGTAGAATCAGGTGATCTAAAGTCTTCTTCATAGGATCTTCCTCATCAAAATCATTTACCATAATAGCAAATATTTGACATCCCTTAAAGAAACTCTGCTTTAGTTGCATGGCAGAAATCATCTGTAATGATATAGGCCTTGGTATCCCAACAATCCTCACATTATTCCATTGGTCATCCTGACACAAAATAATCTTCTTCCTACAATCTATACTGGCTCTATGAGATCCAAGCCAGTCCATACCCAAAACCACATTGTAGGAACCAAGGGGTATAACCCAAAGGTCAACTACAGTATCAAATCCTCCTAGACTAAACCGGTGCTTATGAACTATAGAATCTGTGGAGACCTTAATACTTGAGGCTAGTTCCACTTGCTAACCATAATCTTGCTACACCACATCCAGCTTACACTTAGCAACTATAGATGGAGAAATGAATGAATATGTAGCTCTTGAATCAAACAACACTAAAAGAGATGTACCTCAAATAGCTTCTATGGTTTCAACCATTATTCCCTGATGATCTACTACTGCAAACACTTTATGAGCTCTTCCTAAATCTCCTACTGTAGGCTTGAATGCTATATCTAATCTGTCCACATGAAAAACATCTTATATTTCTACCAGATCCTCTTCCCATAGGTGGTGCATTTGACTGCTGACAGCAATTCCTACTAACAAAAGACTTATTGCTCTAAGTTGGCTAATTGGGTTGATTCCATTTATTGTTCTGAGCATTGTGGTTGTTCTTGGAGTTAGAACCTTTGCAACCACATTGAGCCTGAGATTTTGTTCTTTTCTACTGCTATGTCTATTGAGACTGCTGCTGATACTATTTCCCCTTAAAAAAAGGAGGCTTCTTGTTACCACCCGAGTTGTAGTTGCCTTTAGATCCTGATGCTGCAAGTGCTCCTACAAAACCTCCTTGACCAAGGTTGACACTTTGTTCAACAAGGATGACTCAACGTACTGCATCTTTGAGGGTTTTTGGCTCAAATACCTTGACACCCCCAATTATACGGTTGTTCAAACCCCTAATAAAGTGTTGCATCAACTGAGTTGAGTTTTCACTGAATCCTAAAAGGACATGAGCTCGTAGAATTTGTGCTCATACTCTGTCACAGTCGTAGAATATTGCCTGAGATTATGGAACTCATCTGCCCTTTGTTTCTTCCATTCCTCTGGTAGGAATCACTTGCGAAAAATATCTAAGAATAACTCCCAAGTGACACTACTCATATCTATACCCAACTTCTTTTCCTCAATTGTCCACCAAGTGGCCTAAAAATTCTCTAGATTGGTAATCGCAAATCTCGCCTTAACATTACTGTCAAAGTCCTGCATAGGAAAAATCCTGTCAAGGGCGATAAGCCACTATTCGGCCACATATCCAAAACCTTTCCTGTTAAAGGGCTTGACCTTGGATCTTGTAAGGTCCTTCATCTGAGTAGATACAATGGATCTCTGTTGATCCTTTCGAGGGCTCCTAGACCTGGGTCTATGCTCTTGTTTTGCTTGATGTGCTCTATGTTGTTCATGAGCAGAAGGTAGACAATCAGGAATGGTTTGCATCATCTGTCTCAAGTTAACCTCCTCAGACTCAGCTTGGTCCTCTCTAAGGCTCTCTTTCTATTGCTTATTAGCATGCTCTCCTCCACTCTCTTCATGAGCAGATTCTCCACGGACAGACTCATGGACACTGATAGCTCTACCATGACAACGGCCTCTACCATAGCCTCAAATAGAAGACCTAGTCTTAGATACCATCCTACAATAGTAAAAAGTACTATTACAACCAAAAGACACATGTTTGCAATAGACTAAGTTCAATTTCAGTTTTTCCTATGTTTAGGTTTAAGTAAAATTTTTAGGTTTGAAACCTAAGTGTTGAAGTATGAAAAATATGCAAGTAACAGTTTTAGGCTCTATTTCAGTTCACCTAATTTGTTCCAAAATACCTAGAGCTCCCAAATCTAGAAACTCAAGCTTTGATACCAAATGTAACACCCCGCCAAGGGATCCAAAGAATTAACCTAAAGTTTCACTAAGTTTGGTAGCATTTTTTTTTTTTAATACATGAAAGTCAAAACCATTTATTACTTTTACATAGTAGCGAAAGCAATTAACAATAGTACAAGTGAATGTAAACATAGCATACATAATAGGTTACATTCTTTATGGATCCCTTAACATTGAATCACATCTAATTCATGTATTCATCTAACATCACATCCTCATGAAATAATAATGATACATCCAACGTACTTAAACAATATACAAGTGTCCTTCTAGAATTACATTTCAGATTGCTCAATCATCCACTGTACATGTCACAGGGTATGAAAGGCTTAAAATAATATACATATGTGAAATAAAGTACATCATCCTATTCTAATCCATGATGCAATAGCATAAATGAAACCACAAATCATACATGATACATCATCATAAGAGATAACCATAAGTGATCAAACATAATTAACTAAGTGCATGGTTCCTCCCAACTATAAATAGCATCATTAGACCATCGTAGGTCCTAGCCATCCCTCCGTGCGTAAAATTCCAAATCACTAAAGAGATCACTAGTATTAACATAGTAGAAATGTCACTCCTAAAAACATACTACATCATATGCAGAAAGTAATCTAACATGCAAAATAAAGCATAAGATAACATCATCTAACATATGTAAATCATCAATTTAAGGATACATGTCCACCATCATAATCCATGAACAGAATAAAGATAGATGCCACAAAGAATACATCAGCCATGGTGTTTAAAACGGATCTCAAATGATAAGAGTGAAAAAACACTACCACCTGACCATGTGGAACCTAAGTGGTCCACTCCCACCGTGCTGAGGAGATAATCTCAAGTCCCAAACATGTTATCAAAATCACATAGCATAAATACACTCTAAGTCTAGGAATCGTAAAAGTATACTAACTCAAAGGTTCCAATCAAAAATTGACATCTAAACCTAGAGGCACAACAAAGACATGTAGGAAACCTACTATGCAAGCAGGAAAGTTTCATCACACTGATCATGCTAGAGTTACCCTGGTAGTCTCCCAATAGACCCCGGCCCCCTAGTGATCCCTGTGTGGCCACTAGTATCTTCTCATACAGATGAGGCATACTACAGAATGCAAGGTCACAACCAAGCGTTCTCTCTACTCCCATCCTAGTTTGTACAAGAACTCAAGGCATGGGCAAGAACAAAACAATTATCATTTTAGGTTCATTAAGTTAGCATTAGGTGTGAATGTTTTCACTTATTAAGACAACTTACAATGAGTTACTTTGGCAGCCTCTTAGGGCCCCAGCCCCCATTACAAGCCACTTCCCATCACTACAAGTAGATAACCTACCCTAGACTCATGGAATCATAAATCTCAAAATCACAAAAGATAATCCATAAAATAAACATCAAATCACCATGAGTCAACTAAAAAGCATCATAGATAATCATGACCACAACAATTCTCTATTGGCAACTGAAGACATCCCTGATAATCAAAATAATCATTGGTTCTTAATAAGCAACCAAAAGCATCTCAAAATAGTACTGATTGAAGACTCCAAAATGGTTGAGTCAAAACATGTCACCACATGACATCATCAAGATCAGATAACAATTCCAATTCCATCAAATGACTAGAAAGTAACCCAAGTATAATTGATCAATGACACAAAATAGTTAAGTCAAGTGTCTCATACATGTGAATCTCAGCTTCACACAAGAAGACTGGAAAGCAATAAAAATCAATTAATACAAACATCTCATAGAGCATACCATCACATTACCATGGTTAGGATTATAAAGATCGAAATCAAAAGACATCACCATAACATCACAATCATATCCCCCGAGCCTCTAGTAGACATCCTATAACTGGTCAACACTAGTCAACCCAAAAACCCAAAACAAGAAGCATACAGTAAACACAATGCAAGCACATGTTTTGGTTTGCATAATTGAATTAAGTCTGAAAGTCTTAATTTTCATTTTCAAATTTAGATATTCAGTGCAAGAACACTTTGTACATTTTCCTAACCCATGTATTGTTTTGATGGATTAATGTTTTTCTCTCTAACTCTTAGAATTTCAATTTTCTAAGTGTTTTAGGAATATATGTATTATTTTGGTAATGAGTTATTGTTTTCAATTGACTCAATTTTTTTCTGCTAATAACTTAAATGCTTCACCTTAATTAGACTAAATTCTAACTAAATAACTTAAAACTATATTATTTATTTAAAAATCTAATTAGTTTGAATATTAAAAAAAATTCTTTCATATAATATTTATTATATATATATAATATATATATATATATATATAATATATAATAATTAATATATTAATATTTAATACTTTATAAAGTCGAATGACAAAATCTGATTCATAATACATAAAACTTAACTCATGTCACCCGTCTTGTGGGTACATGGTACCATCTCTGTGACCATTGTCACTGTAAGATTCGGTAGAGCCGTAGGGGGCTTTAAAGCTCGACCGAATGGTCCTGGCCACCAATGCAAAAACTATGCGACTGCTGTTTCTTTTCTTTATTACCGGCCCTACATTGCTAGTCATGATGTCAATCATCCATCATGTTAGACGTGACAGTCATGGGTACACTGCATTTGCAGGTACCCTGTGACCTCCATTCGCAGGCCAAGGGGGGGTACGAAATTCATCCCTCCCCAAATATTTTAATTTTGTTTAGATAACATTTTTAATAAAAATTGTTTTCATGCGATAAGGAATTTTATTTATATAAATCCCTACTACGATTTAATATTCAATTATTTAGTATATATGTATGTATGTATGTATGTATGTATATGTAGATTTGAAAATATAAACATGTATATTTCTACAAAACATATACACAATTTTTTTAAAAGGGCTTCTAATTTTAAGAAATTTTCTATAAAATATTTGTTCTCATAAATTTACCCAATAATTAATCTAATGGGTTTGATTATAAATTTTAACCCTAGCCCCATAATTTCCTCAAATCTACGCATATGGAAATTTTCTTATAAAGAATTTAACTACCCATGACAAAATGCATATAACCAAAATATGGAAATCCTTAGAAAGTATTCAGAAGACACGAAGAAGACAACAAGTGCAAGAAGCTCCTTCCTTCTCCCACATTCTCGAGTTGTCCAAAAATGCTCTCCAAAATCTTCCCCTAATATAAAGAACTCTCAAGAAGCACCTAGAATGTCTCTAGAAACAACCAGAAGTTGTTGACAACTAAGCATGAGTCTATTCCAACCTTCTAGATGAATCATAAGGTTGTAGACACCATGTGCTTAATTTGTACGCTAACCTCTGTGTTGTTAACATTTGTGAAATTAAGAGGTGCGTTTACTCATAGGCAAGCTTATAACTTTTATTCTAGTTCTCTTATATTTATTATTATTATTATTATTATTTATTTATTATTTTATTTTATTATTTTAATTCTAATTTCTAATTTCTTTTATTTAATTCTTTTCTCAATTAATTTCTATTTAATTAATTATAATCAAAATATCAAAGATCATGATATTATATTAATTTTTTCAAAATAATTAATTTATTAATTAAATCTATTTATTTAAGACTTAATTAATAGAAAATTCACCATAGACCTCCAAGATAAAATATGAAAACCCATCATAGAGCAATGCATACAAATTCAATCTAAAGGGTTAAAAATCATGAATTATGTCATTTGACACATTCAGAAGGTAAAATATCTAGATACTTGTCTTACCTCACTAGGAAAAATGGTTTAGCGATTTACGATTGGAATTGAGAATTTATCTCCCTTCTCTTACCATTGAGATAGTGTAATAGGGTATGCTCATCCTAACAATTTAGGGAAGTCGATATTCGGTACCCACAACCTACATAAAAACAACACATGTACATATAATATATATAAAGCCAAGCTAAATAGGCAATGGCAGAAAGTGGTGCATCATGTAGATCCTGACTAGCAAGTGACTATGACTCCCTTCCTTAACCACATCAGAAATGCCATACATAAGAACAAACACACACACCATACACATGCAAGTATGGGGTAAGTATCGATAATAAAACACATGTGATAATAAACCAACTAATCATCATCAATAACTAAAAGCAATGTAATAATCATCATGCATACATGAAATGTAGAGTCTAAATAATCTCATCATACATCAACTGAATCCATAACATAGTGTCTAATAGTCTCAAAACAATGCTACTAATCCATCAACATTAAACTAGTCTAACATAGTTTGACAATAATAGTAACAATGTGTCCAGAAAAAGGTAAACGAGGGAAAACACTACATGAATCCCTAGGTATTTATAGGAGAAGTTACCCTTTTTATAACCCATATGATTGTATATATAGTCTTCCATCTCATTTGTTGTATTTAGAAATAATATTTCTAACTTTTTCTACATTTACTCTTTGGGAAAAACTATAGAATAATCATGAATCATTTTTTTAAAGGCTAAAGTTTCTTCCTTAGTAGTGACACCAAGAAGGATGGTATCATCAGTAAATTGTTCATAAGTTATATTAGAGATGTTTTCTATCACTGTAACCCCTTTAATTTTTCCTTCTTCTTGGGCTTTTTGGATTGACCTTCCAAAGGCTTCATCCATAAAGATGAAAAGGAAAGGTGATAGAGAGTCCCCTTACCAGATTCCTCTATAGATATTAAAGAATCCGTCTGGGTTACCATTAATTAACAAAGATATCTTAGGTGTAGAAATGCAATTGAAAATACTGTTGATCCATAGACAACTGAAACCAAAGGCTTCTAAAAATTTACAAATAAATCTCTAGTCTACTACATCATAAGCCTTCTAAATATCTAGTTTCATAAACATACAAGCTTCTTTATTATTGATAGCTAAATGGATAGTTTCCTAAATTATGGATATTCCATATAGTATAGATCTTTCTAGGAAAAACCCAATTTTTTCTTTTGAAATGATTTTAGGTAGGGATAATTTTTTTCTATTCACCAAAGCTTTAGAGTAAATTTTATAAATAGTATTACACGATTCTATAGGCTTGAAGTTTGATGGTAATTCTACTATTGATTTTTTAGGGATTAAAGCTAAGAAGGTATAGTTGATTTTAGTTAAAATGGATCCTCCATTTCTATCTACTTCAATTGCTATCTATAATTATTATCCCTGAATGTCCCAACATTTTTGGAAGAAACAATCCTGGAAGCCATCCAACCATGGAAATTTATTTGGTCTAAGTTTAAAAAGAGTTAATTTAATCTCCTCTTTGGCCAATAGTATGTTCAAGGCTAGATTATCAACATCTATTACCACTTTGGGAATATTTTTGAGAACTTCATGCTATTTGAGGTGGTGAGAAAATTCATAGTTCTTGAGTAAGTTTTCATAGTATGAAACAAAGATTTCTACTATTTTTTAAGGTTTGTTTACCAAGTCACCTTCTGTATCCTCAATTTGTGTAATTGAGTTGATAGATCTATTATAAATAATACTATTATGAAAGAATTTTGTGTTCATGTCTCCCTTTTCAACCCATTTTTCCCTTGATTTTTGTCTCCATAAGATATCTTCTTTTGCTAAAAGCTCTTCTTGTTGTGTTAATAGTTCTTTTTCTATGTTGAATTTATCATCATCCGTACCATTTTTAACCACTCCATTATTTAGATTTTTCAGTTTTTCTTTGATATCCAATTTTTATTTGAAGATGTTATTAAAGTTTGTTTTATTCCATTTTAGTACTCTTTCCTTGAGGAGTTTTAATTTTCATACAAAACAATACATTTTAGATCCTATGAATTTATCTTTTACCCACCATTGTTTGATATTTTACATTAACTTTTTTGTCTAAAAACCATATTTTCTCACATTTAAATAGGTTCCTATTAGGTTTTTTAGCTTATATGAATTCTATTTTAACAAGATAGTGATCAGAATTTGCTATAGTTAGGATATTTGTAGTAACACTTACATCCAAATCTACTAGCTCTCCTCTAAAAAAGAATCTATCTATTTTTTTTGCTATATAATTAAAGTGTTTCCTTCCATTGTTCTAGGTTTAAATTCCATAACTAGTTGGGATTTCTAGTAGCTTGTTTTCCTTGGCCCAATCCTTGAAATCTAACATTATTTAGCTGATTATTTGAGATCCTCTAAATTTCTCCCTTATGTCTAGAATAGCATTGAAATCTGCACCAATTACCATGTTATCATTAGGGTACAATCTTATGAAAGCATTGATTTCATCCCATACACTCTTCTTGTCCATTGTTTGTGTGGGTCCATGTACATTGATAATAATAACCTAAAGATTATGTATATTTCTAGTTACCTTGCTTCCCATCCAATTACTATTGGATTCAATAGTGTTGATGCCCACTAATCTTGAATTCCATAGGATTTCCATACCTCCCAAAGCACCATTTGATATTGTCATTTCTACTTTCTACTTACCTAATATTTTTCCTAATTTTCCTCCTTCCTTCTTTATTTAACTTATTTTCTTGTATCAAAATAATGTTTGATCCAAATAAGCTTAAATTACATTTTAGTAATCTTTACTTGCTAGGGGAATTTAGGCCCCTAGCATTCCATGTTGTAATCCTCATCGATCATTGGGAAGGTTCTTCCCCTTCCCTGTATTTAGGACTTCAAATATCTTTTTCTGCTCCTTTTCTTGTCCATCTACTACTCTTAACTCCTGAAGTGATTTCCTTCCTCTCTTGTTTTTCTATATACCACATTTTGTGGTGTTGAATCTTTCTTGATTCATGGAATGTCCCAAGTTGTCTATTTTGTTCTAAATGTTAATTAGATTAGCCTCCTCCTCTTGATCTTTAACCTCATCTATCATTTCTTTAATTATGTACTCAACTAATGCATTATCTCGTTCATAATTCTCTTGTTTTGATTCTCTATCATTCCTCTCTATTTCTTGATTGTTGTCTAAACTATCCATTATTCCAATTCTTCCTAGTGTTCATTCTTTCCATTATGTTCTATTACTAAGATTTCTCCTTCATTTGTAGGACAATTTTCTTTCCCCTAAGTTATAATGGCTACTACTTCTAGGGGAATCAAATGCTAACCTGATCCACTTAGCTCCAAGTCTGATTCTTCTCCAAATATATATTTTCCATCGATTGATGTTTGCCAAAATTTGTAACCCCTTTTCTTTGGTTTGTTTCTAATTGTAATATTGCTCCATTGTGGAAAGTCTACTAATGGAATTGTGCTTTCATCCTTCTATAGTAATTTTTTTATCATTTTTATTTGGGCTTAATAAATCTTCCTATTCCTGAATGGTTTCTTGGTTGAACACTATTTCTATTTCTCTATCTACATTATTTTGGATGTTCATTTCCTACTGGTGAACTATTCTAATTTCCCTCATTACTTCTTCTATATTCTTCCTTATAGGCTCTATATTTGTTACTCCTACTCTCTTGAATTGCTCTACAAATGATGAGTTCATCCCCATGCTCAAGACAATATTGGTCATTGATCAAAACTTGGTCTTCAATATCATTCTGGAGTAATAAAATGTCATGATTGATTTACTTAATACCTATATACCATCTAATGTTTCATTTAGACCTCTATTCTTTACTTGGCAGACCTTGCATTGTTTTACTCTAGAGATTTTGATATGTGCTTTTTAAAGTTCTTCTATATTTCTTGCTACTACCTCATTTTCCCCCTTGGTTCTATGATCTATGTTTTGTTCATCTAAATCTATTAGTTTACTATGCTAGCCATTATCATCCTTTCCTATTTTTTCTCCTTCTTGCATAAACCTTGCTATCCCTTGGTTTCTTTTCCATGTAGCTTTTTGGTTCCTTTTCCCTTTCCTTCTTTTTATGTGGCCTTATGCTCTTGATTAATTCTTTTATGCTTGACATTTTGTAATCAACATAAATATTGGGCTTAATGATTCCTTTTATTTTCCCTTCATACTTTCTGAACTCAAGCTTGTAAATGGATCAATTTGTTATCAATTTTTTTATTGTTGCATCTTTTTTGCCATCCTCTAATTCTACTAAAAATTTAATATTGTTGGTTTGGTTATACCCAACTTCTATTTCTAATAAGTGCCCTAACGATTTACCAATTTTGATTAATGTCTAAAGGTGTTTGATTTTAGATGGAAATTTTTTCGCCTCTATCCAAATGGGCATTTTCTTTACTTTTTCCTAATTCCAATTAGGTTCCCAAGCTATAAAATTAACTATAAATCCTATCAATAAAAAATTTGAAATTGAAATTAATCTATTTTTAATTATCCTATTTTTGCATTGAAAAAAAAGTGATACTTTTGAAGAGTTGCAGATACTTGTTGACTATCAATATTTGCTATCTTATTTGATTGATTTGGTAGATACTTTTCTAGACTACTCCAATCTACATAGATGCTTAGCTCTACGCACTCCTCCCATTTTTGTTCTACTAGCCTATCACTTATAATTAATATATTAGAAATTAGATCATGATTAGATAACATTTCCTTACTAGGAGATATTCCTTTTACAATATCGACTATTTTTTCCTTTGTTCTTTTATGTAGTGGGATGTATACTTTTAGATTTTGAGTGGAAACCCTAGCTTCCTTTCCTATTTTTGCTTGCTTCTGATTTTGACCTAATAGAATGCTATTAACTAAAAATATTTTGGCAAGTTTTGGTATTTCATGGGTTAAATCCATGCCCTTTGTGATAGCAGTTGGATTCAGATCTAACTACCTCTCTGATGTTTTGGCATTTCTAGTTTTTCCATAGAAGAGCTCATGTGTGTTTTCACTTTTTCTTTTCTCCATTCTATTGTTTATGGTCATCTGGGTTGATTCTCTCCTCCTATTTCTACTCAAGATTACTTCTTTTAATTCATCATTTTCCTTGGGCTTTGAGCATTGGATGATTTGTGATGAGATGCCTTTCTTATTTCTTGCTTTGTGTAGTTTGACAATAGCTCTGAATGAGTCTATCTTCTAATCTCCATTTGCAAGTGCTTCAAATCTATTTCCATTCAAAATACAAGGGTGTACTTGATTTCCTCTTAATTTTCTTTCTACTAAGCTTAGTGATACCATATGGGTGTTTTTGCTCTACTAGGGTGAAATCATTTATGCATTGTCCTTAATTTGGAAGTATCTTAGGTTTGCATGAATTTTTCTATCACTAAAGTCTTTATTTATTTATTTTTCATTTCCTACCTTTCTCACCAATTTGTTTTTATGATTGCAATAATTTGTAACAAATATTAATAATAATGGTGATGATTTCAGGTTTTCTTTTAGGTTCTTTCTCGAATGAACCCTTGAACTTGTTTTTATTATAATAATGTATATAGTTGCTCTGTCCATTTTTATTTTATATATATATATATATATATATATATATATATATATATATATATATATATATATATATATATATATATATATATATATATATATTATAAACTATTTCTTTTATAGTTTTAATTTAAATAATCATAATGTGAAATTTTTAATTTCAAATTGCTAGAAAAAGTAAACATATGACAAACATTTAAACTTTTAAAAAATAAAAAAAATTACAAAAAATATTTGTGTTATTTCACACCCATCCAATAAATATCAATTCATTCAAGCAACAATGTGTTTATTTATAACAAGTGAAATATTATTGAAGCTAACACTACAAATATTGGGTCCTCCCCTTAAAGGTCACCTCAAAATTTTATGAGGTATGAAGTTGCGAAAAATCCATGTATAAGACAGCAAATATGTTATCCAATATGACAACTCTAAATTATTTTTGTCTATTTATAAATGTAGGAAATATGCATCTATCCTTAGTAAAATGTTAATTGTATAATAGTGTTTAAAAATAATTGATTGTTATTGGTAGAAATAAGAAATATTATCAACTAGATATACAAAAATGGTTACAATACTACGATGCCTCGTGGAAAGTACAAAAAATAGAAAATTTAACATCATCTAGATACTTCTGACTATTTTTACTTCATATAAAAATATATTTTATATATTAATTAAATTAATATAATAATTTTTTTTGGTACAAAATCAAATTTAAGTCCAAGAAAAAAGATTACAAAATGTAATTATACAATAAGTGTTGATCTCATTTTGGTACTAACAAAATAGTGATAAAAAACTTTGTCATTTTCTAGTAGAATTATAGTGCATGCCAAGTAATCAGTGTGAGCCAAGTGATCAAAGCATGCCAAGGATAAGTTACTAGATAATTCATGACAAGCAATATGACAGTTAGTGTTGAGTACTAGTAGGTGCCAAGCATGCTATGTGTACTAAGTCATTCATGTGTCAAGCCAACATAAGGAGTAAAGTATGTTAGTAGGTGCCAATCAAATAGTGAATGTCGAGCTATTCAGAAGATGTGTTATAGCATTAAGAGTATAGTAAAGGCTAAGCATCAGAGTCTTTGGATGGCAAGTAACCAATCAAAGACATAGTTGTTTGTAATGGCACAAACTATTATGTAAACTATTTTTTGGCTAACATAAAGAGCATTTTTCAATTGTAGAAGATAAGGATCAAGTCATATTGTGAATTTCTATGAAGCACATGCAACTAATCATATTAAGGGATGTTTGAGGTGGCAATATAGATCAACCATAGCTTTTTATTTTGACCTAGCCTATTTCACCTATATTTATGTGAGAAGGAAAATTGTAGAGAATTTGTGTGGGCATAAGAGATGAATGGTAAGAATAGAGAGACAATTCATGGTGGCTATGAAGTCTATGATAGAGTTATGTAATGCAAAATTCGTCTAGGAGGAACAAAGACAAGTAGTGAAAGGTTAAGGAAAGGTAGATCTGATTAAAAGGATCAAGATACAAACAACAAAGAGAAGATTTGACATTATGCAAAAAAGTGCTAAGTGAAGGATCATGGTGTTGAATTATTTTAATAGGTAATACAGAGTAAATCTCCTAACACAGTAGTCCTAATAGGATGTTGTAAATCTCTTAACCGAGTTCTTACTTAATTGTGAGCTAAAATCCATTGACAAGGTGAGACCTAACAATCTTTGTAAAGCCTTTGATAAGGAAGACCCCTCATAGGGTAGATCATATTTTATGATCAAACACATTGTAATCATAATTTGTCATGCTTTACAAATATAGTAGTGAAGATTTGTGGGTATCATCCCTGTTACCACATTTTGTTTGCCGCGCCAAATTTCAAAATTCAAATGTTACCCCGCCCAACGGTCACCTCCCCAATTTGTAATATTTTAATACCCATGGAAATATTGAAAAATACCAAGTTCCAAACCTTATAACATATTTTTTGCAACCTGTAAGCTCTCTGCCGTCAGATCAAAGGAGATCAATGGATGGCGTGATCACGCTATGGAAAACATACACGATATTTACAATAGCGAGATGGCGCCTTGATGACACGTTGCCATGGTGGGTCCACATTCAGTGAACAGGTTACAATGAAGGGCGGGTCAAAAAAGTTCTACGGTGTCGTATATGTCGCTATCGTGTGTTGGCCGAGAAATCTTCATAGCGACATAGCGCCCGATGGAAGGGTCTAAAGGCGGGCAGGTCGTGTCACCGAGAAAGTTAGTGGCAGGCGGTTAGTTTCACGACGGGCTGAAAAGTCCAAAAGGTGGCAAGGTGCCATGTCGCCATTGGAAAACTCACAAGTTTTTTGATAGCGACATGGCGCCTAACCAACCAGAGGTTATTTCTATGGTGAGTCCTAGTGTTGAGGACAAGGTTCGTGACAATGGAAGAGATCAATGACGAGAGCTTCAAGCAAGTGGTTGGGTCCCATTTCAAAGCTCATCTACCCAGTTGGAAGAGTTCGGTGCCATGGTGGCAAATCAGAGGGAGCCACGTGCCAGAGAGAGGACATGTCATCAGTTGGGTGCCATGGTGTTATGGGAATTTAACCTCAATTTTCTAATAGCGACATGGCACCTAGTAGACACGTGGCCATTCCGTGGGGTCAAGTCTTGAGTCTTCCAGGGTGGTGCTTCGTTGGACCAATGAGGAACTGCCACATATGCAAAGTCAGAACATAGATGTGTCGTGGGACCAGATCTTCAATGCGGCCAGTGCAGTCAAGGGTTAAGTCCTCTACCGTCAGATCTATAGAGAACAAGGGCAGGCGCCATCACGCTATGAGAAACTGCTCAGGAGATAACATTGGCGACATAGTGCCCAGGCACCACATGTCCTGGTGGGACCATATTTTCATGCAACTAGCACAGTAAAAAGGGGTAGATCATTCATGGCTATCAGATCAAGTTAGATCGACGACAGGTTCCATTGTGCTATGGAGGAGTTGCACGGGATTTACAATAGCGAGTTGGCACCTGGTGGACACGTGTCCTCGTGGGACTAGGTCTTGCCAAAGAATGTATGCTAAAGATGGCCAAGTGTCATTCAAGCATGGTGCAGTTGTTGAGGTGGTGCCAGGTATGAGGGGCCCAGGGTAAGAAGCAAGTACGACACATGATGAGTCTTCACAATCGTCATATCTGCAGAGATCAACGGACGACACTGTATCGCTATGAAGAAGTTGCACGATGTATATGTTGGTGACATAGCGCCCTGATGACACATGTCTCACTGGCCTGGTCGAGATTGACGGTTGACGACTGGCAGTTAGTGTAACCGTCATAGTTAGTATTAATATTTGAAGGGTGGCACTGTTAGTTCAATAAAGGTGGTCAACCACAAGAGGACTTCTAGGGTGGCAAAAAAGAAAAAATAGTATCATTGGCCCACATGGCCCAACTGGCTTGTATAGTCTGGTTGACTATTTGACTTTGACGGATTCATGAGACCAGGAATGATAAGAGATCAAAGTTTTGCCACGAATCTGATTGTGTGATTAATTGCCACCAACTCAGAATGAATACCAGGTGCAAAAAGACAGTCCATCCATCCAGTCGATCTATCTACTATGTCAGGAATGTTGGGGCACCGTTTTTGTCTTCTTCGAGCTCTTTCTCAGAGAAATATCAAATTTTTTGGTACGCAAACCATTTTCAAATCAGATCTTTGATTGGTTTCCCAAGGTGAGAAGTTAATGCCAGTAGGTGAGAAGTAAATGTAATGCAAAACTCCTCATTTATGCCTAAGCTATAAAGGTAATTTTGTGATCTTTTTCTAGAGTCGACTCTTTTCTGATTTCTCTGCTACTGCTTGCAAATCTGTAGTGTAAAATTCCCTTTGTCTCTGAGTTGTATAACATTCTGTATCATCTCTTTCAGCCATCAATGTGTATGTGCATTCATCTTGCCTCTCATTGGTGTATTGTTGAGATCTGTGGCTCGCATACTATGTCTATTTTTGGCCTATTAGATAATATAGAAGTGAAATCCTTTCCTTGTGTTATTCAGTTTGGTTTCCTGATCTGTATGTGGTTATTGATTGACATAAGTCTAAGTGTGTATGTCTTTTTTGAATGTTATCTTGGTTTTGTAGTGCATATATGGGCAGAAAGGAAGTCTGAACACTCTATTTTGGTGCATCACCTCCTTAGATTAGACTAGGTAGATTTGCTTTGTGCTCTCTTTCTCCCTTTTCCTCTCCAAGAGTAGATAGGTGCACCGTAATAGCAAGAGGAAGCTGGCCTTCTCCAGAGACTCAACCTCGCAGTTCAAGTCTCACAGCTTGGAGGTTGTTTCCATGTTTCACTAGGTTGTCCTCACGCATAGGCCTTGGACAAGGGTGCAAACCTATGTGACAATAGTTTTTGGCATGCCCGGTGGGACTCCATATAAAAAATTTAAAGTCTACTGGTGTCAAGAAGAAAGAGTTCAGAGATTAATACTGAAGAGGTAGTGTTGGCTTCAGTATTCAATCCTTCAAGAGGCTGATTCTTCAAAGTACTTGGTGACTCTAAGCTTCAAATACATATCTGGTTCTAGGCCAAAGTTGCAGCAATTCATGCCCAGAGCTGAAACAAGGGCATGTTCTAGAGGTAAATTTCAATATCAAGAGCTTTCCCTTTCAAATCCTAGAAGAAGGAGGACTAGAACTTCATTATCACCAATTAGGGGGGTAATAACAGTTAATATACTTGTAAGATCTGTATCTACTCCTCCTACTATTTGAACTCAGCCTAGATTGCCATCAACACTCATTAATAGAACACTTGTTTACATGGCACAATCAAGAGTTCATGCTTTTGCCACCTTTAATTGTGGAAGTCCTCTATTGTTAGCCCAAACACATGATATACCAGTATCTGCACTAAAAAGTATACCCAATTTTACTGGTGAAACTTCCATCTCCCCTTTAGAGCATATCCAAGAAGTAGCAAATGTCTGTAATATTCATGGTATTATAGAGGATGATGTTGTTTTTAGACTTCTAGCCTCATCTTTAAAAGGAAAAGCATTACAGTGGTATAGAGGCTTAGCTCATGGTTCTATAACTGATTGGGATGGACTAGGAGCAGGGTTATGCAAACATTTTGAGGATAACAATGACTATCTATCACTTTTAGAGCAGCTGACTACAATAAAAAGAGCCCCCCATGAGTGTATGACTGATTTTAACTATAGATTTCAAAAGACATGGGGTAGAATACCTACTACAGTGAAAGCTACCCCTGGTAATGCCTTCTTGCATTACCTTAGAGCTTTTAACAGTAATATTGCCACTACAATCCAAACTATGGGAGGAAAGACCTTGCCTAATGCTTATGAGATAGCCATAAAAGCTGAGAACATCCTAATACAAGGAGGAAAGTTGGTTCCAAGGCCTCCTATGCCTTTCTTTCCTAATGTTCCCAACCACCAACCAGCAATAGCCCCTCTTCCTACAACTTCTACAACACAAGCCCTTACTCCAGTACCCCAAGCTTCCACATCCTCAAATGGGATAGATGAACTCAAAGAGATGCTCCAAGGTCTAGTACTGAATACAGATAAGAGAGAGAAGACGCTAGATAAAAAATTGCAAGAGCAGGGGAGGGAGTTGAAGGACCAAGGGAAGAGATTAGAGGATAGTTTTTCTATAATACAAAAAATGAGTAACAAGGTGGTGGCCTTAGAAAGGAAGCAAGATCAAGGTGGCAAGCCTCCCCAATTGCAATATCAGGCTCTAAGTGGTGGTAGGCCTCCTATTCAGTGGAATAGCTCTTTTGATCAGGGTAGCCAAAATAGTCATGCTTCTACTTCAAGCTCAAATCAGAACAGAGCTATAGTCCCTCAAAATAAATTTTCCCAAGATCAAGATTTTTGTCCTTCTTGCAACTATTCTTATGCCTATTGCATGTGCCAGAAGGAAGAATCTTATTTGGCCCTAACTGACCAAGAACCTGCAGAAAAACAATTGTACAAGGAGGATCATTCCAAGGAGGCCTCATATACTCAAGGACATGATGATTGCTCTTTCATGAATCATCAGATTGGGAAGCATTGTAATGTAAACCAGGATTTTGTTGCTCATAACACAAGAAGTAAGAAGAGAGCTATGGAATATGTTGCCCCTCCTTCTCCTAAGCAGGCCTCAACTTCAAGTGTTGCACCTCATGCACATGCAGAAAATGAACAAACAAGTGCTTCACAACAGCAAAAGCAAGATTCTAGAAGGAAGGATGCAAGTGATCCTTATGTTGCTCCATCTCAACCTCTTATAAGTGTAGCTCCCAAAGTTTCTACCAAAGTTCCTAATACACCTTTCAGTGTGGTAGAGCAAATGAAGAAGACCAATGTGAATATTTCTATGTGGGATGTTGTTGCTACCATACCAATGCAGAAGAGGATGTTGCAGCAAGAATTAGAGAAGATTGAACCCAAGGATCAACCATCTACCATGGAGAGTGCCACAAGTCTAGTACAACTAGCAAGGGATGTGGAGACAAATAAAATTGTTAGACCTCCTCCATTCTATGTTTCTCTGATTATAGAGGGCAAATTAGTCTAGAATTGCACGATAGATTCAGGGGCTAGTAGCTCAGTAATGCCTAGGTGTGTTGCTGATGCCTTAGGAATGAAATATGAGCCCATTGTTAGGGATGTGTTACAATTAGATGGTAGTACTGTCAAAACTGTAGGTATCCTTAGGAATGTGGAGATGGCCCTACATGCATGCCCTGGTTGCACTATGATTCAAGACATATCTATTGCTGAAGTCAAGCCCTATTTTTCTATTTGTCTTTCAAGAGACTTCATTGCTCAAATTGGTGGATTCATATCTGCTGATTGGTCATATATGTCATTTAAGACCAGATATGGAGCCAATGCCTCAATCAAAGCAGAACCTCAAGCTCTTCATCACACTAAATCTTACACTCCCAATCCCATCAACATCAATTGCCCTATTCTAGAGATGGATGAAAATGAGCTAGTAAATGAGCCTGTCACTTCTATAGCCGAGATTCTCGATTTCTTCTTGGATGAGTGGGAAAATGCATATCAATTTGAGCCTATGTTAGAGACTCTTGAGATAGGTCTTTGTACATATTGCATAATAGAGAAAGATGCTCAAGTTCTTGATCTTGTTGGAACTAATGATGATATAAATGGAACATGAAGTACGTACTTTGATGGCTTAAGGAATAGAAATGAATCAGGGGCTAGTGTTATGTTGATCTTTCCTGCATAAATAAGATACTACTTCTCCTTTAGACTCCAATTTAGTTGCACCAATAATGTGGCTGAGTATGAATCCTTGATTCAAGGTCTCCTACTTGCCCAAAAGAGAGGAATTCAAGCCTTGAGAGTATATGGGGATAGTGAGTTGGTAGTTAATCAAGTGAGAAATCAAAATATCACCAAAAATGGCCTGCTCAAGTCTTACAAACATAGAGTTTGGGATTTTCTTGAGGGCTTCAATGCATTTAATATTTAGAGCATCCCTAGAAAAGAAAATAAACATGCTGATAGACTTGCGGCAGTGGGAGCAACTTATGATGTACCAGGGAATCTTGAGGAGGAAAAGAAGCAACAAATAAAGGTGGTAGTGAGGCCTGCCATCCCTGACAACAACACTCATTGGTAGGTGTTTGATTCTGATGAGCAAATTGTGAGTTTCTTGCAGAATGAGGTAGAATTCTCAGATAGAAACCAGTCAAGACTGCAAGATCAGTATGGTGATCAGATCATTCATATCAGTTCTAACAAGTTGCCCAAGGGTCTCATTACCTTGGAGAGTGTCTTTGATCCTGATGATCAAACAAGGGGCAAAATAATGAATCTAGCTGCAGAAAAGGATGATTATGCCCCAGTTACAATTGCTGATGGAAAATCTCTGAATATGGGGAAAGTATGTTCTGAAACTGAACAAGAAAACTTCATTCATTTATGTCAAGAATTTAATGATGTATTTTCTTGGACATATGATGACTTAAAAGGTTTTGACCCTAGTTTGTTTCATCATACCATAGATTTAATTGATAAGACCAAACCAGTAAGGCAAAAATAGAGGCCAGTGAATCCTAAGATTGAGCCTCTAATGAGAAAAGAGCTATCCAAGTTGATAGAAGCTAATATAATATTTCCTATCAAACACTCATCATGGGTAGCTAACCTTGTCCCTTTAAGGAAGAAAAATGGAGAAATTAGACTATGTGTGGACTTTAGGGATCTTAATCAGGCTTCTCTTAAAGATCACCATCCTCTCCCTTCCATGGAGCAGATTCTGTCCAAGGTCAGTGGTTCAAGGAGATTCTCTTTTCTTGATGGATTCTTTGGTTATAATCAAGTGCTGGTTAAAGAATCTAACAGATATAAGACAACATTCACTACTAAATGGGGCACCTATGCTTATTGCAAGATGCCATTTGGACTAACAAATGCAGGTGCCACATTTCAGAAGGCAATGGAGATGGCCTTCAAAAAATTTATTGATAAGTTTTTCTTATTATACCTTGATGATATAACTGTATATTCAAAGAATGTAGAAGATCATTTTGATCATCTAAGATAGGTATTTCTAAGATGTAGAGAGTTTGGGGTTTCCCTCAACCCAGCCAAGTGTGTCTTTGCTACAAGTCAAGGAAAACTATTGGGACACATTGTATCTGAGGATGGGCTAACCATTGATCCAAAAAGAACAAAGGCAATACTTGCCCTTCCTCTTCCTAAACACAAGAAGGGGCTACAAAGTTTCCTGGATAGAATAAATTTTGTAAGAAGGTTCATTCCTAATCTTGCTACCATGGTGAAACCTCTTACAGCTATGCTTAAGAAAGGTATGGTCTTCTCATGGACCAAGGAAGGGAAGGAGAGTTTTAAAGAGATCAAGACAGCCATAGCCTTAGCCCCTACTCTCATGAATCCAAATTTTGAGAAAGATTTCATCCTCTACACTCTAGGTGGTGAGTCAAGTATCTCTGTTGTCTTGACTCAAACAACTGACAAGGATGAGGAGCAGCCCATAGCCTTCTTTAGTGAAGGGCTCAAGGAATATGAGGATAAGTACAACTTTGTTAAGAAGTAGGCCCTTGCGATCATCAAAGCCTTGAAGAAATTCAAACACCTGTTATCCCACAATAGGATCCATTTGTTGGTACCCCATGCCAGTGTAAAAGACTTCCTGTTAAGCAAGGATATCAGTGAAAAGAGAGCTAGATGGATCACTAAGGTAATGGAGTATGATGTTGATATTCAGATTACCAAGTTGGTAAGAGGGAGAGGATTGTGCAAAGAAATGTTATTAGGTCAGGATTCTGATGAAGAGGCTGCTATGGTAATAACAAAGCAGCAGGAGGAAGGAAGTGTTAATGGTCCAAGGAACTAGATAGATGATATGAAGAGCTTCTTATCAGGGAACGGATACCCTCAGGGATTGGACAGAACCAAAAGGAGACAATATAGACTGTAGTCCATTCCTTATGTTGTAATTGATGGTATCCTATTTAGGAAGGATTTTAATGGGATCCTATTGAGATGCATTGAAGTGGATCAGGCTAAGAGGATGATTAAGGAACTTCATGATGGCCCTGATGGTGGCCATTTCTCTGGAAGAACAATTGCCATGAAGATCATGAGAGCTGGTTATTATTGGCCATCTCTGTTCCATGATTTTTATAGATATGTGAGAAAATGTGAGAAATGTGCTTTCTTTTTAGGCAAACAAAGGCTTGCAACTCTCCCCCTCCATCCTATTCAAGTGGATCAGTCCTTTACCCAGTGGGGGTTGGATTTTATAGGCCGCATTAATCCTCCATCTAGTGCAGGTCATAAATGAATTTTGGCTACTACTGATTATTTCACTAGATGGACAGAGGCAATTGCCTTGAAGGATGCCACAGAACCATCAATTGTTGAATTCCTTGATGGAATTGTATCTAGATTTGGTGCTCCTTCTACTATCATTTTAGACAATGCCAAGTCTTTTGTTGGAACCCAGATTTGTGCATGGGAAATGAATCACAATATCTACCTAAGCACATCATCAAATTACTATCCCCTGGGTAATGGTTTGGTTGAGTCTTCCAACAAGAATCTGATTAGAATCATGAAGAGGACAATAGAAGACAATCAGAGCGTCTAGCATAAGAAATTAAGAACTGCTTGGTGGGCTGATAGGATAACACCCAAGAGATCTATTGGAAATTCACTTTTTGTGCTGGTATATGGTAGGGAGGCTAGACTCCCAATTTCATTGGAATTCCCATCCTTGGAGTTGGCTCATCAGCTGGAATTGATTGAAGATAATGCCACGTCAGTAAGAATGGCAGAGCTGATTGAACTAGAAGAAAAGAGAAATAAGGCTATGCAAACCCTAGAGATACATCAGCAGTAGACTAAGAGGAGTTTTGACAAGAAGGCTAGGGTTAGGACCTTTAGAGAAGGAGACTTAGTTCTAAAGTGGGATTCTGACAGAGCAAAACTAGGAAGACATTCCAAGTTTGACCCACTATGGAGTGGCCCCTGTCTGATTGCTAGTTGTAAACAGGCCACTGCATTTTAATTGAGCAGGCCCAATGGAAAGATTTTGCCCATTCCAGTCAATGGGATCTATCTAAAGCCCTGTTTCTAAAGATTTGAGAATCCATGTACATAAGTAGTTTTGTTCCTTCTTTTTTTTCCTACTTTTCAATAAGTGTGTGTGCACATGGTTCTCTCTTTGAGTTGCCAGCTTCTAAAGTTTTGACAGTTTTGAGGTTACAGAGGCAGAGCTAGGGTTTTCAGTATTTTGTTTTCCTCGCAGAAAGGTTAGGGTTTTTTGCAGTTCTCAAATTCGTACCTTCCAGATCCATTTTTTGATTCCATAGGCCAATGGATTTTTTTGCAGGCACTGGTCTGATGCATAGCAGGCTTGCATCCCCTGTGAGTCACCAGAATGTTACCACATTTTGTTTGCCTCGCCAAATTTCAAAATTCAAATGTTACCCCGCCCTACGGTCACCTCCCCAATTAGTAATATTTTAATACCCATGGAAATATTGAAAAATACCAAGTTCCGAACCTTATAACATATTTTTTGCAACTCGTAAGCTCTCTGTCGTCAGATCAAAGGAGATCAACGAATGGCACCATCACGCTATGGAAAAGATACACGATATTTATGATAGCGAGATGGTGCCCTGATGATACATTGCCATGGTGGGTCCACATTCAGCAAACAGGTTACAATGAAGGGTGGGTCAAAAAAGTTCTATGGCACCGTAGGTGCTATGTTGCTATCACGTGTTGGCCGAGAAATCTTCATAGCGACATAGCGCCCGATGGAAGGGTCTGACGGCGGGCAGGTTGCATCACCGAGAAAGTTAGCGGTGGGCGGTTAGTTTCACGATGGGCCAAAAAGTCCAAAAGGCAGCAAGGTGCCATGTTTCCATCAAAAAACTCACGAGTTTTTTGATAGCGACATAGTGTCCGGTCAATCGGAGGTTATTTCTACGGTCAGTCCTAGTGTCGGCGGTAAGGTTCGTGGCAATGGAAGAGATCAATGGTGAGAGCTTCAGGCAAGTGGCTAGGTCCCATTTCATACCTCATCTGCCCAATTGGCAGAGTTTGGTGCCATGGTGGCAAATCAGAGGGAGCCGTGTGCCAAAGAGAGGACATGTCATCAGTTGGGTGCTATGGTGCTATGGGAATTTGACCTCAATTTTCTAATAGTGACATGGCACCTAGTCGACACGTGGCCGCTTTGTGGGGTCAAGTCTTGAGTCTGCTAGGGTGGTGCTTCATTGGACCAATGAGGAACGGCCACATATGCCAAGTCAGAACATAGATGTGTCGTGGGACCAGATCTTCAATGCGGCCAGCGCATTCAAGGGTTAAGTCCTCCACCATCAGATCTGCAGAGATCAAGGGCAGGCACCATCGCGCTATGAGAAACTACTCGAGAGATAACATTGGTGACATAGCGCTCGGGCACCATGTGTTTCAGTGGGACCATATTTTCATGTAGCCAGTGTAGTAAAAAGGGGCAGATCGTTCATGGCTGTCAAATCAAGTCAGATCGATGGCAGGTGCCATTACGCTATGGAGAAGTTGCACAAGCTTTACAATAGCGAGTTGGTGCCTGGTGGACAAGTGTCCTTGTGGGACCAAGTCTCGCCAAAGAATGTATGCTAAAGATGGCCAGGTGTCATTTGAGCATGGTGCAGTTGCTGAGGTGGTGCCAGGTATGAGGGGCCCAAGGTAAGAAGCAAGTACGACACATGACGAGTCTTCATGATCGTCAGATCTGCAAAGATCAATGAATGACGTTGTATCTCTATGAAGAAGCTACACAATGTATATGTTGGTGACATAATGCCCTGATGAGACATGTCTCACTAGCCCAGTCCAGATTGATGGTCAGTGATTGGCAGTTAGTGTAACCGTAATAGTTAGTATTAATATTTGAAGGGTGGCACCATTAGTTCAATAAAGGTGGTCAACCGCAGGAGGACTTCTAGGGTGGCAAAAAATAAATAAATAGTATCATTGGCCCGCATGGCCCAGCTGGCTTGTATAGCCTGGTTGACTGTTTGACTTCGACAGATTCATGAGACCAGGAATGATAAGAGATCAAAGTTTCACCATGAATCTGATCATGTGATTAATTGCCACCAACTTAAAATGAATACTAGGTACAGAAAGACACTCCATCCATCCAGTCAATCTATCTACTATGTCAAGAATGTTGGGGCATCGTTTCTATCTTCTTCGGGCTCTTTCTCAGAGAAATATCAAATTTTTTGGTACGCAAATCATTTTCAAATCAGATCTTTGATTAGTTTCCCAGGGTGAGAAATTAATGCCAATAGGTGAGAAGTAAATGTAATGCAAAAATCCTTAGTTATGCCTGAACTATAAAGGCAATTTTGTGATCTTTTTCTAGAGTCGACTCTTTTCTGATTTCTTTGCTACTGCTTGTAGATCTACAGTGTAAAATTCCCTTTGTCTCTAAGCTGTATAACATTTTGTATCATCTCCTTCAGCCATCAATGTGTATGTGCATTCATCTTGCCTCTCATTGGTGTATTGTTGAGATCTGTGGCTCGCATACTGTGTCTATTTTCAGCCTATTGGATAATATATAAATGAAATCCTTTCGTTGTGTTATTCAGTTTGGTTTTTTGATCTGTATGTGGTTATTGATTGACATAAGTCTGAGTGTGTATGTCTTTTTTGAATGTTATCTTGGTTTTGTAGTGCATATATGGGCAGAAAGGAAGTCTGAACACTCTATTTTGGTGCATCACCTCCTTAGGTTAGACTAGGTAGATTTGCTTTGTGCTCTCTTTCTCCCTTTTCGTCTCCAAAAGTAGATAGGTGCGCCCTGATAGCAAGAGGAAGTTGGCCTTCTCTGGAGACTCAACCTCATAGTTCAAGTCCCATAGCTTGGAGGTTGTTTCCATGTTTCACTAGGTTGTCCTCGCACATAGGCCTTGGACAAGGGTGCAAAACTAAGTGACAACAATCCCCACCCGAGTTTTACCTTTTCATTGTAGGGCTTCGCGATAACCAATTTATTGTATTATGTGTTATTTATTTTATGCTATGGATGTTATGCATGGTTAGTTTATATGTTAAGTTATGAGATGTATGATAGTGATATATTTTAGAGGAATTTTTTTAGATTGCAATACAACTTTCCCTACATCAAGTCAAGGAGGCATGAGATGAACTACAATATTCATTGAATAGAAGGAAATAGATAGCTATTCAATAAGATAGCACTCAATATCAAGAAGTAGTTACTATTGGACTATTTGAAGTTTGAAACTCTAGAGAGTTTAATGCAGTAATTGCATATCTAATGGAAAAGAATTGTGCCCTATAGAAATTAGAAATCTAAAAAGGGAACAAGAAGCACAATAAATACTACTATATGAGATAATTGAATTGAAAAAGAAAGTTGAAGAAGATAGAACCATGATTGAAGAAGATAAAAGACTTATAGGTAAAAATGTTGAAAAGAAGACATCAGATGTGCAAAAGCTTGCAAACATGTTATTGGATACAATGAACCAATTGATGATTACAAATCAAGAACTAAATAGGAAAGACATTGAGATTACTACTTTAGAAACGTAGAATACCCTACTACAAAATGAAATGAAGAATGATAAGTAAAATATTAACAAGCCTAGTCAAGCAATTAAGTACTTTGAGAAATTAATTAAATCTCCAAGATCAAGCAATGAAACTACTAGTTTAGGCTATTCCACATTTGAAAAAGGAGAATCATCTAAAAGTGGTGAACAAAGGAATAATAAAGGAAAGAACATCATGACCACTTGTCATCACTATTGAAAATTGGGTCACATAGTAAATGTTTATAGGAGAAAAATGGAAATCATAACCCTAAGAAAAAATTCAAGAGTTACTATCATAAATGCAAGAAGCATAGACATTAGGCTCATGAATGTAGGACCAAGACTACCAACATAGAGATTTGTAGGTTATTCTTATAACTATGAGAAGTATGGACACAAGGCATATCAATTCCAATCCAAATCCAAGTGGACATCAACAAAGCAAACAAAGGTAAACCATAATGGAAATTCATATGATTGGGATTATAACACAAGGTACAGTTCTCACTATTGACAAGAGTATGGTCACATTCCTAAAAATTGCATTAGAACACATTTTAAAGGTAACTAAAATAGATGGCTAAATGAGATTGTATGCTTTCTAATTGTTTGAAGAATACTCATGTTAGCATAAATTGTTGAACTAGGTCACTTGCATCGAGAATTGAATTCATCAAGAGAAAATAAAAGGTTAGTATTGAAAAGGTAAAGGTGTAGATGAGCAAGAAATGGAAAAACAAGGAAGATTGTAGTAGATCACTCCATCCAATGGATCATGTGATCACATCAACCCCAACTAGGAAATGAAGAGGTATGTGTGGAATTAGTATTTGAAAATCTATATCATGCATCAGTTCTAGGAATATAAGATCTAAAAAGATTATATATGGATGAATCTGGATGCAATGAAATGATTAGAACCTAGAGACAATCTGTAGCTTTGTTGTTTTCTATGTTGTTGTTGAGTGATTAAGTTATGTTAGTATGAGTTGATCTGACCATGTTATCCAAGTATACTGGAAATCATATGTTAGTTGAGTGAGTTGGAAATCCTATATTAGTTAAGCTTACAATAGTACATCTACTAAGAAATTAAAGCTAAATATGAAGGATTATATGGTCAATTTTTGACTCATTTTCATTCACTAGAAATTGGAGAGCATGAAGAGCACAAAACTAATTGGAAAATAGCCTTTTCATATGTTTTGAAATTAGATTGAATTGTTATTCAACATTATTCTATGGATTCAAGAGTTATTTAACTAGCATTGAGTTACATTTTCTTTTTTGCAAACCCTATGAAGTGAAATGTTAACAAGAAAAGAAGGTCCCAATCATGTATGGTAGTGTGGAAGGAATTAGGGAAACAACAAAGGAGGCTACAACTGAAGAAGAGCAACATGATGTATAAGATGTACATGTGTTGAGTGCTAATCCCTCACATGTAGACCAAGTGGGTCAATAGGACTAAATGAGCACCAATGATGTTCTAGAAACAACAAAACATTATGTTAACTCTTTTATTGAGGAGGATTTGAAGAAAATATTGCAAGACTCTACCAATGGAACACTTTTATGTAGTAACTCTATATTGGTGAGAGTGGATGAGATTGAGAAGGTAGAATTTGCATCTAGAGGGGAGAAACCACAAGACACATCAAATGTGCCCCCACAATCCACACATGTGAAAGAAAAGGACTCACAAGATTAAAGTGTAAAATTGCAACATACAAAGGCTACAATTGAGACACCATCTACAATGCTAACAATTGTATTCCAGATGAAAGAGGTATAAGCACACAAAAAAAATGCATCAGTTCTAAACCTAAATAGTATAGGTTTCCCAACACTAATAATTGTTGATAAAGATGAAACCAAAGTGCATACAGGTAAGGAAGAAAGTTTTATACCTATTCCACCATGATAGGGTGAAGTTTAGAAGCAATTTGACAAGACTAAAGAGTTTAAAGTGACTACTAAACCTATGAAACAAATTTCAATATAGACTCTAGTTGCATTACCAATTTCTACAATTCCTCTTAGCAGTCACACTCTTCAAAACCTGAGTACGAATGTTACACCATTACAAATATTAAGGCCAAGTCCTAGCACATAAAAAAGTGTTGAAGCTAGATTATATGGGGATTTAATCTTAGATGAAGTGATTGAGTTACCCAACTTTGACCTAAATACAATAACTATTGAGCAGATGATCATTCTTCATGAAGCTCTACAAAAGAAGAACAAGCAAGAATTGCTAAGGAGGGAGAACAAGTAAAAGAAAGTCTTACATGAAATAAAAGACATATTTTTTTATTCTTTTAGCCTCCTAGATACTAATGAAGACAAACCTATCATTGAGAAACTTGTCAATATTGTAGACAAGATGAATACCTTGAATCAAATGTCAAATTATTAGACTAGTTAGAAAGAAAAGGTATTTGAAAAGATATATAGTGTTATTGCACTAAGTTAGGTTGGTATGGCAACCAAAATGGAAAGTGTGAAGGTGTTAGAGAATATTTTCTCTCTCTACACAAAGCTATGAAACATTTATCTATTCACCAAGGAAAATCAATAGGCAATTGACCATCTATAGGGAGACTTACAAATCACACGTACTACTCTTAACAAATCTCCTAGTCAAAGTAGCTTGTAGCATTGGAAGCAATAGATGCTAATATTAGAAACACTTTGATTGGTATTCAATCCATGTTGACATTGCACATGGAAGTGTAACACAAGGAACTAGCCTTTGAAACTTTTTTAAGGAAAGATTCCCAACTTTATATACATGAAGGCTTAGTTGACCTTGTTGCTAATATATAAATTTAATATCATTCATTTGATGCAACATGTGATAATTGGGATGCAAAATTAAAGATAATAATGGATCCATACAAGCTATTTTTGGATAAACACGCTATAAGTGTACAACCTAGATGACATAAGTGTCAAAAAGGAGGTATAATAAAGTTTTGGGGATAACAAAGTTTTGACAAGGCATCAAGAAGATATTTAACTAGAGGGAATAATAGAAGTAGAAACATAAATGAAGAATTTACTCAAGGGGAGTAATGGATTCATGAGGTATGATAGATAAACAAAATTTTTCAAATTTTGAAGTTTTAAAATTTTTGTATGGAACCGGAGCAATGAAGATACATTGTCTAGTTTATGCTCATAATAAGGATGAATATGACATGAAAAAAGTAGTTTTTCCTCTCATATCAAAGGGGAAGATTATAGATTTCATTTTGGTATTGACAAAGTAGTGACAAAACACTTAATCATTTTCTAGTAGAATAACAATGCAATCTGAGTAATTAGTGTGAGCCAAGTGCTCAAAGCATGTCAAGTATAAGTTTCTAGATAATACATGTTGAGTGATATGATAGTTAGTACTAAGCACTAGTAGGTGCCAATAAATCTATGCATGTCAAGTCATCTAGGTGCTAAGCCAATAGAAGGAGCAAAGAAAGTTAGTAGGTGTTGAGTAAACAGTGATATCAAGCTATTTAGAAGACAAGTTACAACATTAAGACCATAGTGAAGGTTGAGCATTAGAGTCTTTGGATGCCAAGTAACCAGTCAAAGACATAGTTTTTTTTAATGGCACAAACTACTATATAAACCATTTTTTGGCCAACATAAATATTATTCTTTGATTGTAGAAGATAAGGATCAATTCATATTATGAATCCCCATGCGGTGCATGCAAACAATCATATTAAGTGTTGTTTAAAGAAACAATATGGATCAACCATAGCCATTTATTTTGACCTAGCCCATTCCACCTAAGTTTATTTAAGAAGGGAAAGCCTAAAGAGTTTGTGCATGCCTAGGATATGTATGCTAAGAGTAGAGAGACCATTCATGGTAGTTATGGAGGCTATTGAAGAGTTGTTTAATGCAGAATTAGTCTAGGATGAATAAAGACAAGTAGTAAAAGGTTAAGAAAAGATATATCTAATCAAAAGGATCAAGATACAATAAAAAACTAGAAGATATAAAATTAAGAAATATAGTGCTAATCGAAGGATCATGGTGTCCACTCATTGTAATAGATGATGTAGAGAAAATATTTTAATAGAGTAGTCCTAACAAGTTGTTATATTCTCCAAATAAAATTCTCTTACTTAGTTGTGAGTTAAAATCCTTCAAAAAGGTGAGTGTTAACAATCTTTGTAAGCCTTTGATAGGGAAAACCCCTAATAGGGTAGATTATAGTTTATGATCAAACACTTTGTAACCATAATTTGTCACACTTTACAATTGTAGTAGTGAAGATTTGTGGGGGTCATCCCCACCTCAATTTTACCTTCTCATTGGAGGGTTTTTGGGTAACCAATTCATTGTGTTATGTGTTATTTATTTTATGTTATCAATGTGATGCATGGTTAAGTTATTTCAATTTATATGTTAATTTATGAGATGGATGATGGGGATATGTTTTAGAGGGAAAAGTTTTAAGTTTTGATTCACCCCCTTCACCCTTAGAACTTACTTTCCCATTGTTAATTCTAACAATAAGTTAAATGAAATGATATTTGTAAGGTTGAGTACCTCTATTGCCTAAAATTAGTAAACTTTTATGAATATATTGATGATTATATTATAGAAAATTATTGAAAACTGATATATACTAAAGTTTGTGAATATTTTATAAATAGAATGATTAGTCATTAAAATTAATATAAAAACAATAAATGAATATATTAATATCATGATTGTTCATGATTACTAGATGAAAAAAAAAACCTATACAATCCAGATACTTAAAAAAATTATAATATAGACAACAAAAGATTAGTCACATAACCTATGAAAAATTCAATTAAAATGGAGACAAAAGATGTCACAACTAAAGAGTTTTCTAGAAAAAATGTAAACTAGGATAGACTTGAGCATTTTTGCAATATCATTCATGTTGCATTAAAGATAAGTCTACAACCATTTAAGTGGATGTACATAGCTAAGCATACAATTAAATGAAAAAAGTACAAAAATTACTTATGTTTGAAATATCATTATGAACAACAATGAACTACCAAAGTCAAATATTATATAGAATTTATAGGCTAGAGTTCGAGCATTATTAGATCCTCCTCCAATGAGCTAGGTCAAGAAAACAATTAAATGTGCCTTCTTGGAAATTTGTGAGAATTGCATTCTATATGGGGGATAGGTTACTATAAACCAACACTCATTAAACACAAGTCAATGAGGTTAATGTAAAAAAATGGAGTACACTCTACAATTAATCATTAAAATTTTTCAATATTAAAATTTGAAAATTATTATATGCATTAAATGATTATGATTTATTTATATGTATTTTATTTTAAACTAAATAATATATTTAATATATTATACATTTTTATAATGTTACTAAAAGTTTATGTGAAAAAATGGCTATGAAGAAAAACATAAGGCCTATCATTTTTCAGGATGAAAAGAATGCTCAAGGCACTTACCCTCACTTTAGTTCAAATCCTTGAGGCAATCCCTATTCTCCTAAAATTCTTTTTGTTAAATATGGATATGTATGGGACTCTATTGGTATCATGACCTCGTTTTGTTCTTTGGAGAGAGATTGCCCTTCTTCAACAAAGGGCCTAGGGGATTGTGGTTAAGCTATAGCTAAATGAAAGGTATTTTCAGTTATGGAACATTGTCCTCACCACTAAATAAGATTAAATAAAAGCTCTAATGTCTTCAAAATTTTTTTTCAAGGGATTCCCTTTGTCAAAGTTAGGGGGATTCTAGAAACAATAATCTATGGGTGATATCTACACACATTCTATTTGTTTTCATGGAGCTAATTCTATTGCACTAGGGCTTTGCAAGGTAGGAAAGAATGATAAAATTGATCAAGGGTGAAGGGTTAATAAAAACCCAAAATGATCTTATGGAAAACCTTCTCATCAAGATTCTAAGTGAGTGCAACCTACAATAAGAAATGCCCCCCTAAATAGGCAAGAAGAATTGCAAACCTAATCCTCAACAATGAACATATATAGAATTTGTGGGAATGATGAAAATCCCAAGGCATATTCCCTAAATGGTGTGGGTCAAGTCTACTTCTAATTGAGTTTTTTTATCCGATTGATATCAATGTTGGGAAAATAGGTAAGTATCTCTAACTTGAGCAATAATATGCTTTTTTATCTGTAATATCCCTAAATTAGCAAATTGCCATTCTCAACCAATCTCCATGCATCAATCCTACAACACCAAATTCTTGATCAACTTAGTCATATTGTACTAGGTATTTCTGGTTCTAATTATCTTTACTTGACCTAAGTGTCAAATGCAAAAAAATTCCTTATGTGTATTAACCACACACTTTATTTAATTCCTAAATATTGATTGAATTTGGCTAAATTAACCTTCTCATTGAATTAATTTAATTATAACTCCTAATCAGTTTAATTAAATTAAATCCATCATCTTTAGCTAATACACATTAAAAATGAATTAAATACATTGATTTAATTAAATATAAACAACATAAGTGTTGAAACTAATTATTTAATTAATTAGAATATTAGATTGCAATGTCATGTTTGAATGGATGAATATTCTTTTCTATTTCATCTCACATGAAAATAGAATTAGACATATTTATTTTATCAAATACGCTCATCATAATTGTTGAAAATAATTATTTAATTAATTACAATAATAATTATGATGTCATATTTGAATGGATGAATATTATCCCCTAATTCATCTTTTTTCAACTCCATAAAAAATGGAGTATTCAATCTCTCAATCGATTTGAGCTATACACTCTATTTAATATTGACCAATGATTAGCTCCATGATTCTATAAATGAGAATTTTAACCTCTCATTTGGGGTGGATGCAAGTGTAGAGTATTGAAGCACTATTGGATTGATCACTCAAACATTTTGAATTTGAATCTTTATTGTTTGTATATGCTCATTATCTAGATTATAATGCATTCATTTAGCTTAATTTGTTTTTCATTATTCTTAGATTAGTTCAAATGTCATATATATGAATTCATATATTTGCATACAAAATCTCAAAAACATAGATTAATCCTGCATCTGCATTCATTCTAATCCTTTGTACTAGTTTGGTCTAGTTTTTAAACTCTCAATTTTAAGAGCATGTAGTAAAGCCCCGTTTAGTTAGAAGGCATTATATTAACTTGTGTAGACATGGAACATGAATAATCTCACATTCATTCTAGGATGTTAGAGACTAACAAAAATCATGTGGAAGTGTGTGGTTGAACTAGAGGCCCATATTTAACAATCAGATTTCTGGCACCCACTATGGGGTAGAAAAATCAATTTTCTACCCTCATTTATCTTCATTTTTGACACTTTGGATTTTGGTCTCTACAAAAATGGAAATACTCCCATGAAAAGAAACTTTCATGTTCAAGAAATCTACAATTTTGCACCATTCTTTGAAGTTTCTCATGCCAAAGTGCACATGCTCACATGATGAGAACATTCTCTTGCACGACACAAAATACTTCCTCATGTGGTCTATTGTGATGTCTTGCTTCAGAATTGATAGTAGAGAAACAAAAATCCAAATTTTTACACTGTTTCATTCATGGTTTTTATCTAATCTCTATTTCTAAAGAACTAATTTTGTGATGTCTAATTTTTGGAAAAGCATAACAATGATATGTAGGACTACTATTGAAGATACCTTTAAATGAACATACAAACTTTACTAATGGTTTGATTACAAGATGCTTGTCAAAGACCCACTTGTCGAAGAATAATTCAAATCCACTTAGACAATGTGTTCTATTACATGCTTTTCAATACATATAGTTTAATAGGCCTTGTGAACTTCATAGGGCTCTAGATAAAGGAATAGGGGATTATGCTCTTTGCTACTTGGAAGTGATTCCCAAGAGTAAATAAGAAACCTAGATTCCTTCAGAAGACAATATCTAAGGGAGGACAGAAAGGTAGTGGTTCTCCCAAATGAATCATTTAATTAAGGGATAATGCTCTTTTCCTTTTAGGAAAATCAAAATCCTAAAATGAGACAAGTTTGGATTGATAAGCTAGCTTAATGATGAATATGTTATGCATGTTTGGGTAAGGTGAAAAGGTAGAGAAGTATGCTCTTTCCCTTTGGAAAAATAATAAAATTTGACACTTGAATTTCAGCCAAGTTTGAGTCAACTTTTGGCATGCTTGCTAAAGTGATCCAACCTCTAGGAATGACCCAAGTGATCACCCAACTAATGCAGGTGATTCCACCTCACTATAATAAAGAAGCATTGTAAAGTCAAAAAATCCAAAGCTATGTTAATTTCTTTCTCATGATTCTTATATCACATATCAATAGGAGTTTTTGTCTCTTGCATTAGGTGACAATGCCTATAGTCTTTCTAGTCAAGTGTGTGCACTTTCATGTGTCTGTGTAGGCTACTAGCCTTAACATTATTTTGGATGCCACAAGGGATTAATATGAATAGAAAACTATTAATAAAATTGTAGGCAGGTGCTACTTGGTTCATCTCTAAAAGGGGGAATAATCTTTGTGCAAGGTGGGAGGAGAATCTCTCATTTAGATCCTCACCATATGCATCTACCTGGACACTAGAAGGTGGTATATGACAGTCATCCCTTCCTCAATGGTGACCTTTGAACATACATTTTATTGAGTCCTTAGAATCCACCAAAAACATGACTGCTCTCTAGTGGGGTTACACAGTTGTGTGAGGTGAACACATCCACATAAGTTGTGAGACAAAGACTTTGCTACATCAGTGTCTTTTTTGACTTTGCAATTGTCCAAAATGTCCAAAGAAAAGGACAAGACTGACCCATCCCTCTAAATTTCTTTTTCCTTAATAGGATTGTTACTGACTATTTCTTGCTTCCCCTTGTATATTTTTACAAGCAAGTTTGAAAATTAAATATCTACTTGTCAAATGAACTCTAAATGATCTCTAAATCTGACTGTAAGCTACAAATGCTACTTGAATATTTTTTAAAACTTATTAGAACTTATTGAAGTTCCTTCAAAATTAGTCCAAACCTATTAGTTTATCATTTAATTCCTTTCTTTATTCCAAAATTTTTCATAACTCATGACCTTTGAGTCTGTCAGTCTACACTTCCTCTAGCTATCCTCTGTGCTTCCTCACATTAGAGTCTAAGATTCCTCACATGAGATTGTACCAAAATATTATCAACTTATCCAAAATTGGTCAAAAAGTTGGCTAAACTTATTATCTATCACCTCCTTGTTCAGTTCACCGAAAAAATTTGTGAGAGAAAAGGACCATGGGATTATTGTTTCCCTTTCTTGCATCAGTTTGTATACTTACTCACATATGTCTAGCTAGGTCCTTCTGTGAGATTTTACCACAAAGCTATCAAAATTTTCTCTAATTTATCTATAATACTTCTTTACTCACTTGTTTTATATGATTTAGTTGCCTCAAAGTCATTTCCTCACATGATTTTGTCAAGAATTATCCAAAAACAATGAGCTATTTTCAGCCTCTATGTCAAAATTCAATTTAGATCTAGTCTTTGTCCAAGTACACTAGGTCATTCCTCTGTCTACAACAATCCAAAATGTAGATAACTTTCTTATTTGATCACTTTTGATCCACATATGAACTAGTCTTATTACTCTGCTATCCTATTTACTCTATTTTGTTTGTCATACCTTGTGTCATGATAGTCAAAACTCTTAGTTGTTCTAACATTTTTTCTTACTTCTTCTACTCTGGTGTACACCATGGTTACTATTACATACTTTGACACAATGTTCTAAGTATGATCCTTATTTAAATTTTATCATAAGTCATTTTCTATGATGGTTACAACTAGGAGTGGAAACATGTTTCCTCCCCATAGACCGAGATGAGACAGAGATAGAGGTAGAAATCATGGTAGAGGTCATTCCTTATTATACATACTTTTGAATATAGTTAATGATCCTCATGATCTCCTTCATTTGTTGCTCCACCTAGTGCTCAAAGAGTATTTTCAATAAACTTGCAAAAAGTTTGGAAATTGTCATTTCAAGAACATCTAGATATTGACAAGACACCTATGTCATTAAATATAATAGTTGAACTTCTATTCAAAATACCTATACATCATAAAAAAATTGAAAACTTTTGCACCACTAGAATGATCCATCAAGATCAAGAAATGGGTGAAAACAATAGGAGAGGAAATAGAGAGGAATTTGAAAGGACTGAGAGGCTCAAGGATCCTTACACCTACACAAATGATTATGGGGATACTGAAGAAATACCACTAGAAAAAATAGAGAAATATTGTAAAGAAAAAACCTTCAAATGAATGATGGAAATCTTTCTCAATGATAAGAATGAGAAATATTTCCTCAAGCTTGCTCAAGAAGGCACAAAACTACCTCAAAACTATAATGTTGAAACAATTGTGATACAAGAAGAGGAATTTGAAACCTTCAAGTTATAATAACAACTCTAGGCTATGCAAGAGAAATTAGCTGAAATGTTGAAAGACAAAGAGAAATAGGTTGAACAATGCATGCTAGATGCTATCTATCCATTTCCTTTTGACAAGGGTTTGTATATGAATCCTTTCCCTAGAGGATTTGAGCTACCAAAATACAATTACTTTAAAAAATTTGATCCCCAAGAGTACTTGAGGGAGCTTGGTGCTTTTTCATCAATTTCATACACAATCAAACATATCTCATGAGCTTGTTCCCAAAATTCCTAGGTGGTCAAGCTATGGAGTGGTTTGCACCATTACCTTCTAGAATTAAGACTTCTTATGAGATCACTAATATGTTCATACAATAGTACTCACACAAAATTCAAAATCTAGTAAATAGAAGAGATCTTTGTGACCTTAAAAAATTTTTGGAGAACCCTTCCTAATGTTTCTACAAAGATGAAGACAATTGTAAACCAAATACTCACATAAAATACCTAAGACTGAAAAACTAGATATTTTATGGATAATCTCTTATCTAATTTGGGGTACAAAATACAAATTCAAGGTCCAAATACCTTCAAAGACACCATTAAAGAAGGTATCCAAATATAGGAGGTTAAGGTAAATAAACATGAGTGAACCCTTCAAAAATATATCAACCAAGGTTCTATGTCTAGCAAAGAAAAATCTAACCATGATATCAAAAACAAATAGGTAGTACATGATAGAGTGGTTAACAATATAAATCAAAAACCTTTGAACACATATTTTAATCTCACAAATAATATGCATGCATCTAAAATCAGTGAATAAACTACTATGGACAACAAGACATTTATAAACAAATCTATGAACTCATTTTGGGTTTCTTGAACCAAATGTGAATGCACACCTTTGGGTGAGCATCTCAAAGTGCTATACAAAAATCTATTTCAAAATTGGATTATTAATGGACACTTGATGATTCTTGTCCTTAGGATCCACAACCATGAACTACATAGTCAAATGAGAATGCATATTGTGAATATGATCAAAACAAGGGTCACAAAACAAACAACTATATTAATCTAGGACATGTGGTTCAGGACATCATTGATGATGGTGAAATAGTTGTGGGTGGAAATAACAAGAATTTGGATCATAAATTTTTGAAGGAACCATTTCCTCCTTATGAAAAGGGATAAAGTTCTAAAAAAGAAAACAACAAGGTCAACTATATGTATACCAATGATGACATTGTAATCAACATGGTTGAACCTTTAGACTCTAAATATTGTTGTGGAATCACGATCAAAGGAAAATGAGACAATACCACAATTAAGAGTCTATTTTTCCTAAGAGATGCCACATCTCTTACATCTAGTCATGAATAGTCATAATTTTGTGCCAATTTTGTTACATGTTCTTATGCCAAGATAGTATTGTTATATCTAAAAGTTGCACCTTGACTAGATCCTAAAGATTTGGTCACATTAAGTAACATGGAAACACTTCTGGGTAGGGACTGTACCAAGGTTAGGAGTGAATCTCTGGGTTCTAGGCTAGTTCCTTAAGATGCTTTACCTATTTTCTCTTCAAACTAAAGTAATGTTGGTCTCAGATTGGTTTTGACAATTGAGAGTCAAAACACTTAAGAAATTTTTGAGTTGATGCTAAGTATAATGTAGATGCGAAGCTACAGTATATGTTAAGCAAAAAATTCAATAGATGTCAAGTTATTCAAGTGTCAAGCATGCTTCAAGTGCCAAGTGACAATTTATGCAAGGCCAGTATATGTGCCAAGAAAAGAATAGGTGCCAAGCAATACAAAGTTACTATAGGAGCTAAGCAAGATAGAGTTACTATAGGAGCCAAGCAAGAAAAAATTCCTATATGTGTCAAGCATCAGCAATCAGTAAGTGTTGAGTAACATGAAATCAACATAAGAGTTTGTGTCTTCACAAACATAGATGTAAAAGATTTTTGAGCTGACTCAAGATGAATCTTGAAGGATCTAAAAGATAAGATAGAATCTATCACATTCCCTATGTAATCAACATGCAACCAATCAGAAAAATGGAAAGGGCATGTAACCAATCAAAAAAAATGGAAAGAATTGAGTGGGAAAGATGGATGAATCTCGATCATGGATTCATACTTAACCCTAAGTCTCAAAACCTTTATAAGGAGGACAAAACCCCATAATTTAGAGTTGTAAGAATTGTGTGGATTGTATGGAATGCATGAGAGAATGCTAGCAAAGTTCTAAAGGAATTAAAAGGGGTTTGAATACTTAGAGGAAGAATAGCATTGTAGAATCAAGTTGATTAGAACAAAGTATCAACACTTTGAACATAGTTATATCAAATCAAGAAGGATTAGATAAGATTAAATAGTACAAGGATCTAGAATAAGCAATTGAAGTTTTTATGTTATCAGGTCAAGACATTCTACTATACTTTCTAACCATTATATTAGGAGAATGAAAATCCTATAATGATAGGTAGGTTTAACATCCATTTTGTAGAACCTTTAACAAGGTGCTAAATCCTTTAACAAGGTGACATTTCAGGTGAGTGTTTGTAAATCCTTTAGACATATCACTTTTAATAGGGTGTAAAGCCTTTAACAAGGCATGCCTCTCATAGGGTAGACCATTGATGGTGGTCCAACTTTCTGACCTTAACTAGTTACATACTGTTGTAGTGATATGTTGTGGATGTCATCCCCACCCCAATTTTACCTTCTCATTTTGGAGGGTTTCTAGGTGATCAAATCTTATGTTATCTATTTTTTAGGCATGTCTTTACTTTTATGTTTATTAAAAGATGTTAGATGCATGCGATTGATTTTAGTTAAATAGTTTAAAGAGGATAATTTTTTTTACTTCTGATTCACCACCTGCCCCTCTAAGAAGCAAATCTTCTCACATGTGAATTTCAACAATTGATATCAAAGCTAAGTTCTCACAAGGAGAAAAATTACAACTTGGAGTAAAAGATCTAGAAATGGAAGTCTACAAACTTGGGAAGATCATGGAGAACTAGTAGATTGGGACACATCTCATTCCACACTCTCTAGAAGAAGCTAGGGATGAAATTAGAAAATCCTTAAAGAGAAGAAGAGAGATTTCCATAGCTAAGAATGATACATGGTACAAGGAGATTGACACCTGAAAAGTGTTTGCCAATGGAGATTCCAAGGAGTTTGATGCAGTAATAGTAGATATGATAGAGAAGAATAGAGCTCAAGTAGAAGAGATTAGAACTCTCAAGATTGAACAAGAATCACAAGCCACGATGCTTTTTGAAGTGACTAAATAGAAGAAAAGAGCCATTGAAGATAAGGTTATGATAGAAGATGAAAAGATAAACCTTGCTAATAGATTGGAGGAAAAGTCAACTGAGCTTGCAAGAATTTCCAACATCTAGCTAGACACCCTAAGCCAGATGACAAAATGCACATCATGAGTTGAATGTCAAGGACATTGAGATCTCCACATTGAAGATGCAAAATGAACAACTACAAAATGACATGAGAAGAGAGAAGGATATTATAGAAAGCTTCAAAAAACATAGGGAAGCTATCAAGTATTTTGAATAGCTACTAAAATCACCAAGATCTAGTAGTGATACTTCAGGATTGGGACATGCTAGCACTAAAAAGGGAGAGTCATTAAAGATTGTAGAAGAAAGAAGTGTCAAAGGTAAGAATAGTAAACCCACTTGTTGGTTTTGTGGTAAAAAAGGGCATACCTCTAATGTGTGTAGGAGAAAGAATGCTAATTAGCATGACAAACCTAAAAACATGGATCATTGTCACAAGTGCAAAAAGCAAGGACATTATGCATAGGATTGTAGGACTAGAATCATTAGAACACCAAGATTTTAAGGTCACTTCTATAATTGCAAAAAGTATGGACATAGAGCCTTTGAGTGTAGATCAAAGCCTATATGGGCATCTAAACAACTAGCAAAGAAAAAAAGTCATGGACATTGCTACAATTACACTAGGAAAAGCCATCACTACTGTCAAGAGTATGGACACATTCCTAGAAACTACATAAAAACACATTTCAGTGGAAACTATAGTAGATGGTTGAGCCAAACTACATGTTTTAGTTATTTGAACACTAGTCATATCAGTAGAAATTATCCAACAAGGTCAAAGGCACCCAACTGAGAGTTCAACAAAGGAAAAGCTAAAGTTGATGTTGGGCACATTAGAGGAGAAATGAATAAAACATGGAAGAAGAAAGATGGAGGCAACACATCCAATAAAGGGATCACTTCACCTGAAGGGTCAAGTGGTCACACCTCATCCAACTAAGAAAAACAAGGTATGTGGGACGGATATTTAAATGTTTTATCATACATCAATTAAAAGACAAGTATTGAAAAGGCTAAATCAGCATGAATAGAGATGCAAAGTTAAAATTTCTATTTTTAACAAGTGTTACCAAGTTACTTCAGATGCTAAGTAAAATCCTAGTACATGTAGAGTTGTCTTCCAAAGCCAATAGAAATCAAGTGATTAGTTGTAGCTGAGTTAGTAGAGGATGCTAAGTGAAGGGAAATTCTAGTTGAAGCCAAGCAAGGGAAACTCTAGTATATGTCAAGTGTTTGGAAAGAAAATGGAAGCCGTGTAAAGAAGAATTTCTTAAGGAGCTGAGTGGATAGTTATAAATTCACTACGCATTAAATCTTATGAAACAAGGCTATATGATTGCATTTTAAATCATTTTTCACCATTTATAGCAAAGAGAAAAGACAAGAAGAGCACATAACAATTTCCATGTAGAGTTCCAAGCATTTGAGTAGATTTCAATAGAGAATTAGAATAGTTTCATTGATTGTAAGGTATTTATACTTGTGCTGAGCTATGTAGTTTCAAAATTTCTCCATGTTTAAACCCTAGATTGCAAAAATGGTATCTAGCTCTAGAAAACCTCAAGATAAAGAGCCATTTGAAGTTTAGTTAGTCTCAAATAAAGTTAAACAACCCAACTTTTGATTGATCCCTAAAGTTGCATACATGAATGACCTTGTTAGAGCACTATCCATAATTCCTCCTAAGGTTTTAATGGTTTAGGATATTAGGAGATGCTATAACTATGAGATTGGTGCTATTGGAGATGTAGAAATTAGGGAGGCATACAATAAATTATGTGAAAGAAGGGTCTCGAAGGAAGAATTCCAAATCATTGGGAAGAAGGGCTTAACCCATGCACTGGAGTTTCCTATCATGTTTAAGATCGAATGGATTAAAATTGTGTTCAGTAGGATACATGATGGTAGCTTGATGTTGAAGATGGGCTAGTCAAAATCTCAAAAAGGATTATTCATAGGGTAACAAGGTATCCAACTGTAGATCAGCCTAAAACCCTTACAAGTGACTCCAAAGAAGCCTTTGAGAAGAATGCTAGAGATAAATGGAATAAGAGAGGCATGAACATTGATACCATTAAGGATCCTCTTGTTGATTTTTCTATCAAATTCATTTACCAAAAATTCTACCAATCTCGCATACTCAACAATGTTCCCTATATTGTAGTGGATGTTGGTTATAAACTTGTTGAAAAGGATCATACTTATGATCTAGCTGAACAATAACTACAACAGATCAATGAGAATTTGGGAGCTATAAGAAGAATAAAGGGAGCTCAATGTAAGTTTGGAGAAATTTTAATATGTTTATTCTTTTATGTATAGAATGAATTTCCTTCATTTGGAAAGGTTAGCTGAAAGATAAATAGGTCCATAGTAGCGGAGATGAATGAATACATTGAAAAAATGGGGAAAAATTTTGAGACACTGATGACCAGCTAGTTTGAAGATTTCAAGAGATCAATGAAACAGAGACTTAGGATTCTAGTCTCACTTGTGGAGCAACATATAAATGATATTTTTTTCTTTTTGATATTGATTGGACCTACATCCAAGCAGCTATACCAAGGGTAAGATGGCTTAGACCACTTGGTTACGAGATAAATATTAACGAGGCATCTACAAAAATAACATCTCTACTTGTAGAAGAAGTAGATAAGAGTGCCCCACACTTTGGCACATATCATGTAGTAAGATCTAAAGTAGATATAGAATTGAAGATTGCTTCTACACTCAAGAAAAGGAGAAATTATTGAATAAGCTTAAAGCAAAATTTGGAGAAGGCTTGGTAGAAGTAAAAGAAGAAGAAGATGATGAACAAAAAGAAGAAGAATAGGCCAAGAACCACTAGCATTAACCCAAGGCATGGGTGAATATGCTAAGGACCAAGAAGGTATTGATGAAGAAGAGGAAAGCACAAAAAAAACTTGCTGCATAGCCTAAAGGCAAAAGGAAAGCTAGGTCAAGCCTAACAAAACCTACAACTAGGGTAGATACAAGGGCTACAATACAGGTGGCCAAGGAACAAGAAAAGAAGAAAGCCATGGAGTAGGGAGGACTAATAGAGAAAAAAAGGAGAAAATATGTGGCACCTTTAGAGTTAAATGAAGAGAGGATAGAGTTAGATGAAAATGGACAATTTAGAGTGGTAAATCACACCACTAAATCAGATTTGGAAAACATTTGTGATAATATGCAGACTTGTTAGGGCTTAAAGGAATTAATTTTAATAAGTTGACAAGAGAGGGGAAAACATAGTAGAAGAATTAGTATGCACTATGATGGCAAAGTTCAAGAATACTCCAATTGAATTGGATAATACTATGCCTAAGGATCTATATTCCATTATAGAGAATATATGTCATTATTTCCTAAACATGGAAAAGGAAATAAGAGAGTTAACACTGGCTTGTGTGATGCCTAACCTCAAAAAAGGCCAAATAAGCAAGGCTAATAAGAAGGATGGGAGAAAATTTGCACCTAGCTATAGAGCCTTCAACATTTTGCAAAATAAAATAGAGGATGTTGTGAAGAAGTCCACACAAATGTGGAAATTGATTTATGGGCTGAATACAATGAAAGAAGGAGAAGTAAACCCCTTTGAGGGTAGGAATAATGATGAGTAAGAAGAGGAAAATGAAAAGGAGGAAGAAGGAGAAAAGGACAAAGAAGATGTTACAGTTGAGAATGACACTAAAAGGAGTTAAATGGAGACTATTAAGGAACAACAACATGAATAGAGTGTGCAAGACACATAACTACCACCTCCTAGTCTTCCACATGTAAGAATCACACCTATAGAGACAATAATTGTGAAGGATATTATTGACACCTTGAGTTAGAGCATCAACCCACTCACTATAGAGGATCTTAGAAAGATCCTTCATGAGACCACACTACAAGCACAAATGTGTACCAATCTAGTCTTGATGACTATGGAGGAACTACAAAAGGTTGTAGTTGAGATAAAAAAAGAGAAGGTGAATCCACAAGAATCACCTTCACATACTCCAACAGCTACAAGTGGACAATCACAAGAGCAACCAGAAGAAGATGCATCTACTAGGGTTGATTCCATAGTCATAGTGACTTCAACTGCCAAGGAGCAAGCAAAGGAGAAAATAGGATAGAAGGATGCCTCTATCACTACAACACAAGGACAAGGTGGACCTCCTCAAATCATTATAATTGATCAAGGTGGAACTAAATATGACAAGGAAGGGAGCCCTACAAAAAAGGAACAAGAGGCAATTCAAACATTGATAAATTTGCCTACTATAGGGACTCCCACTAGAACAACACAACAACTGAGAACTGATGCATTACCACTACAAATATCAGCATGAGGCTTAAGCTCTACCAAGGTAGCAATGGTACTTTACTATGGAGACCCTACAATTGATGAAGAGATAGTTATTGCAAAATGTGACTATGAAAATATGAACATAGATAAAATAAATGAAGTGCACAAGGCACTTGAGAGGAAGAAAAAGCAAGAGATACTTAGGAATGAGTATAAGCAAAGGCAAGCATTGATAGAAATTAAGGACATCTTTCTAGATGCATTCATCTTGCAAGTACCTAATGAGAAAATGCCCATCATGGAGCAATTATCTAACATAGTGGACTAGATATAGAATGAAGACCTAGACACCAATGCAAAATTGCTTGAATGGTCTGAAAAGAAACTCTAGATGAAGGTAAATGAGAAAATATTTGGTGAGATATTACTATCTTAAGTAGAATTGGAAAAGAAGATAAAGTAAAAGTAGTTCTTGAGAATATATTCTCATTTTACTCCAAACTATATGATTCCTCATACTTCACAAAAGAGACCAGCCAGAGGATATTGAGCTTGGAAAGGAACCTTGAAGTATCTAGCATGTAGCTACCAAAGGATCTAGCTCAAAGTGAGAAGTATTTTGCTACAATGATTCACACACAAAAGGAATTAGTTGTACTCATAGTAGATGAGGCAAACACTAAGGCCAAGCTAATACAAATTTAGTCTACTATAACCCCTCACATGGAAGTTTTGCATAAAGAAATGGCCTATGTAGAGAATGTCTTGAAGAAAGATCCCAATATTTCTAAATTGGAAGGCCTATTACACGTTGCAATAGAGACAACCATCTAGCTTAAAGCACTAGAAATTGCATTAGACAATTAGGATGCTACTTTGAAGATCATAATGGAGGTAAACAAGTCCTTTTTGGCTAAGTATTCAATTAATTCATAGGACCATTTGACATAAGTATCAAAAAGGGGGAGATAATAAAGTAGATACTCAATATATCCGATAGGGTTAGATACACAAAAGGGGGAGATAAAATAAATTGGGCGAGTTAATAAAAAAAATTGAGTTTTGAGGAGATAAGGAGATAAAGCCAAAAGGATACAAAAATTACAAGGCAAGACATGTAAAAGGGGAAGTAGAAAATAGAGAAGAGAAGAATGATAAGGGAAATCATGTAAAAAACATGAGTCAAATCTAGAATAAGAAGTTTTGAATACAGAAATGGCACATTAGCTCAAGGGGAGTTACAAGTTTTGAGGTATATAGTCTTCTACAAAATTTTGAACTGTAAGTTTTTGAAGTTTTGTACATATGCCGAACAAGATGTATATTGTACTCATAGAAATTAGACTCATAATTCTTAGTTAAGTGTTTTTAACACTCATGTCAAAGGGGGGGATTGTTGGTCTTCAAAATTGAGTGTCAAAACACTTAAGAAATTTCTAATTTGATGCCAATTATAATGTAGATGTTGAGCTATAGTATGTGCCAAGCCAAAAATTCAATAGGTGTTGAGTTATTCAAGTGCCAAGCAAGTTTCAAGTGCTAACTGATAATTGATGCCAAGCTATTATATGTGTCGAGAAAATAATAGGCTACCAAGCAAGACATAGTAACTATAGGAGTTGAGCAAGATAGAGTTAGTATAGCAGTTGAGAAAGAAAAAATTATTATATGAGTCAGTCATTAGTAATCAGTAAGTGTTGAGTAACACAGAATCAACATAAGAGTTTGTGTCTTCACAAACTCAGATGAAAACCATTTTTGAATTAACTCAAGATGAATCTCAAAGGATCTAAAAGATAAGATCAAATATATCACATTCTCTATGCAATCAACATGCAACCAATTAGAAAAAGGGAAAGGCCATGGAACCAATTAGAAAAAATGGAAAGAATTGAGTGGGAAAGATGGATGAATCTCGATCATAGATTCATACTAAACCTTAAGTCTCAAAACATTCATAAGGAGGATGAAATCTCATAATTCAAAGTCATAAGAGTTGTGTGGATTGTATGGAATACATGAGAGAATGCTAGCAAAATTCTAAAGGAAGTAAAAGGGGTGTGAAGACATAGAGGAAGAATTGCATTGTAGAATCAAGTTGATTATAATAGAGTATCAACACTTCAAATAGAGTTATATCAGATCAAGAAGGATCAGATCAAATTGAACAGAACAAGGACAAAATCAGCAATTGAAGGTTGTAAGTTATCAAGTCAATACATTCTACATTACTTTCTAACCATTGCATTACAAGAATGAAAATCCTATGATGATAGGTTGGTTTAATAGAAATTTTGTAGAACCTTTAACAAGGTGCTAAATTCTTTAATAGGGTGACATTCCAAGTGTGTTTGTAAATCCTTTAGCAAGGTTACTTTTAACAAGTAATATACAAAAAAGTATGGAGGACTCCTAAGAGGTCATGGTAGGATTACTTTTTTGTAGAAAATTGGAACCCTTGAAACATATTTACAACTATATTTTATAAAGTTTAAGCATAACCCTGATGATTATATTGATTCCAAATGCTAACCAAGTGGAGTTGAAACTGAAGATGAGAGCAATAACTATGAATTAGAAAGGAAACTAACTAGGTGCACATACCCATACAAAAGCTCTAATCATTGCATGCAAATAGATCTCTAAAGAGATAAAAGTGATAGCCATAAGTGTCATGGATGGTAGATAGATCACCATGGTGGTAGAGGGATGGAATTTTTATTAATCAGGCATGGAGAAAAACAAAGAGTAGTTGTAGGTGATCAAGAGAAATAGATTTATATTTAAAGAGTTTTTGTTTAATGTTCATGACCATGCCAAATTAGATATATCATCAAGTTAATTAGAGTCAACAATCTAACCTACCACATGGACCAATGCCTCTTTAAACATTGTTCCACCTTTCCAATCATTTAGTTTTATGTTGACCCACTCATGACCATTTCCACCTTCACAACTTGTTTTCATCCTTAATTTTTTGTCAATGCAAAATCACAAATTCGTTTGTTTCATATTATATCATTTCCTCACATCTTGAAATAATTCTAGCCTATTGTTAGTTCATGTCTTTCAGAGTTGCCATTTTTATTCTTTATTTTTTGGTTCACTCTCATTTCAATATTTTTGGATTGAACCATTGGTTCTATCAAGAGTCAAATCTGATAATGAAGTTGTACTAACATTTTCATATCTACCCAACTTTGTTTTTTTTTTTGTCAAATCCTTCCCTCAAGCTAAGTTGTTGACTAAGTCCCCTTTTTTAGCAAACCTCAACCAAGGGTAATTTATTCTAAAGCACCATCTTATTAAGGTTCAAAAGTTTTCTTGCTATAACATATAAGTTTCCTTGTACTACTTGAGCCTTTTGTACCCCTTGTACCAAGATCAAAGAACACTAAGCCATATTGAACCCTTTGTACCAAAGGAACTAGTTCATGAGATCAAATTTTTTTTTTTTTCCTCAAAGCAATATCCATTGTTTGACCTACTTAACATGTCATGGATACATGTGGTATATTAGGCATGCAATAGCTGGTTACCTCGACATGATTCACATGGTCGTGGGTCACATCATGATCTAAAAAGTAAGTACAATCAATTAATGGTTGAAGTAAAATTTACATTAGTGACCATGCCAAAGCTTTTATTTAAAGAGGGGAAATTATTTGAAGTACATGTCTCCTGCTTTAATGTTAGTACCTAATTCACCCTCTCATCTTTCCTTCACGGTATGCTGAAATTGTTTCTATCCTCTAAATAATTAGTGATCAATTCCTCTTTCTTGAGATGCATCTAAAAGAAAGTTTTCTCATTTAAAATAAAGACATTAAGCTTCTTTTATTGCTCAAAATAAGCAATGTAGGTAAAATGGATAAAATGACCCTTCTTCAATAGTTGAAATATTTGTCACTCTTTAGGTAATCCTTCCATTTTCTGGCTATTTTTCTCTCTCCTATTGAGTGAATCATATTTATGGTTATTTACTTTCTTTTGATTTCAAAGTAAAGCTCCTATATCCTAAAATCTACTTTACACCTATTTAGGAACACTCATAGTTTGCAATGAAGGCCCCCCATAATAGCTGATATAGACTTTCGATGAGTTGATTTTTGAAGGGTTTATGAAAGATTGTGTGAAAGACTAGCCAAACCCTTTTCCACTAAAGTATTAGACACAATCTTACTCATGGCTTCTACTTTCCTACTAGCTTATCCTTGACCAAAATTGATTCAAGAGTTCATACATATGTATAATGTGTTTGAAGGAAATATATTGAAGAAAAATGGAAGTTTTTTGTTGAATGTCAATAGGGAGATTATATCTAGCTTGTTTCACCTTGAAGAGCAACAAATTTTTTACCTTACCCCAACCTTGGATACAACTAGATTTTCTAAGCATGTGAATGTCATAGCAGAAAGTTTCACCAAATCTTTCTATAAAGGTGGTTTGAGGTTACCCAAAACCTTGAAGAAAACCCTGATGACTACTTAGATCCAAGATATAATGGTTCCTTAACATAAATTTTTTGTCTCTAATGATGTCTCTAGTTTTTATAATTGGATGTACTTATACATTCAAATTGTGTTAAAAGGTTCAAAATTTCTAGACTAGGTGGAAATAATAGTTAGCTATCTCAGAGATCACTTGAAAGGTGCTTTAAATTTGAAAAAGGATTTTTTCATGACATCTTATTTAATGTACACATTAGCTGCCACTTAGAGATTACAACATTTTCCATGTGAACCCTAGACCAAGAATATCAACATATATAATTAGTTTGTTATAACATAAAGATAAAGTCTTGGAACACTTTAGAAGGGTTCATGGTATGTTTCTTGGAAGATTTTGTTTTGATATGAAAAGCTCCTTACAACACAAATTATCACTCGAGTTTCAAAAAATCATCCAATCTTTTGGTAGCTTATACATCCAATTTGCAAAGTTCACTTATTTAAGAGTAGGAGGTTTTAATAGGAAACCTATGCATCTTCCCAAAATTTCCTCTAATTGTTTCATCTTGGTAGAAGTAGCATGGAAATTAGTCTCTATGATAAACAAAATCTCAGCTGAAGAGACTTGTGGTATCATTTTCCCACATAAGCTAGGAAAATTGATATGTCAAAGCATGGAAGATGCAAAGTGTGTAAGTTCTAACTTGGTTAAATTTGGTTTTGGTTCCTATCAAGCTAGGCTAGACTTTGATAGAAAAAGAATTATCCATAGCCTATTTTATACTCATACAATGACTATACATATACCCATTGTAGAAGATTTTTGGGATTATTGTACAGATGAATTAGAGGTGAGAAAAGGGGGTTATCCAAGTTCACCATTTCTCAAATTCACCTTTCTTAATTCAAATTGGGTATAGATATTATAGACATAGAGGAATATGGGATAAACATCTTGGTTCCCCAAGAAATTGAACTAGCAAACCTTGCTATTGATTGGAATTCTAAAGAAAAAGATAATATTCTTGAAAGAACAACAAATGTGATTAAAAAGACAAAGTTTTCATTGGGAATGAAAAAAGACACATGTTTTAATGTCCAGGTTGATCTTGTTTCTAATGTTGGTCTTACAATTGTAGGTAGTAGAAGGTTATCAAGGATCTTTGAGAAAAAGATTCATAATCCCCTTTTTGTCAAAAAACTTGTTCTAGCAAGAAGACTAAAATGTTAGTGGTAGCAAGTCTTCATCAAGTGATTTAGGTTGATGGTGAATAGGACAAAGACCAAGGTGGAGAGATCATTGATAATAGTAAGAGAGCGCTAATAACCTTGGGTTCATCTCCCCCTAGGATGTGGACTATAGCTACCCCAGAAAGGGCTACTGAATTGCAATGTGATGCTATCAATCCTAATTTTCTTGTGGCCTTAGTGAATAGGAAAAGGAGTTTGGTTTGGTTTCCTTCCTAGTTGATGATATCATGAATAAATATACCAACAAAGCTCCCAAATCCAAAAGGACCAAAAGTATAGCCATGATAACCTTTGACAATGTGACCAGGAGAAGCATAGCTAAGGTAGCCACTTACTACCAAAAAGAAGGAGCTAACAAGTTGGACCTGAGTAACTTTCAAATGACACACATAGATTTAGGGGTAATTAACCATGAGAAAAAATAACACTAGGTAGAGGCATCTACAAAGAAAATTGTGTTGCATTCAAAGAAAGATGGATTGAGAAGAAAAGACTAAAAGCTAAAAATAATGCAATGGTTGAGTATAAAACTTTATTGAAAGGAAAAAGGCCAGTTCCTAATAATCAATCAAAACTTGTCTTTGATTCCAATGCCCTTGAAAATTAGCAGTTGTTAGAAGATTTAAAGAAAGGAAAAATGATGAAATTCATAGTATCTAGTTGGCTTAACCTTATAAGGAACCAAGTTGCTAAACTCATGTGAAATTTTCATGAAATTGTTTCTTTAGTTGAGATTGCAATAGATGAATCCTATGCTATATCTAGGACTTGGGAAATACAAGTCGAGAAACTTTCACCCATGGTGTCCCAATTAGTGGGAGTGGAAAATTTTGGACTAGAAAAGTTCCTCTAAGAGAACTCGTTACAAAATATGGATGCATCGCTAATTCAAGTTCTATGGAAAAACATAGCCTAGAGGGTGTTCAATTATACTTCTGTGATCTCAAGGATCCAAGCATGCAAAAGAGATTTCAAAACATTACTTGAGTAGATAGGTAGTGACTTTCAATCCATTGACTTGGCTTTCCCTAACTATCTTAAAGAAGGAGGTTTTGATGTTGGGTTCATGGTCAAACAACATGAAGAGAACATGAAGTTTGTAAAAGAAAAAATTAACCTCACAACATTTGACTTCTCCAAGGTGGCTAAAAGTGAAGTGATGTCAGGAATCTAAACTTTGTGACTCCATACTTACCTAGATACTATGAAAAAAATGAAGCTAGACAACGACATAGAAAATATCTATTTGTAGAGCATCAAGAACCAAAATACAACCACCATGACTGAACTCATGGATGCATTTAGGATGTGGAAACTAGCATGTAGTCAAGGTGATATTGAAGATGAGGAGGAAGAGGAATTGCTTAACTAATCGGTGGATGATTAATGTTTTTCTATTTAATTGATTTCAAAACTTTTTGCTTTATGGTTTTAAAAAGTTAAACTTTGGGTTTGTCTATCCTTTTTCATGTTGGTTTTCATAACTACTTAAAACTATCAAAGAATTGGGTTTTGAGGGTGATTCTCAAATAGATTTTTATTTTGAGTTTGAAACTCAATAGTGCTAAGAGTACGGGTTTTTAGTCTCCGAATGGTTTTGAAATTTGAGTGCCAACACAACTTAACCACTTTCTACATTGAAGCCAAGTACACTATGTATGCCAAGCCATGGCTTTTGCCAAGTTAAGGAATCCATTAGGTGGGTAAAAGCATAGATCCGTGTCACCGTTTGTGATACAAAGACCTATTTTGGTTAAATCTCATTTCTCTATCAAAACTCAATTTTAAAAAAAAACTAAAAATACCCTTTTATAGATTTCAGATTCAATATCATCATTATATAAATTTTTGAGTGTTTTGATTAGTTATAATATGCTATAATCTAAAAATATTATAAGTTGATATTTCAACATTTCAAAAGATGCTCTCTCAAAAAATGAAAAAAAATAATAAATCATATCAAAAAAATAAAAATAAAAAATTTATCACTAGATGAGAGAATCCTCTTCATGAATATGTAATTTTTTTTCAAGAAGGTATAGATTTGATAGGGAAGTTTTGACGGGAGGAAAAAACTATTGGATTTTGACAAGGTCGAACTTGAGTACTTATAACAAAGAAAATATACATCAAAAATAATTATTTCTTTTTTTGTGCACTAGCTATACATGTCATCTATAAAATATTTTCAAATCATAACAAAAAAAGATGATTTGCACATACTTGTTTGACGGGAACTACATCCTATATTTTTTACAGTTAAAAAAGGGACTTCAAAATAAAATAAAATGAATAAATTCAAGTGAAGATCAAGTGCCTAGTGACTTCAAGTACTAAGCATGATACAGGTGCCGAGTAACATTTAGGTGCCGAGTCATAGATGATGCCGAGGATCAGAAATCAGTAAGTGCCGAGTAACACAGAATGCACATATGAGTTTGTAACTTCATATAAACCATTTTCATGGCTGACATATGACAAATCTTGAAATATTTAAGTGATAAGATCAAATCTTTTATATTTCCTATGCAATCTACATGCAGCCAATAAGAAAAATGGAGAAGGCATGCAACCAATAATAGAAAGTGCAAGGAAAAAGCAAGAAACTAAGATTTAATATGGATCGTAGATCCATGTCTAACCCTAAGTCTTCAAATGTCTTTATAAGGAAGACAAAATTTCATTGATTCATATAGATGGATGAAGGAATGAATGAAAAACTCTAGTGGAGTTCAGAGTGAAAAGAAAAAGACTTAGAGGAAGAGAGCGGTAGTTAAACATTCAATTGATCAGAACTAAGCAAGATATACGAATAGACATCAGATTTCATAGAATCAAGATTAGAGAAAGCAGATCAAGTGCCTAAATTCAACAATCAAGGATTGTAAGCCATCAGGTTTATTATACCTAATACTCTCTAGCAATTGTATTAGAAAGGAAACCCTATGGAGATAGGTTAGCTTAATAGCTATTTTGTTGATCCTTTAAATATGTGATTAAATCCTTTAACAGGGTAACACTTCATGTAAAGTGTTTGTAAATCCTTTAACCAAGTCACTATTGATATAGTGTAAAGCCTTTAATAGGGCAGGCCTTTAACAAGGTAGACCATCAGAAGTGGTCAAACATTATTGCTGCAGTGATTTTGTGGGTATCATCCCCACCCCAATTTTACCTTCTTATTCCTGGAAGGTTTCTGGGTTACCAAAATCTCAAGTGTTATGTGATGATGCACATGTGTTTCTCATAATTGCTTAATGTTGATATGCATGTATTTTCATTTACAATAATATGTCATTAAGGGTTTGAGAAAAATAGGTCAAAAGCTAGTACTTCTGATTCACCCTCACCCCCCACCCCCCTCTTAGAAGCATTCTTTCCATTAAGACATTCCAAAAATTGGTATCAGAGTAGATAGGTTCTCACAAGGAGAAGTCTAACAGCTTGGAGAAAAAGATCTAAATATGGAAGTCTTCAAACTTGGGAAGATTATTGACAATCAAGTGATTTATGTGCAACTGGCTCTACACAAAGTAGAGGAAGCCATGTAGGAACTGAGAAAATCCTTGAAAAGAAGGAAGGATATAGCCATAGCTAAAAATGATATAAACTACAAGGAGATTGATACCACAAAACTATTTTCCAATGGAGACACTAAAGAGTTTGATGCAACAATAGAAGAATTGATGGAGAAAAGCAAAGTTCAAGCAGATGAGATAAGATCTCTCAAGATGGAACATGAATCATAGGCCATAATGTTAGGTGAAATCACTGAACAGAAGAAAAGAGCAGTTGAGGATAGAGTCATGATAGAAGATGACAAAAGAAATCTTGCAAACATAATTGAAGAAAAATGTATTGAATTAACAAGGATCTCAAACATGTAGATGGATACACTTGCCCAAATGATGAACCTTTATCATGAACTTAATATGAAAGATATTGAGATCTCTACTTTGAAGATGTAGAATGAACAATTGCAAAATGAATTGAACAGAGAAAAATAAATAGCAGAGAATCTCAACAAGTCAATTGAAGCCATCAAGTACTTTGAATAGTTAATGAAATTCCCAAGAATAGCCCATGATACATCAGGACTTGGATACAACAGCACTGGAGTTGGGGAATCATCAAAGAGTTTTGAGCAAAGAAGTGACAAAGGTAAGGATTCTAAACCCACTTGTCATTATTGTAATAAAAAGGAGCATACTGCTAATGTTTGCTGGAGTAGAAGAATCAATAAGCTAAACACACCTGAAAGTAAGAGTTACTGTCACAAGTGCAATATGCAAGGACATATGACACAAGATTGTAGATCCAAAGTCACAAGGACACAAAGATTTGATGGACATTGTCATAATTATAAGAAGTATGGACATAAATCATTCGAATGTAGATCAAAGCCTATGTGGACATCAAATCAACCAGGAAAAACAAAAGGGAATGAAAGTCACTATCATTGGGATTATAACACCAGGTATAGCTGTCATTATTGTTAGGAATATGGGCATATCCCTAAAAACTATATAAGGACACACTTGAGAGGGAATTATAATAGGTGGCTAAGTCAAACCACTTGTTTTAGCTGCTTGAAAATTGGTCATATTAGCAAAAATTGTCCTACAAGGTCCAAAGCACCAAAAACTGAATCCAACAAAGGAAAATAAAAGATTGATGTCGACAAAATAAGAAGACAAATGAATAAGACTTGGAAGAAGAAAGATGAGTGTAGCACATCAAGTGGAGGGATCACTTCACCCTATGGGACAAGTGATCACACTTCATCAAACTAAGCATAAGAGATGTATATGAGACTGATATGCAAAGTTACATCATACATTAGTCCCAAGACAAAGAAGTATTGAAAAGAAGAAATAAGCATGAAACAAGATGCCAAGACAAAATTTTAAATGATAATGCTGAGCTATCTTTGGATGCTGAGAAAAATTCTAGTGGATGCTAAGTTCTTAACAGTGATCGAGTCGATAATTGATGCCAAGTTAAATAACTCCAATGGAAGCCGAGTGAGTAGTGCAAGCTAAGTGTTCAGTTGAGCATTTAATGCAATGGAAATAGGGTATAATATCATGATTTTAATCACTTTTCTTCATCGTAAACTAGAAGAAAAGGTGAAGAAAAGAGAAAAGTGACTTCATAGCAGAGAATCCAGTGTTCCAAACATATTTCAACTTATTTCAACAGTGATTAAGCATAAATCTCAACGATCAAAGGTATTTCACTCAAGTTTCGAGCTACGTAGAGTTTGAAAGCTTGTTTATATTTTAAAACCCTAGTTTGGAAAACAATGGCATCTGGTTCAGGAACCACTAAAGGGAAGGAAAGTCATGAAGTACAACTAGTCAGTAATGAAGTCAAACAACCTAAATTCAAGCCTATTCTAGAAGTCACCTATAAAAATGACCCTGCTAGCGCATTATCCATTATTCCATCAATAGTAGTTATGGTGCAGGATGTAAGGAAGTTTTATAAATGTAAACTTGGCACCATAGGTGATCTTGAAATTTACCATGCCTATGAAAAACTATGCAAGAATAAGATTTTGAAGGATGAATACAAGATAGTTGAAAGAAAAGGTTTGACCAATGCCCTAGTTTATCCTATAGTAATCAAAATTGAATGGATATGGGTTATTTTAAGCAGAATCCATAATGGATGTTTATGGTTGGAAATAGGTCCAGTTATGATCACAAAAGGGATAGTACATAGAGTTACAGGTTTTCCAACCCTAGATCAAACTAAGACCCTGCACAGTGAATCCAAGGAGGTTATTGAGAAAAACATAGGTGCTCAGTGGAATAAAAGAGGGATGACAATTCACACCATCCAAGATCCTCTTGTTGAATTTTCTGTTAGAATCATTGCCCACAAATTCTACCAATCCAGTCGATTGAATAGTGTGTCATGCATAGCTGATGATGTAGCATACAAACTGGTAAAGAAAGATCACACATACGATTTGTCAAAACTTATGTTGCAATAAATAAATGAAAACCTAGGAGCTATAAGGAGATCAAAAGGTGCTCAATGCAAATTTGGTTCACTTCTTATGTGTATATTCTTTTATGTTATGAAAGAGTTTCCTTCTATAGGAAAGGTGAATTGGGACCCTCATAAAACTGCAATAACACAAATTAACAAGTTCATTGATCAGAAGGTTGATAACTTTGAAGCCCAAATGACAAGCTAGTTTGAGGATTTCAAGAAATCCATGAGGCAAAGGCTAAGAATACCAATTTCCTTAGTGGAAAAACACATCAATGACATATGTTTTCTAGTTGATATAGATTTCACCTATATCCAAGCAGCAACTCCAAGGGTGAGATGGCTAAGGCCATTTGGTTATGAACTAGATGTGGATGAAGCATTTGCAGCTATCACTGCTTTGCTTGCAGAGGAAATAGACAAGTCTGCCAAATCTTTTGGCACATATGATATGGTTAAATCCAAGATTGAAATAGAATTAAAGACTACCTCTATAATCAAGAAGAAAGATAAAATGGTGAAGAAAATAAAGAAGAAATTTGGTAAAGGAATTGAGGCAGAAGAAGAAGATGAAGAAGAAGATGAAGAAGATGATGATGATAATGAGGATGAACAAGAATAAGGGCCAATGGAATTAACTCAAGTTTTGGGTAAAGATAGGGAGGAAGGTGTTGAGGAAGAAGAAGCTAAGGAAGCACCAACTCAAGCCAAGCCAAAGAAAAGAAAGGCAATAGAATAACCTCCAGCTTAGCCAAAACCAAAGAAAATTTCCATGACATCACCTCAAAAGCCAACAACCAGAGCTACAACAAGGGCCTCCACACAAACGGCTAAACAGGAAGCTAAAAAGAAGAAAACAATCAAGACGGGATAGGAAGAGCCAAAGAAAAGAAGAAAATATGTGGCTCAACCTAACACTGATGAAGAAGATCAATCTGAAAAGGCAAGCCATTCTCCTAGGTCTTCAATTGACACATTATGTGAAAATATTGGTAATGGAGACTTAAGTAACATGAATAAAGCTGATTTCAATAAGTTCACTAAAGAGGAACAAAATAGAATAGAAGAATCAATTTATGGAATGATGGGACAGTTCAAGTATACTCCTCTTGAACTAGATGGACAATTGCCAAAGGAACTATCAAAAATTGTAGAAGGAAGATGGCACTTTTGTTTGAAAATGGAGAAAGAGATGAGAGAATCAACCCTAGAAAGCATACTGCTTGATTTGAATAAGAAGCAAATAGAGAAAGCAGTCAAAAATCATAATACTAGGTTTACACCTAAGTATAGGGTATTCTTCATTCTCCAAAACAAAATGGAAGAAATTGTACAAAGAACAACAAAATCATGGAAGAATTTGTACAAAAAGGTTGACGATTTTCTTGAAGAAGAATACAAGGAAGAAGATATTGCTCCACTAGAAGAGAGAAGAAAAAGGAGAGAAGAGAAGACAAAAGTAGAGAAAAAGATTGAAGAGTAGGAAGGAAAAGATGAAGATAGGGGTACTAGTGAGAAGCAAGAAGATCAAAGTGTACAAGACACACAAATTCCACCTCCTAGTCCTCCTCACTCTACTGCCACACCTAAATAATTCATAAAAATTAAGGAAGTTGTTGACACCTCATGTCAAAACATCAACCCCTTAACTGCAGAGGATCTCACTAAGATCCTTAACCAAACAACTCTACAAGCAAAATTATGTACAAGTCCAATTTTGGTCAGTGTGAATGACTTAAAAAAGTTAGTAGAAAACACAATTAGAGATAAGGTGAAACCACAAGAACTACCTTGCATCATCTCTATAGCTACTAGTGGTCAACACCAAATGCCAATAGAAGTTACATTAGGAACAGTTGACACTACAGTGCAGAAGCCGAGTGCAGAAGGAGACAAAAATATAGCACAAACAAGACAGACTATTGTTTCTGATCCTACAACACAAACACAAGGTGCACCTCCTAAAACTCTTATTATTGATCAAAGTAGCAGACATGAGGAGAAGGAAGTAGAGAAAACCCCCAAAGAGCGAGAGGCTATACAAGCATTGGTAAATTTGCCTACCTATGGGACTCCTCCTAAACAACCTAGAAATGTTGCAATGCCACTATAGATGTCAACACCAAAGTCAAGTACTACAAAAGTTGCAAGGGTGCTTCATTATGGAGAACCTAAATTAGATGAGGAAATAGTCATACCAAGTTATGACTCAAAAACAATAACCATTGATCAAATCACTGAGGTGCAGGAAGCATTGAACAAAAGAAAGAGGCAGGAGATCTTAGGAAGGAGTGCAAACAAAAGTAAACATTACATTAGATTAAAGACATCTTTATGGATGCCTTCAGTTTGTAGTCACCAAATGAGTCCAAGCATATAATGGAAGAATTTTTAGATATTGTTGACCAGGTGACAAATGCAGACCAAGAGACAAATGCAAAACTTATGGAATGGTTTGAAAGAAAATTTTAGGGGAAAGTAAATGAAAAAATATCTAGTCAAATTGCACTTTCCCAGGTTGAATTGGCCAAGGTAATAGACAAAGTGAAAAAGGCACTTGATAATATATTCACATTGTACAAAATTTTGTGTGACTTTTCATACTTCACACAAGGGACAAGCCAAAAAATAATGAGTATGGAGAGGAATCTAAATATTTCAAGCATGCAGCTACCAAATGATCCAACTCAAAGTGAGAAGCATTTTGCTCAAACAGTTCACACCCAAAGGGAAATAGCTATATTAACGATAGAAGATGCTAACATCAAGGCCAAACTGATGCAACTCCAATCTTCCATTAATCCACATTTGGAAGTACTTCATAAAGAACAGGTTTATGCTGAAACTATTCTCAAGAAAGATCCTAATCTTTCTACTTTAGATGGACTTGTTCACCTTGCTGCAGAGATTGCTATCTAGCATAAGGCATTAGAAATTGCTTTGAATAATTGGGATGCATCTCTCAAGATGATTATGGATGTAAATAGTACATTTTTGGAAAAATACGGTCTTAACCTTTAGTGCCCTTTGAAATTTGTGTCAAAAAAGGGGGAGATATTATAGATGAATGGGGAAGACAAGTTAATAGGGGTAGTTACAATAATTTTGAGGTATATATATTATTACAAAATTTTGCTCAATTTTTCTTTAACTTCTGTATATACTGAGTAGATTAGTGAATGTACTCATAAGGTTAGATGAATAATTCTTAGTTAAGTGTTTTTACTACTCATGTCAAAGGGGGAGATTATTAGTCTCAGAATGGTTTTGACATTTGAGTGCCAACACAACTGAACCACTTTCTACATTGAAGCTGAGTGCACTATGTATGCTGAGCCATAGATTGTGCTAAGTTAGGGAATCCATTAGGTGCCAAGTGATCTTCAAGTGCCAAGTAGACTTTAGGTGATGAGTGAAGATCAAGTGCCAAGTGACTTCAGGTACTGAGCATGATACAGGTGTCGAGTAACATTTAGGTGCCGAGTCATAGATGATGCCGAGCATCAAAAATTAGTAAGTGCAGAGTAACATAGAATGCACATATGAGTTAGTAACTTCACTAATTCAGATATAAACCATTTTCATGGCCGAAATATGATGAATCTTGACAGATTTAAGTGACAAGATCGAATCTTTTATATTTCCTATGCAATCTACATGTAGCCAATAAGAAAAATGGAGAAGGCATGCAACCAATAATAGAAAGTGCATGGAAGGAGTAGGAAACTAAGATTCAATATGGATCATAGATCCGTGTCTAACCCTAATTCTTTGAATGTCTTTATAAGGAAGATAAAATTTCATTGAATCATATAGATGGATGAAGGAATGAATGAAAAACTCTAGTGGAGTTCAGAGTGAAGAGTAAAAGACTTAGAGGAAGAGAGCAGTAGTTAAACATTCAATTGATCATAACTAAGCAAGATATATGAACAAATATCAAATTTCATAGAATCAAGATCAGAGAAAGTAGATCAAGTTCCTGAATTTGGCAATCAAGGATTGTAAGCTTTCAAGTTTTTTATACCTAATACTCTCTAGCAATTGTATTAGAAAGGAAACCCTATGGAGATAGGTTAGCTTAATAGCTATTTTTTTGATCCTTTAAATAGGTGATTAAATCCTTTAAGAGGGTAACACTTCATGTAAAGTGTTTGTAAATCCTTTATCCAGGTCACTATTGATACAGTGTAAAGCCTTTAATAGGGTAGGCCTTTAACATGACAGACCATTAGAAGTGGTCAAACATTATTGCTACAGTGATTTTGTGGGTATCATCTACACCCTAGTTTTACCTTCTTATTCCTGAAGGGTTTCTAGGTTACCAAAATCTCAAGTGTTATGTGACGATGCATATGTGTTTCTCATAGAAGATGTATGCTTTGAATGTACTCAATATTGATTTATATTGAATCAATATTGAATTATTGAAATTCTTTTTATGTTGGAAATTTCTTATTATGGTGAATATGTATCAATTTTGATTAATTTTCAAAAAGTGATTGATAGAGAAACTGTGTGTTCTTTCCCTTGTACGTGTCCCTTTTATGTGTTTGTGTTTATTTAATTTTTGTTAATTATATTATTCCCTCTACCCAAGAATAGATGGGAAGACTTGTTACTTTTAGGTTAAAAGTAATTATTATTTGAAAGGAAGTTGTGATTGAAAATCTAATAAGGAAGGTAAACCTTACCAATTCAGAGAGGAATTGAAGAAGTAGAAATTTCTCAACTATTGGAAAAAAAAAAATCTTGTGGGACTTGGGCATAAAATATTTTATTTATTTCTTTTATTTAAAGACAAATCTATTCACCAACACCCATCAACTATTCTAACTTTGTGATTGCACATCAAACTATCTTCTTTCATCATCACAATTGCTAGGCTTTACATCCTTATCCATGTCAAGTTTTGGACATTATCTTTCTAACTTTAACTATGTAATGTTGCAAACACTATCTTTGAATACATTGATCACTTTTTTACATGTTCACAACTTAATTTTTTTCAATTCAACCCCTTGTGATGATGCAATTTCTATTTCATGTTGTTTGGTGCCCTTTTATTGCAACCTCACAACCTTAACCTTAGGTTTTTCCTAATTCCATGTGACCTTACAAACATAGAAAAAACATTTCTCAACTACCTTGACCAGGGGTTGATGTTAACCATTAGTAATCATGTAAAACACTTGACTTTGAATGAGATGCTAATTTTTTACAAATTCACAAGTTAACTTGAAGTTAAACTCGATGGAATAAAATTGATTGAATTGATCATCTTTAATTCAATGATATATTCTTTATCCTCTTGATGATGCAAATAAGAGTTATATGTAGGGGCCCACGATGACATGTGTCAATTCTTGCTACTATCATGCTTTTGATCTAATGGATGCAAAAATGTATCTGTTTAGAGGGGCTTCAAAAAAATCTCTACCCTTTTTCCACCTTGTTGCTTTAATCTTGAAGTTAGCACAAAGCCTTGCAAACATGCACTACCTTAGAAATTAACTTAATTTTTGTCCATCACAAGGTTGCAACTTGAAACATTTTGACTTTTCATTAACCTGTGATTGTGTATTGGTTGTCTTCTTTGCTATATTTCCCCTTCACACCCTTAACTATGTAGTCTCCCTTGACCACTACAAAGTCACACACACTAATTGTTAACCATTTTGCATCATTGTGCCCCTACAATAGTTAGTGATAGAAAAGGAAGTAATGTTGTGAATGAGAACATTTTCGCAACATCACAACCTAAAAATTTTAAAAGGGATGATGTTATAATATGAAAAGTAGCCAAAAGACATAGGTATATAAACATATAAGAAAGATTTTCATACATCCCTATAATATTGTCAATTTATCAGTAGATCCATGCATGTTGATGTAATTGTCACCTTTGACTTCATGGGACTAGTGAACACAAGGAGGTGAAAATTGGTAACATTTTTTGTGATTTCTACTACATGTCTACCTTATAGAGATTAGACCAATAGCATTAACTATCTATTGGGAACATAGTCAATTTAGGGGGTAAAAAAAGAGGAACTACCATTGCATCAGCCTTTGGGAGCTTGGGAACCTTAGTTAAAATAGGGAAAACTAAGCTAAGCAAAACAAAACTAACCTACCTTAGACAAACTAGTAGCAAGAAATGCTAAACAAAACCATTTATTGGTTGGCTGAAATATTTTCCTTCCCTTATTAGTTTGCAATGGTAAACATGTATATTTGAAAATATGAAAAGATGGAAAAATAGCCAATATTTGGCCATCTCGTGCAATACTTCATGAAGTACAAAATTTCTAGAACTACCCTTAGACATGGGCATTGCTATAACTTATGTTGTCTTACTTTCCTCAAACTGAGACAAGTATCTAAATGGGCAACCTCTTGAGAAGGTGAAAACATAATCCTTTGTGCTGACCATTTCTCTTTCTAGCTCTGGTTCAAGGCTATCCTACATAGTCAACCCTTCCTCCATGGTCAAAGGGCCATCATTTTCTATTGGAATAACCTTCAAATCTTTGTAGTTATCATTAGCAAATAGTTCCAACCAAAATGTTTCATCATCAACATACTCTACAGTATGACTTTCATCCTTAATAGGAAAATTTTTGGAGATTAAAATATCTACCTCCACAAGGAAAGCATTTGACATATGAAAATCCATATTCTCATAGAAATCCTCAATAATGCTATAAAAAAGGGCCTCAATACTTTGATCAACCTCCATGTCTCCTAAAGATGTCCCTTCAACTACATCTTCCTCACCTAGCTCAACAAAGGATGGCAGTTCATCAACCCAAGCTATGACATACCCCTTTTGATCCTTTGTTATTATAGCTAATAAAGAGACATAACTTTCAATAACTATCACCCTCTCACTCTCTTTCTCAAAATATGTAGGAAGCATAGCCAAGGAATCAAAACTAACAACCTCATCATATTTTTTTCCTTTCTCTTGAGCCTCCTGAATTGATTCTACCAACATAGGGTTAGTAAGATTGTCTTCTCTTTCTTCCCTTTGATTTTGAACTGACATAGATGTGACAACCTTAAAAAGGTCTAGTATTTGAAAAGAAAACTAGGAATGTTGGTCCAAGATGACCACCATGGTTGGTTGATGTTTTGACTATTAGGTTTAGGCTCAACTTGAGGATTAAGGAAGTGACTTGGCTGACTTTTCTCATTTAGAGATTCATGTAGGGGATTCTGTATTTCTTTTGTAACATTATGCCCCTTAAAGCTAGGAATCTTAAAAATAGGATGCCTAATTTAAAGTTATAAAGGCTTAGTGTACTTGAATCTTGGAATGCGATTTTGGGAAAAAATAATTTTCCTAAAGCTAGGAAGCCTTTTCTTTGAATGATCTACCACTACAACTTCTTGCAAGTGTTGATATACCTCTTTAGGGGCCTCCAACTCCATAGGCTAGTTAATAAACTAATGAGATTTAGGTTTGAAGTTAGGGACACAAGGAGATTGGGTCTCTATATTTTGAATTTGATCAAATAACAATCTCATCTACTCCTCTTTTCTAGCTATCTCCCTTTTGAAGTTGCAACTTGTCTAGATCCTAAGATTTTGTCACTTTGAGTAACATGAAAATACTACTGGGTAGTAGGTGTAGGTAGGTTAGCAGTAAATCTTTATGTTCTAGGTTAGTTCCTTAAGATTCTTCACCTATTTTCTCTTCAAACTAAACTAAAACTTGGGAGGGAAAGGGATAGAAGGATTTCCTAAAAGTAAATTGTTGAAAGAGAAAAGGGTGATGCACCCAATATTAAGATGAAAGTACTATTGAGAAGACATGAGGGAGCTTTCCTAAATGGTTAAGGGTGGCACAATATTTTTATAAGAACATATTCATACATAAATAATTCACAAGAAGGAATAACTTTGGACAAGATGGTAAAGGGAATGATATCATTCATAGTTTAAAAAAACTTGAAAGAAAGAAAAATTTTAAAACTTGCAACCTATATGAAGATTCCAAACCTCACTTGTAGATAAATAATGTGACACAAAATCAAGGTTTCAAAAATAAATCACGAGTAAATCAAATTAGTAGCCTACACTAAAAAAATGATTTTATCATAAGGGCCTTTAACTGTTCCTTTATTTAAGCTTCTAAGGTCATTTCACAACCTTCCATCTAGTTGTTAGAAGTAATATATAGAAAAGTATGAAGGAGTCCTAAGATATCATGATAGGATTACTTTTTTGCAAAATATTGAAACCCCTAAAACATATTTACAACTTCCTTTTATAGAGTTGAGGTATAACTCTGCTAAGTATATTTAGTTCAAACTATAACCAAGTGTAGTTGAAATTGTGGATGAGAGTAGTAACTAAGAATCAAAAGGAAAAATTGATCAGGTGCTCACCCCCATAGAATCTAATCCTTGTGTATAAATTGATCTACAAAGAGATAGAATTGGCAGCCATATAAGTGCATTGGATGGTAGATGGATCACCATTGTAGTAGTGAGATGTAATTTGTATTAATCATGGGGAACACTATAGTGCCTACCCTAGTTTGCATTCTGCTTTTGTTGCCAAACTCTTTTAGGCCAATTTCATGTTGATGATTATTAGTAACATTATTTTGAGATTAGCAGATATTGTTTTAGATTTGATTGATATATGATGAGATTACATGGTACTTTATACTTCATGTATTTATGATGATTATTATAGTGTTTGCAGTTATTGGTGATGATTAGATAGATGGTTTATTCTATGTTTTTTCTTATGGATACTTACCCCATACTTGCATGTGTATGGTGTGTATGTTTGTTTTCTTTCTATACGGCATTTTTGATGTGTTTAAGGAAGGGATTCATAGTCACCTGCTAGCCGAGATCTACACGATGCATCACTTCCTACCATTGCCTATTTAGCTTACTATATATTGTGTATGTACATGCATAAATTTTATGTAGGTTGCAGGTACTGGGTATCAACTTCCTTGAATTGCTAGGATGAGTGTACGCTATCACATTATCTCAATGGTAAGAGAGGGGAGATAAATTCTCAAGTCCAAATCCTAAACCCTTTAAGCCATTTGTCCTAATTGAAAATTAGGACAAGTATCTAAATCGAGTACCCTCTAAATGTGTTGGATGACATAATTCGTGATATTAACCCTTGGTTTGATTTTGTATGTGTTTTGCTATGATGGATTTTCGTATTTTACTTTATGAGTCTTTGGTATATTTTTCTATTAATTAAGTCTAATTAAGAGATTTAATTAATGATTTAATTAAATAGAAAATTAATATATTTAATTTTATTTAATTAATTTTGAAATTCATTAAATAAAACAATTAAATTTGAAGATAAAAGTTATAAGTTTAAACTTGGAATGTGATAATGTTTATTTAATTTAATAATAATATATTTAGAGTTCATTTTTAAATAAATGCTAAATAATATTATTACTATTTCAATTAATAAATATTTTATCAATTAAGTTTCAAAAATAAATTTAGAAGTGGAAAAGAAATTAATTTATTAAAAATTTCATGATCTAAGATTTAAAATTGATAAATTAATTTGAAAAAGAGTCAAGTGAATATTAAATAAAATAATGTGCATTATTTTAATACTTATTCACATAGGAGTATGCGAACTCTTGTGAGTTGTCATGTTGACAACATAGGAGTTTGCACTCTAATTATGCACGTGTTGTCTACACTTAGGAGTAAGCACATTATTTGAGCACATGGTGTCTACAACATTCTAGACACATTCTAGATGCATCTTAGAGGCCTTTATATATAGGCTCTCCTAGTGTGTATGGACATCCTCATATACTTCTACAAGCACTCCTAGTCATTGGGGGGGAAGGAATTTTCATAAAGGAGAAGGTTCTAAGAGGAGGAGCTTCTCTACAATTTTTTGAGGCCTAGCGAATTAACATCAATGTCTAGGTAGGCACTTGTGATTATTTTGCATATTTTATTATTCTCTTTCTATTCATGTCTTCATCATGTCTATTATGTGTATCTGAATAATTCTCTATGAATGAATCTTCAATTTGGAATTTGGGCATGCATATTGTTTCATCTAGTTATGGGAATTAAAAATATTATTGCAATCTTCCTTTAGTAGAATCAAGATTTGGAAATTGATTCGAGTTTGAGTTCAAATTAAAATAGAATCTTATTATTATGCATTAGTTTTATATGATTTATTAACTAATATAATTTAATTTAATTTAATTAAGATTAGTTAATAGTAGAAGAATTGTAATTAATTATCAGTCAATTTAAGTATATGGATTTTTAAATGAGGGAAAATTAAAAGAAAAGAGATATTAATAAGTGTTTAGTGGAATTAAATAATCATTGAGATTGATTTTACTTAAAATCAATGAAGGTTATTTGGAATAAATGATTGTCCTTGAAGTGTTTTAAGGAAATTGTAAACTAATTATTTGAAAATTGATAAGTCTTATTCTAATAGTTTGAATAATGGGAGATGCTTCTTGGAATCAAGGGAATTTTATTTAATTATTAGCAACATTGATTTTAGTAAAATAATGAGAATGATTTTATTAAAAGTCAATGGGAACTAGTTCAATGATTTAAATAAGTAAATAATTATCTTCTGATTATTTTATAAAATTATTTAAATTAATGGAGGGATAATTCTATGCGTTATTCAAAAAATAAATGGGTTGACTTGTACAAGAACCTTATACTCTTGAAATATAATCAAAACAAAATCTGAAACCTCATATTTGGCTTAACCATGTGCTTGCAAAAGCAAACCAAAACATGTGTTTGTATCTTGTTTCTCTATGCTATATGTGTTTTGGGCTTTTGGGGTTTTTCATAGCTTTGACTAATCCTAGGTTGTTACCAAAGGCTTTGAGGTTATGTGTTTGCGATGTCATGCTGATGTTGACCTTGATCTTTTTAAAACCCAACCATGGTAATGTGATAGTATGCTCTATGACATGTTTGTATTTATTGATTGTTATTTCTTTCCAGTCTTCTTGTGTGAAGCTTAGGCATATGTATTTGTGATACTTAACCATTTTCGAGTCATTGATTAGTTATACCTGGATTACTTTCCAGTTGCCTTGATGGGACTAAAGTGTTTTTTTTGATCTTGATGATGTCATGTTATGACATGTTCGACTTGACCATTTTGGAGTCCTTGATCAGTATTATTTTTAGATATGTTTTGGTTGCTTGTTGAGAACAAATGAATATTTTTATCTATCATTTGATGCTTTTTAGTTACTCGTGGAGAACTGATGTGATTATTGTGGATTATCTTTATGATGCTTTCCAGTCACTTGTATAAGACTGAAGTGATTTTGTAATTTGTGATTTCATGAGCCTAGGGTAGGTTATCTACTTGTAGTCTCAAGAAGTGGCTAGCAATGGGGGCTGGGGCCCTAAGTGGCTACCAGGGTAACTCATTGTAAGTTATTTAATAAGTGAAAAAATTTACACTAAATGGGGATTAAAATGAATTTAATAAGATAATTGTATGTTCTTGCCCATCTCTCGAGTGCTAGTATAGACTAGGATGGGAGTAGAGAGAATTCTTGGTTGTGACCTTGCATTCTGTAGTATGCCTCATCAGTACAAGAGGATACGAGTGGCCACATAGGGATCACTAGGGGGTTGGGGTCTATTGAGAGACTACCAAGGTAACTCTAGCATGATTCATGTGATGACACTTTCCTGCTGACATAGTAGATTTCCTATGTATCTTTGTGTGCCTTTGGGATTTAGATGTCATTCTATGTCAGAACCTTTGATGTAGAATACTTTTAGAGTTTTTGGACTTAGAGAGTACTTGTGTTATGTGATTTGACATCCTATTTGGGACTTCAGACTATCTCCTCAGTTTAATGGGAGTGGGCCATTTAGGTTCCACGTGGTCGGGTGGTAGTGCTTTGTCACTCTTACCATTTGAGATCTGTCTGAGACACCATGGCTAGAGCATTCTTTTTTGGTGTTTACCTTCATTCTATTCTTGGATTATTATGATGGGTGTTATTTACTAATACATATACTTATATTGATGATTAGCATGTGATAAAGGATGTTATCTACTTTGTAGGATCATCTTATGTTTTATTCATGCATGTTAGATTTCTTTATACATATGTAGTAGCATGTTTTAGGAGTGACATTCCTACTATGAAAATACCAATGATATCTTTGGTGACTTGGGATGTTATGCATGGAGGATGGCTAGGGCCCACGATGGTCTAATAATTCTATTGATAGTTAGGAGGAACCACGCACTTAGTTAGTTGTGTTTTGTGATGGATGGGTATCATTTACAATGGCTATTATATCTTTATTGATGGATGGATGTATCATCTATGTTATTGGTTTCATTCACTTTATTTTACTTATATGATGGTTTCTATGAGGATGATGTATCTTTATTTTTACATATGTTTAATCTTTTAAGCTTTTCATACCCTGTGACATGTACAGTGGATAATTGAGCATCCCAAATTTCATTTGCCAAGAGGAATTCAAAAAAAATGTATATTATTGACATTAAAATTTTTAATTATTATTTCATGTGGATGTGGTAGTGTTAGACTTAGTGTTAATTAAATTAAATGTGACTCAACGTCTTAGGATCCTTAAGGAATGTAACCAGTTCTGTATGCTTATAGTTGATTATATTTTATTGCTTTCGCTACTATGTGTTTGATGTGTATGACTATCTTTCTTGTTTAAATTTTTTTTTTTTTTTTGGAAAACTTAGTAAAACTTTAGGTTAATTATTTTGGATCCTTTGGTAGGGCATTACAAACACCAAAGGGTAGTTGCAGATGATGAAGAGAAATCAATTTCTCATTAAAGAGTTGTTGCTTTTTGTTCACAACCATGCCAAATTAGATATATCATGAAGTCAATTAGAGTCAACCATCTAACCCACCATGCGGCCCAATGCCCCTTTATGCATTTCTCCACCTTTCCAATCATTCATTTTTATGTTAACCTAGTCTTTTCCTCATTAACTATTAGCCCATGCAAAACTGTGACTATCTTTATTAGATGCTATATCACTTCTTTGCAGCTTGAATCATTATAGAAAAAAAACTATTATGACCTTGTGGTTACACCTCAAACTGTCTTATTGCATTCTTGCAACTACTAGGCATGACATCTGATCAGAAGTGATTTGTCATTTAAATAATTGAGCTTTTAATTAATACTTAATTTCAACTTCATTGACCTTTCAATTTTTGGTTTTCCATTCAACCTCTAATAGGAATGTAAATCCTATAACTTTTTAGCTTCCTTGAAGATGTATAAAGGGGTTCAATTTGAATCTAAGAGGAGAACGATATGGAGATACATCTCATTTATTGAGATTGCCAATTTGTACAAGATCTTGTATATGGAGTTTGTGGGCATAAATCTCATCCATGGGATAGCCCAATTTTTATGAACCTGGACATACAAAACATCCATGAGATTGTCCAAAAATTGATTTGAATCTCAAGCATACATCTAACTTATGAGATTCTCCATAATTATATAGAACACTTTTAGTATCGTGAATGAATAGAAGTTTTCATATGGCTTATTCTATGTTTACAATACCACTCTTTCTTTCTTTTGGTATTGTCCTCTAAATTGACAAAAGTGATTTAGATTAGTGTTATCAGAGCCTAGTTTGATCATTGCATCAACAACCAAGGGATCTGTTTTGTAACTTTGTGTTGATAAGCTTATGTGGTGTTTTAGTTTGAAAATTCTAGATTGATGGCAGAAGCATTTGTGGTTTTTAAGTTTGATAAGTTTAGATTCATGATAGAGCATTTGTGTAAGTTTTTAATTTAGAAGATGGCAGTTCACATATGGTAGAAGATTTATTGTCATAGGCACATTGTATTTTATGTTTTCAAATTCAACACACACCAAAATTGATTTAACACCAAATCATCAGTTGGCTTAAGATCTAACATGATTTTGAATTTGTTAATAAATGCAAGATAGACTAACACCATCAACATTACCATCAATAGAAGAAGAAACAAAAATACTCCAACATGAAAAGAATTGCAGGAATTTTGGATGTAGTGAATATACTCAACCCACTATTATAGAAATTGCAAGTGGTATAGACATTTCAAGGTTTGAGAACTAGTGCTCTTACTAAAGGACTTGATTCCAAACTGGCTCCTCTCAACTATGATTCTTTTGTTTTCATAGAATAATTTTCCAATGGCCTCTATTCTTCATCTTCTTCTTCCTGTCATTTTCTTTATGTCCTACAACAGCAACCACACTTAGAAGACACATTATTCTAAAACTATAATGGCAACAATAATAGCAATAGATTGAACAAAATGGATATGAGTGTACTAGATAGGCAATGCACCAGGCTTAATGCATTGAATTTGACAATCCCTAAGAAAATCAATGGTCCCTTGTATTCTTTGGACATGTTTTCTGACAATGTCTCCAAGTGGCAGCAATTTGCACCAAATAGTAGTTAATTATTGATGGGAAGTTGAGGAGACATGGTGATGTTTGGCATGAAAAATATGTTGGGTTTGCATAATGGATGGCCTAATCTACTAAAAAATGTAGTTAAAAGTGAGAAAGAAAACAACAGTGCCTTGATTGCAACTACATGTTTGAAGGAATCATTTGAATCAAACCTTAGGTTTGTAGAGCATGCAACAACATTCTACTTAGTTGAAGGTGATGGACAAAGGTTAACCTATCAAAAGATAGTGTGTAATAGTTTAGAGAGAATTTCAAATGAACACTAGGTGGTTTGTTTGAACAATTTAGAATTTAGTAAGATGATTAGCACTAAGAAATCTCTAGATAAAATGATGTTAGTTGCTTAAGAACCAAGCTTATCGAAGAAATTAATAGTAGGAAAGGTCAAATTTTTAAAGGATAATGTGGGAAGATGATAGGGCAATGGGGCCCATTTCCTCATAAGAAAGTAGTAATGATAAAAAATGATTTGTCATTTAAATAATTGAGCTTTTAATCAATACTTAATCAAATTCAATGACCTTTCATTTTTTGGTTGTCCATTCAACTTCTAATAGGAATGTAAATTCAATAACTTTTAATCTTCCTTGAAGATGTATAAAGGGGTTCAAGTTGAATCTAAGATGAGAAAAATATGGAGATACATCTTTTTCGTTGAAATTGCTAACTTGTACTAGATCCTGCATATGAAGTTTTTGGGTATACATCTCATCCATGGGATTGCCCACCTCTTATGGGGTTCACGAGCATACATCTAACTCATGGGATAGCCTAAATTTTATGTACTTGGACATATAGCTCATCCATGAGTTTGTCCAAAAATTGATTTGAATCTCAAGCATACATCTCACTTACAAGATTCTCCATAATTGTATAGAATTTTTTAGTATCATGAATAAATAGAGGTTTTCATATGGCTTATTATGTGTTTACAATACCACTATTTCTTTCTTCCAATATTGTCCTCGAAATTGACAAAACAATTTAGATCAAGCATGACATCCTTCTTAATCATTTAGAGTTGTGAACAATGTCTTTCTAACTGGGTTGCCCCATTAGAACCGCTAGTTGTAAAGTACACTTTAACTGTGCAACATTTCAAACATTGTCTTTGACTATGCTGACCACATTTTCACATGTTCACAACTTATTTTTTTTCAAAATTGAGCCTTTTGTGATGTCTATTTCCTACTAACTAGTGCCCTTTTGTCATATCCTCACAAACTTAAGCTTGGGTTTTCCCTAACTCAATGCAAACTTGTAAACAAAGAAAAAATGCTACTTCACTACCTTGAGTGGGGGTTGACATTAACCATGAGCAATTATATGAAACACTTGACTTTGAATGAGCTACTAACTTTTCATGACTTCACAACTTAAAGTTCATCTCGATGGAATGAAATTGATTGAATTGATCAGACTTCATTCCATTAGATTTTTTTATCTTTATGATGATGCAAATAAGAGGCATATGTAGGGGACCACCATGACATGTATCAATGCCTTCTTCTATCTTTCTTTTGATCTAATGGCTGAAAAATGTATCATTTTCATTGCTTATAAGCCAAAGAGGGGCCCAAAATGTAGTTATCTCCCATATCACCACCTTGCTACTTTAATTTTGGTATTAGCATAAACCCTTCAAAGATGCACTAGCTTATAACTTAACTACATTATTATCCATTACAATGTTGCAACTTGAAACATTCTGACTTTTTATTGACCTTTGGTCATGCACTATTTTTTTTCTTCATTGTTTCACCACTTTGCACCCTTAACCAGGCAGTCTATATTGACTACTATAAATTTGTACACACATGATGCAGGAGTATCCTAGGTTTCCTTGTTATCCTTTTCATCTTTGTTCATTCTACATGTTGGAGCTGAGTGCTAGTGGTTTCCAATTGATGACATGAAGAAATAGATGTCTTTTAAAACTTTTTATGAACATTTTTCTATAACATGTTGAACTTTGTTATCATTTAAGTATAATATTTTGTACTTTTTGATGTATAAGTTATGAAAATGTGGCATAAAAGTGATAATTAGAATTATGTCTCAAAAGGTTCATTTTGTTGATTAAAAACTTTCTTCATGAAGGTTGTGCATGCGTACATGTTTCTATAGCTAAAGAGATTGTAAAGACTATTAATTGAATACTAATGCTTTTACTTTATAAATTAATAAATATAAATAAATGTTTGTAGGTGTCTTGTGTGTGTTGAATGATGACTGCAAGTATCCATGCCAAGTCAAAATCAGTTAAAATAGCTTAAGCAGAGGTCTAGCATTATGGAATCACAAGTACTAAAGGAGGTGTGTTATGGCACCATTAGAACCAGAAATGTATTAGAAAAATAAGAGGGGACCTATTCAAAATAATATTAAGGGACTTGATGAGTCACCTATATGAGAGAGCAAGTCAATAGGGTGATCAACTAATTAAACATGCATTCTTAATAAGGAACTATTGGAAAATACTTGAATTCTTGGAAATCATTAAAGTCACGTAGCAGAGTAGATTTAACATCCACTATGCTCTGTATTTATAAGAACTTAAGGAGATACCTAATGTTTCTTATCATATTTCATGTTTGAAAAAATCTTGAGTTGTAATGAACTATCCTTTATGAGGAAGTCATGATTATAGGAATCTATTATTTTCCTTTCTTTTAAATAAGACCATGTCTATAGCTAAAAGGTCAAGTAGTAAATGAATGAATAGAGATAGATGAGAGTTATCAGTTATATTCTTTCTTTTTTCAAGAAAGTGTAATGTTTCCTATTGAATGAATATATGAGTTTACTAAGTTTCTACACTACAATTTGAGTTAATATTTTCTTCACTCTTCCAGGTGGGCCCATGCAAAAGGTGGAGTTTCCTTTATAAATTAAGAGTTCGATTCAATTTTCTAAATTAAGTTTAGAATTTTTGTCCCTATAGCCAGTGGAAATAGAACCAATCACCATTCTTGCAGCAGTAGGTGCATAGATGTATGGTTAAGTAATTATATGACTTTCCTTCCAAGTGTAAGATAGTTGTCTTTCTTTTTGATAAAATAGATTTCCATAATGTTTATTTTATTTAAGGTAGTAGTGACCTTTAGTAGAGGTTAGAGCATATACTTTGTAGACATCATCTCAAGTTTATGCTCCTAGATTGATATTTAATGAAGACCAACATAAGTACTTTGGTAGTAAAGGATGTCCAATCCTTCAACTAAAAAGGTGTTATATTGGCCCAACAATTTTGGTGTCATTTTCATGGATGGTATTAGTCTAGTGTTCACTATCCAATCACCTAGTTAGCTTCATTCTTTAGTATTTTGCATGCATAGGAGAAGAGAGCACCTTAGAAGATCTCTTCCCAACTTCAATTAGGAAGATCTCTTTTACCTTGATCTTGAAGTAGAAGAAAGAGAAGAAGAAGAAGAATTGTTTGAGAATGTGTTTGTATAAGCACTTGATCAATTAAAATCACTAGCAACATCTGAAGAATCCTTTCATTTAAATGATCTTTTCACTGAGCCAAACTATCAAGATAATCCATTAGCTTTAGTTATTTACCAACTACCATCACCAAGAAATCCACAAATGGTAACTACTTAGCCTACCTTTCCCTTTCCAATTACCACTCAATAGGGTAATCAAAATCTAAAAAATATACCATCAGGTGGCCTTCCAAAGTTGTACAGCCTCATTACTGAAGACCTAGAAATCTTCTTCTTTGTGTTTGACATTATTTGTTGAAGTTATGATTACATCACAGATGCTCATAAACTAAAGTTGTTTCCATCAACTCTAAAAGAACCAACCTTAAGATGGTTTATGAGTCTAGGTGCTAATGTTGTGGTAGATTGGCCAACTATGAGTAACTAGTTCCTTACTAAATATAAGGAATATTGTAGGGGTCATGATTTAAAAGGGGATTCAAAATGTCACAGAAGGAGGATAAAACCATGGAGGACTATGTTGCATAATTCATGTTCAACTTACAACATAATACTCAACATCAGCTAAATAAGGAGTCCCAAAAGCATCCCTTTTTAAAAGGATTGAATAATAGGAGTATGGAAGCCTTAGACTTAATGGTTGGAGGTGAAATTACATATAAAATGTGGACTGAAATGATGAATATTTTCTTGAACTATTTGAGAGCAACAATAAAAAGAGGACGAGGCTTGAGGGACTTACTCCAAAAATCTCCTAGTTCAGGAGTATCCAAGATAGATTTTTCAAACCTCTTATTAGATTTCAAGAAAGACATCATTAATGTTGTTGGTACACAATTGGACACAATGCAAGCATAGAGGAAGAAGGAGGATGCAAACATTATGTTAGAAAAATATTGCCCTCACTATAAAGAAAAGAAATGTAACTATCAGTGCAAGTGTATTGCTAGTCTTGAGTCACAACATGTGCCTACTAAATTCAAGACAATTGATGAAGATGAAGAAGTCCTATAAATTTCTAAATGAATGTCTTGAGTTCCAAGATTAGGTATTGCCTAGGACCCACTTCATAGCTATATTGGTAATAGTCAATGGAAATAGTAGAAACATGGTGGTTATGATAATTATAATAACTGGCAACAACCATAGAAAGGTTGGTAGTAGTCTAACTAGGGTTGGTAGAAACCCTAGCAAGGTTGGTAGTGGCCTAACCTAGATTAGCATCAACCTCATCAAGCTTGGCAGCAACCTAACTAGGGTTGGAAACAACCCCAAAACTGATAGTAGTAGCAGCATCAAAAAGCCTTGACCTAGCCTCATTAACAATAAACCTTAATACCTCATGCAGCCAATACAACCCCTCCAAAATAGCCACAATTCCTTACATAGCCTATGCCTAATCTCAATAATGCAAAGCCTTCAACTTAGTAGTGAAGCCATTCCATCACCTTAAATGACATTTATTTACAATCTGGGATGACACTAGCATCACCTCAATAGCCTATTATAATAGAAGCCAATGATACCTTTGTTGAGTTAGTTCAAGAGCCTATAGCTACTATCTCTCTAGCAACAAAGAAACCACCATTTCCTAGTATGTTAATGGAGCAAGCTCCACAGATTCAAAATTGAACCACACTAGATTTTCTTTAATAGCTCAAGCAAATAGCAATAAAAATTCTATTGCTAGATGCAATAAAGGAAATACCTATATTTACGAAAGCTATCAAAGAACCTTGTACTAAAAATTGAGGTAGGAAGAATGACCCAAAGACTATCCATGTCCTTGGCCAACTTTCTGATCTTATTTTAGATAACCTTAAGATACCCAATTATGTAGACCCTAGAAGTCCAATAGTAATACTTGCCACTCAAGAAATACAAGTGTAGAATGCCCTAGTAGACTTAGGAGCATCCATCAATGTAATGACCAAGGAAATCATGTTGAAATTACATATCATCAATCTTAGAGAAATGCCAACAATTTTGCAATTAGTAGATAGTTCAACCATCATTCCTAGTGGTATATTAGAAGATGTCATTGTTACACTACATTCATGGGATTACCTAGTTGATTTTGTGGTACTCTCTCCAAAAAAAAGTATTGGAGGATATTCTATCATTCTAGGGTGACCATGGTTATCCACAATAGATGCTTATATTGCATGTCAATTAGGGTAAATGACCATTTCAAATGGTATGAAAAATAAAAAATTAACCTTGTATTCTCTTGCTCAACCTTTTTTGCAGGATGATCAAATTGTCTAGCCAAATTTAGGTGATTTTGATATGGACATAAATTCCATTAAACAATTGATGATGATTTCCAGGGACTCATTTGTAAGCACTAAAGAGAAGGATGATGTCATTTCTTCCATCATATTAAATGAGTATAGAATGCAACCTAAGATATGTTCCAATGAGGATGGTGTTTTAGAAAATATTTTGATGGTTACTGTTAATGATAAATAATGGAGTTCACATGGTAATGGCAAGAACTAATTTAGAGTTAGCCCTTCACAACATAGAACTAATTTAGAGTTAGTACACGTAGTGGCATGAAAAATCTATCAAAGATAGATAATTCTCTATTGGTGAATTTGTACTCCTATATGACTCTAGGTATGAGCATCACCAAGAAAAATTTCAAACCAAATGGCCTGGTCCATATGAAATTTTAGAAATTTTTAACAATGGAGTAGTTCAACTATCAACGATTAATCTGGTCTAGTTCAAACTCCTAGTTAATGGGCATCGCCTAAAGATATATCACAAACTAGCAACTAGGGAAAAATTTCTTCAACAATTCAACACAATAGATACATTACTTCCTACAACCACTTTGTCTGAGTCTTCCACTCAGATAGCTATAGTACTTGGAATTTATTTCAAGGTGTTCATAATAAAATTTTGCATTTTATGTGAAATCCATTTCCTTTCTTGCTTCACCCCATCACATTTTCTTATCTTTTCATTACCACTCCACTTCATTAATTTCTATACTAAGATACTACTTGGAGCACCCTTCCTGTTGCATATCAAATCAGTTACACTTGACCCCTCTACACTTATTTAATTTATTATTTATTTAGAAAATTGTGTTATTTCAATTTTCAAAATTTTCAATCTCTAAGGTCTAGTGGGACCAAGTCTCTAATTAGTTGGAGGGAGGGAAAATAAAAATCATAAGTTAATCTTAATTTGGCATGTATGATGTACATAGGAAAGGTCACCTCAATGATGAGCTAGCATTCCTATGTACATTCATGGTTTTTGAGAAATAATTTAAAAATAGCCATTAAATTATGATTTCACACAAAGTACATAACCCTTCATTAATATGGTGTATGCTTTGAGCATGATCTTCATCTGCATAATGTTTTGGTACTTAAAATGCCATCATGCAGTACTAAAGGATATGATGTTTAGGAGTGCTTAAAATTGTTTTTCTTTACCAATACATCATTGTTTAAACTGAAACCCCTATAGCTATTTCTGCTCAAGATTTTCCCTAAAAAAATTCATCATGAGTGTCATTTTCACAAAATCACCCATAGTTGAACTCATCAGCTCTAGCATTCTTCAAAGGATAACATGGGCAAAGAACTTCAATAGCATGAACTAGCAGATCATAGAGTCTTTCTAGTAGACACAACAACATGCAATTTGTTTCAATAGCAAGATTGGTTAGCTTATTACCTTAGCCTCAAGCAATTTGATAAAAAAATTGTGTTGCAATTTCATAATACGCTATAGGAAGGGTATGTAAATGTCAAGGGTATCACGATAGAATTTATAGAATAGGTGGTCGTAGAGGTTACTAGTCTACCTATAGATGGGGAATGATGGACAAAAGAAATGGATGCATGAGCCACAAAGGAAAAATTCACATTGCATGGAGACCCTCTACTTGAGGAAAATAAGAAGGTACATTATGGTTATCTCTTCCCCTTCAATTCATCCAACCTATTAAGTTTATCATAAGGTATTTTACCTATAAAGGGAAATATACCTATTTCCATACTATTCATTTTAAGATTTTGAGTAGTCTATGGCAAGGTAATTGTCCTATAAATCTCCCTAGATTCCTTTAAAATAATGTTAAAAGGTAAGATGCCTATGTGCAAGAAGGTAAGGCCTAGCTGGTATCCCACCACTATTTAATAAGAGACATAATTAAAAGGGAACTGACTAGGAAACATCTAGGAACATGGGATGATTTTGTAAAACTCAATACAATGGGAACCCAAAGAGGTGGAACTAGAGGGAAAGGAATTGGGAGGAGAGAGAAAACTACCATAGGAGTCAAAAAGGTAGTATATAGAATGGTTCAAGAAGCTTTAACTTCTGTGTCCCCACCCGAGACTACGAAAAAGATAAGTCCACCTTTAGAGGCTTCAACCTCTAAAGGGAGAAAATCACAAATAGATACCACATGGAAAGATTTAGAGGAAGCATGTCTAGTGTTACAAGAAACCATACTTGACCATAATAGAGGAAAATTTGTTGATAATAAGGGTAAACAAACAACCACTATTCCACATGTTGATTTAGAATCTCCAAAGCATGCAATCCATAGTCCCAAACATGAAAATGTTTCTGAGAAAGCTTCCCAAAAGCCAAATATCATTAATTTTAGCTTTATTAATATTGATAGTGACATAGACTCTTTAGAGAAAATGATGTCTAGTTTTGAACAACAAGCACGAGAGGCAAAAAAATTGCCACTAGAAGAATACCCATCATTTTAATTGGAAATAGTTCAAGAAATTTTTGAGAAATTCCAAACCAATATAGCTATGGTACCAAATCCTATAGCCACTATGCCTTCAAGAAAAGATGACAACCTTGTTGCTTATCACCATACAAATGTTCCTATGCCTAAGTGCACTATTATACTAGAAGTTACTAAGCTAGAAATCACTCCATTAACAACCAATCTTAGTTTGTACCAACAGTTGCTATGGGAAAAGTCAAATTGGGACCTAGAGAGAAAATAATTGCTCAAAACTATAAAAGAATAGACATAGCAAATTGAAGAAAAGGATAATAAATCATGGTCTTGCAGCAATGTCTCAAAAAGGTGATAGAACTCATTCTAGAGCTTATGAACTATAGATCACCATCTCTAATTTACACACTATTCTTAAATGAACAAATGATTAATTTTTAATTGTCCTAAACTGCCCGAGGGTTAAATCCTTCTTTGAACACTCTCCATGATTTCTATGCAGCCTTCCAATTTGTCCAATGGCTCTACATAATCTTATCTATGAGCTATATGTCCATAACCTTGTTGTTCTAGAGAATAGGGATTGGAATTCACTATTGTATGTGGGGGATGTATAGTTTAGAGAAATTATGTCTTGGATGCAGAATGAGATTAGTCGAGAGAATTAGATTTCCCCTTATAGGGAAAAAGAAATGTTGGAATCATTGTACATTTGGCCCAAGGCACAAAATACCAGCAAGACATTCTATGATTGGCTCTTTGTTACTGATAATGCAAGTGGTGATATTCAGATTTACCCTATCTGAGAATTGGCATTTCAAGATTGGGAACAACATTGTTCCAAAATTGCTCCTGAAGCCATAAGGGCTTCTACTTAGAGATGGGTCTAATTGTCACAAGATCTAAAAACAAGGGAATTACACTCTCCTCAAAATTTGGAGAAGGCTATTAGTAAGATTCCTAGGTATATGATTCCAAGAAAAAGTCAAAAGAATTATTTGGTTCTTCTTCATTTCCAACCACCACTACTCCTGAATCCTATGCTTAGAAAGCATGATTCTTTTGTTGATTATAATATGTCCATTGAAGATAAAAAATGGGAAAGGTTAAAACAAAATTATGGATACTTTAACTACAAGGCTAATGAATCTGGTAAAAATATCGCCAATAATCTTAGACTGTAGATGAGAATCAAAACTTTATAAATGTTGAAGGGACCAACATTAGGTTGGTTGAGGGGGAAAATGATGACACGAAGAAATAGATGTCTTTTTTATCTTTTTTGTGAACACTTGTTTATAACATGTTGAACTTTGTTATCCTTTAAGTATAATATTTTGTACTTTTTGATGTATAAATTATGAACATATGACGTAAAAGTGATAATTAGAATTATGTATCAAAAGGTTCATTTTGTTGATAAAAATCTTTCTTCATGAATGTTTGGCATGGGTAGATCTTCCTCTAGCCGAAGAGAATGCAAAGACTATTAAATGAATACTAACACTTTTTCTTTATAAATTAATATATATAAATTTATGTTTGTAGGAAGTCTTGTGTGCATTGAATGATGACTGTAGGTGTCCAAGCCAAGTCAAAAATAGTTAAAATAGCTTAAGAAAAGGTCTAGTGTTGTGGAATTGCAAGTACTAAAGGAGATGTGTTATGGCACCATTATAACTAAAAACTTAGTAGCAAAACAAGAGGGGACTTGTTCAATGAAATAAGAAGGGACCTGATGAGGTGACTGTACAAGAAAGCAAGTCAATAGGGAAATTAGCTAATTAAACATGTATTCTTAATAAGGAACTATTGCATGATACCTAAATTCCTAAAAATCATTGAAGTCATGTAGGAACATAGATCTAGCATCCACTGCACTCTATATTTATGAAAACTTGAGGAGATACCCAATCTTCCTTATCATGCTTTATGTTTCAACAAATTTTGAGTTGTAATGAACTACCCTTTATGAGGAAGTTATGAGTGTAGGATTCTATTATTTTCCTTTCTTTTAAATAAGACTATGACTATAACTAAAAGGTCAAGAAATGAATGAATGAGTAGAGATAGATGAGAGTTATCAATTATATTTTATTACTTTTCAAGAAAGTTTAATGTTGCCTATTGAATGGATATATGAGTTTACTGAGTTTCTACACTTTAGTCTAAGTTAATCTTTTCTTCACACTTCCATGTTTAGTTTTCTAACTTAAGTTTAGAACTGTTGTTCCTACAGCCACTAGAAACAGAACCAGTCATCGTACCTATAGTAGTAGGTGCATAGATGTATGGTTAAGTAATTATCTGAGTTTCCTTCCAAGCATAAGATAGTTTTCTTTCTTTTTGATAAAATAGATTTCCATAATATTTATTTTATTTAAGGTAATAGTGACTTTTAGTAGGGGCTAGAGCATATACTTTGTAGAAATCACCTGAAGTTCATGCTTCCAGATTGATATTTAATGAAGACCAACATAAGTACTTCAAAAGTAAAGGATGTCCAATCCTTCAACTAGAAAGGTGTTATATTGGCTTGATACCAATCTTTTGTTGCTATTGTGATCTTTAATGGATGACAAGCTATTTTAGCTCTAGTGGATGTTGAGTTATTGTAGCTCTAATGGATGCTGAGATACTGTAGCTCTAGCGGATTTTATGTTATTGTAGCTATAATGGATGCTGAGTTACTATAGCTCTAATGGATGTTGAGTTACTATGGCTCTAGTGGATATCGAGTTACTATAGCTGTAATGGATGCTAAGTTACTATAGCTCTAATAGATATTGAGTTATTGTAGCAATCTAGTGTTGACCAAGTGGTCCTTCATGTGGAAAGTGAATATTTTGGTGTAGAGTGTTCCTCTTGGTGCTGAGTGTTCCTTTATACTTCAAGCAATGCTAAGTGCTAGTTGTTTTCTTGGTCTTTAACCAATTTATCTATGTTTGGTTCTAGTTTAGGCTAACCTTGCACATATTTTAATTTTGATATTGGTAGTTAATATTTGATGTGAGCTAACTTGTGGATATGCATGACTTTAATGTGAGGTTTAATTTTGTGAGCACAAGTATTTAAGGAGGTCTAGGATTAAGTTTTATAGGCTAAAACTTAGAGCATATAAAAAGATTGGAAGCATATGTGTCTAGAAATCTAAATTTGAAACTAGACCATGGATTTGAATGTATTTTTATATCTGGTCATAACTGAGAAGGCCTACAATTAGGCATCTATGTCGATTATTTGATGAATTGATAAGTGTTTTCACTTCTTCCTCCTTTGATTGTTGTTCTTTGTGTTATGTTTCTACTATGTCAACTCTTGCAAGGTGGATTAGATAGCTAGGTGTGCCTTTGGCAATAATTTTTCATCCCTCCATACATTAAGTGGTATTAGAGTAGAGGTTTGTCCTTGTGAATTTTGGATCATGTAGAACCCTAAGTGAATTTGGTGGTAGGATTACAAATATGTTGATTTGACCTATAGCCTACAGAGGGTTATGATTTTGTAGGAACTTGATTTTTAAAGATGGTTTGAGGTAGAGGAAATGCCAATAATGCAATATTAGATACATTGAGAAAATTATAGCCATATTAAATGCTATGTAGATAGCTTAGAGGAGAGGAGCACATCTTGATGATGTAAGTGATGGTCAAGTAGCAGCACCAAACACTAATCTAGAACTTAATGAAGATCAAGATAAAACAAGGTTGTTGAGAGTGTTGTCTTAGGAAAATTAAAATCCTATCGTAAAAGTCTTTCCTTATGATGGATGCAAGAATTTTCCTTAGGGCAGAATTCACCCAGGAACTAAGAACTCAAACACAAGCACAATTGTAGACTAAAAAGAGAGACAAGGTAGTCCCCCCCAATGAAGAATGTTGACCAGTGAGTGCTTCTCTAAGGAAGAAGTTGGCCCAAGAGTGTAGAATGATGTTCCTACCCTTTGAAAGAAAAAAGGTAAAGGTATAATCCTAAAGATGTATGCTAGTCCTAAAACTTTCTCAAGTATCCTTGTGCTGATTTTGATAGTCACCCCTTCCAATAGTGCTAAAAAGAATGAATGAAGATCTAGCAAGAATGTTTGTTGAACATGTTCCAATGAACCATCTATCTCCTCAACTGATAAGGAGACCTCTGATAGCTACTATACATAAGGATCCATAATCATGCCAACCTATAAATATTGATCGTATAGAGAATGGACATGAGGGTCAAAGTGAACCCTCACAACAACTATAGAAGGATCACCTTCATCAAAGAGAAGATGCAAATCATCAAGGTTGTCTCCAAATTCTATGGTGTGTGACTCTAGAAACAAACCTGTAATCTCTACCATGAAGTCATCAACTAAAGCTGGAGCTAGAAGATAACATGTACTCTATTGTGTTGGACCTTTCACAATGGCAATATAAGCATGTGAACTATACTAATGATGTCACCTCTTACTACAACTATTGATAGAACCCCATGTGTTTGAATTTGTTGAAGCACTATCACTGGTGGCACTATTAGTTTCTACTGTATATGAAGTGTGGAGAGGAGTAGAGGATAAGTTGGGTGAACTTTACTCAAAGTGAACATTTTTCTCAATAAAAATCTCATGAGTCTCTAGATCCATAAGTCTATAAGCTTTAACATTGTCTTCACATCCTATAAAGTACAAGGCCTAAGTGCCAATGCCTTGCATCCCCTGGAAGATAGGTTTGCCCATGCTGAACAACCAAAGACTCAAAAGTGACTCACAACTAATTTTCTACCTCACCATGCCTCAAAAGGAGTCTTACCATCAAAGGCAATATGAGGAGACAAGTTAAGTATGTAAGTAGCATTGTTAATGGCTTCAACATCAAGTTTTGGATCAAGAGACTTGGATTTTATCATGCAACTTGCCATGGTCATGAGAGTTCTAATCCTTAGTTTTGAAACATTATTCTTATGCAAACTAAATGCTAGTGGGTTCTGAAGATCAATTCCCTCAAGTCTACAAAAGTCTTTAAGTCATTTGTCTACATATCTATTCTCATTTTCCACCCACTAAACCTTGATGGATTTCCTTGATTTGTGTTTGACATGAGTCTTTAAGTCTTGAGGTTGATGAACCACTTCATTCTTGTGATGAAGAAAGTAGAGCCATGTGAATCATGAAAATTCATCAACAAAAGTAAGGATGCAGTGGCCTTGGCTAACTAAAGTCACTACTAAAAGTCCTACTAAAACCATGTGAACCAACTAGAGAACAACTTGTGCTCTAGAAGACTTTCCTTTATCATGTTACTTGAGATGCATATCTATTGAACATGAGGAACAATAAACCTTAGAAAAGTTGATGTTAGGTAGACCTTTGGCCATGCGTTTTAAGAAAAGTTACTAAAGATGGTGGAAGGCAAGATGACCAAACCACACATGCCATAATTTGGTTTGTGTATGTGACTAATTCAACAAGGCTTGAGAAGGAGACTTAGGCACATAGTTGAAGAAGGAATAAATCCTCTTGTCATCATTGACTTTCTACACTACAACCAATGAATCATCTCTAAGAATGTACACCATCACTAAATCTGGAAGGAACTCAACTTTGTGTCCATCTCCAAGGTGAGTGATTTGGTAAACTAAGAGGAGATTGGAGCTAAGGTTTGGAACATAGAGAACATCTTTTAATTCCCCATATTCCATTTTTCCATGTCCTTTCCCTTCAAGTTCCGTTTTGGTATCATCTCCCATGAAGATGTGTGATACCTTTAATTGCTTCAATGAAAAAAATCTCCCTTTGAAGAACCCATGTGATAGGAGGCACCTGAGTCAAGTATCCATTCTAAAGAAGAACTTGTGTTTGCCATAAATTCTTGCCCTTTTCCCTTTGAAGAGGTTGGAGTTGAATACTTGGAAGTTCCTAGCACTTGAATTTTGTTATTCTTGAGTAGGTTTTGCAACTCATTGATTCTTTTATTCTTGTAATAATTCTTATCATGATTTGGCTTTTTGCAATATTCACAAAAAGGTTTGTACTTATTGTGATTACTTCCCTTTTCATTGCAAGAAGAATTGCTTTGTTGTGAGGAGGACTATTGTGTCTCAAATTGTGATTTCTACTTCCACTGCTTCTTCTTGTTGTTGCTAGAACTTTTCCCTCCTTAACTTGACTGGTTTTCATCACTGGCCACCAAGGCTTTGGTCTTTCATGTCATGAGAAGTCCTAAATCCATCAAGTGAGATTGTTCAACAATCAACATCTCTACAAATGCATCAAATGTAGGCTTCTACTAAGTAGATCCCATGGTCAACCTATGAGTATTAAAAATTGAAACAAAGAAAGCATACTTTGAATGTAGCCTCTTCATGATGTGATGAATCAAATTGTCATCCTTCATGGGATTTTCACAATCTTTAAGTAGTGCCCTATACTTATTGGCCTTGTTTATGTAATCTTGAATTGTGTCAAAGTTCTTTGGATCCAAGAGAAGTAGATCATCCTCAATCTAAAATTCCTTTTTGTTATACACCTTACCATACAATGATTCAAGTTTTTCCCATGTAGGTTTGGATTCTATACAAATGGCAATGTGAAAGAAGAGACCTATATGTACACAACTCTTGATAATTCCTAAATCTTGTTGTTCTTGTTTTTTCCATTCAATGAGTTCTTTAGGATCATTAGAATTTTTAATTGTACCATCAACATAAAGACTATAACCTTTTTCCATTAATCTACTCCATGCAATATCTTTCCATGTAGAATAATTGCATGAAGTTAGAGGTGGAAATTTAAATGAACCCATGATGTAGAAAATAAAAAGAGCACAAAAGAGAGACAAAAGAACATAATACACCCCCCCCTTTCAGTCAATCAAAAGACCCCCCCAAAAAAGATGCTTTTGGCACTTTGTATGTAATGCATGTACAATGGGCCACTTGTCAAAATGAAAAAAGTGGACTTTCTTTATTTTTCTTTTACAAATACCTTTTGAGGCCCAAATATTTCACTAAGAATTGTAGCTCATATGTACAATAATTTTGAAAAGTAATCAAAGCTTTACAATGTAGAAAAAGCCCTAGTTTTGAAAGTGAGAATTTTATCCACACAACCCTAGAATGTGAATGCAGATATGGAAAGTAGATGAAAAAATATGCACTTTTTTTAAAAAATGAAACCTAGTTTTGTGTCCAGATGAGCCTATATGGTGTGTTTGAATATGCAAAATGTAGGATTAAGTAGGTATAGTCACCAAAAAATACAATTTCTCAAAATTCTTGCAACAAAATCAAAAAACAACACTACCATTGGAAAGTTTAGGAAATTCTACCCAATTTTTAAAAAAATTGCACCTAAATCAAAGTTTGAATGACCAAGTTATGAGCTCACAAAGTTAGGTTGCCAAATCAAAAAGAAATCTAAAGGGGTTTGGAAGGAAAACTACTATCCTAAATTTGATAGTCAAATAACTATTGTAGTATTTGTAAATTTCCTAGTTTTGATTGTTTGATGGCTATCAAATTTAACCTAGAAAAATGATGATGTCACAAGAAAAGGCCAGTTGGATGATGTGTCAGGCTGACTAGTTACAACCTTGCTGATGTTTCATAGGGTATAGATGTACAGACCATAAAGAACTAACTGTGTGGTAATAGAAAAGTGTACAATTGATAGCTAGCTAGGCTCTACATGGTGTTGAGTGGACTATCCACCATGTACAATAAATTTGACATGTTGTCTGTAGATTTATCTGCATGTCAAAGATGTGGCCAAGGGGTTAACTATCACTATTTGTATGGTAGGTGGCTAGGATTGCTCATGATAGCTGACAAAGGCATAGAAGGAACCATATGGCACTAGCTAGAGTGGGCACATGTCACCAAAGATATATGTGTAGGCTACCAAAACTCCAAATGCATAGAATGGAATAGTTAAAATAGTGTTAGAAGTTAGTTGGGTTTATCTCACATTGATTGTGGGAAAGCCCAACAAGGTGTCTAAAAGTTTTCTTATGGGGGATTAAAGCAAATAGTGAGTGTCAACATTTGATGAGTGCTTGCCAGTTGTTATTAAGTGATTGCCAATTGACTTGGCTGGCCAGAGGGCATCAGGAATATTGCTTGGCCAGACATTTGATGACTATAGGATTTATGGTGCAAAAAATTGACTGGTTTGGCCACCAAATAAAATATTCCTCTACACAGGGTTGGGATCTAATAGCCTAGTACTTGCCAAAAATATTTTCTCTGCTACCTACTTGGAGGGGCCAAAAAAAAATTCGAAAAAAAAGTTTGAAAAAAAAAAAGTTAGAAAGAATTAAAAAAAGTGGATCTGAATTAATTAATTAAAACTACAAATTACCATACTCAAATTGCAAAAATTTTTTGCCTCACAATTGACTTTGGTCTAGGGTAGCTGAGTTTATAGTGGATCTTCACCAAATTAGCATTCAAGATGCAATGGCGAGGTCGAATTTGGCTCTAGATGCTCCTGATTTTTGTAGTACTCCAAATTCAGGCTGAAGTGCTAAAGAAACAATGTTCCTGAATGGCTATGTAAAGAGAAAATCCTTTGATACCATGTAAGAATTTTTCTTAGGAAAAAATTCACCCAAGAACTAAGAACACAAACACAAGCACAATTATTGACCAGAAAGAGAGAGTATTATCAGAATGATGATATATTCATTCAATATGCCATAAGAGTACACTAGGAGTGCCTATATATAAAGGCCTCTAAGATGCATCTAGAATGCCTCAAAATTAGCTACATGATAAGTCATACAACTAGCACATGTCCACTAGATATGGGTTATCCTCCATTAAGCATGGAAGTAACTGTGATGATGATAGGATAAACCTACAAGGGTATAACATGCAAATCAGTGTTGTAGACAACATGTGCTAAAAAGGGAGTGCGAATAACTGTGTTGTCAACATGACAACTCAGTGAATGATGCAAACTCCAGTGTTGTAGACACCATGTGCTGAAATAGAGTTGCATACTTCTATGTTGTCAACATGACAACACAAAAAGGTGCACAAACTCCTAAGATTCTCACAAAAGAAAACAATAAAATAATGTGAAATAATAAAATAATGCATTAACCTAAGTAAAAATAGTAAATATCTATTTACACCAACAATGCAAAATTGAATACATATACTATGTTGGATTGGATATCTGACATGGAGAAGCTCTTTGAGTATGAAAAAAATCTTGTTAATAGGATGGTGTAAATCTATGTTACAAAGTTAAAGGGTCATGCCTCACTATGGTGGGAGCATTTGCAAATTGATAGAGAAATGAGAGGAAAGGAAAAGATCAAGACTTGGCCAAAGATGGTAAACAAAGTTAAGAACTAATTCCTTCCTACTATTTACCAAGTTAGATTTTTGAGGAAGATGCAAAATTTTAGACAAAGAGACATGAGTGTAAAGGAGTATTCTAAGGAATTCTATAGGTTGGACATTAGATCTAGACATTTGGATGAAGATTTTGAGAAAATTGCAAGATACATAAATGGGTTGAGATTTGGAATTCAAGATGAAATATTTTTTGTGACGTTTCAAAGTGTAGAAGAGGCATACTAATATGTCTTGAAGGCTGAGGAGATGTTGACAAAGAAGCATGAACAAAGACAAAGAGTTAAAGGTGTAGAGGCAGAGGTAGATCTTACGGTGTAGGTGTTAGATCTAATAATTCTATACAAGATAAGGGTAAATCTGAATGGAAGAATAATGACAAAGGAAAGACCAAATGGAAAGGTGGTAATTATTACCAATGAGGTACTAATTCTTAATAAGGAAGAGATAATTCTTATTCTAGAGGTAGATTTCATGGTAATAGTTTCAGATGTGGTAAATAGAGACATAGATCATTTGAAAGGGGAAAAGGTAACAAAAATGCTATGATTCAAGGAGATGATGAGGGTTCACCAAGTGGAACTAAGGCTAGAGAAAACTTGATGGTGAGAAGAACCTTATGTAATAAAGGAAGTGATGAGGAACATATTTTAAAGAGAAGTCATTTCAAGACAAAATGTAAGATGGGTGGAAAATGTTGCAAAGTGATCCTTAACATTGGAAGTTATACTAATTTGGCATCAAAAGAGCTAGTTACAAAGTTGCAATTACAAAGGCTAAAACATCCTAAACCCTATCATGTTTCATGAATCAAAGATGAGCACAAGATATTTGTAAGTGAGCAATGCCTTGTGAAGTTCAAGATTGGACATTACTTCAATGAAGTTTTGTGTGATACTATTCCTATAGATTATTGCCATATTATTTTTTTTAGACCTTGGCAATATGATAGATATGCTATGCATGATGGAAGATTAAAAGATTAAATCAATATACTCTCTAGGGGAATGGGAAGAAACAAATATTACTACATTTGATTGAATGTCTAGATGAGGTTAATCATACTATTATAAAAGTTTGCATGTTTAATTGGAAACAATTTGAAAAGGAAATGAAAAAGACTCAAGTTTGTTTTGCAATCATTCCAAGGAGACCGAGTTGTATCAATAGTAATTGAGTGCCAAAAAATATTATTAACCAAGTTGTAGTTAGTGGAGACTGAGTGATAGTTTCTAGTATTGACTGAGCACCAGAAGAAATTGCATGTTGAATGAGTATAAAGTGATTGTTGTGGAGGATACACCATGTGCTTCACCTCCATGAGAAGTATAAGTCATTGTATGGATCTAATTCTAGGAGCTAGTTTTCTAAATAAAGCAACATATAGATTGAAACCTCTAGAGAATGAATAACTTAATAGAATGGTGAATGATTTGTTATAGAAAGGTATAATAAGAGAAAGCTTGAGTCCATGTATTGTACCTATTATATTAGCACCTAAAAATAATGGAGAATGGAGAATGTGTACTAATTCTAGAGCTATTAACAAGATCATAGTGAAATATAGGTTTCTTATGCCGAGGACAGATGACATAATGGATTGTTTTAGTGAAGAAAAATATTTTAAAAACATTTATTTGAAGAGTGGTTGTCATCATATCAAAATAAGAGAATGTGATGAATGTAAGACTACTTTCAAGACAAAATATGGTTTGTATGAATGATTGGTTATGACTTTTTCTTTGAGTAATGCACCTAGCTCTTTCATGAGGTTGATGAATGAAGTTCTAAAAAGATTTTTGGGTAAGTTTGTGATTGTTTATTTGCATGACATTTTGACATTTAGTAAGACTAAGGAAGAACATCTTGAGCATGTTGGACAAGTATTATAGAGATTGAAAGAGGAGAAGATGAGGATTAATTTGAAGAAGTTCTCTTTTTTGGATGAGGAGATTGTGTATTTGGGATTTGTGATTTTAGCTAATGGTTTGAAGATGGATCCTAATAAGGTAAAAGAAATTTTGGAATGGCCTACACCTAAGAATGTGGGTGACGTAAGATCATTTCATGGTTTGGCTAGTTTCTATAGAAAGTTCATAAGAAATTTTAGTTCTATTTGTAATGCTATGACTAAGACAATGAGAGGAGATAAAAAGGAATTTAGGTGGATACATGGAGTTGATAAGAGTTTTGAGATTTTTAAAAAAAGGTTTTTGGGTTACCTATATTGGCTTTGCTTGATTTTAGTAAGGTATTTCAAGTTGAATGTGATGCAAGTGGTAGTACAATATGAGTTGTATTAAGCCAAGAAGGTAAACATCTTACTCTCTTTAGTGAAAAAATAAATGATGCTAAAAGGAAGTATTCTATGTATGATCTAGATTTTTATGCTATTGTTCAAGCATTGAAGAAGTGGAAACATTATTTGATTCCTAAGGAGTTTATGTTGTAAAGTAATCATAAAGCTTTACAATACTTGAGAAGTCAACATAAATTGAATCAAAGACATACGAAGTGGGTTGAGTACTTGTAGAGTTTTACATTTGTCATTAAGCATAATATTGGAGTTACTATGAAAGTTGCTAATGAATTGAGCATAAAAAATTCTTTATTGACTAGGATTAAGGTTGAAATTCCTAGTTTTGAAGACATGACAGAGTTGTAAGATACTGACCCTAATTTTTCTGAGGCATGGGTAGAGTGTAGAGCACCAAATCTAATAGATCACATAAGTAAGTATGTTGAGTATTTGATTTAAGAACGTATGTTCTTAAAAGGTATTTATTTGTGTATTCATAGAAGTTATGTGAGGTTGAATTTGATTAAGGAAAAGCATAGTGGTAGATTGGTTGAGCATTTTGGAATTGATAAGACATTGAGTTTGTTGAAAGATAAGTATTATTGGCCATAAATGTATAATGATGTTTAGAAATTTATAAAGAGTTGTGGAGTTTGTCAAGTTGAAAAAGGAGTAAGTAAAAACACTTGTTTGTATACACCTATTACTATTCTTGAGAAACCTTGGTGTGACATTAGTATGGATTTTGTTCCTGGATTTCTTAAGACAGTGAAGGGGTCTGATTCTATATTTTTTGTGGTGGATAGGTTTTCTAAGATGGCTTATCTCATATCATGTAAGAAGACATCAAATGCTGAGCATGTTGCTCAATTTTTCTTTAAAGAGACTGTGAAATTGTATGGATTGCTAAGAAGTATTATTTCTAACAGAGAAAATAAATTTTTTGTTTATTTTTCGAAGACTTTGAGGAAGAAGATGGGTACTATGTTGAAGTTTGTTTCTACATTCCATCCATAGATAGATGGACAAATAGAGGTTGTGAATAGAATCTTGGGTAATTTTCTAAGGCATTTATTGGGAGATAAGCCAAGTAATTGGGAAGTAGTGTTAGGACAAGCTAACTTTGACTTTAATAATTCTATAAATAGGAGTATAGGGAAAACACCTTTTGAAATTTTTTATTGGAATGTAGGCTAGAGATATATTGGATTTGAGAGATATTACTGGTGAAGAAAAGAGAACTATTACAGGGGAAGAATTTGTTGATTTTATGAAATGTTTGCATAAGGAAGTGAAGTTGAGGATGGATAAAAGTAATCAAAAGTATAAGGAGAATGTTGATAAGTCTAGAGGACATCATGATTTTTAAGTTGGTGATTAGGTGATGATTTAGTTTAAGAAAGGAAGATTTCCTATTGGAATATATAGTAAGCTAAGGATGAAGAAGTTTGGACCTTGTAAGATCTTGAAGAAGTTTTAGAGTGGTAATGCTTATGAAGTTGAGTTACCTAATGACATGGATATATCTCCTATATTCAATATTAATAATTTATATAAGTATCATGAGTTAGATAATGAATTTTTTGTATCAAAAGATTATCCTAAGAAGAAGATTAAAGAAGTTGAACAAATACTAAATCAGAGAGTAAGCAAGAGCATAAGAGGAAAGGATTACTATGAATATTTGGTGAAGTGGAAGAACAAGCCTATTCAAGATGTTTCATGGATTTCTCAATTTGAGTTGGATTTAACTTAGAATGTGACATCTCCATGATTAAGGAGAATCATTTCTTTTGAACCTAGTTGTTTGATGTAAGAGTATCCTAGGTTGTCTTGTTATCCTACTCATTTTTGTTCATTTTGCATGTTGGAGGCCAGTGCTCATGGTTTCCAATGTTCTATTGCAATTGTGATGTTTAGTGGATGCCAAGTTATTATAGCTCTAGTGGATGTGAAGTTACTATTGATCTAATGGCTATTGGGTTACTGTAGCTCTAGTGGGTGCTAAGTTACTATATCTCTAATGTATGTCAAGTTATGAGAGCTCTAATGGATGTTGAGTTATTGAAGCTCTAGTGGATACCAAGTTATTGTAGCTCTAATGGATGTCAAGTTACTATAAATCTAATGGATGTTGAGTAACTATAGCAATCTAGTGTTGATCAAGTATTTATCATGTGTCGAGTGAATCTATTGGTGTTGAGTGTTCTTGTATATGTCGAGCAATGTTGACTGCTAGTATTTTTCTTGGTCCTTCTTTGACAATGTTATTTGTGTTTGATTTTAGTCTGGGCCAACCTTGCACATATTTAATTTTGATATTGGTAGTTAATATGTGATGTGAGCTGAATTGTGGCTATGCATGTATTTAATATAAGGCTTAATTTTGTGACATGCCAACTTCTGACTAGACAAGTATTTAAGGAGGTCTAGGATTGAGTTTTAGGGGTAGAACTTAGAGGAGGTAAAAAAATTCAAAGCATATGTGTTTGGAAATCCAAATTTGAAGTTAGATCATGGATTTAAATGTATTTTGTATTTTTTCATAACCCAAAGGCCTTATACCTGGTCATGTATGTTGATTATTTGATGGATCAATAAGTTTTTTTACTTCTTCTTCCTTTGGTTTTTGTTCTTTGTGTTGTGGTTTTATTATGTTAACTCTTAAAAAGTGGATTGGATAGCTAGGAATGCCTTTGGACCTAGTTTTTCATCCTTCCCTACATCAAGATTACTTCATAGCCATTTTGCATTAGCACACCCCTACAACAATTAGTGATAGAAAAGGAAGAGATGTTCCAAATGAAACCTTTTTGCAATATTGCAACCTAAATTTTTCAGAAGGGATTATGTTATGATATGAAAAATAGTCAAAATAATTTGGGATAAAACATATAAGCAATATTTTCATCTATCCCTATAATATTTTCATCTTATGAATAGATCCATGCAGGTGGTTTTTAGCTTTGACTTCATGGTACTAGTCACAAAGTTCTACCAATTTGCACAAGCTAGTAGAAATTAGTAACAAGTACTCAATGGCCCCACACCTTTTACTATCAAATTTGATCAACATGAAGGAAAACCTACTATTGGTCCATTTGGCAAGAATACAAAAAAACTATAACATACTCTACTATTGCAAATTATAGCATCCTTGAACAATTGTAATGAATGAATGCTCAAATAACTATCTTCGAATTACATAAAATTTCACTTGTGCATAGGAATCTTCTTGGAAAACTCTCATTGAGGCAAGCATACCTCAATATCTTGATCTTGATAGGTTTCAATCAATGGAAGGTCACTTATTTATTTTTCATTTTATGAAGAGGACAATAATTCTTTGATTCATCCTCAATCAACCATTTCATATTGAAGTCATGATACATCAAAAATGTGTTCATCATGTGCTTCTATATAATGAATCTAATCTTAATATATTTTCTCATTATTTTCTCAAATAATTGGTTTATGATGAATAGTCTATTGATCCTCACCACTTAATTACCATCAAAGAATATGATGTGATAGAAAAAAAATCCTTAGGTCTTGGTGTGTTACCTATTTGATTTGGTCATATAGTAGAAGATGTTATCTTCTAGGTCCTTCATATTCCTTTAAAATATAACATATTTTTAGGAAGACCATGGATTCATGAAGTTAAAGAAGTTCCTTCAACATACGATCAATGAATCAATTTTTTGATCCAAGGATCAAAAGTTACTATACCTTATAATGCTAGTTATAGATATAACATGGTAAATTTTCCTAAGGATTTTATTCCTAATCATAGAGAGGCCAAAGACAATAATTTTAAAAAGATAAAAGAAATGGAGAACACTCTTAAGTTAATAGAAAATGGAATGGGCAAAGATCACATTGAACCAATTTTGTCTTTGACATTTCCTCCTAAATCTCCCTATCATTATGAAAGACCATCTAAAATGAAGAGACCTTTTATGATATCACCTAATACTATAATAAATGATACCTTTTTAAATGCTACTATACCCTTAGAAGATGTAGAAAAAGTAGAGCTATTCAGCTTGGTTATACAAAAAAGAAGACCTAGTTGATCGTATAGACTAGTCTCATGAGATAACTCTTGAAAAGTATGTACTAGATCTTAAACTGATAAAAAACCTTGGCTATAAAGGTAATTTTCCTATTGGATGTAACAAAAAATGATTAATAGATCCAATCAAAGAAACATCTAGATGACCTTGTGATAGAACATGCCTTGGCTTCAAGAAAGTTCCCTTTTATCTAAGGATCAACAAATTTCTACCTAAATCTAATAGTTCCTCTTAGCATGAGTCATAAACTAAGTCTAACAAACAAGTGGAAATTTTTAATAATGAGGATACTTTTCCTTGTCTTATTACTCTAGATCTTTCTACATTCTTTGCAAAACAAGATGACTTTGTTCTGCATGTTAGCATGACTAAAGATAATAATGATTCTTCTAAGAGTACTACTAATGCTTCCATAATTCAAAATGAACTAGATGAGTCTATTCATGCTATATTATTGTTTAAGAAATTGTTCAAATTCAAGATGATAATGAAATTAGAGAATTGGTACCCATGACTACTAGGGAATTCTACAACTTGACTTCATGTAGGACTAATTATCAAGAGTATTAATTTGATTTTCTCTTAGATGCAACTTCTAATAAAGATGTTAATAAAATTCACACATACAAAAATCAGCTCAAACTACTAGAGTAGTCTAAGGTTTTGTCTGATGAGTCTCACTCTACTAATATTGACATGTCTTCAATAGATGTCACTAGAAGTCAGAGGAATTTAAAGATACCTTTGGATAGAATTTCTCTAGGTCCCAAATTACATGTCCATATTTGATGACTATAGTATGAATGCAATTAAACTCACCACTTCTCTTTTTATCACTTTGATGTAGGAGCATCCTATGTTGCATTGATATTCTACATGTTTTCAATATCCTTTCTATCAAATTGTAATGTCTTCTATTATCAAGCTTTTAGTGGTTGCCAAATGCTTAGTTTTTATGGAGTTCTTAGTTGATATCAAGTGATTCCTTTGGTTGCCAAGTGATCCTTTGGTTGCCAAGTGATTCCTTTGGTTTCCAAGTGATCCTTTGGTTGTTGAGTTTTTCTTTGATTTTTGACTGATCTACGATTGCTAAGTTCTCTTTGGATGCTAAGTTCATGTGGTTGCCTAGTGATTGTTCAGATGTTGAGTGCTAGTGTTTTGTAAAGTCTTCATTTTTTGAGTAGTCTATGTTTGGTTCTAGTTTGGGTTGACCTTTCTTGCATTTGATTTTAGTAGAGGTAGTTAATTTTGGATGTGAGTTGATTTGTGGTTGTGCATACATTTAATAGAAGGTTTAGTTTTGTGATAGGCCAACCTATGGCCACACAAGTATTTAAAGAGGTTTGCAATTAAGTTTTAGATAGAAATCAAAATAGTAAGGAGCAAAAAGTGAAGTAGGATCATTGAGAATTATAATTGAATTGTTAAATGAACATAACATAGAAGGCCTTATAGTTGGTTATGTATTCTAATTATTTGAGGAATCAATAAAAGTTATTTTCTCTTCTTTCTCCATTGGTTTCTATTCTTTGTGTTGTGTTCTACTATGTTAACTCTTGAAGGGTGGTTTGGATAGTTGGGTGTGCCTTTGGCCTTAGTTTTGCTTCTTCCTATATTAGGTGGTATCATAGCTTGAGGTTCATCCTTATGGTGATTGGATCATGTGGAACCCTAATTGAATTGGGTTGTAGGGTTGTAGATCTATGGATTTCACCTACAATCTTTCAAGGGTTATGAGCTTGTAGGAAACTAATTTATAAAGATGGTTTAAGGTAAAGGAAATTTTGATAATGTAATATTGGATACATTGATGTAGATTGTAGCCAGACTAGATACTATGGAGATAGCCCAAAGGAGATGAGCACATCTTCATGATGTAAGTGATGATGAAGTAGTAGCACCAAACCCTAATCCAAAACCTAAAGAAGATCAAGATAATTGGACAACAATGTTGTGTTAGAGGATCTTTGAAATGGAGAATTTATTTGAGTATGAAAACACTTGTAATAATAGGGAGGTGAAAATTGCAATTACTAGATTGAAAGCACATGCCTCACTATGGTGGGAGCATTTGCAAACTGAGAGATAAAGAAGAGGAAAGGAGAAGATCAAAAGTTGGGTCAAGATGGTGAACAAAGTAAAGAAAAAATTCCAACCTACTAATTACTAAGTTACGTTATAGAAAAAGATGCAAAATTTGAGGCAAAGAGAAATGAGTGTGAAGGAATATACTAAGGAATTCTATAGATTAGACATTAGATGTGGACATGTGGATGATGATGTTGAGAAAATTGTATGATACATAAATGGGTTGAGATTTGGAATTCAAGATGAAATAAGTTTTGTGATATTGGAAAGTGTGGATCAAGAATACCAATGTTCCTTAAAGGCTTAGGAGATTTTGAAAAATAAGCATGAACAAAAACAAAGAGGTAGAGGTGGTAGATTCTAGAGAGGTAGAGGTAGACCTTATGAAGAAGGTGGCAAATCTAAAAATTTTGTGCAAGATAAGGGCAAATCTAAATGGAAGAATTATGGGAAAGGAAATATTGAATGGAAAGATGGTGATTCTTACCAAGGAGGTACTAGTTCATACTAAAGAGGAGGTAATTCTTATTCTAGAGGTGGTTTTTATGGTAATTGTTTTAGATGTGGTAAAGAAGGGCATAGATCCTTTGAATGTAGATCTTCTAAAAGTAGGCAAGGTAATAGAAATGTTGTGATTCAAGGACATGATGAAATTTTACCAAGTGGATAAAGAAAATCTGGTGGTGAAAAGAACCTTGTCTATTAATAGAACTGATGAGGACCCTATTTTAATGGGAAGCTTTTTCAAGACAAGATGTAAGATGGCTAGAAAATGTTGCAAGTTAATCATTGGCAATGGAAATTCTACAAATTTGGCATCAGAGTAGCTAGTTACAAAGGTGCAATTGCAAAGGCTAAAGCATCCTAAACCCTATCATATCTCATGGATCACAGATGTGCATAAAATATTGGTAAGTGAGCAATGCCTTATGAAGTTCAAGATTAGACATTACTTTGATGATGTTTTGTGTGATATTATGCCTATGGATTGTTGTAATATTTTGGTAGGTAGACCATGACAATATGATAGCTATACTATATGTTAGTAAATAGATTTTTCCTTTAACACAAAGTGTAAATAATGACTCAATATCCCAAAAAGAAAAATGAAAAGTACTAACAGTTGGATTAGTTATCATTGATTGATAACTATCCTCTAAATTAAGAGGTACAACTCCCTCATTTATAAATTTTCAATGAATTTAAATGATAGGATGTACCTTTAACTTGAAGGTATTTCAATTTTTTAGACATTCATTTATGGAGACGAAACAAATGCGATTTCTAGATTTATAAACTATATAGAAGAAGAAAGATGAGTAAGAATCCACAAGACTACTTGCTAATCCTTTTTATTATAGAGAAAATGGAAGGAAGATTTTTTTGCTTCACAAGAAATGAATAACTATACAAAGAATGCATTTAAAATGAGACAACACTAATTGTATAATCAACATTGGTCTAAAAAATTTGCACTTTAGACTCTAGAATCTGACATATGAAATTCCTACATTTCAAATGCATAACAACATAACCATAGGATTTGTTGACTTATCAGTCAAGTTTTTTATTAGTGACATACACTTATTTAGATTGTAAGTATCTACCAAGCATATTGTATAGTTAATAGTGTTTTCCAAGCATTCTAGTTACTAGCAAGATTCTACAATTGCTACTGAGTCCTTTGGAAAAATTCTAGTGTTTACTAAGTAGTTACAATTAGTGTGAGGATCAGTAGTATAAACCAAGCATTTCGGTGTATGCAAAGTTTACTAGTGAAAATTGAGTTGTGCAGTGATTACCGAGTTTGCAATTAATGTGATGCAAGTCTAGTATTAATGGAGCTACTCAGAGTTAACCAAGTGACTCAGTTTATACCGAGCTCAAGGTGGTAGTGTTTATTGAGCTATATGGAGGTAAACAAGTGATTCAATTTATATGATGAGCTTCATAGTATCTATCAAGTCACCAATGTAGGCCAAGTTTAAGACTACTTGGAATTGATCAATATGGACCAAGCTTCTATGTCTACTGATTGCATGATGATGGCAAGTAGTAATAGTAGATGTTGAGTATCAGAACCTCATTGAGCCAGTCTCTAAAACTTGAGTGTGTACATTTGGGCTAAGTTTGCAATATTTGTGTAAACTTGTATTATGGTTGACTTGTTGATTTCTATAATTGGATTTTTATATATGTAATGTATTGTATCACATCCAATGTAATGAGTAGTACATGAATGTATGAGCAAATATATATGTATGGAATCAATGTGATCATTAGAGAAGAGTAGAAATTGAAAATTACAAAGGCTACAATAGTATAAGGAGCAGAAAAAATTCATCTATAAGAACAAGGTGATTTATAAACTCAAAGGAATCTCATTTAGAAAACCAAGTTGCAAATCAAAGATTAACTACTATTTTATCCTAATAGGTAGATCATTCGAATCCTTTAACAAGGTAGACCTAATAATCTTTTGCAAATCTCTTTATTGAGTGCATACTTCATTGTATGTTTGTAAATCCTTTAACATGGTAGACCTAGCAATTCTTATTGCTCCTAACAGGGCAGATCATCATAAGTGATGTAAGCCTTAACATGCCAACTATATATTGTAGTACTAAAGCTTCTAGACATCATCCCCACCCAAGTTTTACTTTCTATTTGGAAGGTTTTCTAGTTACCAAATATTTGTGTCAAAGTGTTATGAATACTTTCATGTTTTCAGTTTCTCATGAATGCAATTAAATAAGAATATTCATATTAGATTAAGTGCTAATTGGATTAAAGTTTTAATACTTTTAGAAGTTACTAATTCATGCCTCCCCTCTTAGTAACTTAGCATTGTTAAGAATATTTCCAACAATTAGTATTAGATATTTGTAGTTCCCAAGAGAAAATTTTAAAATCTTGAGCAAAGATCAAAGGCCATGGAGGTATTTAGAATTGACAAAGATATTGACAATTAGAAGCTAGAATTGCAAATAACTATTACCTGACTCAAGAAAGAAAAGGAGCAACTCTATCAATACCTGGAAAGAAGAAAAAAGCTTGCAATATAAATGAATAATCATCTCTACATTGAAGAAGGAATTGAAGACCTTCATTCAGGACATAGCTCATATGAAGCAAATGAAGAAATCAAAGAACTCTTAGAAAAGAATGGGTATATACAAGAAGAAGTAAGAAATCTAAGAAGAGAACAAGAAATTTAGTCAGTAAGATTATGTGAAGTCATGGAAGAGAAAAATAAGATAAGAAAAGAGATAGAAGGAAACAATAGTGAAATCCAACACCAATCCCTTGAACAAAAAAAACTTCATTGATTAGCTCTCCAATGCAAATGAAGACATCATGAGTCTAAGATCTAAAAATAAAAGATTTTATAATAAACTAAACTTTGAAAGACAAATCAATTAAAAAAAGATGAAATCGCAAGTAGGCATAAATTAGTTGAATGAGAAAAATCACTATAGACAAAAGCGACAAGAAGGAATTGAATATATAGAAGAAGGAGAATCGTCCAAGCAAGGAGCTCAAAAGCATCAAAGACCTATATGCAATCACTATGGTAAGATATGTCATACTTTATAAAAATGTTGCAACAATGGAAAAGAAAAATTCAATAGAAAATATTACAAGTATAGTCAACATGGCCATAGAGAAAATGACTACAAAGAGAAATAAAAATTTGAAGTCAAATGTCACAAATGTAGGAACCATGGGTACAAATCATTAGAATGAAAAAAAAGATATTAAATCTAGAAGAACAAATTTTGAAAGATATATTTGGTTGGGAATACAATGCTTGGTGTAGATGTCATTATTCTAGAGAATTTGGACACATTGGAATGAATTGTGTAAAGCATCATTTGAGGAAAAGAGATACTACTAAACATGTTTTATTTGTATTGAACTTGGTCATCTTGGCAAGAACTGAATGAATACTAGTAGAATTGAAGATGAAAAGAAGGCAAAGGCTAATAACATCCAAAAATAAATGAGACAGCAATGGGTTCTAAAGTCTACCAAGAATACAAGTCTAAACAATGACAAACAAGTCACTCAAGAATTGGGTGGCTCCATAATTTCTACTTGAGTTATCAAAGGAGAACAAGGACTAGGTTACCAAAGAAGACATTCAAATTAGTCCTAGATTGAAAGGACAAAAGATCCATCTCTATATTCAAGATACAATGGGATCACTGAGTGAAAACAGTACTAGTTATTACCAACTTAATTTCCTTACCAAGTAAGGTTGGGTCATTGACACTACTGAGTGAGGTTGAGAGTAACTAAAATTTCATATGGTTACTAAATGATGGAAGACTCTATCGAGTAATCAATATAAGGATGTGGATTATAGTATGTCAACTTGATCTACCATCTATATCGAGCATTTATGGAAAAACTTGATAAAAGGAATGAAATCAAAGTCATTTTCATCATGAAATTTTAAATGCTATTATGTAGTATGATCTTCAAGAGCTTCCAAAGCAATTTGAGTGAATTGTTATTGAAAGATTTCAAATTCTCTTAAACCCTACTGAGCAAAGATGGCATCCATCAACAAAAAGGAAAAGTGAGGTTCTAACATGTTAGTTTATGGTGAATGGAAGGCTCTAGATTTCAAACTCACCCCTACCATAGCCAAAACCATAGATCCAAGTGGAGCATAGTCTCAAATCCCTTACAAGGTACTATTGATTAATGACATTCATTCTCACTTTTAATGCATGATTCAAGATATTTTTACTTTAGAAATGAATGAAGCCCTAGATTAGTTGTGTGTTAATGACATTCTAAAACCCAAGCATCAACACCTAGAGACAAAAAGGTTAACACATCCTCACATGCCCCATGAATTTGAAGTAAAATGGACTAGGTATATTCTCAATCAGGTGCATAATAGATAGTTATGGTTGGAACAACCAATTTTAATCATGAAGGATTCATAGAATCACTAGTCTCCCAACACTGGCCAAGGCTAAAACAACCAAAACCCTAGGTTGGGTTGAACTTGAAAAGAAAACCTTAGTAGAATAGGATGGTAGAAGCATGAAGATAAGCAATTTGACTAATATGGAATTAAAGCTCAACATTCATATCATTGCACACAAGATCTATAGGTCTAGCTAGTTAAATAGTGTGCCTTTTGAATTAGTTGACCTTGCTTACAATAAATTTTTCCCTTCAAAAGGTTCAATTGTATGCAGAAAAGATGTGCCAATTCTTTACCAACTTAATGAGTATATTGTTGAGATGGGAGAGAATTACAATAGTATCATGTATAACTATTTTGATGCATTTAAAGAGAAAATGAATAATAGATTTAGGATTCCAAAGAAATTAGTTGAAGATTATAGGGATGATCTATGTTTCATGGTAGATAGTGATAAGACATACATTCAGGTAGTCATGCCTAGAATTGCATGGGTGAAACCTCTTGGATATGGGATTAATATTGATGAAACAAAGGATATCATTGAGGCACTTGTAAATGAACTAGTTGATCCCAAGGCTGCATAGTTTGGTATATATGATGAAACAAAAGCCAAGCTAGAACTAGAGATCAAGCTCCCTTAGGTGGTAAAGAAAGGCAAGAAAAGACTTGCCAAGTTGAAAACTATTTCCACTCTTTTGTTGACTGAGGGAAAAGGAGAGGATGAAGAAGTAGAGGATGTGGAAAAATCAGAGGAAGAGGAACCATTGAAGAAGAATGGCAAGGTAATCATTACGAAGCCTACTAAACCATGCACTATTGTGTTTACCAAGAGGTCCCTGAAGAAGAAAGTTGACAAGGAAGGATGAGATTTAATATTTAGAAAACCTCCACCCACCTTCCAAGATAGGCTAAAAGAACTATATGATGGAACTGATATAAATTTTTTTGAAGCATTAAAGTATGAAACTAGGACTGAGGAAGAATAGAAGTAGATTGAAGACCTAGTGATAGACAAAATGGGTAAGTGGAAATACTCACTAGACCAACTTACTTCTCAACTCCCTAATATTTTGATGGATAAGATTAAGCCAAGATGGGAATTTTCCATGAAAACTATAAAAGAAATCTATGGGAAAACCATAAGGTAGCTTATTTCAAGCTTAATAGACAAGGAAATTAAGTAATCTCTAAAGAAAAATGAGGAGAAATTAACTCTAAAATGTAATGCTTGTCTGGTTTTGGTGGAATATATTAAGCATGTAGTAAGGAATGTAACAATACCTAGAAGAATATATATCTTCTTGATAAACTGAATGATTTTTCTATTGAGATGAAAGACAATGATGATGACAAAGAGGAGAAAGATGAAGAGGAAAATGTGTTGGAAATGATTGAAAAAGATCATGAGGGAGATTGTTGGAAATGATCATATATAAAATGTAATGGAAGTACTGGAACTGGTAAAGAAAGTTCTCAATCATTGTTTTTTCATTAATGTCAAACTTGCTATTTGCAGGAATGAGAATTGCTTTAGTGATCCAAACACTATCAAATGATTGATTGACAAGGAGGAGGCAATCAATAAGATGCAACTAGAACACCTAGAGAAAGGTTGAAGTTATGATGTTGTAATGAAGTACAAGGATCAACTAAGCCATTGATGAAAAAGTGTATTGATAACATACTCTAAGACACAAGAAAATGGGCACACTGAAACATATCAAAGATGCAAGGTTTTAGCTAAGTCATTTGTAAAGTAGAAACAAGTGCCAAGCAAAAATAAGTGCCAAGTAAATACAAGTTTTGAGTAACACAGAGATGTCGAGCATCAATAAACCAATAGTGCCGAGTTGCTGCATTATTTCAAAAATTGAAGATTCATCAGATCTAAGCCGACAAGGTTGTTATCTTGAATTCTGTGAATTAAATAAAAGATAAGAGTGATGAGCTAGTGGCATAGAACACCATGTAGAACATTTTTGGAGAGTACAACTGGACTCTAGACGAAGTTTCTAAAAAAGAGAAAGATATAGGGTAGATACATTGTATCCTACCTAATCCATATGAAACCTTAAAGTTGGAGAGGGAGAATCGAGTGGCAAAGGCAATCCAAATTTCTATTTAAGGAATAACAAGGTCACAAAGCTAAGAGAGAGGAGAGGTCAAGCATAAAAGCATAAAGTGCTGAAGAAAGTGCTAAGGAGTAAGAAATCATAGTTACTCTACTTCAACAGAGGACCACAAATATGATTGCATTGGTATGATGAGTAATAAGACTCAAGGAGATGAAGCTTGAGATGACAAGCTATCAGAGCTGAAGTGATTAAAGCCAAGCAAAGGATTGAGTTGAAGTGTGATCTGAAATCTGCAAGATATGTTGTAAGTTGTATCAGATCAAGAAGCTATTATTGTTACTTTCTAGCAATTGTAACAATTAGTTTAAATCCTATGGACTTAGGTTGGTTTAATAGCCATGTTGTAAATCCTTTAATAGGGTGACATTCCAAGTGAATGTTCTAAAGTACTTTGATCAGGCCCATTCCTAACAGTATGGTGAAATCCTCTAACAAGATCACATTTAACAGTGTGTTGTAGGCCTTTAACAGGGCATCACTTTAGAAGAGTGAAAATCAAGTAGCATGTTACTGGTGGTTTTTCCCAAATTTGGTTTCCACATAAATCATTGTGTCATGTGTTGAGATTGCATGTTTTATCTCTACATATTGATTTACTGTAATTTGCTAAGGATGGTTGATTTAAGCTTGGATGGATGAAAATTTTATGGATTCACTATAATTTGTAAAAAAGTATTATTAGGGCATTTGGACCTTGAATAACTGATTCACTCACCCCTCTCAGTTATTCTAAAGAATTCTAACAAAATTTTAAAGAAACAACCCCTTTTTAATAATGAAGAGGAACATAAGCAAGAGGCTACTAAGGAAGAAACGCAAGATGATGAGGAAACTAACCCAATCAAGATTGTTGTAGTGGTTATAGCCTCTCTTCCTCATTCTCCAAGCAAGGTAGTGAATACATCAAGCATGGAGATGGCCTTTGAAGGATTGATTATGACTAGCACACCAAGTAAAACCAACCAACCAATCTTTGCATCAACTCAACTCAGCACATCATTGACTAAAGTGACCTCCACTTCATCTTCTAAGCTGCAAACTCTTCCCTCTTCTATCATTTTGGCTACATCAGTTTTGAATTCATCAATTTTGGCTACTACAGGTACTACTTTAGGTATTTCTACAATAAATGTAGTATCATTTTTTGTAGTTAGTCCTAGTATGTCTCCTATTGTTTTAATTCCTGATAAGTAAGAAATAAGTGTAAGGATAGTTGAGACCAAGTCTCAACTGAGCACAAAAGTTTTGGCCCATGGAAAAGAAAAGAAGAAAATATACCTTGATGAGGAAATTATAATTCCAAATTAGGACATTTCCAAGCTCAATCTAGATCAGATGCAAGCATTTGGTGAACTTCTCCAAAAGAAATCCAAACAAAAAAGCTTAAGAGAAGAAAGGAATAAAGAGTTTACAATTATTGAAGATGCAAAGAATATTTTGGCAAAAGTGGCAAGAATAGAGATTGACTCATCATAACCAATTTTATTTTAGCTACCTAAGGTAGTTCATAAGTTTAAAGAAGATATAGATGGATAGGACAAGTTACTATAGAAGGTAGAGGAGAAATTTGAGAATAAAGTGCTAGAGCAAATTGCTCATCAAATTGTAATTTATCAAGTAGAACCCTCCACCATTTTGGGTTCCCTAGAAACTTCATGTATAAATATATCTATCCTTTTTTGAAAATTGTGTGATGTTTCAAATTTTACTAAGGAGATAGAGGACAAATTAACCAAGATAAATAAAGACCTCAAGGAAAGTTCTCAGCAACTATAGCTTGACCCCAATTCAAGCCCTATACATTTCAATAAGATTAAATTTTTGATAGACTTTTAGGTAGAATTGCTTATGAAAGAGGCCAGAATCAGATCTACCTTGATAGATATTCAGAACATGATTCTTCCCAACATGGATGCACTTTAGAAGCATATTGCACATTCCAAATCCTTCATCCATGACAACAACTTCTCCATAGCAGACCATTTGATTGAGTTGTCAACAAAAGTACAAATTACACTTCACACATGTAAGGTCTTGTAGGAAAATTGGGACAAAGATTCATCTATCACAGCAAAGTGATTTATTCAGTTAAAGGGATCTTATTTATCAAACCAAGTTGTAGATCAAAGATCAACTACTATTTGATCCTAATAGGTGGGTTAGTTGAATCCTTTAACAAGGTAGACCTAATAGTCTTTTGCAAATCTCTTTACCAAGTGCATACTTCATTATATCTTTGTAAATCCTTTAACAAGGTGGACCTAGCAGTCCTTATTGCTCCTAATAGGGTAGATTATCAAAAGTGATCAATGCAACAACCTTGTGGCATGTGTCATTCTCTTCCACATTAGCACCTCAAAAAGCATGCCACATTTGAAGCCTTTACCACATGTCACTTTTTGCTTTGTACCCCTTATTTCCATCTAGTACCCAATCACTATCTATCTAGCTGACACATCACTGACACCTAGTTAGTCACCATGTCGCATGGTTAACTATCAAACAACTTCACTTTAACATTGTAGCAACTACCATCAAATCTACCACATGGCATGATCTAGTGCATTCTGATCTCATACCTCCATGTCATCATTTGATTCATTAGTGTGCTCACCTCATGCTACCATTTTTAAGATTTTGTTTCACTGGCTATATCTAGGTAGGACCCACAATTTTGGTCACAATCTTTCACCAGATTTCTAGTTTTTTGGGATGTCAACATGTCACTTGCCAAAAAATCTCCCATTTTCTGGTGGCAACATGGAAACCACTAGGATCCTTGAAATTTTTTGATATCTCTCCTACTCCATTAGTCAAAATTAACCTCTGGTCAATGGTCATAGGCCAACCCATTTGATTATGGCCCACCACATGAGCCTAGTGGCTTCCAAGACCATAAGCCTTTAAGACATTAAGTCTTTGTGTGTTGGCTTATATTTAAATAACAAAAAATGCCACTATACAATTAGTGTGGGATTAAAAATTTTAGAAGAAAAACACTAGAATGCATCCCACTACCTACTTTAAAAGTCAATAGCCTTCTCCACTTTCTTCTTTCTTTCTTTTTTGAACAATTCTAATTTTCTCATCATAAGTTTTGCATATAGGGAACTCTGTGTCCTTCTCTGACTTGAGTATGATCTATACATACCCTTCTATGAGCTCTGCACTCATCTCATATCCCAATGGGCTCTATGAACATTACTCTTGCTATCAAAGCTTCCATACAAGTGCTATCAATTTCCACCATGAAGTATATTTCATCCTTATATTTCTCCACCATGGAGGGAGGCATTCTATATCTTTGTTTCATTTCTTTCTAAAATATCTTCATCATCTTGTCTATGTCATTATCATTGACATTCTCTAACTTTCATCTATACCATTGAGTCACCATTTTCATTGTGCACTTGCTACTATCCCATATTTTTCATTCCCAAAAATTTCTCTATTGTATAAAAGAATAAATGAGTTAGTAGGGACTCAAATCCAAAAGTTGTGCTCTTTGTCTTCTTCAACTTTGCAATGTTATCCAATAATTTCAATTTGATAATCTTACATAGATTCACTTTTCTCCCTTGAATTTCCATTACATAAGTTGCATGCAAAAATCTTGTTGGTACTAAGTTAGCCCTTGATCCATGGTTGAACATGTACCTTAATACCTTGCTTAGTAGTTGTACTCCTTTGTCTTGAATGGATTCTACCTTCATGTTTCTTTTGTCAAACCTTGTATTTAGGTTTGTCTCAACCATCTCTCTAACATTCTTCTCATTAATAGGATTGTAGCCTTCATTACTTAATCCTATGACCTTATGAATTAGGTTATTTTCAATAGCTATCTACACATCATCTAGCCACAACATATAATCATGTACCCTACATAAAATAATTTGGATCCAATCATGGTTATTAAATTCCTTATAAAACATATACTTCAGTAGATTTAAGAGATCTAGATGTGCATACCTAGACTTCAAGGATAGGTCATTGTTACACATTTTTCCCAAATCATGATGAATATAATCATCACAAATATTTTTTATCTTGTAGTGGATATAACTTATGATATCCTTAAAATGTAGCACATTCTCCAAAACTTGTAAAAATATGCCCAATAGGTCATCCAATAGAGACACAAATGGATGTTTCTTGAATACATATAGTGGTATATTAGTAATATCATATGCATTCTAACTAGCCATTGAATTATACCTATAAATACTAAAAAACTAGATTAAAACTTCACAAAATACCTTAAATTCATGACTTAGGGCTTCTACAACTTTTCACTTCACAAAATTTTCTTCATAGTTCAATTCACTATCAAATCGCTCTTCATTTTTCTCAAGACACTTTGCATGAATAAATGGTACACACAATCTTGCTTGAAATCCTCAGATCATTTCAAATTGTAATGTGCATTAAATGTGCATCTATCATAGAGTCAGATGTTGTTTATGTTTACTAGTAAGCTTGATTTTTTAGTTCCTACATACTACAGTCATATCTAGACATGCTCACTTGACCATAGCTTCCTATCTACATCCTTTACCTTCTATTAACAACAAAACTTTCAATTCTATCCTTGACTTCAACTTCCCTTTAGAAGCATCAAAGAACTGTTCTTCCAAAACTATATAGGAACTCTTTAGATTACAAACTTAATAAATTCTTCCTTTAATTCATCAACATGTTCCTTAATTTCTTCCTTCTAACTATTGTTACTACCATTTTCCCTTCTTCTTCCATTACTCTTATTATTCCTCCTATTATTAGGATTCTTGTTGAAGTTCTTTCTGTCCATTCTATAGAATCTTGTTGTGTGTCCAAATTTATTACATAACTAATATACAAGTACATTTCTCCTTTGGTCAGTTCTATTATAATTCTTAGGTGCTCTACAATTCCTTGCAATATGTCCAAAATTGTTACACTTGTAACATACAATCTTCTTTCTTTCACCATTAGGTTTCTCACCATCAATGGACGTACCTCTTTCATTACTTGCAATGTTAGTATTCCTAAATATTCTACTTTTCCAATATTACCATAAAATTCAGGTTTCTTACATTCTACTACTTTATTTTCATAACAATGAAAATTATAATAATAGAAATTAGTAATAGGTTTAAAAGACTTACTTGTGCAATCTCTCTTTATATGTCAAACTTCATTACATATGAAACATCTACATAGATTAATTCATGTCTAACTTCCCTGGGTGAATCATCTTGCTTAGGATGATCAAGTTTCTTTGTTACCTTAGGTTCATTATATTTCTCAAAAAAATCAATTTTCTTGACTTCTTCAAACCATTGGCTCTTTTCCTTAGGGGTTTCTACAACTGGATCTTGTTCTCTTCTAGTCTCAACTTTCTTTCCTAACTTTTTTCCAATAAGGTATCCAACACCTATCTTATCATAAGAGGATCTTTGGTGAAATATTTTCTCATCAATATTCTAAGAACTTGTGTAAAGTTTCTCTAACTATTTTTTGCCTTATTTCAACTCTTCCTTCACAATAATGTTGTACTTTTGCAACTCAACATGTTCTATCTTAATAAAATTTAATTCAAATGTCACTTCACTCAACTAGGATCTAAGGTCTAGAATCTTAGATTTTAGACTAGGCTCACTCTTACTACCATTAGTCTTAAGACTCAACTTCAACTATTTTCAACTCATGTTTTAATATCTCATTTTCTTTCTTAAGATTTCCTACTTCATCACTATCACTAGTATGGACAGTTGATTCTTTACTAGATTTTAGATCATCAATCTTATCTTTTAGTTTGCCAATATAAATGTTTGCATCTTTGTACCTATCTTTTAGGTTATCTCTTTCTTTAGTAAGAAGGTCAATCTATTCAAGAGCTTCTTCAAGATTTTTGTTCAACTAGTCCATATTCATAGGGATCTTATTTAATTTTTTAAGCCTCTTCAAAGTAACTATGCTCTAGTACAAATTGTTAGAAATAGATAATACTAAGAGGGGGGGTGAATTAGTATCCTACAAACTTTTTCCCACAATTGAATATTGTTAATTACGTTATAACTTGCATATGAAAGTAAACCAATAATGTTTAATATTAAATATAACCATGCACATAGAGAAATCATAACACCATTATTTGTTAACTCGGTAAACCCAAGCCAAGGGGAAACCCTAGTGGGGATGATGCTGAATACATGATTCACTAAACAATAGGATCATATTAAGGATATTGACCCTACTAGGAGTCTATGAAGTACATATAGTGTCCCAAGTCCTTGTTAGGGGAATATGCCTTTTTAGAATCCTCAACCCTATTAGGAGTTGCTTCAACCCTATTAGGAGTTGGTAGAACAAATACAATGTATGCAAGAAGAGCCCATTTCCCTAACATGCAATTGTACGATTTAGTTGTTCACAAGAATATATATACATACAATACTTTCTCACTACTATACTTCAAAAATATTTTGATCATACATCCAAACTCGCATAAGATAAGGCTCACATATATTTCAAATAGTTTGCACAATAGTTTTCATGTAACACACCTTTCACATATATCGCACTCTATCTGTGCAAGATAAGATATTTACTTATACCTTGCATATTAGCAAAACTCTACTCATTTGACCTTCATGTCTTCACATGCTTGATATAATATAAAATAACTTATGGAATAATATCCACATAGATAGTTCATCATGACTTAGTGATTATTTTGTAACAAAAATAATTCCAAAAGCTGTACAATCCAATTCTCTACTTTCTTTTGCTTTGTACTATAAAACACCTACACTAGTATTTTAACTATAAATTGTGTCATATTGTCTATACACATTTGTGCACTAGCATATGTGATCATGAAACTATCATAGATCTTTCATCAACTATGCATGATCTAACTCCCAATAATTCATCCATACACTTAAAATATGTCTCTACACTATTATAAACTATCTAAGACTTAGACAATTTTCTAACTCTAAATACATAAATGAAATGTTGAATTCTTGTTGCCATAAATAACAACTATCATGACATATATCTGACCATATTGCCAACACTATCATGAGGCACAAATGTAGACCATGGAGCCTTGTAGAGGTATTTTTATGTGAGGAAACTCCAGAATGGAGATGCGTTACACCATTCTGTACTTTTGTGAAAATGGGCAGATAGCTCAAGAAAATAAGGGAATCATTAGATCCACATGCTAGTCAACCTGACCAAAAAAATTTTGAGCTTACATGAATTGTTAGCCACCAACCTAGTATTATGACCCACTATAAATAAAATATCCCATTAAAGATCTCTCAAATCATATATCAGTGGTGGGCTAAATGGGGGGCAAAATGACGAACATTCTTGACAACTCAAAGCGGATGCTTTCCTATTAAGAATGGACCAGTGACCTTAAGGAATGTATTTAGCATGGAGTCACCAAAAGAATAAGATGCCATTCCACTTTCAACTTCACAAAAATTTGCCTCTGCAACCAACAAAATTATAAACTTTTCTATATCTTTTTTATTCAGGGAGTGGATAATTTTCATAAGTAGGCTCTTGCAATGGAGGTGCTTCTTGAAGCTAGGAATGACATGCTTTTGGAGAAGGGGATTTCTCTCCTTCCTTGGTCTAAAAGTGAGCTAATTGGAGCATCATTTTCTCTTCTCTTGCTACAATGACTTGCATAGAAAGTCTCTCCTCAAATTGTCTATGTTTTCTCCCTCTCTTCTTCTTTTTGTTGGAGAAAGGCCCAATATGCCATCTCCTCCTACTATTTCTCAATCTCTTTCCACCTTGAAAATTCATCAAGCTACTTATCCCAAGCCAATAATTTGTTAACACTTTCATCCATTTGAATTTTGAAATCCATTGACTGCTCACTGCACTCATGAAAACTTAGGTTCACCCCCCATTTTTTTCATGAAATTTCCAGTCAGCCTTATTTTAGATGTTCAAAATTGTATCTTCAAGCTTCTCACATGGGGATGTTAGGATTGGTGGAGCAAGTGTAGGAGGAGAGTAATAAATTTGAGCATACTGGCTATAACTAGCTTAAGGATGAGATTGAAATTGGCAATCTAAGGGTTGAGGAATAGCATTGTCATGATATGGGGGGTATAGTAGTTGCTTCTATGGAATAGGTCCATGATTAGAGCTTTATAAAAGATGAAATTTCATAGAAAATATTGGAAATCACAAAAAATCAAGAATGCTCTTCATATACAAGTACTTTGTCTATATGAAACTAGTAGATTATCACTTGGAGTTGGTGTGGCCTTTGATAAAGTGTTTTCAAAGGCTAACTTCACTAAGAATAACACCCAAATTCTCAATGCATGAAGACTAGATTGGCTTCCAGTGAACTTGTGTAGCTGAAAATGTTTGTCTCACTAGGCATGCCAAAAACTATTGATACAAAAATCTGCACCTTTTCTTGAGGTATGACCCTTAAGTGACCTTGTGTAACCTCAAAAAAACCTCCAAGTGTGGGACTTTCACTCAAAGGTTAAATCTCTGGAGGTTGACTTCCTTACTATTAGGGTGCCCCTAAACTACTACTTGAGAGTGAAAGGGAGAAGGAGAATTGAAATTAAATACAAAAAGGGAAAGGGAGGTGAAGTACCAAGATACAACTAGGGTTACAACTACTAAACAAGTCAATGAAAACCCAAAACACACTAGTCTTGACTCTATTCTACTTTTGAAGTGATCACATGTAGGTTTGGAGCTGATGAAATGCTAAAACGAAAGGTAATTTTCACTATGCAACAATTGCCATCAGATTAAACACAACATTTAAATCTTAGAAAATAGAAGGAAAACATTTACTACAAGATAGTAAACATGCACAAGATAGAAGAATGACAACATAAGGTAAGATCAGAGATATCATTAATGGAAAGGGAAAAGTTATAGAACCTAGTGATGCTATAAAAATACAAACAAAGAAGAACACTTAAAGATATATTTAAAAATTCCTTTTTATAGTGTTCAGGCATAACTATGACATTTACATTGAGTTTAAAACCCAATGATGTGAAGTTGAGTTGTAGAGGAGAGCAATAAATGAGAATCAGAAAGAAATCTAATCATGGACTGTGATCTACTCCCATAAGTGACAAGAAGAGCCCAAATCAATGCATCCAAATGTAAGATATTAGATCCATAATAATTTGATCATTTCATGCATTAAAGAGGGATGGAGTGCATTGGTATTGTGCCAATCAATGCCCAAGAGTATCTCAATAATAAAGAGCTGGCCTTCATAGTGTGCCACACAAGAAAAATATGGGGAGGAAAAATAGGGTGTTTTATCCACCCTCAACATGTAGGGTTGAATGTGGGGTGAATTTGATTTTCCCAAAATTTAATGTTGTTCATCAATGAAAAACTTCTCTTTGACAATGGTGGTCATGGTGCCATGAGAATAGCCCCAATCAGAGATTAAGATATAGTCATCGATGTAAATATTCTTTATTTCTAGTGGATGGCTAAGATGTCATGAGGAGACCCCTAAATGCATAGTATCCAATGGATATTGTGCCATTATAGGCTTCAAAGCCTCATAGAGACTCCATAGTATGAAGAATCCCTAGAATTGTGACACTTGGTAGCATCCCACACCTTGGCATTTGATAGAATAGATGATGGTATTTTAAATTTTTTTTGAAACTCCATTGTCAATATACACATTTATATTGGGATAACCTAGGCATCAAAAATGGGGCCCTCTACCATGTGGCACAATTATAGACCATGGAGCCTTGAAGAGGTATTGTTGTGTGAGGAAACTTCAAAATGAAGATGTATCAAACCATCCTATGCTTTCATGAAAATGGGCATATAGATCTTGAAAATACAAAGACCATAAGATCTCCATGTTGATCAGCTTGACTAAGAACAAATCAAGTTAACATGAAATGTTAGCCACTGACCTGGCATGATGACTCACTACAAATAGAATAGCCCATTGAAGATCTCTTGGATTGTATATTAGTGATTGGTTGAATGGGGGGAAAATGTCCAACAAAGACTAATGATGGAGAAGAATGTTACATCTAAGTACTAGGGAGAAGTTGTAAGTACTAGTTTTTATACCCTTGAATAAAGGTCAAGTCAAGAAAGGTACAAATATCACACCTTTTGAGTTATGCCATGGATATGCACTTAATGTAGAATATTACCAAGCTTTTTGAAGATAACATTATATATTGAGGGATAATAGATATGGAAAACTTGATGCAAAGAGTGATGAAGGCATATTATTAGGATGTTCCATGAAGACAAAAGTACATAAGTGTTTAAATTATAATGCCAACAAAGTTGTGGAAAGTACAAATGTAAGAGTTGATGAATATGTAATGAAGAATGAAGCTTAATGTAAGAAGGAAACTAAAGGTTACAAAATTTTCATATAAATTGATGAAGGAAATTGATGCAAGTGGTACAAGGACTCACAAATCACATAATCACAACTTCATAACTTATCAGGGAAATATTGTATTTTTTTAAAACTTTTAACTAAATCAACAAAATAGGAAAGAATTTTCTAGTTAAGAAGAGATGATCATAACTTTCACAAATGAAGTCATGAATAAAATTACTTTCATGATATTAAATAAAGATAAACTACATATTTGTTTGCAAATTTATAGCCAAATTCATTAAATAGAATAAAAGTTATTAAACTTTTTTCAAAATCATCAATTCTAGGACAGAGTCAGAGCTACAATCACAAAATTGGACATAACTTTATTGATTTCAAATTGTTTTTGACCAGTGAGTGTCAACACACTTAAGCCATTTACTTAGTTCATGCTAAACTAGTAATACATGCAAAGCACAACATGTACATATTAGACCATGCTGAGTTACAATGAGTGCCAAGTCACTGATGTGCCAAGTCACTCAAGTGCCAAGTAGATAGACCATGTCAAGTGATTCAGGAGCCAAGTCAATAGTGGATGCTAAGTAATGCAAGTTTTGAGTCATAGTATAAAGATTAGTGCATGCTTAGCATCAAAGACTTCATATGTTGAGTGACATAGTTTTGACATATTTTCCTGTAATGGCACAAACAACTACATAAAACTATTTTTGAGTCAACTTAAGATTATATTTCTATATTTTTGAGATAAGTATGAATCTCTATTTGGATTTTCTATGCAATTACATGTAGCTAATCAAAAAATGGGAAGTATTAAGTGAAAAAATAGATAAATCTCAGCTATAGATTCATACCTAACCCTAAGCCACCTAAATCTTCTTAAAGAGGATTGAAATCCTAAACTATCTATGGTTGGAGGAGAACTAAAGGAGAAAAAAGGATAGTTTGCATGCTAAGAATTCAAGGTGACTTATAAGATATGAAGAAAGAGTGAATTATAGAATTAGTTAGAGAAGAGAAAAGGATAGAAGAAAGGATATAGCATTGAGACATTAGATTGTGAAGGCTCAATAAGACATTGTTTAGAGGTGATATGTTATTAGGCAGGCAAGTGACAACTATAGGATCTATGCTGAGACATATTAATAGGTGATTTTAGTCAAATCTTTTAAGCAGAGTAGTCCTCATAGACCAAATGAAATCCATTAATAGGGTGCTTACTTATTTGTAAGTTGAAGTCCTCTAACAAGGCACACTTCTAATAGGGTGTCAAAATCCTCTAACAAGGTGAGACCTTACATTCTTTGTAAACCTTTAATAGGGTAGACCTATCACAGGGTAGATCATGTTTCATGGTCAAAACATTGTAACCTTCATTGGATACACTTTATTATTGTAGTAGTGAAGATTTGTGGGTGTCATCCCCACCCTAGTTTTACCTTCTCACTTGGAGGGTTTTTGGGTAATTATATCCTGTGTTGCATTTGTGAATGATTACATGGTTATATGATTTAGATGGATGTACTTTACATTCAACTTACTTATCAATGCATGTGATGAATAAATGGTGAATGTTTTATGCATCCACATTTAAACTACTGATTCACCCACCCACCCTCCCCCAAAATTTTACCTTTCCTCTTTTATTTCCAACAATTGGTATCAAAGCCATGTTCTATAAAAGAGAAGATTTTTAGCTTTAAGGAAAGATCTTGAAATGGAAGTCTACAAGTTGGGAAAGACTATTGAGAACTAGGATATTGAAATAGATCTTATGCTACATCAACTAAATGAAGCAAGAGAGGAACTAAAGAAATCCTTGAAGAGAAGGAAAGAGATTACTATTGTGGAGAATGACACACTATACAAAGAGATAGAAACTACCAAGCTATTTGCAAATTCTGACTCTAATGAATTTGATGTATCAATTGTAGATTTAATGAAAAAGAATAGAGTCCAAGCTAAGGAAATTAGAAATCTCAAGATAGAACAAGAATCACAAGCTATATTGTTATGTGAAATGACTAAAAAGAAGAAGAAAGACATAGAAGACAAAGCCATGATTGAAGAAGACAAAATAATTTTGGCCAACAGAGCTAACCAATATTTCCAGCATGCAATTGGATACTCTAAGTCGAATGATGAATCTCAACTATGAACTAAATGTCAAAGACATTGAGATAACTACATTGAAGTTGTAGAATGAATAATTGTAGAGTGACCTAAAGAGGGAAAAGGAATTTACTAAAAGTTTCAACAAGACAAATGAAGCAATCAAACACTTTGAGAAATTATTGAAATCCCCTAGATCCAATAATGATACATTAGGACTGGGATATACAAGTACTAAAAAAGGAGAATCATCCAAAAGTGTAGAAGAAAGAAACACCAAAGGTAAGAACTCGAAACCTACTTGTATTAACTGTGGTAAGAGAGGACATACTACTAATGTATGTAGGAGAAATGTTACAAATTAGAATTTCAAGCCTAAGAACATGACTCATTGTCATAAGTGCAATAATCATGGTCATTAGGCACATGAATGTAGAACCAAGACCATGCATACACAAATATTTTAAGGATATTGGTACAATTGTGAGAATATGGACATAGAGCTTTTGAATGCAGATCCAAACCCATGTGGTCATCGAACAGGAAAATAAAGTTAAGGAACATTGTCAACTCTTATAATTGGGATTATAATAGAAGATATAGTTAACATTACTATCAAGAATATGGACATGTTCCTAAGAATTTTATTAGGAAACATTTTAGTGGCAACTATAAAAGATGGTTAAGTCAAACTACATGCTTTAGCTATTTAATGACTAGTCACATCAGTAAATATTGTCCAACTAGGTCAAAGGCACCAAGTTGGGAATTTGATAAAGGTAAATGCAAGGTAGATGTTGAACACATCAAAGATGAGATGAACAAGACATGGAAAAAGAAAGAGATTTTCACCACATCAAATGGATAAGGAATCACTCCACCCAATAGGTCAGGTGATCACACATCATCAATGTAGGCAAACAACAGGTATGTGGGACTAATATTTAAAGGTTAAATCATGAATTAGCTCCAAAAGGAGATAGAAAAGGATACATTAGCATGAATAAAGATGCAAGATTTTATTAGAAATTGAAGACAAATATTTAATTTTTTCATGTTGTTGTCGAGTATGAAAAATTTCCTATATGTGTTGAGTGGAATGTTAGTTGATGTCAAGTTGTCAAACTAGTTAGTTGATGCCAAGCTCATAGTAGCTATTGAGTGATGGAAATATCAATGGATGCTGAATGAACCTGAAATTGGGTATTGCTAAGCTTATAGCTATGTAAGCACTTAGCATTAAATGCAAGGTTTTCAAAGGGAATATGATCAATTTGAGCTTATTTTTCATCATTTTGAAATTGAGAAAGATTGAGAAGATCTTGAAGTGACTTGGAAATTTTTGAGAAGTGATTTCATAAGATTTATGCAACGATTCATTACCAGTTCGTTAAATTTTCTAATGTATTTATCAAGAGCTAAGCTGCATAGTTTAAATTTTCATAAACCCTACTTCAATGCAATGGCATCTAATTCAAAAAATCTTGAAGGGAAGGAAGTTTTAAATTTTGAGCTAGTTAGTAATGAAGTTAAGAAACCTATTTTTAAAGTCATTCCTAACATTGTGTACAAACAAGACCCTTCTACGCATTTTCTATGATCCTGCCAAATGTCAAAATGATGCATGATGTGAGGAAATGTTACAATTGCAAGATAGGAAGTATTGGTGACATGGACATTAGAGGTGTATACAATAGGCTATGAAAATGGTGTTTTGAAGGAAGAATACAAAATTATTGAGAAAAATGCTATAACATGAGCCCTAGATTTTCCAAATGTACTCAAAACAAAGTGGCTAAGAATTGTATTGAGAAAAATTCATGATGGTTCCTTATGGCTAGAAGGAGGAACAATGAAAATAAATTAGAGAATAATTCATAGGGTTACTGGCTACCCAACCCTAGATCAACCTAAAACACTTAAGAGCGATTCCAAGAAAATGATAGAGAAGAATACTGGAGCAATCTTGAATAAAAGAGGTATGACTATAGATAAAATTTTTAATCCACTACTAGACTTTGTTGTAAGGGTAATCTCACATAAATACTATCAATCCAATAGATTGAATAGTGTACCCTACATAGTTGTGGATGTTGATTATAAAATTGTCAAGAAAGATCATACATATGATCCAATAGAACTTCAATTGTAACAAGTAATGGAGAATCTTGGAGCAATAAGGAAAACCAAGAGTGCATAATGAAAGTTTGGTTCTATACTAGTTTGCATATTCTTTTATGTATAGAAGACATTTCCCTTATTTGTAATAGTAGGATGGAAGACTAACAGATCAGTTGCAACACAAATTAGAGAGTAGATTGAGTAACTAGGAGAAACCTTTGAATCCTTAATGACTAGATACTTTGAAGACTTCAAGAAGTCAATGAAGAAGAGACTCAAAATACTAGTTTCCTTAGTTGAAAAACACTACAATGATGTATGTTTTCTTGTTGATGCTGATTTTACACATTTGTGTAAACTGCCACACTAAGCGTAAGATGCCTAAGACCATTAGGGTATGAGATTAGTGTTGATAAAACCTTAGTAGCCATAACAACTCTACTTGTAGAAGAAGTAGATAAGACGACAAATTTTTTTGGAAATTATGAGATGGTGAAATCAATATTGCATGGAACTAAAAACTACCTCTACAATCAAGAAAAAGGACAATGTGGTAAAGAAGTTAAAAGAAAAATTTGGAGAGAGTGTTGAGGAGGAAGAGGATGAAGAGGAAGAAAAATACAAGCTCAAGAACCTCTATCTTTAACTCAAGGCATGGGAGAAGATAAGGAAGAGGAGGAGACTAAAGGTGCCAAGGGAGAAGAAGTTGAGGAGAAGTCAAAGAAGAGGAAGGCAAAGGCATAATCCATGGCAAGGCAAAATAAAATTGTAAAACTAACTCAGCCAAAGCCTACTACACCTACTACAAGGGCTACCACATTTGCAACTACCCGAAAGGCCAAGGAAAAGACCAAGTAGATAGAGGAAGAAGGATAGGAGTAGAAAAGATAGAGAAGGAAATATGTGGCTCAACTAGAATTTGATGAAGAGAAGACAAAATTAGATGATAACAACCAATTCAATGTGGTAAGTCATAATCCTCTCTTAGATCTTGAGAACTTATGTGAAAATTTCAAGAGTAATGCTGATTTATTTAGTTCTAGCCATATTGATTTTGATAAATTGGGAAAAGAAGAGAAAAACCAAGTAGAAGAGGCATTATATGCCATGATTTCAAAGTTCAAGAACACACCAATAGAATTTGCTAACTCAATACCTAAAAGTCTATATGACATTGTTGAGCAAAAATGGCATTATTGTCTAAATTTGGAAAGACAAATCAAGGAGACAACATTAGCCCAAGTAATGCTAGAGTTGATAAAGGGATAGCTTACTATGATAGTCAAGAAATATGTAGTTAGGTTTCCACATAAATATAGAGGATTTAGCATTCTCCAAAATAATATTAAAGATGTTGTCAAGAAGTCAACACAAATATAGAAACTCATTTATGGGTTAACCACTATCAAGCAAAGAAATGCCGATCCTTTTGAGGGTAAAGATGATGATAAAGATGATGATAGGGAAGATGATGATAAGGAAGATGATGAAAAGGATAAAAAAATTGGAGGAGAGATAGAAAAAATAAAAAGATGACAAGGTAGCAGCTGAGTAGCAGCAAGGAGAATAGAGTGTGTAGGACACACATGTGTCAAGTGTCAATCCTACCCATGACATAACCAAAACCATTGAAACTATAACTATCAAGGCTATCTATATTCCATTAGTTTATAACATCAATTACCTTACTATAGAAGATTTGAAGAAGATATTGGATCAACCTACATTGCAAGCAAAACTATGTGGTAATCCAATTTTGGTTAGTATAGAAGAACTAAAAAAGGTGGTAACTAATGTCATAAGGGAAAAGGTGAATCCACAAGAACCACCTTCCATTATCCCTTTAGTTACTAATGTAAAACCTTTGATCCAAATGATAGTAGACACATCTACCAAGGTTGATACTATTGAGTAGAAAGAAAAATAGAAAGACTTCATTGTAGGACAACAAAAGGAAATAAGATAGATAGATTCATCTATACCTACAACAAAAGAACAAGGTGTAAGCCAAGTCATAGTGATAGACCAGGGCCATCCTAAAGAGATAGAACCAAAAGTGAAAGAATAAGTGGCCATCCTAGCACTGGTAGCTTTACCAACATCTAGCACTCCTTCCATACAAACTCTTTAGAAGCCAAGCATAGTGCTACTCCATTATAGATCTTAGTGCCAAGCCCAAGTTCATCAAAGGTAGAAAAGGTAACACATTATGGAGATATAAGCCTTGATGAAGAAATTGTTATTCCAAAGTATGATTATGATACTATGACATTGGAAGAAATAGGCATTTTGCAGCAACCCTTAGAAAGGAAAAAGCATCAAGAAATGCTTAGGAGAGAACATAGGCAAAGGCAAGCACTTCAAGATATTAAGGACACCTTTCTATATGCATTTAGTCTACCGAATCTGGAAGAAACCAAGCCACTAATAGAACAATTGATAGATATAGTGGAGAAAGTTAGTAACAAAGACCTTGATACAAATGCAAAACTATTAGAATGGTTTGAAAAGAAGTTCCAAATCAAGGTAAATTGTAAAATATCTAGTGAGATAGCACTACAACAAGTTGCATAGGCAACCAAGGTTGATGAATTGAAGAAGGTACTTGAGAATATATTCTCATTGTACACAAAACTATGCAATATTACTTTCTTCACCCAAGAGACTAGAAGTCACATTTTGAGCATGGAAAGTCAAATATCTACATTAGGTGCAAGATTACCATTAAATCTAGCTCAAAGTGAGGAGCATTTTAGGAAATTGCTTCAAAAATTGATTCATTTCATTATCTTAAAAGTAGATGAGGCTAACATTAGAGCCAAACTGACAAGCATACAAGCTACCTCACCCCACATATGGAGATAATGCACAAGGAGCTAGGTTGTGCTGAAACTCTATTGAGGAAAGACCCCAATCTTTCTACTTTTGATGGTCTAGTACACCTTGCTGCTAAGCTTGCAATTTGAATAAAGTCATTGGATGTTGTATATGATAACTAGGATGCAACTCTAAGGATAATAATGTATTCCCACAAATCTTTTCTAGACAAACAAACCAAAGGTGTATAGCCATTTGACATAAGTGTCAAAAAGGGAGAGAAATATAATATGGTATGGGTCCATATGAAAAAAAGGGAGAAAAATAAGAAAGGGGAAACATACCAATAGAGATATATCATTAGGGAGATATACATTCTTGGAGAAAAAGTAGATATTTACTAAGATAGAGCATATTAGATGATAGGGTATTAGTAATACAATACATTGAACTCAAAGTGTATTAGAAAAGACATGTTTACTCAAAGGGAGTATAGAATTTTGAATACAAAACAAACACAATAACTCAAGAGGAATTATCAAATTTTGAGGTATCTAAGTTGTTGCAAAATTTTAAAATTTTAAAATTTTGTATATAAACAAAGTCATAGATATGTTATACTTGAGAGATTAAGGATAATATTGTATATTCAAGTGTTTTTGAGTCTCATTTCAAAGAGGGAGATTGTTAATCTCATATTATTTTTGACTAGTAAGTGCCAACACACTTAATTCATTTAATTAGTTCATGCTAAACTAGTAATGAATGCCAAGCACAACACGTACATATTAGACAATGCCAAGTTGCAATGAGTTTCGAGTCACTCATGTTCTAAGTCACTCAAGTGTTGAGAAAATAGACCATGCCAAGTGAATTAAGATCTGAGTAAATAGTGGATGTCAAGTAATGCAAGTCTTGAGTCATACTATACAAATCAGTGCATGTTGAGCATTAGAGACTTCATATGCCAAGTGACATAGTTTTGACATATTTGTTTGTAATGGCACAAACAACTATGTAAACTATTTTTGAGTCAACTTAATATTATATTTCTATATTTTGGAGATAAGGACAAATCTCTATTTTAATTCCTTATGTAATTGCATGCAACCAATCAAAAAATGGGAAGGATTAAGCCCAAAAATGGATGAATCTCAGCCATAGATTCATACCTAATCCTAAGCCACCTATTCCTTCATAAGGAAGATAGAAACCCTAAACTATCTATGGTTGGAGGAGAATTGAAGGAGTGAAAAATATAGTTTGCATGGAGATAATTCAAGGTGACTTAGAAGATATGAAGAAAGAGTGAATTGCAAAACTAGTTAAAGAAGAACAGAGAATAGAAGAAAGGATACAACATTGAGACATATTATCATGAAAGATCAATAAGACATTTTTTAGAGGTGATCTATTATTAGGGAACCAAGTGCCAACTATAGAATCTATGTTGAGACATTTTAACAGTTGATTTCAGTCAAATCTCTTAAGTAGAGTAGTCCTAATAGGTTATATGAAATCCTTTAATAGGGTGATAACTTAGTTGTAAGTTGAAGTCCTCTAACAAGCCACACTTCTAACATGGTTTTGAAATACTTTAACAAGGTGAGACCTAATAGTCTCTGTAAGCCCTTAATAGAGTAGACCTTTCATGGGGTAGATCATGCTTCATGGTCAAAACAATGTAACATTCATTGGATACACTTTATTACTATTGTAGTGCAGATTTGTGGGTATCATTCCCACACCACTTTTACCTTCTCACTTGGAGGGTTTCTAGGTAATCATATCTGGTGTTACGTGTGCAAACGCTTAGATGGTTATATAATTTAGATGCATATGCTTTATATTTCAACTTATTGATTAATGCATGTGATGAATGAATGGTGAAAGTTTTATGGGTCCAAGTTTAAACCACTAATTCATCCCCCACCCCTCCCCCCAAGTTTACCTTTCCTCTTGTAATTCCAACCACTTTTACAACACTTAATAGAATTTGATAAAACCAAAACCAAAAAAAGATAAATCACCTTTTAGAAAAAATATAAGTTTTAGGTTTGTATCTTTTAATATCCATTTGTATCCATAGAAACAATTTTTAGGTTTGTGGAAATTTACACAAAAAATTAACATAAAACTTGCAAAACAAAAACTCCTTTTATTTCTATCCTCCTCAAAAATATTTCTAATCATTTCAATCTATAAATCTTAACCATTACATGATATTTTAATGTCTTTTCATTTCTTAAACAATTGGATACCTTCTATGACCCTGAACCTTCTCTGTTACATCATCTTTTTCATATTGTCACATTTTATGACAATATTTACCTACATATTTGTTAACTTTTGAATTTTCCTATAAATCACCTCCAAGACTCCCAAAACTATAAAAATATAATAAATAAAACATAAACACATTATTCCTATCATAAAGTATGACATTTACTTACTTTTATCAAACTTGACCATATGAACTTAAATTGACAATATTGACAACATTTTACAAATTGATTCCAAGGCTTAACTTAGCCTTACATGTTGACTTAAATAGACATAAAATATATTGAAAAATATTAATTTGATATTTTAGAGAAAACATTAATGAGATATGTATTCTTTATTTCCTTTTCTCTAGGTGCTTCTGTACCATACTCTCGACTTTCAAAGCTTGTCAAGTCCCTTGCAAAGGAGTGAAAAAAAACATATCTTCATCTTCATATTTGTTCCCTCAATCCTCTTTCTTAAGAATATAACCTTGTTATGAAAACATTCATGCCTTTTAAAATCTTATTTCTCTATCACTTTCATTGAAAAGACCATAATAAAAAATTCAAGGATAAAATCAATGGGATTAGTATCAAATTCAATCATAAATCTTGCATCTTTTCTCTCAAGCCTTCTTGAGAACTCTGTACATTTGTCTTCACTTTTAACATACATCTAATCCCTCTCTACTCTTTTCTCATCCAAAACCTTGATTTAATATTTTTCAATATAAATCACATCATGAGATTCATTAGAAATGGTGTCATCCTTTTGGTTTTCAACCATAACCATATTGTTGACACTAGTATTTTCTTGTGTAGGTTCTGCAATGAGTAAAGAAGTTTGTTAATCTTCTATCACAATTTGGACAATAGTTTCATGTCTTATCTCTTCCTCTTGAGCTGCAATAATCTCTCCCAAGGCTTGATTTTTCTCTTCCATATAGTTCCTTCATTAATTCTTCCTTTATCTCCTTCATCTCTTCTTCTTTTCTCTTTGTTCTCTCTTCTTTTTTCCTCTTCTTTTCTTCTTCTTCTTCTTGTTTCCTTCTATTTTCATCCTCTTTCTTCTCCTTTTGTGAATCCTTATCCACAAATACTTCTTAAAAATTAAAAACCCTTCAAAAAATATTATATCTTCATTCTCCATCTTTTCTTGCCTCCCCTAGGCTTTCCTCTCTTTTCCACTACCTAGTTTCTTGGCATTGAGGTTCTCTCTTCAACATGCAAAATGTAAACACCAACCCACATAATTTCTTTAAACCACACTTTTTTGGCTCTAATAAAAAATTTATGCAAGTGGTACAAGGACTCATAAATCATATAATCATAATTTCATCACTTATCAAGCCAATATTCCACATTTTCTAAACCTTTTACTGAATTAACAATCTAGGAAACAATTTTACACTTGAGAAGATATGGTCATAACTTTCACTAATGAAGTAACAAATAAAATTAATTTTGTGATATTAAATAAATATAAAATACATATTTTTCTCTAGATTTATAGCTAGATCCATTGAATAGAACAAAAGATATTAAACTTTTTCCAAAACTGCCAACTCTAGGTGAGATTCAAAGTTACAGTAAAAAATATAGACAACTTTTGCAACACTTAATGGAATTTGATTTTTTTTAAAATAAAATGAAATATTATTAAAATACCTTTTTGAAATATAAGTTCCAATTCTACATTGTTTCATAAGCATTTTTACTAGAGTAAAATTTAGATTTAGGCTGAAAATTGACACAAAAAACTAACATAAATCTTGTAAAACAAAAACTCCTTTCATTTCTATTCTCCTCAAAAATATTTCCAACCATTACAATATATAAATCATGACTATTACAGTATAATTTAATGACTTTTAAATTCATCTAAGTATTAGACACCTCCTATGACCTTTCACCTTCTCTCTTACATCATATTTTCCATATTGTCACATTTTATGACAATATTTACTTACATATTTGAAAACTTTTGAATTTTTCCAGAAATGACCTCCAAGACTCCTAAAACTATAAAAATGTGATAAGTAAAATATAAACACATTATTCGTATCATACTCTTTGATATTTTCTTACTTTTATCACACCTGAGCATATAAACTTAAATGGAGAACATTGACAACATTTTGCAAATTGATTTCAAGGCTTAACTTAGCCTTACATATTGACTCCAATAGAAATAAAATATATTGAAAAATAATAATTTGACATTTTAGAACAAAAATTAATGAGAGATGTATTATTTATGTTTGTTTCTCTAGGAGCTATTACACCAAAAAGCCTAACACTTCACCTAAACATAAAAAGAAATTTTCCAAATAGAAACAACCAATGACTATTGAGTTATGGCTTCATCATGTTGAGCATTAGGAAATAGGTGTGGAGTCTTAGAAAGAGATCTTCAATAATTAGGAAATTATTGACAAATAACTAGAAGAAGAAGTTGAGATACATGAAGTGCTACCAGAAGTGGCAACAGAAGATGAACCTAATGAAAAAAATATAAGAAGTAAGAAGAATTGAACATATGATAGAAAAATGTGCGAGAAGACATCATGCACCATATCAAATCATTAGAGATAAAGGTTTAGGAGTTATGATAGGAAAAATACCAAGGAGTGATACATTCTTCATGTATGAATTTGAGCCTAGATTAGTCAAGAATGCACTTGATAATGAGGATTATATTGCAACCATGAATGAATAGACTAAGAAGATATAGAAGAATAAGGCTTGGTAATTAGTACCTAGACCAAATGACAAGAAATTTAATGGAACAAAGTGGGTATTTATGAAGAACCTAAATGTAAAAGGTGAAGTCACAAGAAACAAATAAAGAGTAGCTTATAAGGGATATGCACAAGAAGAAGATATTAACTATGGAGAGACATTTACACCTATTGGAATATTACAAGGAGTAAGGAATCTACTTTCAGATGATGGTTACAAAGGATTCAAATTTTACCAAATGGATTTCAAGTCCATATTATTGAATGTAATTTTGCAAGAGGAATTGTATGTTGGAAAACCTGGAGGATTTGTTGACCCAAACAAAAGAGATATGGTATCTAAGATACACAAATCATTTTGTGGATTGAAACAAGCCCTTAGAGAATGGTATGAAATATTGCACACATATTTGGTAAAGATTGGTTTTTCAAAAACAAATCATAATGGTAATATATATTTGAAGATTGAATCTAATAAGAGGAATACTATTAGTTGAGATACTTGTGGATGATATCATATTTGGAGGAAAAGATGCATTGTAGAAATAATTTGTAGATGAAATGAGATAAGAGTTTGGAATGTCTATGTTTGGAGAGATCAAAATATTTTCTTCCCTGCAAGTTTGTCAAATGAAAAAAGGTATATGCATTGCACAATGAAAGTATATCAAAGAGATACTAAAAACTTTTCATATGGAAGACTCAAGACCAGTTGGTGAGAATGATGATTGTATTATCATGAAACAAGCCTTATACAAATCAATGATTGGAAAGTTTTAGTATGTTTTTTTATAGCATTCAAGATATCATAATAGTTGGAATAGTTACTTGATTTTCTAAAAATTCGAAGGAAAATCACATGATGAATGTAAAAGAAATATTGAGATATCTGAAAGAAATAGAGGATTATGGATTGTATTACACTTGAAGAATGAATTTATTTCAAAGTATATACTGATGCAAATTGGGTTGGAAATGTTGTTGATAGAAAGAGAAAAGTTGGTGTAGTTTCTTTATAGGAAAGAGACTAGTTTCATGGACAAGCAAGAAAAAAAATTGTATTTTTCAATCCATAACATAAGTTTAATACATAGCTACAATAGTTAATAGTTCTAAAATATTTTTGATCAAGCAATTATTGAAAGCTATGGAGGAAGCTATCGTTGAACCTATTATTATATTATTTGATAAAATAAGTCTTGTAAACATATTTTAAAATCCTATCATGAACACCAAGACAAGGCATATTGATATCAAGTATCATTACTTGAGAGAGTTGGTGCATGACAAAGAAGTCAAATTGGAGTATGTTAATACAAAGGAATAGATAGTTGATATATTAACAAAAGCTTTATCTAATGATTCTTATGAATGTATAAGATATAAATTAGGGGTGAGTATATAGGAAATATGACTAGGTAGATGTATAAGTGTTGTCATTTATGGCAACATATACTTTTGGTATTTCATTATGTAATTAGAGAAAAAAAATTGTCAAAGTATTGGATAGTTTACAAAAATATAGGAAAAGATTTGATATGTATGGATGATAGAGTTTAAGTTAGTTCATGCATAGTTAAGGATCAATATTTGGCAGTGTCATAATAATATATGTTAGTGCACAAATCTATATAGACTATATGACATAAGTTACAAAAGAATTAATAGTATAGATAATTAAAAAACTAGAACTGAGAACATCTGTAAATTGAATTATATGGCTTAAGGAATTATTTTGGTAATAAAATAATGACTTAATCATTATGGGTGGACATCCTAGATGTTAATGCAAAACTTATTTTATAATTAGTCAAGCATGTAAAAGCATCAAGGCTGACTAATCTGAGTTTTGATAATTTGTAAGGTATAAGTAAGATCATATCTTGCATAGCTAGTGTGAAGTATAAATGTGATGCCAACTATTGTGAAGGAACTATAAGTTATATGTGAGCCTTTTGTAATTGAAAACATGATGTATGATTAGAGCAAGTGTGAGATATAGTAGTGAGAAAAGTATTGTATTTATATTTTTTCTTGTGAAGAAAATTATTTGTATATTGCATGTTAGGGAAGTGGGCTCTTCTTGCATACATTGTATTTGATCTACCAACTCCTAATAGGGTTCAAGAAACTCCTAACAAGTTTGAGGCTTTTAACATGGCCTATTCCTCTAACAAGGACTTGATACACTATATGTATTTGATAGACTCCTAACATGGTTAGTATCCTTAACAAGATTCTTTTGTTTAGTGGATTATTTTGTGGTTATCATACCCTTTGTGGTTTTCCCGTGGCCAAGATTTTCCTAGTTGAAACATAATGATACTTTGAGTTCTCTTTGTTATGGTTATATTTACTATTCAACATTGTTGGTTTACTTTCATATGCAATTTATAAAGTAATTAACAATATTCAGTTGTGGAAAAAGATTGTAGAATACTGATTCACCCACGCTCGCCCCCTCCCCCCCTTCCCACATTACTACATTTGATACCAAATTACCACAAAGGTCCATTGTAATTTTGGCATCACAACCTATCCTCATCACAATTTTTATGTCTTACCATCAAAATTGCAATGATGAAAAGTGGTGATGCAAAAATTGAAATGGACCTACCATGGTAATTTGGTATCAAATCTAGTAGTGTTCCCCTATATTATCTATTTCTAATAATTGGCATCAGAGCATAGTTTCTCAAAAAAGGCTTCACATCTTGAGTAAGATCTTTGTGAATATGGGACAATTAAAAATATTTCTTGAAGAAGCTCTTGAGAAAATTGATCTTCTTACAGAAGAAAGAGATACCATTAAAGATAGGTATGAAAATTGGTAAACTCAAAGAAAATATTGATGATATCAAATCTAAGAAGGAATCAAATGAACAGATTAATGACAATGACTAAGTAGGAATCCTAAACAAAGAAAATGAGATCATACATGAGTTGAAAATTTTTGAAGTCTGACCTCAGATCCCATTTGCATCAAGTAACATATAAATTAGATTCTATTAGAGTAGAGCATGTAGAACTAGAAAAGTACAATATCATTGTGAAAGGTGAATTACCACAAGCTAAAATACAATTAGAGAAGCTTTATTCTAGCAATGAGAAAATTGATGAGAAAATATTTTACTATATAATTTCTTATGGTAAGATAGGTCTTGGATATCTTCATTTGAATCAAGTAACATATAACTTGGACTCTATCAAAGTAGAGCATGCAAAACTAGAAAAGTACAATATCATTGTGAAAGGTGAATTACCACAAGCTAGAACACAATTAGACAAGCTTTATTATAGTAGTGATAAAATTAATGAGAAAATATTTTAATAGATAATCTCTTATGGTAAGATAGGTCTTGGATATCTTATTGAGAAATCAACCAAGAAAAGTGAACTTATAAAAAAGCTAGATCCAGTTGTTGAAATCCCTAAGTCTAAAGAAACTAATCAAAGTAAGATTGAATCAAGTAGATCTCTAGAAGTATCTAAAGAAATTGAACTAGTTGATTTGTCTGAGAAACATGACAAACCAAAGAAAATAGAGCAAGTTGATGATCCTAATCAAGTTGAATCATCTAAGGAAGTTAGACATGAATTTAGAGGTAGATGTTTAATATGCAATGAAGTTGGTCATATGAAGAGAGATTGTATAGGTAAGTCTCTTAGACCTATTACTAATTTCTATTATTATAATTGTCATGGTTATGGACATAGAGCAGTAGATTGTAAGAAACCTAAGTTTGATAATAGTAATAGAAATATTATAATATTTAGGAATACTAACACTGAAGGTAATGAAAGAGGACTATCTAAAAGAAAATCCAACGATGGAGAAAGACCTAATCGAGGAAGGAATGAGATTGTATGTTAAAAATACATTGTCAATCCTAGACATATTGCAAGGAATTATAGAGTACCTAAAATTTGGAATGGAACCAATCAAAGAAGGAATGCACATGTATGTGAGTTATACAATAACTTTGGACACACATCAAGATTTTGTAGAATGGATAGAAGGAACTTCAATAGCGACCCTAATTATAAAAGGAACAATAAAAAAATGAAAGAAGAAATGATAGAATTTAGGAGGAATAAATTAAGGAGCATGTTGATTAATTCAAAGAAGTATTTGCGAAAGCTTTTAATCTAGAAAGATGTAATACACTTTTGGAAGAATAGTATTTTGATGTACCTAATGGAAAATTGAAGTCAACAATTGTTTGTGACTCATCCTTGTGAATGAAGCATTTCTAATAGAGATAAAGCATCATTTAATTAGAACTAATGTTAGAAAGTGAATTAGAATTTGCACATAGTTATCAAAAGGTATAGCACATAGAGAGGAAGCTATGGTCAAGTGCAAAAACATTTTTATGATCATAGTAATTCATACAAAAGAAAACATGTTTACTATTAATCAAGTGACATGTTTTGAAGATGAAGTAGATGTGCATTTAACGTGGAGTTAAATTTGAAAATATATAAGATATTGTGAACAAGATTTTTAGTACCATTTGATCATGTAAAGAGTTTGGAGCAATTTGTGAGCAATTTGATAGTGAATTAAAGTGTGAAATGAAATTTTTGAAATGTCAAGTTGAAGAAGCCCTAATGCACAATATTCAAGGTATTTTATGAATCTTTTAGTTGGAATTTTTATTATAATTAGCTAGCATTATAGAGAGTCAGTTGGTATGTTATGTTAGTGAGAGACCAAGGTACAAGTTCAAGAAGCACCTATTTGTTTCTCTTATTGATGACCCTTTGGGAGCATTTTCTCTAATCCATTCCAATGTAGTTCATGTAGAAGATGTTAGAAGGTACATTCATTAAAAATTTGATATTATTGGTGATCAAGATATTCACAAGGATTTAGAATTTATGCAAAATGGGAACTTGACACTAAAACTTGAGTATGCATACTTGAATGAACTAAACTAGATCAAATATATGTTTTAAATAGAATTATATAATCATGAGTGGACTAGGATTATCCTAAGTAGAGTTAATGAAGAAATTTTTTGGGTAGGTGATGTACCTGTTATAATTGACAATTGCCTAATTCATAAGGTTGCAACTTTTAAGCAATGAAGGTTGTAATCATGTAAATTATAGGAATGTCAGGAATTATTATTGAAACAAACTTAAACATAAAGTTTGATGGAACAAACATGAGAGTTGACCTAATTGAGGATATTGGAGTCAAAGTGTTTAGAAAGGTTGTAAGATATAAGCTAAATCTTAGTTCTAGAGTAAACATTGTGCTAGCGGGATTCTTATGTCCAACTTATGCAATAGTAGTTGAGTAGAAGAAGTTAAACATGTGTGATATTATCATAGTGAAATTATTGAATAACATTGCAAAGTTGAAGAAATCCAAGAATTCATTTTTTATATTTGAACCTCTATTAATATATCTATTTTTTCATGCAACCAAGGAATTTCCCAAAATGACAAATTGGGATACTAATGAATATTCTATGAAGATGGTCACCCATTGCTACAAGGAAAGACTTGAAGATGTTAGAGAAAACAAGTATTCTATATGTTGAGGCTAGCAATCCTATTGATAATGAACAAGAGGTTGAGTAAACTCAAAAAATTAACTCACCTCCTCATATAATTATTGGTACTAAATCCATGCAAGTGGATAGTATTCATGTAATTGTAGATACTAAAGAGAACCCTTTTGCAAAATATGGGACCAATATTGTTGCCAATATTACTACTTATTCTAGCTTAGATGAAGAGCATGGTAAAGAAGAAAAGAGAAGTGCCTAAAAGAAAAGGATAGAGGAAGAGAAAAGAAATAAAGAAGACAAGAGGAAAAAAGAAGAAAGAAGGAGAGAGAAAGAAATAAAAAGACTTGAAGATAAGAAAAGAAAAGAGGAAGAGAAAATAATATAAGAATAAATCAAGAAAGTTGAGGAAAAAAGAATGAGAGAAGAAGAGAGAACAAAACTTAATGAGGAAAGAATGGGAGAAGAAGAGAAGGAGAAGAAGAGACAAGAGGAACAGAAGAAAACTAATGAACAAAAAGCAGTCTCACTCATTCCATCAACTAACCTAATAGTAGAAACGGTCTAATGAGAACCTTGAGAAAGCTACTTGACCCCTAGGGACATATTAGAATTGTTCATATTGGTCAAAGGGGGTCATATGTCTTTGACCCATTAAATGACGAAATATGTCCCTAGGGGTTTTAGAACCCATAGGGACATATTAAAATTGTTCATATTGGTCAAAGGGGGTCATCGGGTGACCTATGACCCCCTTTGACCCAATAAATGACAACATACATCCCTAGGGGTCCAAGGACCCCTTGGGACATATTAGAATTGTTCATATGGTTCAAAAGGGGCCATAGGGTGACCTATGACCCCCTTTGACTCATTAAATGACGACATTTGTCTCTAGGGGTCCTAAGACACCTAGCGACATATTAGAATTGTTCATATTAGTCAAAGGGAGACATAGGGTGACCTATGACCCTCTTCGACCCATTAAAAGATGACATATGTCCCTAAGGGTCTTAGGACCCCTAGGGGCATGTTACAATTGTTCATATGGGTCAAAGGGAGTCAGAGGGTGACCTGTGACCCACTAGGTATGTATTAGAATTGTTCATATTAGTCAAAAGTGGTCATAGGGTGACCTATGACCCTCCTTTGACCCATTAAATGATGACATATGTCCCTAGGAGTCCTAGGCCCCCTAGGGACATATTAGAATCATTCATATGTGTCAAAGGGGGTCATAGGGTGACCCATGACCCCCCTTGACCCATTAAATTATGACATATGTTCCTAGGGGTCCTAGGACCCCTAGGGACGTATTAGAATTGTTCCTATGGATCAAAGGCAGTCATACAGTGACCTATGATCCTCTTTGACCCATTAAATGATCACATATGTCTCTAGGGGTCCTAAGACCCCTAGAGACATATTAGAATTGTTCATATTAGTCAAAGAGGGTCATAGGTTCACCCTATGACCTTTTTTGACCCATTAAATGATGACATATGTCCCTAGGCATCCTAAGACTCCTAAAGACATATTAGAATTGTTCATATGGGTCAAACGAGGTCAAAGGGTGACCTATGACACCTTTTGATGCATTAAATAATAACATATGACCCTTAAGGACGTATTAGAATTGTTCATATGGGTTAAAGGGGGTCATAAGGTGACCTATGACCCCCATTGACCTAGAAATTATGACATATGTCCCTAGGGCTCGTAGGACCCCTAGGGACATATTAGAATTGTTCATATAGTTCAAAGGAGGTCATAGGTCCCTTTGACCTATTAAATGATGACATATGTCACTAGGGGTCCTAGGACAACTAGGTATGTATTAGAATTGTTCATATTGGTCAAAGGTGGTCATAGGGTGACCTATGACCCCCTTTGACCCATTAAATGATGACATATGTCCTTAAATGTCGTAGCACCCTTAGGAACAAATTAGAATTGTTCATATTCGTCAACGGGGGTCATAGGTTCACCCTGTGACCACCTTTGACACATTAAATGATGAAATATATCCCTAGGTGTCCTAAGACTCGTAGAGACATATTAGAATTTTTCATATAGGTCAAATGGGGTTAGAGGGTGACCTATGACCCCTTTTGACCCATTTAATGATGACATATGTCATTAGAGTTCCTAGGAGTCATAGAGACATACTAGAATTGTTTATATGGGTCAAAGGGGGTCATAGGGTGACCTATGATCTCCTTTGACCCATTAAATAATGACATATGTTCCTAGGGGTCTTAGGACCCATAGGGACGTATTAGAATTGTTCATATGTGTTAAAGGGGGTCAAATGTTGACCTATGACCCCTTTTGACCTATTAAATGATGACATATATTCCAATGGGTCCTAGGACCCTTAGAGACATATTAGAATGGTTAATATGGGTCAAAGGGATTCAAAGGGTGATCTATGACCTCTTTGACCTATTAAATGACAACTTATGTCCCTAGCAATTTTAGGACCCTTAGGGACGTCTTAAATTTGTTCATATGGGTCAAAGGGGGTCATACGATGAGCTATGACTCCCTTTGACCCATTAAATGATGACATTTTTCCCTAGGGGTCATAGGACCCCTAGGGACATATTAAAATGGTTAATATAGGTCAAAGACCCTATGACCCTTTTTGACTCATTAAATGATATCCTAACACCTCTAGGGACATATTAGAATGGTTAATATTGATCAAAAAGGGTCATAAGGTGACCCTATGACCCTTTTTGACCCATTAAATGACAACATATTTCTCTAGAGGTTTATAGGACCCCTAGGGACATATTAAAATTGTTCATATTGGTGAAACGGGGCATACAGTGACATATGACCCTCTTTGACTCATTAAATGACGAGGACCCTTAGGTACATATTAAAATATTTTATGTTAATCAAAGGGGGTTATTAGGTGACCTATGACCCGCTTTGACCCATTAAATGATGACATATGTCCCTAGGGGTCCTACGATCCCTAGGGACATATTAAAATTGTTCATATGGGTCAAAGAGAGTCATAGAGTGACCTATAACCCCCTTTGACCCATTAAATGACAACATATGTTTCGAAGGGTCCTATGACCCCTGAGGACGTATTAGAATTGTTCATATGGGTCAAAGTGGGTCATAGGTTGATCTATGACCCCCTTTGACTCATTAAATGATGACATATGTCCCTAGGGGTCCTATGACCCCTATGGACATTTTAGAATTGTTTGTATTGGTCAAAGGGGGTCATAGGGTTACCTATGATCCGTTTTGACCCAATAAATGACGACATATGTCTCTAAGGCTCTCAAGACCCCTAGGGATATATTAAAATTGTTCATATTGGTCAAAGAGTCACCCTATGACCACCTTTGACCTATTAAATGATGATATATGTCCCTAGAGGTCGTAAGACCCCTAGGGACGTATTAGAATTGTTCATATGGGTCAAAGGGGGTAGTAGGGTGACCTATGACCCCCATTTGACCTGTTAAATGATGACATATGTCCCTAGGGGTCTTACGACCCATAGGGATGTATTAAAATTGTTCATATGGCTTAAAGGGGGTCATAGATTGATCTATGACACCCTTTGACCAATTAAATGATGACATAGGTCAGTAGGGGTCCTAGATTTTGGAATGGTTAATAGGGGTCAAAGTGGGTCAAAGGGTGACTTATGACCCCCTTTGACCCATTAAATGATAACATATGTCCCTAGGGGTTCTAGGATCCCTAGGGACATGTTAGAATAGTTCATATGGGTCAAAGGGGGTCATACAGTGACCTATGACCCCCTTTGACCCATTAAATGATGACATATGTCCTTATGGGTCCTAGGACACCTAGAGACATATTAAAAATTTCATATTGGTCAAATGGAGTCATAGGGTGACCAATGACCCCCTTTAACCAATTAAATAATGACATATGTCTCTAGTTGTCCTAGAACCCTTAGGGACATATTAGAATTGTTCATATTGGTCAAAGGGGGTGGTAGGTTCACCCTATGACCCCCTTTGACTCATTAAATGATGACATATGTCACTAGGGATCTTAGAACCTCTAAGTACATATTAAAATTGATCATATGGGTCAAAGGGGGTCATAGGGTGACCTATGAGCCCCCATTTACCTATTAAATGATGACATATGTCCCTATGCATCCTAATACCCCTAGGGACATATTAGAATAATTCATATGTGTCAAAGGGGGTCATAGGGTGACCTATGACCCCTTTTGACCCATTAAATGATGACATATTAGAATTGTTCATATCGGTCAAAGGGAGTCATACAATGACCGATGATCTCCTTTAACTCATTAAATGATCGCATATGTCCCTACGGGTCCTAAGACCCCTAGGGACATATTAAAATTGTTCATATTGGTAAAAGGGGGTCATAGGTTCAACCTATAGCCCCTTTTGACCCATTAAATGATGATATATGTTCCAAGGGGTTCTAAAACTCTTAGGGATGTATTATAATTTTTCATATGGGTCAAAGGGGTTCATAGGGTGACTTATGACACCCTTTGATATATTAAATAACAACATATGTCTTAGGGGTTCTAGGACCCCTAGAGACATATTAGAATTATTCATATGGATTAAAGGGGGTCATAGGTTGATCTATGACCTCTTTTGACCCAAAAATGATGAGATATGTCCATATTGCTCCTAAGAACCCTAGGGACATATTATAATTGTTCATATGGGTCAAAAGGGGTCAGAAGGTGACTTATGACCCCTTTTGACCCATTACATGATGACATATGTCCCTAAGGGTCCTAAGACAACTAGGTATGTAATAGAATTGTTCATATTGGTCAAAGGTGGTCATAGGGTGACCTATGACCCCCACCCCCCACCTTCGACCCATTAAATGATGTCATTATGTCCCTAAGGGTGCTCAAAGGGGGTCAAAGGGTGACCTATGACCCCTTTTGACCCATTACATGATGGCATATGTCCCTAAGGGTCCTAAGAGAACTAGGTATGTAATAGAATTGTTCATATTGGTCAAAGGTGGTCATAGGGTGACCTATGACCCCCACCCCCACCTTCGACCCATTAAATGATTTCATATGTCCCTAGGCATCCTAGGACCCTTAGGGACATATTAGAATCATTCATATGTGTCAAAGGGTATCATAAGGTGACCTATGACCCCCTTTGACCCATTAAATTATGACATATGTCTCTAGGGGTCCCAAAACCCCTAGGAACGTATTAGAATTGTTCATATGGGTCAAAGGGAGTCATACAGTGACCTATGACCCTCTTTGACCCATTAAATGTATTAGAATTGTTCATATTGGTCAAAGGGGGTCATAGGTTCATCCTATGACCCCTTTTGACTTATTAAATGATGACATATGTCCTTAGGCATTTTAAGACCCTTAGGGACGTATTAGAATTGTTCATATGGTTCAAAGGGGGTCATAGGGTGACCTATGACACCCTTTGACGTATTAAATAATAACATATGTCCCTAGGAGTTCTAGGACTCCTAAGGACATATTAGAATTGTTCATATGGGTTAAGGGGCTCATAGGGTGAACTATAACCCCCTTTGATCCAAAAATTATGACATATGTCCCTAGGGCTCCTAGGACCCTTAAGGACATATTAGAATTGTTCATATGGGTCAAAGGGGGTCATAGGACCTATGACCCCCTTTAACCCATTAAATGATGACATATGTCGCTAAGAGTCCTAAGACAACTAGGTATGTATTAGAATTGTTCATATTGGTCAAAGGTGGTCATAGGGTGACCTATGACCTCCTTTGACCCATTAAATGATACATATGTTCTTAGATGTCGTAGCACCGCTAGGAACATATTAGAATTGTTCATATTGGTCAAAAGGGGTCACAGGTTCACCCTATGACCCCCTTTGACCCATTAAATGATAACATATGTCCCTAGGGGTCTTAGGACTCTTAGAGACATATTAGAATTGTTCATATGGGTCAAATGGGGTCAGAGGGTGACCTATGACCCTTTTTGACCTATTTAATGACGACATATGTCCTTAGGGGTCCTAGGACTCTTAGAGACGTACTAGAATTGTTCATATGGGTCAAAGGGGGTCATAGGTTGACCTATGACCCCCTTTGACCCATTAAATGATGAAATATGTCCCTAGGGGTCCTAGGACCCATAGGGACGTATTAGAATTGTTCATATGAGTTAAAGGGGGTCATAGGTTGACCTATGACCCCCTCTGACCCATTAAATGACAACATATGTTCCGAGGGGTCCTAAGACCTTTACAGACATATTAGAATGATTAATATGGATCAAAGGGGTTCAAAGGGTGACCTGTGACCTTTTTGACCCATTAAATAACAACATATGTCCCTAGGTGTTCTAAGACCTATAGGGACATCTTAGAATTGTTCATATGGGTCAAAGGGGGTCATATAGTGACCTATGACCCCCTTTGACCCATTAAATGAAGACATTTGTCCTTAGAGGTCCTAGGGCCCCTAGGGACATATTAAAAGGGTTAATATGGGTCAAAGAGGTCATAGGGTGACCTATGACCCCTTTTGACCCATTAAATGATGACATATGTCCCTAAGGGTCCTAACACCTTTAGGGACATATTAGAATGGTTAATATTGATCAAAAGGGGTCATAGGTTCACTCTATGACCCTCTTTGACTCATTAAATGATGACATATTTCTCTAGGGGTCCTAGGACCCCTAGGGACATATTAGAATTGTTCATATTGGTCAAAGGAGGTAATAGGGTGACCTATGACCCCTTTTGACCCATTAAATGATAAGGACCCCTAAGTACATATTAGAATTGTTCATATTGGTCAAAAGGGGTTAGAGGGTGACTTGTGACCCCTTTTGACCCATTAAATGATGACATATGTTCCTAGGGGTCCTAGGACCCCTAGGGATGTATTAGAATTGTTCATATGGGGTCAAAAGGAGTCATAGGGTAACCTATGACCCCTTTTGACCATGTATTAGAATTGTTCATATGGGTCAAAGTGGGTCATAGGGTGACCTATTACCCCCTTTGACCCATTAAATGATGACATATGTCGCTAGGATTCCTAAGACCCTTAGGGACATATTAGAATTGTTTATATTGGTCAAAGGGGTTCATAGGGTTATCTATGACCTGCTTTGACCCATTAAATGATGACATACATCCCAAGGAGTCCTAGGACCCTTAGGAACATATTAGGATTGTTCATATAGGTCAAAGGGGGTCATAATGAGACCTATCACCCCCTTTGGTCCATTAAATGATGACATATGTCCCTAGGGGTCCTAGGGATTAATTAGAATTGTTCATATGGGTCAAAGGGGGTCATAGGGTGAGCTATGACCCCCTTTGACCCATTAAATGATGACATATGTCCTTAGAGAAAATTGTTCATATTGGTCAAAGGGAGTCATAGGTTCAATGTGCTCATCAACGCTTGACCTAGAGGTGTGGATCATCCAAGGCACATTAGAATGGCATACTCCTTATGTTTGAACCAGGGTTGAAAATTGACTTTTTTTTACCAGGAGGATAGATGAGGTGATTAAGGTGAGATCGAATGTAGAGCAAATTTTCTATTCATTCATGGGATCTGGGCGGTCCTGGGCTACCATGTATTTTGGCTACTTGTTTTCAGAATCTATGCATATCTTATCAGTGTATGGAAGGATTTCTCTTGAGCACAAGCTGAAGTTCTTATTATTAACCCTAAATGTATGACCCCCTTTGACCCTTTAATTTATGGCATATGTAGCATACTATATATATATACTATTAATATGATATTTATATACTATTAATACTATTGTAGCATAATAATAATAATAATAATATAAATAAACACTAAATATTAATACTATTATATCTATAGTAATAATAATAATACTATTATAGGTATAATAATAATATTGATACTATATATTAATACTATAGCTATAATAATAATATATATATTAATACTCTTATAGCTCTAATGCTATATATTAATACGAATAAACCAAAGTCGGTTTCCTTCCAATAATTATTATAATATTAATACTATTATAGCAAAGGTTGTTTTCCCTCCTAATGTCATCGGAGAAAATCAAATATCCGATCTAAAATCTAATATCCAATTTTTTCTGGCACCAATTTCCAACATATCCCTGTCCCTACAGGCCCGATAACATCACTTTTTTAGTTCTTTTTTCACGGATTTTGCAAAAAGTGCATTTTAGGGCCCAACCAATCGAAAAAAATTTGAAAATATAACCTTAGGTGTTCGAATTTGTCATCTAAATGGGGAACATCAGTTGTCGATAGGATAAATGCAAAAGGAAGATATCCAATGAAGACATTGCATCATATAGGGAAAAAGACAAAATGGAACACCGAAGAAAAAGACAAGGTATGTTAAATATTAGTCAAGTTGATGATGAATTAATCGAAAGTGAAATCATAGAGTTAGATAATGAATATGTACAATTGGGGAATGAAAATGTACCTATTGAAAATGATAATGTCGAAATTGAAAATTTATAGAATGAAAATTTTGAAGATGAAATGCTACCAAATCATAATCAAAATTGCATAATTAACCATGTCAAACATGACAATGCACAGGAACCTAATGCACAAGAATGTTACATATCTCCTAATTATAATCGACATGAAGGTTCTAAAACACCAAAATGGATAATTGAAATTGATGAAATGATTATTACTAGTTTGGAAGGAAAAAAATCAGAAAGAACCATTCGATTATGGGCTTCAACACTATATCATATATTTTTCAGCAACAAGACAGTGGTAGAGAAATGTCAGCTTTTCATGCTCTTATTAAAGATGCAAAAGATGAGACCTATGCTTTCCAAATTGAAGATTCGTGTCAATAAAAAGTTAAAAAGAAATGTCATTATTGTTAAGAATCTTTTCAGTGCTCTCAATATCATTAAAGAAAATAGCAGGGAGGAGGATAACAAAGCTGCTTGAAGGGTTATTACAACCTCTTTGGTAAGTCATCATTTGAGAAAGGGTAGATATATGAGACAAATTTGTATTGCTTTGAATCTAAATCATACTACTATGAGAAGAGCACTTAGTCGACGAGAGAAAATTGATGATCCTCTTCAAAATGAAACATGGGCATTTGGCGGGAGACTTCCACATTTTAATAAGAAGCTATTTGATGATGTGAAGGAAGAAATTACACAATTTTGGCACTCTAACTCACGAGTATCACCCAATGCTAAAGACATGTTAAAGTTGAGAATTGACATCAGAGACCATGCTCCACATCCTAAACACTATTTGGAGGTAAGTCAAATTATGTTGTTCAAACAATTTAGAGAGAGTCATCCAAGTCTTCATATATCACAAAGGGATTTTGAATCTTTGAAGCCATTTTATTGTGTGCCACTCAAAATTCAAAATAAATGTTGCAAATATCATGTTGAATTTTTTATGCACTATGAACTATTATGCTCCATCCATTCTACTTTGCATAGTAAAGAAATGTTGGAGGATGGTGGTGCTAGTGAGCTTCCAAAATCATCAAGAGACTTTACTAGATCAACTTTTATGTCATAGAGTTGATAGTTGTTTCTTTTATAAAAATGATTTCTTAAATGAGAAGTGTTCAGAATGTGGTGACTTATCCAAGTTTGACACATGTTTCCATGGGTGTTGCGAACAAGATCTTGGAAAGAAAATAGTGAAAAAAAAAATGAAATAGTGAAATACACATTGAAGAGTGGAGGTGAGAGCTCTAGATTTGAATAGGGTAGAAAAGATATCAGTGTGGCTAGTTTTATTTTAGATTTCAAGGCAAATATTTTTTACAAGTATGCAAGACATAGTCACAGGTCTTAGTGGTTGGATGAACAATTTAGAATGTGCAAGGAGACTTTTTCCATTGGCACTATTATATCAGTTGTTAATTTTGCTAAGAACTACACATTGCAACCTCAAAATGAGACACAATCTCAGTATTACGACTCTATTCATATTGCTATTTTTGTTCACATAAGATATAGACATGCCCCTAATAGTGCGAAAGATAATCGAAAGATTATTAGAGAGTATCATTTTTATATGAGTGATGATAGATGTCACTCTCATGAGTTTGTGCAACATTGTTTCGATAATTATTTTGATTTCTTACATGAGCATGCAATTTCTATGGATAGACATATCATTTGGTCAGATAAGTGTACAGGTCAATTCAATAATGATTGCATGTTTTATTGGTTGTGTAGGATGCACATAGAGAGAGGGGTGCCTCATATTTTGAGTTTTTTTGAGTCCGGCCATGGAACAGGAGAACATGATGGAGTAGGGGCATGTGTGAAGAGAGCTCTAGTCAAAGAGAAACTAAAGATTTTAGCAGCAGAGCTTCTTGATGCTCAAGGCATTGTTGATTGGTGTAGTTTAGCATTATCACAGGGGGGACTCTTGATTCAGTGGTACGCAGGTTCTTTTGGTTGATTGAAGAAGAGTACATAACTTATAGATTAGATTGTGCTACAGTGAGAGACTCATCAAAAATGCATTCATTCTAGAGCTCTGATTCTAGTACATGGACCATTTAGACACAACAACTAGCTTGCTTTTGTCCTAGTTGTTTCTAGTCTAATTGGGATCACTGTGAGTCAAGTGAGTGGGTGGACACATGGGCTCCACATTATCTTACTCCATTGTCTATCATACCCTCTATCAGAAATAATGACATAGAAAGTTCACTTGAGCATAACCATCTATCTATTTACTTTAGCTAGGACATGTCTTTGCATTGGTTGTACCACAAGGGAATGATGAGAAATCTGATTATTGGTTAGCACGTTGTGTAAGAGGTAAACAAAAACTTCTACAAACAATCACAGATGATGATGGATTCACATATCCTAATAGTTCAGTGGTTGTTGCTGGAACACGGCTACAGACATACATGCTTAGAAGGAATGGAATTCCTGCATTCGAAGGCTATTAGAAGCACAAAATAATTCTCATATATTCACATCTTATTATAGCAACAAATGTAAAGTTGTTGAAGCATCAAGGAAGACAAAAATTAAAAGAACTTTTTACTATTGACAATGTTGATCATGAAGCCCTGTTGGAGACCCTAAAATAGAAAGAGGACCCTATTGGAACACTCGAGTAGGTATATTTACTTCTTATGTTATTTTCTTCATAATGATTCAATGAACTGATGATTATCTTGCTTAATACAATAAGTTACTAATTTTTTTATGATATTGGAATGTAGGTACATCATGAAGAGTTGGGGGAGGGGGGGGGGGGTATTTGGGAATAATTCCTAAGATTTATGATGTATTATGATGTAAAATGTGAACTTTTTTTGTATATGGTTTTTGTAATAATGAAAAAGACAGGTTAAATTAGTTGCACATTTTAATTTGTATTTTGGTAGGTTCTTTGTAAGGAATTATAAGAGGAAGATATTGAACAAGTTCTTGCAAATCATATTTGCATGTGATACAAGGTTATAAGAATAATTTTAAGAGCATTTATAATACATAAAAGATAATTGCTTGTGGATATCTTATTACAAATTTGGTTTTTTCCTTATTTGACATAAAGCTGACATTATGATTATGAAAACTATTTTGATCAAACTAATCAAATAAGAAAAATCTAGAAAGTATGGATGAACAATTAGAATACTTGATTTCTTTCATTTTGCAACCAATCATGCCATTTGAAAGCATAAAGAGCCATAATATTGTATAATGTTTTGAAAGACTTTCATATTGAAAAGTTGTAAAGGACCATGAGATTTGAACTTTAGTAATGCCTAGGTTTGCATAGGGTAAGTGAGTCATTAGATAGGTCCTAAAAAGGTCTCATAATAATCTCAAGTCATTTCATAAGTTGAAACATTCAATATGTCACTTAAAATTTAGCTTATTACTTTAGAAAAATCAAATCTTGAATGTAATGGCTACATGAGCATTTTGAAAGGAAACTCCATAGTTTAAATTTTATGAAATATAGGGAACACTAGTGAAAAGCACCTAATCATTTTTATTTTCTTGATGTAATAAGGTCTAGGGATAGATCTAATGATCTCCCTGTGACGATCCACATTTGTAATGGACACAAGACCCCATGGTGCAACTATAAGCCTTGGCCATCAATTGGTCCAATAAAGTGGATTTTTGATAAATTTCATATTTTTTATGTAACTCTAGATGTTTAGAAAATTATTAGGATCCCTAAGAGTTTTTAGAGTCTATTTGCAATCAAATTTACAATAAAACTTGTCTTAGCGTAAAAATTGCAAAAGTTGCTTAGCAACTTTTGCAATTTTCTTGACAACTTTTAAAAATCTAACTCCTAACAGCTAGAACTATTTGAATCATTAGTGCCATTAGCTCTGGAGGGTGGGTGAATCCTATTGACACCCTTGTTCTAGCCACGGAGACCCTCTATTCTCCATGGCCACCCCGTACCGAGGAGTCCCCAAGGTTCTCTAAGTGCATTTTAAGGTCGGTCTTCTGAGGGTCATAACTCAGAGCTCATGAGGGCTATTGATAAACTATCAAATAATACAAGATGATGATGTTGAGACCTAAAATAACCTATCTCATTTTTGAGAGATCACATTCTATTTGGATTTGGCACAACGATCTCGCTCGATGCCAAAACTTGTTGTGTGCTTTAGTTCATAGGTGCACGACAACATAACTTTGAAATTGCTGATCTTGGCATCAAATCATCAATGCCATTATCTTCGGATGGGTATGTGAACCATAGTCACACCCTTTTTCTAGCCACAGAGACCATCCATCATTTGCGGCCACCCTATACCGAGGAGTCTCCAAGGTGCTTTAAGTGCATTTCGAGGTCGATCTTTCGAGGGTCATAACTTGAAGCTCATGAGGGCTATCGATGAGCTGTCAAATGATTTAGGATAGTGATACTAAGGCCTAAAATAACCTATCTCATTTTTGAGAGATCACATTCTGTTTAGATTGGGCACAATGATCTCACTCGATGCCAAAACTTGCAGTGTGCCTTAGTTCATAGGTGCACCACAACGTAACTTTGAAACTACTAATCTTGGCATCGAATCATTAGTGCCATTAGCTCTAGATGGGAAGGTGAACTATAATTACATCCTTGTTCTTTCCACGGAGACCATCCATCATTTGCGACCACCCTGTACCGAGTAGTCTCCAAGGTGCTCTAAGTGCATTTCGAAGTTGATGTTTTGAGGGTCATAACTCAAAGCTCGTGAGGGCTATCGATGAACTATAAAATGCTATAGGAAAATGATAGTAAGGCCTAAAATAACTTATCTCATTTTTGAGAGATCACATTCCATTTGGATTTGGCACAGTGATTCGCTCAGTGCCAAAACTTGTAGTGTGCCTCAGTTCATAGGTGCACCACAGCGTAACTTTGAAATCGTTGATCTTGGCATCGAATTGTCAGTGCCATTAGCTCTGGATGGGTAGGTGAACTATAGTGACACCCTTGTTCCAGCCATGGAGACCATTAATCATTTGCGGCCTGTTGGAATATTCAAATATGGAAAGAGTACTTATGAGAGGGGGGGTGAATCATAAGTATCATACTTTAGCCAATAAAATTTTTAACTGAAAGTAAATTGCATGCATGTAAATACATCAAATAAACATGTAAAAAAACACATGCATCAATAACACTTTAACACTGGAATTTGGTAACCCAGAAACCCTCCAAGAATAAGAAGGTAAAACTAGGGTGGGGATGATACCCCCAAAAATTACTGCAGCAATATTGTTCAAACACTTCTGATGGTTTGCCCTATTAAAGGCCTGCCCTGTTAAAGGCTTTACGCTGTGTCAATAGTGATCTAGTTAGAGGATTTCAAACACTTAACATGAAGTGTTACCCCGTTAAAGGATTTCATCACCTATTTAAAGGATTTATTGAAATAGCTATTAAGCTAACCTATCACCATAGGATTTTTATTCTAATACAATTGCTAGAGAGTATTAGGTACAATGAACCTGACTAATTACAATCCTTGATTGCTGATTGTAGGCACTTGTTTTTCTTTCTCTGATCTAGATCCTTTTGTGATCTGATAATCCTCACTTCTGAAAATAAAATTCCTTACGAACCCTTGTATGTCTTCTCACACCTCTCGTCTCTTACACTTTACAATGAAGTTTTGTCTTCCTTATAAAGACATTTGAATATTTAGGGTTAGGTATTGATCTACGATCCATATTCAATCTTCATTTTCTGCTCAATACTTATCTTTTGCTGATTGGTTGCATGCCTTTAGCATTTTTCTTATTGGCTGCATGCAAATTGCATAGGAAAAATAAAATATTCGATCTCATCATTAAATCCTTCAAGATTTACCTTATGTTGGCTGTAAAAACTATATGCATCATAGTTTGTGCAATTACAAACTCTTATGCTGATCTACTGAGTTACTCGGCACATGTTGTTTCCTGGATAGCTCGGCACCTTAACAAAATTGTATTACTTGACACCTTATGTTACTCGGCACTTGTTAACACTTGGCATTTGTTAACACTCAGAACTTGAGTAACTCGACACTTATACTTCACTCGGTATCTAATCTTCACTTAGTATCTGATCTTTACTCAGCAGCTGATCTTTACTCGGTAGCTGATCTTTAGTCGGCAGCTGATCTTTACTCGGTAGCTGATCTTTACTCGGTAGTAGATCTTTACTCGATAGCTGATCTTTACTCAGCAGTTGATCTTTACTCGGTAGCTGATCTTTACTCGGCATGCATGATGTACTCGAAATCTAATGTGGAATATGATTAAGTGTGTTGGCACTCAAGTGTCAAAAACATTATGATGTTAACAATCTCCCCCTTTGACATGAGTGACAAAAACACTTAACTGACCTTATAAGTGCATTTACTAATCTGATTGGTATGTACATATTGAAAACTTTGATCAAAATTTGTGACTTACAATATATACCTCATATATACCTCAAAAATTTTGTAACTCCCCTTGAGTTGATTGTGTCTTATCTGTATATCAATGCTCCTCCTTTTTATCTATTCTCCCCTTATTAATCTGTATCTCCCCCTTTAAATTCTATATCTCCCCCTTTTTGACACTTATGTCAAAGAGTGTTTAAGGGTTAAGACCATATTTAGCCAAAAATGTGCTATTTACCTCCATAATCATTCTAAGAGTTGCATCCCAATTGTTCAAAGCGATTTCTAGTGACTTATGCTGGATAGCAGTCTTGGCAGCAAGTTGAATAAGTCCATCTAATGTAGAAAGATTTGGATCTTTCTTGAGTACATTTTCAGCATATACTTTCTCTTTATGGAGTATCTCTAAATGTGAGGTAATGGAGGACTGGAGCTGTATTACTTTGGCCTTAATATTAGCCTCATCTACTGTTAAGACAACTATTTCTTTGTGAATGTGAAGCGATTGAGAAAAATGCTTCTCACTTTGAGCTGGATCACTTGGTAGTTGCATGCTTGAAATGTTTAAATTTCTTTCCAAGCTCAATATCTTTTGGCTTGTTTCTTGTGTGAAATATGAAAAATCACACAACTTTTTGTACAGTGCGAATATATTCTCAAGTACCTTCTTCACCTTATCCATAAGCTTTGCCAATTCAACTTGTGAAAGTGCAATTTGTCTTGATATTTTCTCATTCACTTTCCCTTGAAATTTTCTTTCTGACCATTCCATAAGTTCTGCATTGGTTTCTAGGTCTTCATTTGTCACCTAGTCAACAATATCTGTTAGTTGCTCTGTGATATGCTTTGACTCATCCGGTGATTGCAAACTGAAGGCATCCATAAAGATGTCCTTGATCTCATAAAGTGTTTGCTTATGTTTATACTCCTTCCTAAGTATTTCTTGTCTTTTCCTTCTATTTAGTGCATCCTGCACCTCATTGATTTGATCAATGGTTATTGATTTTGAGTCATAGCTCGGTATGACTATCTCTTCATCTAATTCAGGGTCTCCATAGTGAAGTACCCTTGCAACTCTAGTAGTACTGGATGATGGTACTAAAATCTGCAATGGCTGATGTGAAGGAGTTCCCGAGGTAGGAAAATTTATTAATGTTTGAATTGCCTCCTGTTCTTTAGGGATTTTTACTATTTCCTCCTCCTTCTGTCTACCATGATCAATTATTGTTATCTGTGGAAGTGCACTTTGTTTTTGTGCTATAGGATCAGATGTAATAGTTTGTCTTGTATGTTCTGTTCTTTTTTCTACAGCTGCACTTTGCTTTTGTCTTGCAGCATCAATTATACTTGTTGGTATTTCAAATTGACTACTAGTAGTTGTGATAGAAGGTGGTTCTTGTGTATTCACCTTATCTTTAACTATACTTTCTACTAGTTTCTGTAACTCATCTATACTGACCAAAATTGAATCTGTACATAATATTGCTTGTTGTGTTGATTGGTCAAGAATTCTTTTCAGATCTTCTGCAGTTAATGGATTGATATTCTGACCAAAAGTATCTGGAACATCAGTAATCGTCATAGTTTCTATAGGTGAGATGGATGCTTGTGGAGAGCTAGGGGGTGGCAATTGTGTGTCTTGGATAGTCTGTTCTGGTTGCTGCTCTTGCTCAATTGTTGCCATTGTATCTTGTTTTTGTGTCTCTTCCTCCTCTCTATCTTTCCTTTCTTCTTCTCTTTTCTTTTCTTCTTCTTCTTTTCTCTCTTGTACTCTTCTCTTTTCTTCTTCTTCTTTCCTTTTTATCCTCTCCTCTATTGGTATAGCTGCTTCTTCCTTAAGAAAATCTTCAATCTTTTTGTACAAGTTCTTCCACGATTTCATTGTTCTTTGAACAATCTCTTCCATTCTATTTTGAAGTATAAAGAATGCCCTGTATTTGGGTGTAAACCTGCTATTGTGCCTTTTGACTGCTTTACTAACTTGTTCTTTGGTCAAATCTGGCAATACACTGGCTAGGGTTGATTCCCTCATCTTGTTCTCCATTTTTAAGCAAAAATGCCATCTATCTTCTACAATTTTTGACAGCTCCTTTGGCAATTGACCATCTAGTTCAAGTGGAGTGTACTTGAACTGTTCCATCATTCCATACACTGTTTCTTCTATTTTATTTTGTTCTTCTTTATTAAATTTACTAAAATCAACTTTATTTAAATTATTCAAGTCACCATTTGCAATCTTTTTACATAGGGTATCAACTAATGAATTGCTTACCTTTTTTGTTTTCTCTTCATCATCAGTGTTAGGTTGAGCCACATACCTTCTTCTTTTCCTTGGCCCTTCTTGTGATTCCTTGACTTGTTTCTTCTTGGTAACTTCCTCTTTAGCCTTTTGAGTAGAGGCTCTTGTTGATGCTCATGTTGTTGGTTTTTGAGGTGATGGAGTGGCAGCTTTCTTTGTTCTGGGCTTGGCTGAAGGTTGTTCTGTTGCCTTTCTCTTCTTTGGCTCAGCTTCAGTTGGTGCTTCCTTGGCTTCTTCTTCCTTTGCACCTTCCTCCTCGTCTTCTCCAAGACCTTGAGTTAGTTCCATTGGCCCTTGTTCCTACTTATCTTCATCCTCACTATCATCTTCTTCTTCTTTTGCCTTAGCCTCAATTTCTTTGCCAAACTTCTTCTTAATCTTCTTGATTAATTTATCTTTCTTTTTTAATGTAGAAGTAGTTTTTAATTCCATATTTATTTTTTATCTTACCACATCATAAGTGCCAAAATGTGGTGCATTTTTATCTTCTTCCTCTGCCAATCATGCAGTTATTACTGCTGATGCCTCATCAATATTAATTTTGTATCCAAATGGCCTTAGCCATCTTACTCTTGGTATTACTTCTTGAATGTAAGTAAAATCAATGTCAACTAAGAAACATATATCATTAGTATGCTTTTCCACTAATGAAGCTGGTATCCTTGAACTTTGCTTCATGGATTTCTTGAAATCTTCAAAATAGCTTGTCATCAAAGTATCAAAATTTTCTCCCATTTGCTCTATATATTCATTAATTTGTGCAATGATGGTTTTTTCATTCCTCCTTGCTATTTTACCAAAAGAAGGAAATTCATTCTATACATAAAAGAATATGCAAACTAGGATTGCTCCAAATTTTCATTTTGTGCCCTTTGTTCTACTTATGGTAGCTAGGTTTTCATTGATCTGTTGCAATTGTAGTTCTGCAAGATCATAAGTATGATCCTTTTTCACCAATTTGTAACCTACATCTACTGTAATGCATGGTACACTATTGAGTCTATTGGATTGATAGAATTTATGGGCAATGACTCTAACAAAAAACTCAACTAGAGGATCCTTTATAGTATGAATTGTCATTCCTCTTTTGTTCCATTGTGCACCAGTATTCCTTTCAATGACCTCCTTTGATTCACTTCTTAGGGTCTTGTACCGATCTAGGGTAGGGTACCTTGTTACTCTATGTATAATTTCCTTTGTCAATTTGATGGGCATATCTTCTAACCACAAGTTTCCTCCATGGATTCTGCTCAATACAAATCTAATCCATTTAGTTTTGAATACGGTGGGAAAACTTAAAACTCGGTTCAAACCCTTTCTTTCTACGATTTTGAATTCTTCTTTCAGTACTCCATCTACACACTGTTTATCATAAACTTGTCTAATTTCCATATCTCCTAGAGCTCCTATCTTGCAATTGTAACATTTCCTCACATCTTGAACCATTACAACTTTTGGGGGAATGTGAGAGAGAGCTCTGACTGGGTCATTTTTGTAGGCAACTTCAAGAATAGGGAAAAAGTCAGGTTGCTTCACCTCATTTGAAACTAACTAGACTTCAAAAGACTCTTTTTCCTTGACTTTCTTTGAACTTGATGCCATTTTTGTAAACTATTGTTTATACAACAAATGGGTATGAAACTACGTAGCTCGGCACAAACAAAAATACCTTTAGATCGATGGAAAATGTGTTGAATGTGGTTGCAATCTGTTTGAAATACTAGATTCTTGCTATGAAGTCACTCATCTCTCTTTCTTCTCCTTCGCTTCTTAATCGTGATGCAAAAAACTGATTGAAATCGTAATAATATACCCTAATTTCATCGCATTGAATGCTCAACTGCCAACTCGACTTTTGAAGAAATTTTGACCTAACTCAACTTCTACTATATTTCACTTTTACTCGACTTCCATTAGAGTTTTCCAACTCGGCATTAGTTATTAGCTCAGTCGCTGTTGGGAGCTTGGCATCTGTTTGAGTTTAACTCGGTATCCAAAGTTACCTCGGCATCAACATTTAGTTTTTGTCTTGACATCTTATTTTATGTAGATTTATGCTTTGCTTAGCTTCTTTGTCTTGAGAATGATGTATGATATAGCCTTGTATATCAATCCTGTGTACTTCTTGTGCTTAGTTTGATGAAGTATGATCACTTGACCCATCGGCTGAAGTGATCCCTCCACTTGATGTGTTGCACTCTTCCTTCTTTTTCCAAGTCTTATTAATTTTCCCTCTTATCTTTTCAATGTCAATCTTTTGTTTTCCTTTGTTATCTTTAGTCTTGGGTGCCTTTGATCTTGTAGGATAGTTTCTGTTGATATGACCAGTTTTCAAACAACTAAAACATGTAGTTTGATTCAACCATCTTTTGTAATTTCCCTTGAAATGTGTTCTTATATAGTTCTATGGTATATGTCCATATTCTTGACAATAGTGACAACTGTACCTGGCGTTGTAATTCCAATGATAATGGCTTTCATTTCCTTCTATTTTTGCTGGTTGATTTGATTTCCACATAGGTTTTGATCTACATTCAAATGCCCTATGTCCATACTTTTTGTAATTATAACAATGTCCATCAAATCTCTTAGTCCTTGAGACATTGGATCTGCAATTTTGTGTCATATGTCCTTGCATGTTGCACTTGTGACAAAAACTTTTGGGTATGTTTGATTGATTGAATCTTCTACTCCTGCACACATTAGTTGTATGTCCCTTCTTATTACAGTAATGATAAGTGGGTTTTGAATTCTTACCTTTATCACTTCTTTGTTCAGCACTCTTTAATGATTTCCCAACTTCAGTGCTATTGTATCCTAGTCCTGATGTATCATGGGTAGATTTTGATGATTTCATTAACTGTTCAAAATACTTGATAGCTTCACTTGATTTATTGAGATTCTCTGCTACCTCCTTTTCTTTATTCAATTCATTCTGCATGTTTTCATTCTGCATCTTCAAGGTGGAGATCTCAATATCTTTCACATTGAGTTCATGATGAAGGTTCATCATTTGGGCAAGTGTATCCATCTGCATGTTTGAGATCCTTGTCAATTCAGTACATTTTTCTTCAAGTCTGTTTGCAAGATTCCTTTTGTTATTTTCCATCATGACCTTATCATCAACTGCTCTTTTCTTTTGTTGAGTAATTTCACATATCATTATAGCCTGTGATTCATGTTCCATCTTGAGAGATCTTATCTCATTTGCTTGAATTTTATTTTTCTCCATCAGTTATGCTATTGCTGCATCAAACTCTTTAGTGTCTCCACTGGAAAATATGTTGGTGGTATCAATCTCCTTGTAGTGTATATCATTTTCAGCTATGGCTAGATCCTTCCTATTGTTTAATGAGTTTCTCAACTTGTTTCTGAATTCCTCCAAGCTATGCAAAGCAAGTTGCACATCTATCACCTGATTTTCAATGATCTTTCCAAGTTTGAAAGCTTCCATCTTTAGATCTTTTCCTCCAAGCTGTTAGGCTCTTTCTTAAGAGAACCTAGATTAAGCTCTAATACCAATTGTTGGAATATTCAAATATGGAAAGAGTACTTATGAGAGGGGGGGGGGGGGGGGGGGGTGAATCATAAGTATCATACTTTAGCCAATAAAATTTTTAACTAAAAGTAAATTGCATGCATGTAAATACATCAAATAAACATGTAACAAAACACATGCATCAATAACACTTTAACACTGGAATTTAGTAACCCAAAAACCCTCCAAGAATAAGAAGGTAAAACTGGGGTGGGGATGATACCCACAAAAATTACTGCAGCAATATTGTTCAACCACTTCTGATGGTTTGCCCTATTAAAGGCTTTACACTGTGTCAATAGTGACCTGGTTAGAGGATTTCAAACACTTAACATGAAGTGTTACCTTGTTAAAGGATTTCATCACCTAGTTAAAGAATTTATCGAAATAGCTGTTAAGCTAACCTATCATCATAGGATTTTTATTCTAATAAATTGCTAGAGAGTATTAGGTACAATGAACCTGACTGATTACAATCCTTGATTGCTGATTGTAGGCACTTGTTCTACTTTCTCTGGTCTGGATCCTTTTGTGATCTGATAATCCTCACTTCTGAAAATAAAATTTCTTACGAACCCTTGTATGTCTTCTCACACCTCTCATCTCTTACACTTTACAATGAAGTTTTGTCTTCCTTATAAAGACATTTGAAGATTTAGGGTTAAGTATGGATCGACGATCCATATTCAATCTTCATTTTCTGCTCAATACTTATCTTTTACTGATTGGTTGCATGGTTTTAGCATTTTTCTTATTGGTTGCATGCAAATTGAATAGGAAAAATAAAATATTCGATCTCATCATTAAATCCTTCGAGATTTACCTTATGTCAGCTGTAAAAACTGTTTGCATCATAGTTTGTGCAATTACAAACTCTTATGCTGATCTATTGAGTTACTCGGCTCCTAAAGTATTGCAAATGCTCAGCACATGTTGTTTCCTGCATAGCTCGACACCTTAACAAAATTTTATTACTCGGCACCTTATGTTACTTGGCACTTGTTAACACTCGGCACTTGTTAACACTCGACATTTGTTAGCACTCGGCACTTGTGTAACTCGGCACTTATACTTCACTCGATATATAATCTTTACTCGGCAGATGATCTTTACTCAATAGCTAATCTTTACTCGGTAGCTAATCTTTACTCGATAGTTGATCTTTACTTGGTGGTTGATCTTTACTCGATAGCTGATCTTTACTCGGCAGCTGATCTTTACTCGATAGCTGATCTTTACTCGGCATGCATGATGTACTCGGCATCCAATGTTGAATATGATGAAGTGTGTTGGAACTCAAGTGTCAAAAACATTATGATCTTAACATGGCCACCCCATACCAAGGAGTCTCCAAGGTTCTTTAAGTGCATTTCAAGGTCGATATTTCGAGGGTCATAACTCGAAGCTCGTGAGGGCTATCAATGAATTGTCAAATGCTACAAGATAGTGATACTAAGGCCTAAATAACTTATCTCATTTTTTAGAGATCACATTCCATTTTGATTTAGCACAACGATCTAGCTCGATCCCAAAACTCGCAGTGTACCTCAGTTCATAGGTGCACCACAGTGTAACTTTGAAACCGCTAATCTTGGCATCGAATCGCCAGTGCCATTACCTTCAGATGAGTGGGTGAACCCTAGTCACACTCTTCTTCTAGCTATAGAGACCATCCATCATTTGCGTCCACCTCATATCGAGGAGTCTCCAACGTGCTCTAAGTGCATTTCGAGGTCGATATTTTGAGGGTCATAACTCGAAGCTCGTGAGGGATATTGATGAACTATTAATATTGCAGGACAGTGATATTGAGGCCTAAAATAACCTATCTCATTTTTGAGAGATCACATTCCATTTGGATTCAGCACAACAATCTCGCTTGATGTCAAAACTCACAATGTGCCTCAGTTCATAGGTGCACCATAGCGTAACTTTGAAAGTGCTGATCTTGGCATCGAATCATCAGTGCCATTAGCTTTGGATGGGTAGGTGAACCCTAGTCACACCCTTTTTCTAACCATAGAGACCATCCATCATTTGTGGCCACCCCATACTAAGGAGTCTCCAAGGTGCTCTAGGTGCATTTTTAGGTCAATCTTTCAAGGGTCATAACTTGAAGCTCATGAGGGATATCAATGAACTATCAAATGCTACAGGATAGTGATACTAAGACCTAAAATAACCTATCTCATTTTTGAGAGGTCACATTTTGTTTGGATTCAGCTCAGCGATCTCGCTCGATGCCAAAACTCGCAATGTGCCTCAGTTCATAGGTGCACCACAACGTAACTTTGAAACTGCTGATCTTGGCATCAAATTGTTAGTGCCATTAGTTCCATATGGGTAGGTGAACCCTAGTCACACCCTTTTTTTTGCCATGGAGACCATCCATCATTTGCGGCCACCTTATACTAAGGAGTCTCCAAGGTGCTCTAAGTGTATTTCGAGGTCAATCTTTTGACGATCATAACTCAGACCTTGTGACATTGTCGAATGCTACAGGACGGTGATGCTAAGACCTAAAATAATCTTCTCATTTTTGAGAGATCACATTCCATTTGGATTTGGCACAAAGATCTCGCTCGATGCCAAAACTCGTAGTGTGCCTCAGTTCATAGGTGCACCATAGCATAACTTTGAAACTGCTAATCTTGGCATTGAATTGTCAGTGCCATTAGCTCCGGGTGGGTGGGTGAACCTTAGTGACAACCTTATTCTAGCCATGGAGACCATCCATCATCCGCAACCACCCCATACCGAGGAGTCTCCAAGGTGCTCTAAGTGCATTTTGGGGTCGATATTTTGAGGGTCATAACTCAGAGCTCGTGAGTGCTATCAATGAACCGTTGAATGCTACAAGATAGTGATGCTAAGGCCTAAAATAACTCAAAGCTCATGAGGGCTATCGATGAACTATCTAATCAAGTCTCTTAAGTTGAGATATTTTGAAGTTATGTTGAAATTGAAAACTTGTAGTATGAGGATAGTAACAAAGTGAAGTGCTAGTTATCAAAGATTATGAATCTATGAATGACTTGGTGGTTGGGGATAGAATCCATGGTTGAGGAGTGGATTCCTTAACTATGTTGAGATTAGATTTGAAGCCAAGAGTTAGTTTCAAGGTTGAAGGTGGAGTTTAAAATTAGATTTGAGATTATCTGAACCTTGTGTAAGAGATTAACAAGTGTGTTTATGTCATGAGATCACTTTAAATTATACATTGCATCCAAATTTGATAATAAAGGTTGTTAAAATGTTATTCAAAAATTATTTCACTTGAATCAAATATAACAAACATAATCAAAATTAATGATATTCCATAAACATGAACAATACACATGATCCACGATAAATTGAACAATACTAGATACTAAATTAATATGTATATCATTGTGCACATAAATGAAAAATATATATATCAAAATACATGTATCCATAGGAAAAATTTTACACAAATATATATCAAAGATCATGTATCCATAGACAAAGTACTCAAATATATATCAAAATACATAGATCCATATACAAAATGTGGCTGATCATGCCATCAAAATGTGTATAATATCAATGTTTATGTATACAATGTGGCATATGCCATCTCAAAATGTCTCATGATGCATCCTACGACAACTATACTATCCTAGGGTGCTGGTGGATTATCAAAATTCAACCTCTTCACTACACTAGGTGGATCAGATGCCTCCTACATAAACAAAAAAGGAAAACCCAAAGTTTGACTACTAAATTTATATGATTCTACGTATCTAACATTGAATTACTCAATGCATAATGATCTTTTTTGTAATGGAGATTAATACTATCAGAATTTCATAATAAATACCTCTCTCATCGACCTCCTGTGTTGGTCAAGAGTCCTCTCGTATGCCCTCAACAATGCTGGTACCTCTCTGATTGTGGGTTGTATATGTTCAAATACCTTTGTTAGATGAATCTACAATTTAAACTATAACATTATAATTCATAGCATTCTAAATTTATAACATATTTAATCATGAATTAAAACTACAACTTACTATTGTAGGCTCCTCCTGAGGAGTGAGTGGCTACATCATCAAATCTACATAACTCTCCCGTCAGACCTCATGTGCACTGGGAGTCTCCTATGAGATACAAAATAGTAGTTTTTAATATCACAAAAATCAGTTTTGAATTTATTTATGAAGATAAGGATAATAAAAAATAAATGATACTTATACATACAATGGGGCTCTCAGTGCAAATGGAAATCCCTGATGGTCTACGATGTAGAATCTGTAAAGGCTCATCACTAGTAGAGACACCCTATATACAATAAAGGATGTAATTAAATGGGATTACCACAAACATTTTACAAGAATGCATCGATATTTAATCAAATAGAAAGTGCCTAATTACTTTTCCTTTGTCAATGTGTGCTGGCTCACCCCCCACACTTTGTCCCTTTGGGACAGGTGCTACTTGCAAGATAAAAGAGAGATTAGCAACCATATATATGCTAAAATATCAAATAGAAAAAAAAATGTGAACACAACATAATGTACCGTAGATGTCTCAAGGCCAAATGAAATGGTCAAGAGCGTGGCATCATCAATCTATCTGAGCTCCTCCTCGATCATCAACTAAACATGGATGAAGATCACATACATATAAAAGTGAATATGGCTTAAAAATTAAAATTACTCTATTATAAAAATTAAATTTAAATTACGTATGTCATAAAAAAAAATATATACACGTATTGACCCCGAAGGAGTCCATGCCTCTATATTCCCTTCCTCTCTCGCATTAGGGTCTGTAGCCTCTTTGTGTGTGTTTAGTGTATCCTCATCTAATACAAAATGGTACTCAAGAAGATCACCTATGGGACCCAGGAAAATATTCTTGCATGTAATGCAAGTGTGAGGCACACAAATGTGTGATGAGCTAGCCGATGATAAACTGGCACTAGCATCATAAACACAAGGAGGCAGGATTGACCTAGCCTGAGATATCATTAGGCTACTTAGCCTATGAATGGCTCTGATGGTCTGAGAGCTAGCCTCTATCATAATATCTGGATGTTGCACTCGAGGAGGAGGGGAGATATCAGTGGGGGGGACAAAAGTACCATCTTTTTTCCACTGGGAAGAGGGTCTATCTTGAGGAGTTCCTAGTCCTAAGCCCATGTTGGGCTTCATGCTCTAATAGTTCACTTTAAGTTTCAACACAAATTCAGCATATAATTTTCTAAGGAAATAAAATGGTATGTCTAAATTGCCATGTGGAGGGATATCAAAGACCATCCACCAACAATCCTAAAAGTTTGCACGTATGGCATCATTTGTGCACCATTTAATCGATAGTTTAGATTTTTTTGGGTCAATTGGTAAACCTATTTTCGGGTTCACAAAAAGGGTGGCCAAATTGTCTTTGCTTATGTTGAGGGTTACAACCTCATCATAATCCAAACCACCATCAAACATCTTGTGCATTTGATCACACCAATGAAGAGAAGCATTTTGTTGGTTTGTAAGGGTTTCAATGTTATCCACTATGGTGTTTAACGTGAATAACATAGGAGCCAATTTGGGTACATTATTATATGTTCTATGCGAACCTCTCAACTCGATGAGATTTTTATTTATCAAATCCTTGATTCAAGGAGGGTTTTGAGGGGGTAGAGGATTGTTTGGTGGACAATTTTGTGGGGGTACTAGATCATTTGGTGGGGGGTTATGAGGAATATTATTTCCTACCTCAGTGTCATCATTCTGATCAGCCATTCATATTTAATTGCAAAACATAATATATATTAAAAAAAACTTTTTTTTAAAACCTTTTTTTTTTCAAAAAAAAACCCTAGATTCAACTAAAACAAACAAAATCATGCTAAAATCTATCGAATTTAGATTAAAAATTAGTTTAAAAAACAAAAAAAAAACCTTAATATTCGATATCCAATCTTATATCTGATATCTGATCGCACACTAATACTGGCCCTTAAAATGTGAGAAATAAGGGCTTGCGGGTCTGGTCTTTTTTTAATATGTAATGTTACAGATATTGGATACTCAATATTAGATCAGATATCCGATATTGAATTGGATATCCGATCCCCAGCATATCTTATATTTTATATATAAGATATAACATATATAACATATAACATATAGCTTTGAAATAACATATATCTTATATTTTATCTTATATTTTATATATAAGATATTACATTATATTATATTTTATATTATATTATATTTTATATATTTTTATATTATATTTTATATATATTATATTACATTAATATATATTATAATATAAAATATTATATTATATAATACATTATGATATAATATTATTATAATATAATATTATTATTATAGTATAATATTATACGATTATAATATAATAATAATATTATTATATTATAGTATAATTATTATTATAATAATATTATTATATTATATAATATTAAATAATATATTATACTATTATAATATAATTTTTTATATTATTATAATATAATAATAATAATGTTATATGATTATCGGATATTTGATATTAGATCGGATATCCGATAAGGCTTGGCCTTTCCTTCTAGGTTTGGTACCAGGATAGGTGGAAAAAAGTCAGAGTAGATTTTGAAGCACTTTTAGACATGTTCAAACTCTATTATTTTTCACATCGTCACTTTTTGGCACACCATGATCGTACACATACCCTATTGTTTTGTATGAGATCATTTTGGGACATGGCCAATTTTCCCAAATGTTTCCATCAATGCCAAAAGGGGAGATTGATAAAAATATGACTAGGTAGGTGTATGATTATTGTCATTTATGGAAGCATATCCTTTTGGCAATTCATTATGTCATTAGAGATAGAAAATTGTCTAAGTATTAGATTGTTTACAATAGTAGAGAGAGAGAGAGAGAGATTGATATATACAGATGACAACGTCTAATTTAGCTCATGTGCAATTGAGGATCGATAATTGATAGTTTCATGATGACATATGTTAGTGCACAAGTGTGAATGAATAATACAATGTATGTTACAAAAGAATTACTAGTACAATTAATTAACTAAGAAGAATAGAGCATGTCTGTAAATTGAATTTTATAGATTAAGGAATTATTTTGGTAAACAAAAAACTACTTCATCATGATAGACTGACATCCTAGATGTTAATCTTGAAGTTATTTTATAATTAGTCAAGCATGTGAAAGCACCAAGGATGACTAAATAGAGTTTTGATAATTTGCAAGGTATAAGTAAGATCATATCTTGCCCACCCAATATGAAGTGTGAATGTGATACAAACTATTGTAAAGGAAGTATAAGTGATATGTGAGCCTTATGTGATGCAAAATTTGATGTATGATCAAATAAAGTGTGAGCTACAAGAGTGAGACAAGTATTGTATGTATATCAATTCTTATGAAGAAACTTATTTGTATATTACATGTTAGGGCAATGGGATCTTCTTGAATACATTATATTTTATCTACCAACTCCTAACATAGTTGAAGAAAATCCTAATAGGGTTGAGGCTTTTAATAGAGCCTATTACTCTAATAGGGACTTGAGACACTATATGTATTTGATAGACTCCTATCAAGGTCAATATCCTTAACAAGATTCTTTTGTTTAGTGGATCGTCTTGTTGGTATCATCCCTACTAGGGTTTTCCCTTGGATAGGGTTTCTCTAGTTAAAAAATAATGGTTTTATGAGTTTTGTTTGTGTATGGTTATATTTATTATTCATAATTGTTGGTTTACTTTCCTATGCAAATTATAAAATAATTAACAATATCTAGTTGTGGGTAAATTTTTTTAGAATACTAATTCAATCCCATCACTCCCTCTTAGTATTATCTATTTCTAGCATATTCCCCTAAATAAATCTAGTTAACATATGATGAATCTTTGCATAAAATCTTTTGATAAGAATATCTTACAAATCAATGCGAAAGGCCACACTTTAGGACCTACCTAAAGTTACGAAGAGACAAACACAAGATGTTGAATCAATCATAAGCAAGATAATTAAGGGAGAATCTAGTTGATAAAACTAACAAAGAGATATCTAAAGGTTGAACATGTATGAGACAAAGTAAACTAAATATTTTGAAGTGTCTTTGGAATCATTATAAAAGAAGGAAAGATTATTTGATATCTATATCCAATTACCATCAATAATGAGAAAGAAGGAGGGTTGGTGAAGAATTTACCATATTAGAAGATATATATCAAAGAAGGAGTTAATATTCTAATATGATAGAAAAAGTTTTGAGATATTACTATTGATATCTAGAGGTATTTAATATTAGAGCTACATGGATGAGAATTATAATAAAGCTAAATATATTAATGAAGATCTGTTACTGAACATAGAGGGAGTTGTTTGAAGAAGTTCAAGTTTTTTGGATTGCATGGTTGCTAGAGGTGTTTCAACCAATAAAAATGATGGATATTGTTAGAAACTATGATTGGAACAATTGTTATGTTGTTATTGATGTCAAAAATTACTAATGAGATAATTTCTACATGAGTAGAGTGCCACAGTAAGATGATTGATGAAGAGGATTTCAGTTGAAGCCTAGAAGAGATAATCAATGGAAGACCAAAATCCATAGGCTAAACTGAGATATAGAGAATATGATAAAGGAATTCATAGTAAAAGACAAGTTGTGCTAGTGTTAACCAAGTGAGCAATAAAAGCCAAAAAAACACATCGTTGACGAAGCATTAGTAAAGAATGAGTATCACAAAAGTTAAACCAACTAAAGAAAATATAAGCCAAGCAAGAAAATGTAGTATTCACAAAGTTATCTAGTGATTACTAAGGCCAAGGAACATAGTATTGATTGAGTGTCAACATTGTCTATGCTATGAAGGAACTGAGATTCCTAGCTGACATAGTTAGATTTTTGGATTGGTCAAAGTCCATGAAGTATAAATATTGATGGGCTAAAGAATTTAATAATTAAGAAACCAAGTTTGGTCATTTTTAGGAATGGATTCAAAGAAATGTTTGTAGAAGTTGGTAGAAGGAGAAGAAAGAAATGAAATGATGGAAGGATTCTAACCTAAACCTAAGACCAATGGTGATGTTTAAGTGGAAAAATATCAGAGCTACATATTTAAGGAGGAACAAGGATTAATATAGTGAGGTTAGTAGTTTTTGATTTTTTTGACTCATGAACTAGAGCAAAAGGTTGTAAAGAATGAGCAGAGCAGAGGTGAAGAGTGATTGCTTGAAGGATTTTCCAAGTGGACAAGATATTGGAGATGGTGATATGAATAGATTCTAGTCAATGATTTAGGAGATGAGCTACATTGTGATCTATATTTATCAAGTTGGTTTTATTTCTCATATGAATCTGTTATTAGTTTCTAACCATTATATTATTTAAAATTCTTTAATCAGGGTTGACCTAAAAGTCATTTGGGAATCCTTTAATCAAGATGAAATTCTAATTGAATGTTCTTAATTTTGCTAACAATGCTAATAAAAGGTCACATCTAACAATGTGTATTATAACCTTTGATAAGGTTGGATCCTAATAAAGCTTACTTTAGAATAGTAAAAATTTGGTAGCATGTTACTAGTGGTTTTTTCTAAATTGGTTTTCCACATTAAATCCTTGTGTTACACTTGTGTGAATTATGTTTGAGATGTTTTACTATTTAATGTTTTATATTATACATGTAGGTTATGATTGAGACTGTAGACTAGAAGTTTATCTTACTGAATGCTAAGATGACATAGAGACGAAGGTGTTTAAAGAATAGATCTAAGTTGTTGAAAACACCCTCCCCTCACTCTCTTAGTTATTCTAAGTCATTATAAGAGGTAGTAATAAAACCAAATAGATCATTTCACTATTAATTTATTACAATTGTAGAAGAAAATATCTTAACTGAGTGGCCCTAATAGCCTTTTAAAATCTCATATGGTAACATTTTTTTTTTTTTTGTATGTCCTTTAGAGGAAGCCACTCCTCCAAAATATCATGGAGTAATAAGGTGTAGATGATATTTGTTTAAATCCTCTAACAAGGTCACATTAACAATGTATATGTAACCTTTGACAATGTTAACTACTAACATAGCTCATGTTAGAAGAGTGAAATTTTGGGCTATCAATACACAGGTAGATTTTCTCTTCAAATGGTTTCCATATTAAATACTTATTTCAAAACATATGTATTGCAAGTTCATTTCATGTCAATTTTTTAGTACTACAACTCCATATAAGCTAGATGAATATTTGAATATACTCAGTATATTGAGGAATAATAAGTCGATATTTTGATGTAAAGTCTATATTAGTTTGAATTAAGATATTAGATCTAGTTATTGAGTTAATTATCTAGAAGTCTAAGAAGTATAATTTTGTAAGAGGTGATTCTGAGGCCTATAGGATAATTGGTTATAACTGATTCACCCCTCCTCTCCATTATCTAAAAATTGTTATAAAATTGAGTGCTTGAAGAAAACATTCTGAAGGGACTTAAGGTAAATATCCAAAAATGTATAATAGGGAGGAACCAAAGATGGACAAGGATAATTTTTCTTCATGTAAAAGGAGGATAAGGCTACATCTATATAGGATTGAAGAAAATGCACTATATAATCTAGACAACTAGTACACTACTCCAAACTCACCTATGATAGTAGAAGAGATGAACTAGAAGAGAGAACACACTAGTTTGACAATTGAGATTGCTTATGAACTATATGGTATTTATTTTGATGATGTCAAATATTCAAATACTACTCAAGAAATGTGGGATAAGATAAATATTTCACATTGTGATTAGACTAAATTGAGAGCCAAAGAAGAAAGTCTAAGAGGAAAATATGATGAGATGAAGATTAAAGAAGGAGAAAATATTATTCAATATGTTAACCAAATCAAAGAAGTTGTGAGTATAATTCAAAGTTATTGGAGGAGTCATTAATAATAATAACATGGAAAGTAGAGTTCTCAAAACTCTATTTCCTATTTGTGTATGTGTGAGATCATGGTCAACCAAACTATACCCTTAAGTGGCAATGAAAAATTAGTAAATCAAGGTTGTGCCAACTTGACATGTAATTTTCAACTTTATATGCACTTTCCATGAAAAAAATGAGGTAAAAGAACCTTTAGGAAATTGAATTTAGTTTCTAAACTACTAGGCCTTATCTAGAAAAAAAACAAAAAAAAGACAGAAAAATTAAAATTGATTGGGCAAAATTTTTAATATTATTGCAATAGTATATAAATTTCAGGACAAAAATAAGTAGACATATGTCTAACCACCTTAATTAAAATTAAATGATAATATTTTTTAATAATTTTCTACATATAAGAATTAGACTCATGCCTCAATTTCATACATAATTTTTAGTATTTTTATTCTAAATAAATAATTAATTATGAATTTTCTACTATAGTATTTTTGGAATTAAAAACTTTTGTGTCTGACCACCTTAACTAATTCAAAACTCTATAAAATTTATTTTTTTATTTTTTCCCTTATAGTAGAAGAAGCATAGAATGTCATGCATCTTTTGGATTTCAAAATTTTTGTATCATTTGAAAGTTATAGTTGTTTTTCAATTAGTGTGTCAATCACCACTTTATACATAGCTCCATTAGAAAATAAGTAATAATTACTTACTAAAATCATAATTTGATACACATTTCATTTATGCAAAGATAATAACATTCTAAAGAAACCCTTTTCATTTCATCAAATTTAGGTGAAAAAAAAGTTGTCAGGTACATGTTTGAGGTAAAAAACACATAAGAATAGGCCAAAAACACATTTTGGGATGTTTTTCAAGTTGACCATATAGGGTTGGTATCCAAAGGTATATTAGACCTTATAAAGGTATTTATATTTTGGTTTTGTATTAGGATAGGATGGGAAAAAATTGGAATAGATTTTGAAATGCTTTAAGGCATTTCAAAATTACATAATTTTTAAATTGTCACTTTTTGGAACATCGTGATCCTATACATACCCATCTATACTAAAAGAGTATCCTCTATTCAAAAATTTAGAGCTATGTCAAGTAATGATCTTATTGTTGCTAGTTTAGTTGATCTTTTGACAAAGTTTGAAATAAATAACTTTTATAATAGTGTTCCTAAGACCTAGAAGGCTTTGAAGTCATCACTAATCACTAAAAGTTTAAGGAAAGAGAAGATGAGTAAGGATGCAAGTGATTCTTATTTTGAAGAAGATATGGATGATATTGAAGCATTTCTTGTAAGGAGGCTACTAAAATCTAAAGGAAAATTTAAAGTCAAACTGCTTTTGATATATTTTAAATACAATAATTTTGGTCATATTATTTATATATCTCCTAACAAGATTAGGATAACAAGAATGACAAGAATGAGCACAAATATAAAAAGAACAAGGACTAAAAGAAAAAAGGGAAGAAGTCATGCTACATTTGTGAGGAGGAGCATACTAAGTAAGACACTAATGGTGATAATAAAGGAGTGGGACTTTCTTTCAAAGAGTATCCATATGAGGAAAGATATGATCAAATAAAATATCTTCTTTCTCATGTTATTATGTGTGATACATGGATTATAGATAGCGGATGTTCATATCACATGACTAGTGATATCCCTAAGTTTGATAAGCTAGAACAATATGATGGAGTAACTATTAAACATGGAAATGGTGCTACATGTCATGTGAAAGGTCTAGGTTTATTTATGTTCATTTCATATTGGGTTCAAGGAACAAAGTATAATCTATTGAGTGTTTCTAAGTTAAACAATGTAGGTCATAATATAGAATTTCAAAATAGTAAGGTAATGATATGTGATGATAATGGAAACTTGAATCATACTAGAGAACAAACAAGAGATAATTAATTTTACCTAGGTACTACTATTAGTACATGTCTATTTTCAAAATTTGAAGATATTTATTTGTGGCATAAGAGATTATACCATGTTAACTTTAAGAATATGGTAAAGGTATGTAAAAAGAACAAAGTGTGAGGCTTACTAAATCTACATAGACCTAAGAATGCTAGGTGCAAACAATGTCAACTCAATAAGATGAGTAAGTATAGTTTTTAAAGTAAGACACATTAAAGTAATGATATTATGGAGTTATTTTATACAATTTGATTTTTTTCTAATGAGAGTTGAGAGCTACTAAGGCTATAGATATTTCATACTACATTTTTATGATTATTATAGAATAATGATGTTCATGCTTATAAGGTTGAAGTGATATGTATCTCACATGTTCAAGTGGTATAAAGCTATAGTTGAAAAATAAATTTTTAAACAACTAAAATGTTTGAGATGTGATAGAGGTTATAGGTGTATGTCTATTGAAGTCACTAAATTTTGTGATGAGCATGGAATTAAGAGACAACTATCTACACTAAGGACACTAAAAAAAAAAGGGATTACTAAGAGAAGAAATAGACCAATTTTTGGTTGTGCTAGAACATTGATAATTGAGATAGGAGTTGCATAAATGTTACTAGGAGAAGATATCAACACTACTATATGCTCAACAATGGAAAGAAAGAGTGGGAGTAGTTAGGGGAGGGGACAGGGAGTGCCCATTTAAAATTTGAAATCATTTTTGGGCAGGAATCTTCAGGGTGGGGGAAATTGGAATCCAATATCGTAGTAGGAGAGTTTAGGAGAGTGTGGAGATGTGGTGGAAAGTGGGGGTGGGGAATGGTAGAGGATTAGACAAGCCTCTTCTGACACCCAAGGTGGATAGGTTAGGGAATCTTTCAAAGAAGAAATGGTCTTCCCTTTTTGGTATCAAACTATCTGGTAAGTCCTCTTTCCCTATGGTCAACATTTTATCTAGTTTGGAAAAGGGGTTGTGTTCAATTGCTATCCCATATGAGATTTTTGATCATAGTATTACAACTATGGCCTCTACTCTAGTTGGGAAGTTCATTGGGCAAAGACCTAACATAGATGTGGTGAGAGCTTTCACAATGAAAAAATGGCATCTTAAGGGCTAGGTCAATGTCACAAAAATGGAAAAAGGTTTTTCATCATTTGATTTTTCCTAGAAAGAGGACATGGATAACATTCTTTGTGAAGGTCCTTGGAGCATAGGTCATTCAACCTTGGTACTACACAAATGGTCTTCTAAATTGGATCTTAATGAATCTTTCCTTCAGCAAGCTCTGGTCTAGGTTAAACTTTTGGAGCTTCCATTAGAGTTATGGAATGAGGATTTTTTTATGGGACTAGCTAACTCTTTTGGGGAGCTATTATCTATTGATCCAATTATAGCCTCAAAGAGTAGATTAAATTATTATAAGGATCTGCATTGGTATTAGGGAACGGGATGACATGCTAGAAGTGGTGTGTTTTCACTCTATGTTGGGCACTCATATTCAAAAGTTAGATTACAAAAGCATCCCCTTTGCCTACTTTCACTGTCTAAAAATAGGGCACAAGGCATATCAATGTCTAAAGGTTAAAAAGGATAAGAAGAAGTTTCCTTATTCTTCTCATCAGAGGGACAAGTTGATCTAGAAAAAGAAGAATTTCAAGAGTGGTCAAAAGGAGGGGGCTAACAAGGACCCAATGATTGATAAGCATAAACCTTCTACTATTCCTACTAAGAAAGATAATTTTGTCTTTCTTGGCTCAAAGGCCATAAATTAGGGAGAGCCACTTCCTAAGCCAAATGTGATTGCAGCTCTAGTTAAGGATATGGACATTCTAGAGAGAGTGGAAGTTACAAATGCACCACTTCCAAAGTCAAATGAGGATGCAAATCAAGCAAAACCTATGGAGAGTCCAAAGAGAGTGCTTATAATAGATGGTGTTGTGAATTCTAACTGATAGCCTATAAAGCCAATGGAAGAATTTGTGGCTTTAGCTAAGGATGGGAAGGAGCCTACTTTTGAAACAAAAGAAGAAGAGACCGAAAGTGGGGAGAAAGACCTTTGTCTTGATAGCTCAAATGACATAGATGTTCTTTCTGGTGAAGGTGTTGTCTTGGTTTTAGAAGAGATTTTAGTGGATAGGATAGGTAAGGTTGGGAACATGTAGATCTTAGAGAAAGAGAATCAAACAAATGTCGGGAGGGAGTTTGACTCCATCAAAGATGATGAGGTAGTAAAGGAAAGCCATGTGGAGTCACTGAATATTCCTATGACTCCAAGGAAAGCCTTAATAGTTTCTCGCTCCCTGGATAAAGAGTTGGAGATGGAAGCTTCTTTATCACCTTAGCCAAGAAAGAAAAGCTATAGGAAGCCATCAATGGCTTCGCTAGTTGAGACAAGAAGTGGTAGCAAATTAGATGTAGGACCTCAATCTAGAAGAGGAACAAGATCTAAGAAGCAAGCTAGAGAGGAGGAGACCAAAAGAAGTTTGGTGGATGGGTGCCAGAAAACTCTTTTGGCCTTAATGGTGCCCATAAGCAAGAGATTATTAGGAACTTGTTAAGAGATTAGAGACCTAATATATTGTTGAATCAAGAAACTAAGACGAAGAAAGATATTTTGGGGAAAATCAAATTTAGTAATACCATGAGTGGGGAAGCCTCAGATTCAGGGGAGCATCTAGAGGCTTGCTAACTTTTTACAACATCAAGATATTTAAGATCAACACTATTTGTAATGAAGGCAATATCCTTTTCTGTAGGGTGTTTCATATGCATTCCAATTAAAGTTGGTTTTTGCTGAATGTTTATGCTCCCAGCGATAATAGAGAAAGGAAGAATTATTGGTCTAAAGTTGGGGAGCTAGTGAAAAATAGCAATTTAAAGAAAGGTGTTATGATGGGGGACTTCAATACTCCATTAGTGGATGAGGAGAAGAAAGGTGGGTTGGCACCTGATTGGGAAAGCAAACATGATCTCTCTAGTTTTATAAATAGCCTAGCTTTTTTGGATTTGGATCTTTTGGGAGGAACTTTCACTTGGTCCAATAAAACAATAGGAAAAGAATGTATTCAAGTCAGATTGGGTAGAGCTTTTATTTCCCCTTACTAGTTATAGTCTTTCTCTTGTAAGTTATCTCTTTTCCCAAGAGTTGGCTCAAATCACTCTCCAATTTCCTTATCAGTTGTTCCCATTGAACCAAGAAAGAATTTTCCTTTTAGGTTTGAAAATATGTGGACTACTCACCTTGATCTATTTGACAAAGTTAAATTCTAGTGGGGAATAGATGTGGAAGGTATTGCTATGTTTAGAGTTGCTAGAAAATTGAGCAATGCGAAGAGAATGATTAAAGTATGGAATAAAATGGATTTTGGTTACATTTTTCGTGAGAAGGAGAATATTTTTTTTAAACTCTCCTCCATTCAAGATAATATTTCATAGGAAGGCTATAATGATTTAAATAGGGAGGTTGAGCTAACTATATTAACTAATTTGTACAACATCATAAGTAAGGAAGAGATGTTCTAGAATCAAAGATCAAGAATTAATTGGCTAAAGGAAAGGGATCAAAATACAAAGTTCTTCCTGTTGGAATATTGAAATATGGAAAGAATACTTATGAGAGGGGGGGGTGAATCAGAAGTATCACACTTTAACCAATAAAACTTTTAACTGAAAGTAAATTGCACGCATGTAAATACATCAAGTAAACATGAAACTAAGACATGCATCAACAACTCATAACACTGGAATTTGGTAACCTAGAAACCCTCTAGGAATAAGAAGGTAAAACTAGGGTCGGGATGATACCCACAAAAATTACTGCAGCAATATTGTTCAACCACTTCTGATGGTCTGCCTTGTTAAAAGCTTTACATTGTATTAATAGTGACCTAGTTAGAGGCTTTACAAACACTTTACATGAAGTGTCACCCTGTTAAAGGATTTAATCACCTAATTAAAGGATCTTCAAAATAGCTATTAAGCTAACCTATCACCATAGGATTTTCATTCTAATACAATTGCTAGAAAGTATTAGGTATAATGAACTTGATAGATTACAATCCTTGATTGCTGAATGCAAGCACATGTTCAACTTTCTCTGGTCTTGATCCTTTTGTGATCTGATAACCTTCGCTTCTAAAAATAGATTTCCTTGTGCACCCTTGTATGTCCACTCATATATTTTACAATGAAATTTTTTCTTCCTTATAAAGACATTTGAGGATTTACGGTTAGGTATGGATCTATGATCCATATTCAATCTCCATTTTCTGCTTATTATTTGCATTTCTTCTATTGGTTGCATGCCTTTATCATTTTTCTTATTGGCTACATGTAGATTGCATAGGAAAGATAAAAGATTCGATCTCATTATTAAATCTTTCAAGATTTACCTTATGTCAGCTGCAAAAACTATTTGCATCATAGTTTGTGCAATTACAAACTCTTATACTAATATTCTGAGTTACTCCGCTCCTGAATTATTGTTGGTACTTGGCACATGTTGTTTCCTAGATAGCTCAGCACCTAAACAAAATAGTATCACTTAGCACCTTATGTTACTCGGCACTTGTTAACACTCGGCACCTTATATTGCTCGGCACTTGTTAACAGTCAACACCTTATGTTGCTCGGCACTTGTTAACACTTGACACTTGATCTTCACTCGGCATCTGAAAACTACTTGGCACATGAAGATCACTCAGCACCTAAATTCTTTCATAACTTGGCATTTTTTGTGGCTCGACATGCATTGTGTACTCGGCTTCAATATAGAGTAGGTAAGTGTTATTGGCACTCAAGTGTCAAAAACCATTATGAGGTTAACAATCTCCCCCTTTGAAATGAGTGACAAAAACACTTAACTGACCTTATGAGTACATTTACTAATCTGATTGGTACATACAGAGTTTAAAGGAAACTTGATCAAAATTTGTAACTTACAATCTTACAATATATACCTCAAAAATTTTGTAACTCCCCCTGAGTTGATTGTGCCTTATCTTTATATCAAGCTCCTCCTTTGTATCTTTTCTCCGCCATTAATTCATCTCATAATATCTGTTTCTCCCCCTATTATGTCTCTTTTCTCCCCCTTTTTGACACTTATGTCAAAGAATGTTTAAGGGTTAAGACCATAGTTAGCCAAAAATGTGTTGTTTACCTCCATAATCATCTTGAGAGTTGTATCCCAATTGTTCAAAGCAATTTCCAGTGACTTGTGCTAGATGGAAGTCTCGATAGCATGATGAATAAGTCCTTTTGAAGTAGAAAGATTTGGGTCTTTCTTGAGAACAGTTTCAACATATACTTGCTCTTTATGAAGTATTTATAAATGTGGGGTAATGGAGAACTGAAGCTATATTAATTTGGCCTTGATATTAGCCTCATCTGCTGTTAATATGGCTATTTCTTTGTGAGTTTGAAGCGATTGAGCAAAATGCTTCTCACTTTGAGCTAGATCATTTGGTAGTTGCATGCTTGAAATGTTTAAATTTCTTTCCAAGCTCAGTATCTTTTGGCTTGTCTCTTGTGTGAAGTATGAAAAATCACACAACTTTTTGTACAATGAGAATATATTTACAAGTACCTTTTTTACTTTGTCAATGAGCTTTGCTAATTCAACCTGTGAAAGTGAAATTTGACTTGATATTTGTTCATTTAATTTTCGTTGGAATTTTCTCTCTGACCATTCCATAAGTTTTGCATTTGTTTCTAGGTCTTCATTTGTCACCTGGTCAATAATATCTGATAATTTCTCTGTGATATGCTTTGACTCATCTGGTGATTGTAAACTGAAGGCATCCATAAAGATGTCCTTAATTTCATATAGTGTTTGCTTTTGTTTATACTCCTTCCTAAGTATCTCCCGTCTTTTCATCCTATTCAGTGCTTCCTGCACCTCATTGATTTGATCAATGGTTATTGTTTTTGAGTCATAGCCTGGTATGACTATCTCCTCATCTAATTCAGGGTCTCCATAGTGAAGTACCCTTGCAACTCTGGTAGTACTAGATGTTGGTATAGATATTTGCAATGGCTGGTGTGAAGGAGTTCCTGAGGTAGGCAAATCTATTAATGTTTGTATTTCCTTCTGTTCTTTAGGAGTTTTCACTATTTCCTCCTCCTTCTATCTACCATGATCAATTATTGTAATTTGTGGAAGTGCACCTTGTGTTTGTGCTATAGGATCAGATGTAATAGTCTGTCCTATTTGTTCTATTCCTTTTTCTACAGCTACACTTGGCTTCTGTCTTGTAGCATCAACTATGCTTGTTGGCATTTGAAATTGACTACTAGTAGTTGTAGAGATGATAGAAGGTGGTTCTTGTGGATTAACCTTATCTTTGACTGTACTTTGGACTAGTTTCTATAGTTCATCCATACTGACCAATACTGGATCTGCACATAATATTGCTTGTTGGGTAGATTGATCAAGAATTCTTTTAAGATCTTCTGTAGTTAATGGATTGATATTCTGACTAGAAGTATCAGGAACATCAGTAATAGTTACAGTGTCTCCAGGTGAGATGGATTCTTGAGGAGGGCTAGGGGGTGGCAATTGTGTGTCTTGCACACTCTGATCTGGTTGCTACTCTTGCTTAGCTGTTCCCATTATATCCTATTTTTGTGTCTCTTCCTCCTCTCCATCTTTCTTTTCTTCTTCCTTCTTCTCTTCTTCTCTTTTCTTTTGTTCTTCTACTTTCCTTTCTTCTTCTCTTTTCTTTTCTTCATCTTCTTTCCTTTTTCTCCTCTCCTCTATTGGTATAGCAGCTTCTTCCTTGTATTCTTCTTCAAGAAAATCTTCAATCTTTTTGTACAAGTTCTTGCATGATTTCATTGTTCTTTGAACAATTTCTTCCATCCTATTTTGCAGTATGAAGAATGCCCTATATTTAGGTGTAAACTTATTATTGTGCCTTTTGATTGCATTCTTTACTTGTTCATTAGTCAAATCTGGCAATACACTTGCTAGAGTTGATTCCCTCATCTCCTTCTCCATTTTCAAATAGAAATGCCATCTGTCTTCTATAATTTTTGACAGTTCTTTTAGCAATTGTCCATCTAGTTCAAGTGGAGTGTACTTGAACTGTGCCATCATTCCATAAACTATTTCTTCTATCTTATTCTATTCTTCTTTAGTAAATTTATTGAAATCGACTTTATTTAAATTACTTAAGTCACCATTTCCAATCTTTTTACATAAGGTATCAACTGAAGAATGGCTTACCTTTTACGATTGGTCTTCTTCATCAGTATCAAGTTGAGCCACATATCTTCTTCTTTTCCTCAGCTCTTCCTGTGTTTCCTTGATTTGTTCCTTCTTTGTAACTTCCTCTTTGGCCTTTTGAGTGGAGGCCCTTGTTGTTGCTCATGTTGTTGGCTTTTGAGGTGATGGTGTGATAGCTTTCTTTGATTTGGGCTTAGCTGGAGGTTGTTCTATTTCCTTTCTCTTCTTTGGCTTAGCATCAGTTGGTGCTTCCTTGGCTTCTTCTTCCTCTGCACCTTCCTCCTTGTCTTCTCCAAGACCTTGAGTTAATTCCATTGGCCCTTGTTCTTGCTCATCTTCATCATCACTGTCATCTTCTTCTCCTTCTGCTTCAGCCTCAATTTCTTTACCAAATTTCTTCTTAATCTTCTTTAATAATTTTTCTTTCTTCTTCAATGTGGAAGCAGTTTTCAATTCCATGTTTGTCTTTGATCTTACCACATCATAAGTGCCAAAATATGGAGCACTTTTATCTTTTTCTTCTGCCAATAATGCAGTTATTGCTATAGATGCCTCATCAACATTAATTTCATATCCAAATGGCCTTAGCCATCGTACCCTTGGTATTACTCCTTGAATATAGGTAAAATCAATGCCAACTAAGAAACATATATCATTTGTATGTTTTTCCACTAAGGAAACTGGTATCCTTGATCTTTGCTTCATGGATTCCTTGAAATCCTCAAAATAGCTTTTCATCAAGGTATCAAAATTTTCTCCCATTTGCTCTATATATTCATTAATTTGGGCAATGATGGTTCTGCAATGATGGTTCTGTCATTCCTCCATGCCACTTTTCCAAAATAAGGAAACTCATTTTGAACATAAAAGAATATGCAAACTAGGATTGCTCCAAATTTGCATTGAGTTCCCTTTGATTTTCTTATGGTAGCTAGGTTTTCATTGATCTGTTGTAGTTGCAGTTTTGCAAGATCATAATTTGTAGTTGCGGTTTTTCAATTTTCATTGATAAGTATGATCCTTTTTCACCAATTTGTAGCCTACATCTATTGCAATACATGGTACACTGTTGAGTCTACTAGATTGGTAGAATTTTTGGGCAATGACTCTAACAACAAACTCAACTAGAGGATCCTGTATGGTGTGAATTGTCATTCCTCTTTTGTTCCACTAGGCACCAGTGTTCTTTTCAATAGCCTCCTTTGATTCACTTCTCAAAGTGTTGAACCGATCTAGGGTTGGGTACCCTGTTACTCTATGTATGATTTCTTTTGTCAATTTGATGAGAGTATCTTCTAACCACAAATTTCCACCATGAATTCTGCTCAGCACAAGTCTAACCCATTCTATTTTGAATATGGTGGAAAAGCTCAAAACTCGAATTAAACCCTTTCTTTCAACAATTTTGAATTCATCTTTCAAGACTCCATCTACGCATAATTTTTCATAATCTTGTCTTATTTCCATGTCTCCTAGGGTACCTATCTTATAGTTGTAACATTTTCTCATGTCTTGGACCATTACAACTTTTGGGGGAATTTGGGAGAGAGCTCTGGTTGGGTCATTTTTGTGGGAAACTTCAGGAGTGGGTCAAAAATTGGGTTGCTTGACCTCATTTGAAACTAACTGAACTTCAAACGTTTCTTTATCCTCAGTTTTCTTCGAACTTGATGCCATTTATGCAAACTAGGGTTTTCACAATAAAAAGATATGAAACTGTGTAGCTCGACACAAATGAAAATACCTTAAGATTGATGAAAAATGTGTTGAATGAGGTTGTAATCTTCTTGAAATGTTGGACTCTTGCTATGAAGTCACTCAGCTCTCTTTCTTCTTCTTTGTTCTTTGATCACGATGAGTAAAAATGATTGAAATCAAGATAATATACCCTATTTCCATCGCATTAAATGCTCAACTGCCAACTCAGCTTCTGAAGAAATCTTGACCTAACTCGGCTTGCACTATATTTTCACTTTGCTCAGCTTCCATTCGAGTTAACCAACTTGGCATCAGTTATCAGCTCGATCGCTCTTAGGAGCTCGGCATGTGTTGGAGTTTAACTCAGCATCCAAAGATATTCTGACAACAACATTTAGATTTTGTCTTGACATCTTGTTTCATGCAGATTTATACTTAGCATGGCTTCTTTGTCTTGGGACTGATGTGTGATATAGCTTTGTATATCAGTCCAGTATACTTCTTATGCTTAGTTTGATGAGGTGTGATCACTTGACCCATTGGGTGGAGTGATCCCTTTGCTTGATGTGTTGCACTCATCTTTCTTTTTCCAAGTCTTATTCATTTGCCCCCTTATCTTTTCGACATCAATCTTTTCTTTTCCCTTGTTTTCTTCAGTCTTGGGTGCCTTTGATCTTGTAGGACAGTTTCTGCTGATATGACCAATTTTCAAACAACTAAAACATGTTGTTTGATTCAACCATTTTTTTAGTTCCCTCTGAAATGTGTTCTTATGCAGTTTTGTGGTATATGTCCATATTCTTGACAATAATGACAACTATACCTGGTATTGTAATCCCAATGATAATGACTTTCATTCCCTTCTATTTTTGCTAGTTGATTTGATGTCCACATAGGTTTTGACCTGCACTTAAATGTCCTATGTCCATACTTTTTGCAATTATAGCAATGTCCATCAAATCTCTGAGTCCTTGTGACATTGGATCTGCAATTTTGTGTCATATGTCCTTGCATGTTGCACTTGTGACAAAAACTCTTATTTTTGGGTGTGTTTGATTGATTGAATCTTCTACTCCTGCACACATTAGCTGTATGCCCCTTCTTATTATAGTAATGACAAGTGGTTTTTGAATTCTTACCTTTGTCACTTCTTTTTTCAACACTCTTTGATGATTCCCCAAATTCAGTGCTATTGTATCCTAGTCCTGATGTATCATGGGTAGATTTTGGGGATTTTAGAAACTGTTCAAAATACTTGATGGATTCACTTGACTTGTTGAGATTCTCTACTACCTCTTTTTCTCTGTTCAATTCATTCTGCATTTGTTCATTCTGCATCTTTAAAGTAGAGATCTCAATATCTTTCACATTGAGTTCATGATGAAGGTTCATCATTTGGGCAAGTGTATCCATCTGCATGTTTGAGATCCTTGTCAATTCAATACATTTTTTTTCAAGTCTGTTTGCAAGATTTCTTTTGTCATTTTCCATCAAAAATTTATCTTCAACTGCTCTTTTCTTGTGTTTAGTGATTTCACATATCATTATGGCCTGTGACTCATGTTCTATCTTGAGAGATCTTATCTCATCTGGTTGAACTTTATTTTTCTCCATCAGTTCTACTATTGCTGCATCAAACTCTTTAGTATCTCCATTGGAAAATATGTTGGTGGTATCAATCTCCTTGTAGTGTATATCATTTTCAGCTATGGCTAGATCCTTCCTTTTTTTCAATGAGTTTCTCAACTTGTTTCTAAATTCCTCCAAGCTATGCAGAGCAAGTTGCACATCTATCACCTGATTTTCAATGATCTTTCCAAGTTTGAAAGCTTCCATCTTTAGATCTTTTCCTCCAAGCTATTAGGCTTTTCCTTGTGAGAATCTGGATGCTTTGATACCAATTGTTGGAATATTCAAATATGGAAAGAATACTTATGAGAGGGGGGGGGGTGTGAGTCAGAAGTATCACACCTTAACCAATAAAACTTTTAACTGAAAGTAAATTGAATGCATGTAAATACATCAAGTAAATATGAAACTAAGATATGCATCAACAACTCATAACACTGGAATTTGGTAACCCAGAAACCCTCCAGGAACAAGAAGGTAAAATTGGGGTGGGGATGATACCCACAAAAATTATTGCAGCAATATTGTTCAACCACTTCTGATGGTCTGCCCTATTAAAGACCCACCCTATTAAAGGCTTTACACTGTATTAATAGTGACCTAGTTGGAGGCTTTATGAACACTTTACATGAAGTGTCACCCTGTTAAATGATTTAATCACCTAATTAAAGGATCTTCGAAATAGCTATTAAGCTAACCTATCACCATAGGATTTTCATTCCAATACAATTGCTAGAAAGTATTAGGTATAATGAACTTGATAGATTACAATCCTTGATTGCTGAATGTGGGCACCTGTTCCTCTTTCTCTGATCTTAATCCTTTTGTGATCTGATAACCCTCGCTTTTGAAAATAGATTTCCTTGTGCACCCTTGTATGTCCACTCATATATTTTACAATGAAATTTCATCTTCCTTATAAAGACATTTGAGGATTTAGGGTTAGTTATGGATCTACGATCCATATTCAATCTCCATTTTTCGCTTATTATTTGCATTTCTTCTATTGGTTGCATGTAGATTGCATAGGAAAGATAAAAGATTCGATCTCATCATTAAATCCTTTGAGATTTACCTTATGTCGGCTGCAAAAATTGTTTGCATCATAGTTTGTGCAATTACAAACTCTTATGCTGATATTCTGAGTTACTCGGCTCCTGAAGTATTGCTGATACTCGACACATGCTCTTACTTGGATAGCTTGGCACCTAAAAAAATTGTATCACTCGGCACCTTATGTTACTCGGCACTTGTTAACACTCAGCACCTTATGTTGCTCGGCACTTGTTAACAGTTGACACCTTATGTTGCTCGGCACTTGTTAACACTCGGCACCTGATCTTCACTCAGCATCTAAAAACTACTCGGCACATAAAGATCACTCAGCACCTAAAGTCTTTCCTAACTCGGCATTTGTTGTGGCTCGACATGCATGGTGTAATCAGCTCCAATATAGAGTAGGTAAGTGTTATTGGCACTCAAGTGTCAAAAACCGTTATGAGGTTAACACTTCCACTTATCCACTCTTAAACATAGAGAAAATAATAGAATTTTAGGGATTAAGAAAGGGCAAGATTTGCTGACTCAAGAGAAAGATATTTCTGTAGAGGTGGTTTTCTTTTTATCCTCTATGTTGTCTTGGGATCCATTGTTATCTAAGATGGACCAAAATGATATTGTATCCTATATTCCTCAGATTATTCAACCCCATCACAACAAAATGCTTCAGGCTATCCCTAATGCTAAGGAAGTTAAGGAGGCCTTGTTCTCTTTTCTTGTTAATAAATCCCCATGCCTGAATGGGTTTCCCACCTTCTTTTTCCAATTTAATTGGCAGGTGGTAATGGATGATGTGTGAAGGCTATCTAGGAATTCTTTGGAGCCAGGAGTCTCTTGAAGGAGATAAACTCCACCTTTTTGGTCCTCATTCCGAAATCCCTATGGGCTGATTCTCTAGATAAATTCAAACCTATTAGTCTTCGCAATTCCTTTTACAAGATTATTTCAAAGGTGCTAACTTCTAGGATTTTTAAAATTCTCCCATTGATTATCTCTTAGCAACAAATAGGTTTTGTTCCTAGAAGATAGATTGTAGATTCAATAATGATGGTGCATGAAGTTATTCATTCTGTAGAAGCTGGGAAAAGAGAAGGTATGCTTCTAAACCTAGATCTCTCAAAAGCTTATGATTGGGTTGATGAGTCTTTTCTTGATTTGGTGCTTTAGGATTTTGGATTTGATCAAAAAGTTTATAAGATTATTTCCTAGCTTGTTTCTGCTTCTTCTCTTGCTATTCTAGTTAATGGTGCTCCTTCAAATTTTTTCAAGCCCTCAAGAGGCCTTAGGAAGGGAGATCCCATCTTGCCAATTCTTTTCATTATCATTGTTGAATGTATTGAAAGGCTAATTGAGAAAAATAAGCATGAAGGAAGGTTAAAAGGATTAAAACCTTCCTCTAGGTTTTTTACCTTCTCTCATCAGCAATTCGTGGATGATATGATTATGGGAGGGGAGGCATCTATTAAAGAGGTTAAGGTAATGAAGAAGATTCTTAATTTGTACACCAGAGGTTCGGGATAGCTCATTAATTGGGAAAATAGCTCTATCTTCTTTGTTAACACTCCTGAGGCCAAGAAGAGAAAAATTGCAAGGATCCTGGGTTGTGAAGTGGGAAGGCTTCCTTCCACCTATCTTGGGCTCCCTTTGGGCACTAAGCCTCTTGACTCCTTCTGGAGTGGGATCATTGATAGGCTCAACAAAAATCTAGTTGGATGTAAAGGAGCTTCACTTATTCAAGCTAGAAAATGCCAATTGGTCAAATCCACTCTTCAGAATTTGCCCATGTATGCTTTGAGTGTTTTTGGAATACTAGATAAATTTGCTAAGAAAATGGAAAAAATTTTGAGGGACTTTCCTTACACTGGCTTGGAAGGGAGAAAAAGATATCCTCTGGTGGCTTGGGAAAATGTCTATCTTCCTAAATGTTATGGAGGCTTGGACATTAAGAAACTGACCCACCTTAATAAGGCCCTCCTGGCAAAGCAGATCTTGTGCATTTTTAATAGTACTAGAGAATGGAGAGATATATTGATTAATAAATATATCAAAAGACCTTTTATTCAGTTTGCTCTAAATAATGAGGATATTCTGAGGGGATCGATCATTTGAATTGGTATACAAAAGGCTAGGGATTTGGCTAAGGCTAGGGTTATCTAGAAATTGGGTAATGGGGAGGATATCCAATTCTGGTCTAATAACTAGCTTATCCAAGACCCCCTTATTAATGCTGATAGGCATTCTACAATGGCATAATGGGGAAGTGAGATGTTGTGAGCATGTTAATGTTAAATTTTACTCTTCTAGGTTAAATTTGACAACCATCTACATGTCAAAAATTTTAATCTTATTATAAATAGAATATAGTTTTAAAATAATTCAATAAATACCACATAAAATATCCGTTTAAATTATAATATTTGGAGATATAAATCATCCTTTTTTATGAAATTAAAATAAAAAGCTTAGTTAGTAAAAACCTAAATAAATGGAGATAAAGGAAATATAAATAATTTTAGATGTAAATTAAATTATAATTATTTTGTAGTGGATATCTATTGACATTTCTTTAGATAGATTTATTTAAGATATCTATACTATTTAATAATCTTGTGTTTGAAATATGGACAAATTCTTGCATAAGGCAATTTGGGACAAAAGTTATTAATTATAGAATTGGTTAGGAATGGATAGATCTTTCTCTCATTTTAGGGGACTTTAAATCGATAATGACAATGCTAAATTATATGGTTTTAAGCAACAAAAAAGATGAGATAATTTCAGGAGACAATCCCAATGGCTGTTATTTTGTTGCTTCAAGCTATAATTCTCTCTAGAGTTTAAAAGAGAAACCCCCATGGGAATCTACCTAGATTCCTGGCCTTATTCCAAAGATCAATATCTTTTATTGGTTGGCTCTTTAAAAAAAAATCCTAACTCCGGATAACTTAATTGAAAGAGGTCATATTATGCCCAATAGATGTATTTTATGTAAAGGCCATCTAGAAATGTGAAATCACCTATTCATCCACTATCCTCTTTCAAAGGGTCTAGGATCTTTTAACAAAGGACTTTGGGATTTGCTGGTGCATGCTAAAAAATCTTCTAGATTTCTACTGCTAGTGGAAAAGTTTGTTCAAATTTTATGTTTTACAGGAATTTGGTACTTGGATTTTGCCTCATTTTTGCTAGGGAATATGGAAGGAAAGGAACAATATAATTTTTAGAGAAGAAGAGGAGCTTGTCTTCATTCTTGGGGAGAAGTTTTATAAGAGTATCAAGGAAAATTACTAGGTGAGGAAGGGAGGAGAAATTGAGAAGGGTGGTAAGAAGATAAAGAAAGAAAAGGATAAGAAGATGAAAAGATAGGACATTAAATGGCTTTTTCCCCTAGAGGGATAGCATAAAGCTAATTTTTATGGGGCTTCAAAAGGTAACCCTGGGGCTTTGGGTTGTGGAGGGGTTATAAGGAATAACTTTGGAGAAGGTGCAATAGCTTTCTCTCTTCCTTTGGGAGTGCAAACTAATCATTTTCCTGAAGCTAGTGCTGCTTGTCAATTTGTTAAGCTAGCCTTTGATATTGGCATCAAAAAACTTTAGTTAGAAGGGGGCTCTAAAAATATCATAAATTGTACTAACCATATTTCTCAACCTTTGTGGTCTATTGATAATTTAGTGGAAGAGACTTTTACTATCCTTGATAAATTTGAATGTGTCCACATCACACATGTGTTTAGAGAACCTAACCCTATGGCAGATTGGTTTTACAATGAGGGTGTCAAACAAGATAAGTTGTTGACATCACACTCTAGAAGGAATATTCTGGTAGAAGCCAAGAGCCTCATCGAGCTGGCAAAAATCTAGGGATGTACGGTGGAGATCTAATTACCATTGTGATTATTTATGGATATTGGGGAATGAGTTTGAGTGATGAACACATTTACAAAAAATACAAGTAGCTGAGGTTATCCGTGTCATTTCAACACATATTGTGGGTCAAAATTTTCTTTTGTTGCTTTGTATGGTATTATGTAAAACAATTTGGCACTTTTCAAAGGAACAATAAAAAAATTTTCTAGAGGTCTGAAAAGGGTAGAGTTTATGAGAATTGTTGGTTTTGAGAGTGAAGAGATGGTGGGTGAATGTATTAGGAAGGAGCCTGTGGGGATGTGGAAAAGTGGAGAAATAGGGGTAAAGTCTGGGAAAAATTGGAGAAGGGAGGTATTACCAAATACATTGCAAAACTCCATGGTTTTGACCTAGATGTTACAAATAGTATGGTGAATTCATAGGAGGAAGGGAAGGTGAAGGTGAATGGTGTTTCTTTTTAGGTCACTGAGGAAGTGGTCAGTGTTGTGTCTGAAATCCCATCAAAGGGTTTCAAATTTTTCCAAGATAAGAAACTATTGATGAATGTAGTGAAATATTTTGTGAAGAATGTGGAGGAGAAGAACAACCTAGTAAAATGTGAGACATACTATGATATGGTTTCCATCAAGAAACTTTGGAGGTATGTCTTACGAGTTGTTATTGAGTACATCACTCTGGATCCCAAGTTTAATCGAGTGAAGGCTTACCATTTTTTTCTTCTTAATTGCTTCTCCCATGATGTTAAAATTTCCTTTCTGCATTATCTATTTACTTCTGTGTACAAAGCTATCTCTCATTTCAAGAAGAAACCCTTAGTGAATCTCACTTTGTATGAAGGACTTTTATTGTTTATTCATGAGCATTTCAAGGCTCAGACTATTAGCAATAACCCTTCACATGATGTGGATGCTACTAAAGTCATGGGTAGCTCTAGTTTCTCTTTGGACTCTAATGATATCTAGAGTATTAGCTCTAAGGGGGAGGAGAACACTTCCTTGGGAATGAGAGAAAAAGGAAAGGAGACAAAGTTTCCTTCTGCTAGTATCCCTCATAAGAAGAGTCCCAGAGGTCATGGGTAAAAAATTTTTGGTCAAGATGATAAGGACTATGATTAGGAATGGGAGAACATGGTTTTTGAAGAAGAGGTAAAGGAGGAGAAGGTTATAAAATTGAAAGATATTGTAGGGAAGAAATGAAAGAGAGAAAAAGGTATGGATGAATAGATGATTTTGATTTAGGAGCTAGATATTTTGACTATCCCTCTCATACCCGACTTCAACCCCAGGAGTAGGAAAAGGAGGATATTGGGGGATAGGGTGGTGAACTAGTTGTGAAGGATAGGAGAAAAGCATGGAATAACTTCAAAGTCAGAACTGTGACTATGGGTATTATAAGAGAGGTTATGAACCCCAAATTCTGGTTGATAATTAGGAAGAGCCCAAGTTTGAAGACCTCATCGACCCTATAATTGTGGCAATATCTGATACTACAAGGGAGATAGGAATGAAACTATTGAATAATGCTCGTAATAGCAAGATTGATAACTTCAAATCAATCAAGTGGCTATATCACGAGTTAGAGGAGTTCAGGGAGAAGATTGGTCATATGGAAAAGAATAAGAAAGAGCTAAGACAGGGCTATTAGAAGGACCAGGAGGAAAGATTTAGTTTGGCTAAGAGAAGAATTCAAAACCTAGAAAACTATAACCATAACCTGGTGAACCAAATGATTTCCATACTCAACTCGATCAATGAAAACATTTTATCCCTTACTGGTGTTTAAAAGCTAGAGGTATGCTGGATGTGGATCATGATAAGAATAGAGGAAGAGCTAGAACTAAGGAGGATCTGGCTACTGATATTACTTTCACTAGTATGGAATAGGTTGCATAGAAGACCCATGAGGAGAAGGCAAAGGAGACCCATGAAGCCTATGAAACTACTAAGACAATGTAGGAGCTCAAGAGGAAGAAAAAAGAGTAATTTTCCTGTTCTATCTTTTGTTGTTTGATGTTTTTTGTTTTTTGTTGGCTTTTTCTTCTTTTGGCTTTCTATTTGAATGTTCTACTATTGTTTTCATTGGACTTTGTTTTAGGCTGGGCTTTACGCTTATTATCAGTTGAGAGACCTATCTTTTCTTGGTTGGGCTTTAATTGCTTATTATCAGCCATAGTTATGTAATTACTTTTGGGTTTTAGGATCCCTGTAAAACATGTTTATCTAATAAAAAACACGACTATATGCTCTCAATTCACTTTTGTTGAGAAATGGAACAAACAAGACACTAGATGAACATTGGTATTGTCATACACCAAAAATAAGTTATTCCTAAAAATTTAGAAGTAGGTTTTATATTCATGAAGACGAAAGGAATGATAAATTTGATTCAAAAGGTAATGAATGCATATTCCAAGGTTACAGTACTAGGAGTGGGTAAGTGCACCAAGTTGTGGTGCCAAAAGGGGGGTATAAGTGGACACCTTTTTCTTGAAATCACGAATTTTTGGACTTCAACAAGACTTTGAAGATAGTTACGCTCAAAATTTTAAGATATGACAAAAACAAAATTCATAGTCCTTTGAATCTAGTTTATAAACTACTACTTTTTTTCAAAATGGTTTAGTTTTAGGTCCTCAAAAAAGGGGGCCACAAAAAGTGGTACTATTTATTCCAGAAAAACATAACATAGTACAAAGTGTGGCCCCCCTAAGATTTTAACTTTCTTTTTGAAAATCTTTAATTGCTTCGGTCAAAAGTTACCTAACACTATGTAGTTTATCCCAAATTTTTTGGGTAATTTTTTAACGTGTATTTTTTTTTTTAATGAATTTTTTAATCAGAGACATCCCAAAAATGTGAAATATCTGTGTGCTCCCGCTAGAAATGATTGAAAATTAATATAAATCAAAACTTCTTTTTTTCAAAGTGTGTAGAATAGAGTCTAGTTTCTAAAAAACTAAGTTTTTGCAAAATTTTATGAATGAGCTAAAATCTATAGCCCAATTAGTACATGTTAGTTTTTGACAAAAAATGGACATACATTCAAAATAAATTATAGATGAAAGGCTTGAAATAGTTTAAATAAAAAAAAAAATTATATGGTTGTGTAGCTAACACAGAGACCTGCAATGTCATGTAACTTGATTTTATCGATGCTCAACCACAAGGAAACTAGAAGGAGAGCACACAAGAAAAATCAATCATTTTTTGTATGTTTGCAGCAAAACACATCTCAGACCAGTTTATAGACTCCAAAGCTTTGGGTTGGATTACCAAGACAAAGCCAAACATTAGGCTTGGTAGAATGTAAAGCTTTAAATAGCACGTGCACCCTATAGGGCATGCGTGCTATAGTGCGCACACACTATTTAAACCCTTATAAATTTACTTTTAAATAGCATGTGTGCGCTTTGTAAATTTTTTTTTTGAAAAGGGCGCATGCACTTTAATGCATACGCACTATAGCACGTACGCACAATGGCTTGGTGCACTTACCCGAGTAAGGATTACAAATATTTGAATAAAGTGACTAACACTCTACTTGAAAGTACAAATGTTAGAATTGAAGATTTTGTAGATAAGAATTATGAGGAGAGAAAAAATAAACTTGATGACTACAAGAAGCTTGTATATGTATCTAAAGATGGACATGTCACTATACCTGAGCATGAAAGAAAGTCACTACAACAGTACACTAAGAAACATGAAAGAGCTAAAAAGAAACATTATACATTATCCAAGCCATAGATAGAACAACTTGAGTAGATTGTTGAGCACCAACCAAGTGAAGACAATATTAAAGATCAAAGAGTTGATCCTGTCTTAGCAAAGTATGTAAGAAGGAACCATTTACCATTGAAAATCATTCAAGATAAGAGTGTTGTAATATGGAGACAAAGTAAGCTGGAGGATAATACACTCCTAATTGCTAAGTTTGAGCCAAGAAATGTGAAATCTTCCCTTGATTATGAATATTAGATCAATACTATTCAAATTAAGGGGTAGACAAAATTTAGAGGAGCAATGCACGAACAATGGTTTGGAGACTCACAAATGAGAACATAATTCAAATCAAGTGGATTTTTAGTAACCAAAAAAAAAGGGAAAGGAGAAGTTGTGAGGAACAAGGCTAGACTTTTTTGAAAAGGTGATGTTGAAGAAGAGGGAATCGATTATGGTGATACCATTTTCACTAGTAGCTAGATTGGAAGGAGTCAAAACTTTGATGGCTTATACAACTTACAAGAAATTCAAAGTCTATCAAATGGATCTTAATTCTTTTTTTTTTTTAATGGAATACTACAAGAAGAAGTATACATTGAACAACCATATGGATTTATAGAGATAGATCAAAAGCACCTAGTTTAAAAATTGAACAAAGCATTGCATGCAATGAAGCAAGCTCTATGAGTATGATATGAAAGGTTGCATTCATACTTGATCAAGATCTAATTTGTTAGAACAAGAAAGAATGGTATCCTATACTTGAAAATTGAAGCTGAAAATATGATATTTATTATTGAAATATTTGTAGATGATATAATATGTGTTGGAATAGATTTTTTATTGAAGTAATTTTTTTATCATATGAATAAAGAATTTGAGATGTCTATGCTTTGTGAGATGATATTTTTCATTGGATTGTGAGTTTATCAAACAAAAAGTGTTTTATATGTGACTCATTCTAAATAGATGAAGGAGATCTTTAAGACATTTGCTATAGATAATTAAAGGCTAGTTGGTATGCCTATGGTCATTGAATGAAAATTATCTAAGGTAGACACTAATGTTAAAGTGAATGAGACAAAATATAGATCAATTATGGAAAAGTTAAGGTATATTGTACCTAGTAGGCTTGATATTGCACACGTAGTTGGTATTGTTGTGAGGTTTTCCTCTAATCCTAAGGAAATACATATGACCAAATTTTAAAGGATATTTGGATACCTAAAAGGAACATAAGACTAAGGATTGCAGTACAAACAAGAAGGTAATTTTGAGCTTAAGGTTTACAATAATGTTAATTGGAAAGGAAATGTTGATGATTAAAAAAGTACAAGTGGTGGACCTTTTTTCTTAGGAGAAAGACTGATTACATGGTTAAGAAAGGAGCAAAGTTGCATATCACAGTCTATAGCTAAAGCGAAGTGTATTGATGATGCTGTTAAATTTTAAAATATTATTTGGATAAAGAAACTATTCCAAGGAATGAAAGACAACGTTACCAAGCCTTTTTTTTGTTTATTATAATAACACAAGTATAATAGGCATACCCAAGAATCTTATGATGCATGCAAAAAATAAACATATATCTATCAAATATCACTACTTGAGGGAACAAGTACAAGAGAAGCAAGTAAGACTAGAATATGTAAAGTTTAAGGAGAAAATTACATATACATTCACAAATCCATTGCATAAGGATAGTTTTGAGTATCTAAGAGGTAAGTTAGGGGTCCTTCCCTATCCAAGAGTCACTTAGAAAGGATTCATGTTTCATTGGTTCATAGATGATCAAATATATCTTTATGGAGGTAATGTAAGAGTTCACTCTATAGGGACTATTTCCTGAAGTTGTGAAAGTGATTGTGATCAAGATGATTTAATTAGTACATGGAAGGTAAAATTTATTAGTACAAAATTTTATAAGTTTATTATTTGAACTTATAGATACCTTTGGCATTATTGTCTAAGGGGGATAGGTATGATTAGTGAAAATTTGAGAGTTGATTGGAAGCATAGATATGGAAAGATGATATCCTAAGGGTGAGTTATACAAGTTTGTATGAGGAGATATTGTTGAACAAAAAATGAAGCACACCTAAAGGGGGATAAAATTTTTAAGTAGAAGAGTTCAAAACTTGATGCTAACAATATTACAAAGAATCAAAACAAAGTCAAAGATAAAAAATGTGTTGTCATTTGATTACTTCATAGCATAATGTTATATAATATAATATCTTTGGTTTATGTTTTTTCATCAATGTCAAACAGGGTGATTGTTAGCCACAACTAATAATGGTGATAATGTTTGTGTAGAGTCGTATCATTTATTATGTTGTCATATATGTCAAGCCTTAATTGATTAGAAATTATGCTAATTTAGTACAGCTCCATATCATTTAATTGATGAAGAAGATTTGATTAATGAAGAGGATTTGAAGAAAGTATAATGATGTAAGTTCTAGTTAGTGTATGGCATTTAATGGGCACTTGAAAAAGTTAGACTCTAAAAGTATAACATTAGTTTAATTATTCTACATGTTATGAGGAAGGTTATAAAATAATCTATAAGAAAGACATTTTGGTTTGTGAATCAAGGAATTCATTAACTAAGTTGTTCTATAGTTATCACTAAGAACCTGATAGAGATGTAAAAAAATTTAATGTTAATCGAGCAGTCATAATGTTTACCAAATCTAGTACTGACCAAGCAATGTGCAATGTTCATTCAATTCATTCACTGGGTATTAACAACAAGAACAAGTTTGAAAGTATTTATTATGAGTCTAACATTTAATGAAAATTAAGACTATTCAAGAAGTTTCGAGAATAAGAATGAAGTTACTTTTGAAATCAATGGATAGAAAAATTCAAAGAGGATCTAATAGAAGAGATTTCACAATTTAAAATAAAGCAAGTGAAAGGTGGAAGTATATTTTCTGAATATCTAGATTAGATATTTGTAAACCTTATAAAGATCTTATGAGTGTTATTAAGTTATAAAAAACCTAGAAGATTCTTGAGGAATTACAAAAGTTTTCTATTTAAGGGATAAACATGATATTTATTGATGTCAATTAACTAATATTGTTGTTGATCAAGTTGAAGTAAGAGAAGATAGTTAGAAAGTGAACCAAGTATAATAGTATTGTGAAGAGAAAGAAAGAAAAAGTGCTAAGGTTATATGTGAAGTGTGTAAATCAACCAAAAAGGGATAAGAAGAAGCAGATCGAGAAGTAGTGATTTGAACAAGCAAGGTAGTTTTAAAACCAAATAGATTTTTTTAGAGTTACTTTCTTACCAT